>OY292316.1:48820529-50020529 GCA_958496155.1 Sisyra nigra
CTAAGCACACATTGAGTGAACGGTAAAAGAACCGAATGAAAATTAAACAAAAAGGAATGTGTGATTGTAAGAACCTGATTAAAAATCAATCTATTTTAGTGTGAATCGCGATATTTCATGCAAAAGGAGGAAGAGGCGGTGGTTAAACGGTGAATTGTGATTGTTAAAATTAGTATTTCAAGACCATATGCAATGCAAATTAGAGTGTACCTCCATAGGTAAACATATTATGTTCACAAGCATAATATTTTATGCAATGAAAGAGTCAAAAAGGGGCAGAGCTAATCATTATGGACATGGTGTGTGGTGGATTCGAGAAGAATTCCGCGTTTTTATCAGTTCAAAATTTGAATTAAATACACAAAAAGGCTACGTAATGCGGGCATGATTTCAATATTTAAATACCATTGACAATCAAGTACTGTTACGACGACATTTCAATTACATCACTGACACAATGGATTTAAGTCTTAAGGTCTTTAGAACATTTTTGCTTTAAACATACAAACGAGATGTTGAAGCCACTGAACATCCTTATTGAAGGTAAATCAGTTTTTTTTTTTTATTTTCACCAACGATCGAAGGAGAACTTCCATGATATTAAAAGAATAAAAATTAATTTTCACATAAATTTCTTCGTTTATAACCAGAAGAAAAACTCATTATTTATTTTCAATGAAAAAATTAGCATTTTGAAATTACTAAGTGCTGATGATGGAAAATGAATTTCTCCGATGGATTCGATTTCTCTCTTGTACACGGTGAGAGAACATGCGGCTATGTTTGATTTAAATTTATTAAATTAACGCTCATGCTCAAAGATAATTAGCCGGATACGTAAGAGAGAGGAAAGGGGGACTGTGCAAATTTTAATTTGAATTTAAACCTAATTGATTTGAGTGAGAGTTTTTCACTCGATGCATCTTTGATAAACGATTGCATGCTATCAACTAAGAAATTTTTTATGCTGAGATCATAAAAATGGTTAATTTTTTAAATTTAAACTTTGTAGAGAATTTCTTTCGTCACTGTGTAAAAATGGTCAGGCCTTCTTGAGGAAAATGCGTTAAAATGCTCTATTGACTCAAATTGTTCCTAAAAGCACCAAAAATGAAATATCAGTGAGCTTTTAGTTTAAATATGACACACGCACATGAGTTTTTATAAAATTTTTTGTTAGCTTGTAAAAAACTAAAGTAAAAGTAAATGAAAAGTTTCTAACATATTAAGTTTTCATTTATTGACCTATTAATTTTTTTTTCTGATAAACTATATATCTGTTTTTTTTGAGTACATTGTTATGATTTTTATATTAGAGATTTTCTTTTTTTTTTAATTTAAAACTATGTGACAGTTACTTGTTTTGGTATCTAAAACATTTTTTTTTGGAAATAGTAATAGTATTTTATACTTATAAGCAAGAGACTCCAACGAGTCGATAGGGTACAAACCCATGTCGAATACTTCGCTGAGCTTTTGGTATCGTCTTAATATTTTAATTAATAACTAATTTAAGATGAGTTTGATTTAAAAATTTTGTCCAATAACCGTACCTACTAAAAATTGCTCAAAGCTGCTTTTTATAGTAGCTTTCTAAGATCATAATTAAAAATTATTATAAGTTTTTTCTTTTGATTCGATTGAAAAATTTTCGTTCAACCGAAAACTGAAAATTTTGAATGTATACACTAAATGTGAAGCGAAACGAAGAACTGCGGCTGCCTGTTCTTCGTTGCTGTTGATGGTTTCGATAATGATGGTCAAAAAAATTGAGAACACTCACAACAACCTACTTAATAATTAGGTGTACTACTACTACTTCATATGTGTGTACTACCAAGATGAATACACACACATACACACACAATCGTCTCATACATATATCGATAGTTTAACTATGAATAAATATACACATTGATACATCAACATTTTCGAGATCGTGTCTCTCAAAAGATGCTGCGTGTGACCGTTAATGTGTGAGTGTATATATCTCTTGCTCTACTACTGAAATAATTACTTAAACTTTCATTCACGAAATGTCAAAAATTACCGTTGACACACAAATCTTTTTCAAATATCAATTTTTTTTTTCTTGTCGATCGTAAAGATAAAATCAACCACGTTTTGATTTCCTCAACATGTACTCACCATTTCAACAATGGTATAGTTGTACGTTGCATTAAAATCCTGTTTTTTTTAGATGATCAGCCGCAGCACTCGATAATATTTGGATCACAATCACTATTCACTTTTAATTGTTGCACAAATGCAGAAAACAAGTGTTGCGTGGGTTCGATTGTTGCGAGCACTTGTCGCGGTCGTTTGTTCAATGCTCTCTCTCGACACCTGTTGCGTTCGTTGAACGTCGCCGTCAAGTTGAAACTGGCCGCCAGAAAGTGTACTATCGGTGAAGAGACCCAACACGAATGCCACTGACGAAGATCAATTTTTGTTTGGTACAAGTGAAAGAAAGAGAGAAAGAGTGGTCGCGAATGAGCTAAGGAGGTCTTTTCTTCCACCATTTCCTCATGTTCCGTCTGTGATAGCGATATGCATTAAATCTACTATACGTAAATATTAGCATCTGATGTCTATGAAGAGCTCTCAATCAATTGATAAGAACTTAGCTGATAAGTCCGATAAATGGGACTTGATCCTATAGTCGCATCACATAGATAAATCAAGCCAATAAATGAAACTTTTATTTTCTCCAATGAAATTTACAGCCGCAGATGCATCAAGAAAAATATTATTAATCTTCTCGCTTGCATTGTCTTAAATTACTTCCGAGTTTCATTGCACCACCTTTATCGTGTTCACTGCGCCATTGTTTAAGTATATGGCAAGTATGAAAATATAAATTTGATAAAAAAAAATTACTTCCACCAACGTGAGAGACTTTAATTAAAAAATGGAAGACGACCTGGGCATTTAATTTCTTCTAATTTGATTTTTTTTTTGTAGATCATCGTGCATTGTTTAATAAATACGTTCAATATATGTATTGTATAAGCTTTATCAATGCTAAATAGAAAAAAGTAGATCGTAACGACAACAAATTTTCAGTTTTTCTTTTGTAAAGTTTCGATGCATAAGTGTATTGATGTTTTTTCATCGCTCCATAAAAGTAATTATAATGATATTAATGCGTCATTGAAGTGATGAGGCTCTTCTTAATGCCACAAAAGATTAAATGAAAGAATAACGAAAAATATGCATTTGCAATTATTAACTGTGCAATGTATTATAAATGATTGATGTTTTACTATTAATCTGTTTTAATCAGGGAAAACTTACTTTTAATCGAAAATTCATTGTAAAAATTGTGGATTTTTTAAAGTTATACTTCTTTAGGCGCGTTATGAAAAAATGATGAGAGTGAAATTTTTTGATGGGCGGCCATCTTGAGACAAAAATCAACAAAATGAAGTTAGCCGCAAAACCACTGGGTTTCTTGGCGCGCGTAATTTGAATTTTGTATTTATTTACTTATTTATTTATTTATTTTTATATTTAAATTAAAAATAATTATATATACAAATGACACATATTATTGATAAATAAGTTATTACTTTTATCGAATTTTGCAGTAGCTGTTATAGGTACTATTTGAAGTTTAATGATGAAAATGACGTCTGCATCGCGGTGCGGTTTTAGAAGCATTAGTAGCGTTCTATTTTATCATCACAAATTAACAAGATGAAGTTGCCCGCTAAACGGCTCGGTATTTTTAAGTAGGCACGCGTAATTTGAATTTTTATTTTATTTATTTACTTACTTTTATATTTAAATTAAAAATAATTAATTCTTTATATATTTTTTTTATATTTTACTAAGAAAATAATTATATATACAAATGACACATATTATTAAAAAATGAGTTATTACTCTTCTCGAATTTTGCAGTAGCTGTTATATTGTTTGAAATTTAATGATGATAATGACGTCTGCATTCCAAGCATATTCTTAGTTATCACAAAATCTGGGATTCTGAAATGATTCAACCATCTTAGAATAATAATTTAGTAACACAAGATATGAATAAGATTAAGACTTTTACTTTGACA
Organism: Sisyra nigra; assembly: GCA_958496155.1. Taxonomy (NCBI): domain Eukaryota; kingdom Metazoa; phylum Arthropoda; class Insecta; order Neuroptera; family Sisyridae; genus Sisyra; species Sisyra nigra. Next base: position 48,824,597 of record OY292316.1, read on the forward strand.
AGTAGCTACTTACTTTATTTTAATTATTAATTATTTAAGGTTACGAAGATGCTTTTAATAATTTGAAATTTGGAATCATGTCGTCATAGAAATCCTTTTCCCTCTTTAATACGAAATATATTATGTATAGAATTTGTCAAATTTTATTCTACAGTAGCTCGCTTTGCTGAGAACATTTAAATTTAATTGATTGATTAATAAATTCCCTACTTTCATAGCAAAATATAAATTAATCTATTTTGACAGAAAAAGATGATAAATACTTCCAGACTTTAGATCCAAAGTAAGTTTTACAAAATTCTTTAAACGACTTTTCTAGGAAAAGATATTTGCTATCTCACAGGTTCTATACGATTTTAAGTATAAAAGGTCCTTTATGAATATCTTTTATACCTAATATCATTTAAAACCGTTCAGCTATTTAAGTAGAAAAGATTAGGAGCTATTCTACAGGAACGGTAGCTTTTTTAGGATAAATGGTAATTGGTATTCATTATTTTAAGATCTGAGGTATCTTTAACAAAACTTCATTCAATTTTTTTCCGTTATTTAATTGTTAAATATTTAAAACGATTTAGTATATTATTGTAATACGTTTATATCTCATTAATATCTTCGACAATGGACAGTTAATAAATTTAAATATTTTTAAAAATTAAATTATTTATTTTTTCAGATTTTAAATTGGAACTTGTTTTTATTTTCCATAAAAATGGTCAATTTTTTAATTTAAACTTTGTAGAGAATTTCTTTCGTCACTGTGTAAAAATGGTCAGGCCTTCTTGAGGAAAATGCGTTAAAATGTTATTTACGAACTATATTTCACGAACTTTAACGAAACCTCTTTTGAATACGCGGTTCCTATAGGATATACTTGTTATGCTATCCTATGGAAACCGTCGATTATTCCGGCATAAGAAGCAATCTATATCATTATCTGCTCTGTATACTTGCGTATATGGTATTAAAATTTGAGCTCAATTGGTGTAGAATTTTTCGAGTTTTACCCTAGAAAAAGACCAATATAATGTTTATACATATATAAGAAGAAGATATCAATAAAACAGCCACTACGTACGCCCACCATACAAAATTGCCAGCCGTTTTTCCAACGCTTTTTAAATTTCTGATATCTTTTAAGATATTTATTTTGATGATATGCTGTAAAGAGCAATTTAGATCTACATGAAATGCACACTGGAGCTAATGTATTTAAAATAAATCAAAGTTGTAGGCATCAATGCGTTTAAGAACTATAAAAGGTTTAAAGAAAATCATTGGAGGAATTTTAGAAAAAAATTGAAAAAATTAAAAAACGTCTAGGGTTAAGTGGAGCTTTTAGTTAACCAATTTCAATCAAAAACTTTGCAGCAAAATTGTGTTATGTATGTACAACTGTGTTATGTACACTTTTGAGCAATTTATTAAAATTTACACCTTAATAATTGTATTTTCTGAGAACATTTAACATTGTGATGTATATATTTTTTTCACCATCAAAAAGTAGAGGTTTCAACAAACAAAAAGCTCACCGATTTTTTAAAAAAATCAGATGTTTTGACGTGAGAATTTTCGATTGAAAATTAGGGTGCTTTTTCGATATTAAGTCATTATAAGGTGAAAAAATTAATATTTTAAATATAAAAAAAATTAAATTGTGTTTGGGATATTAAGACGAAAGTTTTCAGCAAATTTCGTATAATTTTTTTTTTGTAAAAGAGAAAAATTAAAAACCAAAAACTTGGTAATTTGAATTTTTCACATAAATTTTGAGGTTATGTGAAAAAGTGTTAGAACAAAAGTTGTAGATCTACTTATTATCTATAACTGTGCCATTTAAATTTTTTCCATAGGACTTGCAGTTTTGTCGAAAATCGAGATAAACCGTTACGACTCTTAAAAACACCCCCCTGTTCCACTTTTTCACCTTAGATCGACCGTAATTAATTTTTCCTTTTATTTTTATTATATACTCTTTCTTTTCCAATGGGTTTCATCCTACTATAATTTTTTTTTTGTAAAAAAATTATCTACCCTGGTCTCTAAAACTTAATAGGGAAATGACAATAAAAGTGAAAAATTTTGCGATTGAGAGCGACAAGTATTGTTCATCAAGTCAAGTATTAAGACATTTTTGAAGGGAATTTTCCGCTTTTAAAGGACTTCTAAATTATATTTAACTTATGAAATCAATGCTTGATTTGATTTGGCATTTAAATAACAATTTTGGACTCTAGTTCGATTTTGTTTGAAACAAAATTCAGATCGGGTAAATGAAAAATTAAGTAGTTTTTAAAACAAATCAAATAGTTAATCTCTACTTTGAGCGTTAAACTAAACAAATTTTAATAAAATTTTGTATAAAATTATCTGAGACGTTAAAAGAATACGTGGAATTGTTTTATTCTGAAAAAAAATTCTGATTTCAGCCAAAATGGTTAAACAGATTTTAAGGAAACTTCTATGAAATTATTTAGAATTTTGAATTTTTACCCAAATCTTAGAATATACCTAAAAAATTTGTTATTCTGGAAAAAATTTCGATTCTTGTAAGATATTAATACTTAAGTAAATGTGAAAAAAACTTAACAATATATATTATTTATAAAGATAATTTAAGAAATAAAATTACACCATTTATTTTCGTAAATTTTGCTCTAACGACTAAAGACAATCTAATTTACGTGTTAAGAACCCATTTATAGTTATGGTAAATACAAATAAAATGCAACGTTAATTTTTCCCCATCCATAAATGGCGTTGTCATTTAAATCAAATTTCTAAAATGAGAGATTGGAATTCATAAGATTAACAAGAAGATATTTAAAAATAATTCGCCGAAAATGTATAGTCGATTTTCGTATATCAATAATTGGAGTTAATTAAACGGGGAAAGTCATCAAGCAGTGTTTAGTTTGTGTTTATTTATTAAAAAGTAAATATCATCACTTCACATTCAAATGAAAGTTTTTTTTTTTTTCTATCTACAATCACGCTAGATTAATTGCCAAAATTTTTAATATAATATTTTACAAGTAAGAGGAAAAAATTTGGCTTTATCGTTTTCGTTTTGTCGAAAAATCAAATATCATTTCAAATCTCATAAAAGTGGTACTTAAAATGAAAGTTGGGAAAAATGTTTTTATATGGTTCGAGTTATGCTGGAGTTTTGATTTATGGATTGTTTTGTATCGAAACGTTTGATAAGTCTTAGGGAAATCGGACAGTATTTGGTCTGGATGTGCGATAAGGAATAACGAGAGAAATTTTCAAGATTTTTCTTTCTGATAGTTTCAAATGGAATGATCAATGATCTTTTATAAGTTGATGTTGGTTTTGACATCGGTTGATGTTTTGGCTCCCACGTGTTATGTTTGTGACATTTTATTAATTTTCCTTTTGGCAATCAGACAAATTAGTAACTGATATTATGTCATAATGTGGGTCTAATGAATAATATATTAAAATAAAAGGTGACATTTACAAATGAAAATGGAAAATGAGTCTCTTAATTGAAATTCAAAAAATTAACTCTTTGCTGTGCTTGTATTATGTTCAATTTTATTTAGGTATGTCGTATTTTTCGTCAATCGAACAGATGCACAGGGTCTCAAGCACAATTGTGTAGTGTCTTCAGGAAAAAAAATTGCTACGCGGTAGGGTTGGGCCTTCAACAGCCCTAGTAGGGCTGTTGTGCAAGATCAGAATGACACTCCCAGAGCCGTTAGTGTGTATCCTCGAATCCTATCTAGATGATCGAAAGTTCTATGTACACTATGGTGAATCCAACACGACGAAACGTCGGATAGGATCTGGATTGTCACAGGACAGCGTCCTTGGGTCTCTCCTTTATACGGTTTTCACGGTCGACGCCCCGAACAACGAGGAAATAACCCTTGTGACCTTCGCAGATGACACCGTACTACTAGCCAGCTACGACTATCCCAGAATGGCGTCCGAGAAGCTCCAGTCTGCACTAAACGAACCCCAGCTGTAGTTCTGCAAGTGAAGGATCATCATCAACCAGACCAAGTCCACAAGATATTCACTACAAGAAGGAAATTTGATCTCCTGTCTCACTAAATGACCCTGAAATACCCTGAACTACAGAGGTCTGGTAGCTTGGAATGCACCTGGACAAACGCCTCACCTGGTCTTAACACATCCTCCACTAAAGCAACCAACTGAGCATTACTATCCGAAAACTTTAGTGGCTTCTGCGAGGAAAGTCCCTTCTTCTTCTTATCCAACGCCCACGCTTAACATTTCTGTCATTCGGTGCCACGCCGTTCAATAGAGGTTGGAGATTAGTTGGTTTTGGTTGTTTTCGTTGTTCTCTCTGACGTCTGTAAGTGCAGGACAATTGCCAAGATGCATGGCATTCATGGGTTCCCCATTGCAGAGGAAACAGATTGGAGTCGGTAGGATGCCAATCCGGTCGGAAGTGGTCACATAGGTGGTCGTGCCCCGTGGTAGTTCGGAAAACTGCGACTGACACCTGGCGGGGGAGAAGTCGCAGAATAGGAGATTCCAATAAGGATTCCCATTTTTCTCAACTGTTCCCTGGACAGGAAATTGACTATATCCTTAAACCCATATGAACATATATGGGATACAGCTGTGAGGAGCCGCCAGTAACTCCAATGTGAACAAGATTCAGCGCTTACAGTCAAAATCTCTGAGGACAATAACTAACGCCCCTTGGTACGTCACCAATCACACCATTTATCGGGACCTCAAAGTGGGTACAGTGAGGAGTGAGATAGCCAGATTCAGTCAAAAATACCTGCAGAGACTGAACGAACATCCTGTGGTGATTATAAATGGAATTCAAACATGCAGTGATACCTCTCGCAACTGCCCTGACAAAACGACGGTATATACCTTAAGCAATTCAATTTGTAGAAGGCCAGTGCTGGCCACTGTAATTGTAAATAAATATATGTAAATAAATGTGGGTAATCACTCCCACCTTACATTCTGGTGACCCTGAATTATAGCACGCGACGGAGCAGCGAGGAACGGCCATTCTGCCTAAGCCTGCAAGTTTCGCCTCATATTTTGGACGCCGTGCAGACGCCACATATATCGGACTCTCTCACGGGGGATTCCGCTATGGAGTAGCGGCATCCTAGGCTTCGGTTGTACTACTTCATACCCGTCCTATGTGGCGACTAGAAATGGACTTCAAGCATGCAGTGATACCTCTTGCAACTGCCCTGACGAAACGACGTTATAAACCTTAAGCAATTCAATTTGTTCTGTAATTGTAAATAAATCTGGGTAACCACTCCCACCTTACAATCCCAACTATCTAGCTGTCAACCTCCTGGATAATTCCGGCCACTATCAACGGATGAATCGCGTCTTATTTCTGGAGTTACCTTTCAGAGAACCACTAACACCTTAAGGTAACTCTTTTAGTAGGTAGGGTCTTTCCCACCTGTACATTTATCATATTTGCTTAATGTCCAGGGACATATTGCTAATTCAAAAAGCGGAAATTTTTATTTGAAACTAATTGTTTCCTGAAGATTGACACTTGTTGTTTTATAATTCTTCAAAAATATTGATATACTGTTGAAATTAGTAAAACTATACAAGTGACGTCATTTTCTTGGTAAAATTTCAGTTTTACCATAGTTAAGAATATGATAATTGTAATTTTCACGTTGAAACACTTTATTTGATGCTTTCTTCCATGGAAATTTGCAATTTTAAACCTTTTTTTTTTTCTGTAGATGACACCCATTTTTGTGTTGTTGTTAATGATATGAATAAATTTGCCATATTAATAACCGAAAAAAAAAACGAGACAATACATTCTTAATTATAGCACAATTTTTCTGGCTTTGTAGCAAAAAGAAATTGTCTAGATTAAAAATACAAAAAAAATTAAACTTTCCATCTGAAAATTCTCACAATTATATGCATAGTTTAGATACGTGAAAGATGTCAAAGAGATGTAACAATAGAAGAAAATATGTTTATATTATTTTGACGTGTACATATGTTATATTTTAATTATATACTACTTATAGGTACACTTACAAGTATTTAAGACGAAAGACTTAATTCTACTTCTCAACGAATACCAAGACCAAGTTCTATTTTGATCAATATCCTTTAAATCGTTTTGTCTACTTTAAATATCAATTGTAAGCATTCTTTTAAAAGCCGGAAATTTCATTTAATCGAACCTATATCATGTTTATAGCGTAACGGTAACAATTCAAATTATTATAACGCATTGTTTAAACAAATCATTTTATAATCGAGGCTTTTATTGGCAACGTTAAAATTATCTCAAACAAGGTAAAAAAAATCCATTTTCAACAATCGTTTTTATATCCAACGAAATTGCATTTTATTGATTTTCGAAGCGGTTTTTTTTCTCGTCAAAGTCGAAGAATTTTATACTATTATCGAAAAGACAATTCCGTCCACTTAAAGTCGTAAAAATCTTGGCTTTCAAATCGACTCTCGTCTTAATTGTTAACCTAATTTTTCACGTACGTGTAATTATGATAATTTTTATATTATTAATAATAACGTAAAAGAGTTTTTTTTTCTTTACTTTATATTTTATTGAATGAACGAGACAATTGTCTCGGATTCCCACAACTAATTTGATCTTCAGTCGACGACCCAGAAATCGCATGATAATCGCATTGACATTGCACGTGCCCTTTTGTGTTGTGTTTAAATTATAACAATTTCTCCTTGATATTTATTAAGTAGATATTGTTCCGAATATAGCTTGATTCAATGCTACACAAACATATCGCTGTGAATTGGGTTAAACGGGTTTAACATATGTCGGGAAATTTAAGAAAAAATCATATTAAAAAAGGATTTTAAGCATATTAAAGAAATAACGCAATGCTTTAGTCCTCATATAAGCTTTTTATATGTTGAGCTTTTTTGAAAAATTAATGAGATTTATTATTAAGCTCCTTGATGATTTTTATACGTTTAAAATAGTGATAGGAGAATATCAAGAATTTAAAATTAAATTTTGTTCATGCTTTTAATTGTATTAAGATTCATCTGTTTGTGTCATTGGAATTTTATGATTATTGTTTTAACCCTTATTTTGATTTATAACCAACATGAAAACATATACCTGTACTCGTGTCACACCTGACAATACATAATAAGTCACATAAGTTAATTACAAGAGACATAAGTCAATTATGTTATTCAAATTTTGGTCAATCAATACATTATTAGGGAATTACTAGTTGATAACCGCCCGCTTTTCTAAGCACAGCTGAATTATATTGATTAATAGAAGTCTCTAAAATATAAAAAAATCCTTTCTGCTATTTTGGCATTAAAATATAATAGGTACTAGCTGATACCCGCTCGCTGCGCTGAGTGTATCTAAATTTAACTGATTGATTAAAAGATTTCCTACCTTCATAGGCAAATCTAAAAATTAATCTATTTTTACAGAAAAGGATGATAGATACTTTCAGACTTTAGATCCAAAGACAGTTAATCAAACACCATAACTATTTTTCAAGGAAGAGATGTTACCTGTCTTACATCAGCTTCTATACGATTTTTAGTAAAAAAGTACCTGTATTCCTTTAGGACTTGAAAATCTTTTATACCAAATGTCATTTATAACCGTTCAGCTATTATATCCATACTTGCGCGAGACGTTTTTTGTGATTTTTTTAATTCCACCCCTCCCCTCTGGTACGATGTCAGGAGATTTGGCATAACCCTTTCCCCCAACCCGCAATCTAATGTGATATTTTTCTAAAGGTTTGTTTTCTTAAAAAAAACGTGATAATTGCGAGACCTTCCCTTTCCCCCAAGTAAGATTAGATGAGATTCGGCTCGACCCCATCGGCCCCTAAACACCTCACGTAATTAATGGATGTTCCGTAAAAAAAATAGATCAGTAGCTATCCTACAGGATCTTTAGCAAAACTTCATTAAAATTCGTTCCGTTAAGCAATTGTTAATTTTTTTTTGAAATTTTTAGTTTATTATTTTAATACGTTTATTTCTAAATAATATCTTCGACAATAAACAATAAAAAAATTCAAATATTTAAAAAAATTTCATTATGAATTTTATCGGGTGTTAAATTGAAATTCATATTTATTTTCCAGTTAAAAAATGTTAATTTTTTAATTTCAACTTTGTAGATATTTCTCTCGTTATTATGTAAAATTTGACAGGACCTTCTTGAGGAAAATGCGTTAAAATTCGATTTCACGAACTTTACCGAAACTTTTTAAATGTACGGTTCCTGTAGGATATAATTGTTTTGCCATCCCATGGAAACCATGTGTTCCGTACATTCTGTACGGAAGAATAATAATTGTACTTATATTATGAAGGCTATGGAGCCAAAAAGAATAATATCTGAATTTATACTATGAAGGCTATGACGCCATGACAATAAAACAATATAGCGAATTAACGTTAAATAAAATATATAACAACAAATTATTATTGAGTGAACTGCAACATGAAAGGATAAAACCCAGAATTGGGACTGATTGAATATAATAATGACCCTTGGAGGAATATCTCTTCATATACAAAAGAACGTGATATTCTTTATCTATTTATGCTTATATTTAATGCTGCTTTATAACTATTTGCTATTGAATTCAATATCATAATATGTCAATTGATTTGTAAAACAAATATCTTATTGGTTGTATTTGGGTACACTTGGATTATGGTACTGGGCGACGGTATGGTTAACGCGGGCCCGCTATTTGACAATTTAAGAATGATTGTACTGTCGTCCGGCCACGATCTATTTCATCATACAATTCATCCAATATATGTACGTCCAACGTATATCCAAAACGACACGATTTTACACTGTGCATGCCCTGCGCGAGTTAGCTCCCAGGGGGGTTCAAGTCGGGCAAAGCTTTGAGTGGGCTCCAGGGAGTCGTCATGTCGAGCGATCCTTGAGCGAATCCTAACTGCACAACCACATACGAACCTAAACAACTTCACACTACCAATCAATTCATGGTGCAATCAATGAGATATATAGTAAATCCCAAAACTATGTAACAATGATAATAAATCGGGTTTTTTATGCCATAGTGCTTTTTCCCGTAAATGGTGTTTTATTTACTAATTATAATTTATTTAAGAACTACGAGAAAACTCCATGTTGGAGGATTTTCGACGATACACCATGCATTATTTTAGCCTTAAAAGTAATCTATATACTTCTCTTCCAAACTACCACATTGAAAAAATCATATCAATCTTTAACTCTGTAATAAACAAAAAACATATCTATACCACGGGAATAGTACATCTCTTCTGAGTAAAAAGTAGATCAAGTTTTCTCAAGGAAAATAAGTTAAGACTCTATTTCGTGAACTTTAACGAAACTGCTTTTAAATACTCGGATCCTATAGAATATGTACTTGCTTTACTATCCCATGAGAACCGTTCATTATTCCGGTAAAAGAAGTAACCTATATCATTCTCTGACCCCTAAACAACCACATTGTAAAAAGGAAGTTAATCTTTTGCTCTGTAAAAAAAATCTATCCCACGGGAACCGTACATTTTTTCTGGATATAAAGTATACTATATGTTAAACCGAATTATAATCCATATCTATGCCAAATTTCATCCAGATCCATTCAGTAATTTTTGAGTGAAAGAGCAACAAACATCCATTCTTACAAACTTTTGCGTTTATAATATTAGTTAAGATTTCTCAGGAACCGTGCATAATCTAGAGTAACAAATATTTTGGTATAAAAGTTAGGTTCAATTATAAGTTCATTAAAATAACAAAATAACGAATCAGTGACAAGCCCATTAAAATAATCATAAATTATATTTATGGTATCTGACAATAGGCCAGAGGCCGTAAAGTCTTTGAAAATGGTAAAAAGTTAAAAAAAATTATAGTAAGATGAAATTCATTAGAAAAGAGGTGGGGAAGTGGAAAAGGGAAGGGGGTTTAAGGGTAGAAACGGTTTATCTTGATTTCCGACAAAACTACAAGTCCTGGGGAAAAAAGGGAAAAACACTTTTTTCACATAACCTCAAAATTTATGTTTAAATTTTTCAAGTTTTTGGTTTTTTTATTTTTATCTTTTACAAAAATAATTTTTCTTTCATAAAATTTGGTAAAAACTTGCCCTTTAATGTCTCAAACACACTGTAATTTTTTTGATTTTAAATATTTATTTTTTCTCGTCACTTTGAATTAATATTGAAAAAACAACCTAATTTTCAATCGAAACTTCTCACGTCAAAATATTTGTATGGTGGGATTTTTGTTTTTTGAAATCTCTACTTTCTGATGATGCAAAAAAAATATACATTACAATGTTAAATGTTCCCAGAAAATGCAATAATTTAAGTGTAAAGTTTAATAAATTGCTCAAAATTGTATAGGTATAATACAATTGTACAAATACAATTTTGAGCAATTTATTAAACTTTACACTTTAATTATTGCATTTTCTGGGAACATTTAACATTGTAATGTATATATTTTTTTGCAGCGTCAGAAAGTAGAGGTTTCAACGAACAAAAAGCCCACCGACTTATTTAAAAAAGTAAAATTTTGACGTGAGAATTTTAGATTGAAAATTAGGGTGCTTTTTCAATATTAAGTTAAAATAAGGTAAAAAAATAAATATTTTAAATAAAAAAAATTACAGTGTGTTTAGGACAATAAAAGCCAAAAGGCAAGTTTTTCCAAATTTCATGAAAAAAAATTTTTTTTTGTGAAAGATAAAAATAAAAAACCAAAAACTTGGTTATTGGAATTTTTCACATAAATTTTAAGTTTATGTGAAAAAAGCGTTAATACAAAAAGTGTAGATCTACTTATTATCTACAACTTTACCATTTTAATTTTTTCCATAGGACTTGTAGTTTTGTCGGAAATCGATATAAGCCGTTTCTACCCTTTAATTCCTTCCCCTTTTCCACTTTCCCACCTCAGATCGACCGTAATTTATTTTTTCTTTAATTTTTGTTATATTTTTTTCTTTTTCTAATGGGTTTCATCCAACTATAATTTTTTTTTTCGGTTTAAAAATTATGTACCCTGGTCTACAAAGGATTGCATAAGATATTCTAAAATTTTACTTAAAAAAAATTTGTATTGATATCTTATAACAGTTATCAAAGGTTCAAATAATCGATGCATTCGTCCGACTTTCAATGTCATTTTTAATCCGATTTTAGGGATTTTATTATTTTTCGGAGTGGTGGATTTTACAGAGCAATGAATTGGTTTATCTTACAGACCTTAGATTCATAATAAAAGTTAAATTTTTTTGTTAGATCATCTTCTTTTCACAACTTTTCTAGGAAAAGGTATTAGCTTTCTCACAGACTGTACGATTTTAAGGATAAAAATACTTTCGTTACTATAAAACCTGAAAACTTCTCACTCCAAATATCATTGGTATCGGTTCTATTGTTTAAGTAGAATAGATAAGTAGTCATCCTAAGGAAACTGTACACTGTACAGCTCGTTGGATACATACTTAACGCATTTAACTTGTTATCTTAAAATCCGCGGTGTATTTGATCGAATTTTTAATTATTATAATTTTAACTTAATATTCATTGATATGACGTCATTTCCTTGATGCCGAATGCATTATAAATTCAGTCAATTTAGTTAAGCAAAATTTAGTGGTGGATATGCCTTGGTAGCCAAGGAGAAAGCTTTTAGATCGCTCACTCGTTAAAACAATTATCAATTATTCTGTACATTGTGTTAATTTTCTGTATAATTTTCTTCCGTGAATTTTTCCAATATTTTAATAGTGGCTCTACCAATCGAGGTGGAGGCAAATCTGACAAATCAGAGATCATTAAAGTTTCTTGAGATATAAGTGTAACTAAAATGACTTTATTTTATGTATACAGTTTATTTTTTATATGGAAAAATATAAAATAAACCCACCAAAAGAGGGCGCTGGTTTCATTTGGAATTTTTTTTTTCAAGTTAAAGTGTACCCAATCCAAAAATTAACTTAAATGGAAATTATCAAAATTGGTTCGTACAAATTGTCTGTGTTCAGTGTACAAAAAATATACTCCTATAAAGAAATTTAAATTTTCTTAGTTACTCTGGAAAACAATTATTTTCCTCGGTAAATTGTGTTGGTAACTTCTTTAAATTGGGTGAAACACTAATAATATACGTCTTGTATGCCAAGAGTAGAAAGTTTTCCCGTTTTTTTCTTCTTCTTCGTTTCTATCGAGTAACGACTTGTGATTTATAACTTCCTAGATACATACGCGGTGCAATCGTGTACTTGTTCGTACGATTCGCGGAACTCTCATTGACTTTTTCAAAAGTTCGGTTAGTCCAACTCTTCATATAGGTCTAAACAATGAAAATGCGTAGTTGAGAGACACAATCTCACTTTTACTTACTTATCAGAAACGGTGTTGTGGACGTAGGTACATGCCGCCAAGTATGGCACCACGCCACTTGATTTCGTTAGTGACATAATTTCGAGCATGAAGTCGCACATCGCTTCAGTGACTGACTAAATTTTTTTGCACGAATGTTTGCCTTGTAATATATATTTTTATTATTTTACTTGTGCATATGAGAAATTCAAGTCATCAAGTAAGACTGGTTGGTCGATCAGCTCATATTTGTCAAGGTGGTCTACTGTACGAACGCTCGTTTCACCCACACTCTACATTGGTGCAGCTTCAAAATAATATCTTAGTTGCAATTAACTTAAAATCTTAAAGGGTTCTATACAGGGGCAAATCTATATATATATATTAACTATAGAAGATTTTTGTCTGTTTGTTTGTTGTGCCTCTTTCACGCAAAAACTACTGAACGAATTTTGATGAAACTTTTTTTGTTATTTAATTATTAGTCCCCGGTAACATAATGGCTATAATTTATACATAATTTAGTAGAGAAAAGTCGGTAAATTCAAAGATTTGTAATGTGATGTCATAAAAAACATATTTCTGTGCACTTACATTGCAAACGCTGGCTAAACCTTACGAGATAGATCAAACTTATATACGACAAAATTGTGTATCTTAAAAAGGTTGACAAAAAAATCCGCGACGGTATATGTCCATCTCCTAAGGATAACCCACAATAACCATTTTTATCTTTTATAAATAACAAAAAAATTATGTTGGTATAGCGGCTGGTTATTGTACGACGTACGTATTGCCTGTTTTATTAGTATCTTCTTCTATATTATATAAAAATGTTATGTTGGTCTTTATTCTGAGCTCAAATTTTGATACAATATACAATCAGGCTCCAGAATGGTTTTAATCTATGTTTCGCGTCAGTAATATATATTGAAAAACACGTGAATCCCATAGGATAGCATAACGATTGTATCCTACAGGAAACGTGTATTTAAAAAAAAAGTTTCGTTAAAGTTCGCGAAAAAGCATTTTAACGCATTTTCCTCAAGAAGGCCTGACCAATTTTACACAGTAGCAAAAGAAATTCTCTACAAAATTAAAATTAAACAATTAACAAAATTTTAATGAAAAATAAGTACATATAAGGATACCCGATAAAATTAATAATGAAATTTTTAAGATCCCATTTGACTTTCTTTATTGTTCACTAGCTTATACCCGCCCGCTTCGCTGAGCGTATCTAAATTAATCTGATTGAATAATTGAAAACTTTACCAAAAATAAGAAATTAAGCTATTTTTACAAAAAAAGATAATTATATATTTATCTTTATTTCATAGTTTATGAAAATTCGTTTAACTACTCTTCCAGGAACAGATGTAAGCTATTTTATATAGGTAGGGTCTTTACGTTTTTTAAATATTGTAAAATATTAAGAAAATTTTAAGCCTTGAGAACCTTTCACACCAAATGTCATATAAAATAATTTATTTATTTTAGTAGAATGGATTAGTAGCTATCCTTTAGAAAGTGTACCTTTTTTAGGATCAATAATATTTAATGTGTTATCTTAAGATCTGAGGTATCAGGTTTGGTTGCCTTAGATTCATTATTCTAGGATATAGTATTAAGTCCATTATGTCTTATCGGCAAGTCTGCTATTTTCTGGGGTCCAAGAGTAGGCAACGAATTCTTAGAGTTCTTGCTAAAATAATTTGAAACTTAAGATTATAGTTTTTTGGTAAAAAAAACAACGCGATGGTCACATCTAAGTGGCTATTTTCTCTTGAAAAATAAGTTGGGCTAGATTTATTTTTGTTCTCGGGGCTCTGCTTAACGGCTTCACCTCTCTTAATCAAACTCCTAATTGGGATCACTAAAGTCAAACTGTCTGTTTTGTTATTTATTCTTACAGGTCTCATTTTTGAACAAAGATATTTATTTTTATGAATAAAATCATATTTACTGCAGAGAATTTCCTTCTCCTCCCTCGACAATTCGAACTTTTACTCAGCCGAACTATTAATAATATATTAACTACCTGTAAATTCACAATGGAGTTATGGTTTCTAGGAATTTAACTTATCGCTATACTTCTATCATGGTTATAATTTTCAAATTTACGAACATTAATTTATAAGAATAACAAATTACATAGTTTAAAATCATATCGTCTTTACAATATAATATGGTATATGTACATTGTAACACAGCTGCCTGCCGATGTATGTTTTTCATTACGCAGTTTTTATAGTTTTTATTTTTATCTCAAAAAATCAACATTTTTTCGGAATAAAAAGTTTTTTAAAGCACTTTTTGTAATATTTACTACTTGTAGTGAAAATCTCGTCCAAATCGGACCAGCCGTTTTCAAGTTTCCTAAGAACAAACAAACAGACAGGGAAAAGTATTTGAAATTTAAAGTAGCCTTTAATGTTAATTACAATATTTATTAAATTTTTGTGAAAATTCCATTGAAATCGGCTCAGCTGTTTTCAAGTTTACCCTGGACAAGCCCTGTTATTACCCTGTTTTTTTGGGGAAAATTACAATGTAAATGGCATTAATTTTTTTGTTTTAAATATATGAAAATGTAGGCAATAAAGAGTATTCAACAAAACACCGTAGATTTTTTAGATTAGATACAAATCTTAGCTGGAAAAAATGATTCCGTTCTTCGTTTGCTCGCGCAGGTGAGATGGAACATTTTTATTATATACGTATTCAAGTAGCAAAAATCTTTAATCTTTTTATTGGTATAGATTGTGGAAGATATTAATTAGAAGTAGGTAAACGTATTAAAATAATATATTAAATTTTTAAATAAATAACAATTACTGAACAAAACTAATTTTAATGAAGTTTTGTTAAAGATACCTAAGATCTTAACATTTTGAATACCAATTACCATTTATCCTATTAAAGCAACGGTTTCTTTAGGATAGCTCCTAATCCTTTCTACTTAAATAGCTGAACAGTTTTAAATCAGATTTGGTATGAAAGATTTTTAAATTTTTATACTTACAGTTTTTAGTTTCAAGGATTTTGATGAACTTACTTAGAATCTAAAGTCTGGAAGCATCTATTATCTTTTCTGTCAAAATACTATAGATTAATTTTTATATGTCGCTATGAAGGTAGGGAAGCTATTAATCAATCAATTAAATTTAGATACTTTCAGCAAGGCGAGCGGGTATCAGCTAGTGAGCCATAAGACGAACCGGAAAATTTCCCAGTGGGTCGGCTGTTCAGAGGCCCGTTTATCTTCATAAACATGTACTTACCGAAAATAAAAAGCCGAAATGAATTTTTCATTTTCTTAACAAACTTTTGTAGGATTTTTAGCTAATTTTTAGCGATTTGTAAGATATTTAGCTTTAAAAATTGTTAGAACTGCTAAAAAAAACTATTACTCAAATATTACAAAAGAAAATTTAGAAGGAGAATTGGTTAGCTTTGCAAAAAATTGTGATAAACTTAAAAGGGGGGCTAATAAATGTTAATGAAAGAAAGGTACATCGTAGCATAGCTGTATCGTAGAATGCTTTCGTGTGAAATGCATATTGTATTGTGCAGTTTTGATGTGGTAGACGCGACTAGCGAAAGTTAATGTCATTACCATATTTGTGTTGGGGCCATTGACTCACGAGCAGCTTCAACCTGTATGCATATAGGACAGATCGGTAGGCAGCCTCTCGCATTTGGCCGGCTGCGACACACATAAATCCTTCCATACAACAATTTTTTTCATATTGGCACATCGGCATCGGCATCGCTGTGCTACTCTCTCTTTACATCGTCACACTATGACACGAGAGAAAGAGGTGAATCCACGGAGAAAGGTCTTAGGCGCATCTTCTCGATCCATTTCCGTCTTACCATTTTCAAACAATACACATTTCCAATAATCAAATCGATAATAATTACTTCATATCGACGCTTTTATTTCAACTTTAATTTTTTTAAGTCCAAACTCTTCATAAATCAAATCTTGGGACTCTCAAATATTTATATTGTAAATGCCTGAATGCATATATTAATAAATCGCGGCGAGAACTTCATACATAACAGGTTTAGAAGTAACAAGATTTTTAACAGAGAAATTACATTGAATTGTCGTTTTACTAACCTTAAAACATAATTTTATTAGTCATACTATGTCTGTAAATTTAATGAATTTCAGAAACCTTCAAGACGTTAACCATTCATTGATAGTTTTTTGAATTAAATATCTGATTAATTACAAGGAAGGTGTCCCAGGTGTTCGTCTTTAATTTCATTAGTTTTGGATTAACTTCATATAATTTCAGTATTTTATATGTTGACTAGCTGATACCCGCGACGTCGTCTGCGTAGGTTATTATGCTAAGAGCATATTTCATTTACAGAGGAAAAAAATTAAAAAATTTAAAGCAAAAATATATTAAAAATAACCGGAAAGAACTTAGCGTACAACATTTTTAACTATATGCCAAAAAAATGCTCCTAAATTGCTACTTCAGAATCTGCTATTGCTCCAAGTGTATAGTTATTAGTTAATCAATAATTAATTTTTCAAAAATTTGTAAACTCAAAAAAAATATTGCTATATTATCCAAAATAATCACTTTTTAAATTTTTTTTTTCAAAAAATTATTCGTTAATTGCTCTTTCCGGATCCGCAATTGCTCCAGGTGTATAGTTAATTAGTAATTTAATTTTGAAACTATTCATGTCTATAAGATCCAACGGCAGTTGATGACGTCACAGTACAACAATACATATATAAATAGATAAAAATAATTAATTATTAAAAATATTGCAAAAATTTGATCAATTATTTGCGTAATGAAAAGAGCAGATAGAGAGCTCCAAAAAAAAACTTCAATTAAAAATTATTTTAGGTTTTATAGTTATTTCAACTCTTGAGATTGAAATTTTTAAGAAAATGTAATTATTAATTAACTATTAACTATACACCTAGAGCAATTGCGGATCCGGAAGAGCATTTAAAGGACAATTTTTAAAAAAGAAACTAAAAAAATGATTTTTCACTTTCTTTTACTACTTTATAGTAAAGGAAGTACTGTAATCGGGTCGAATTTTTGAATTCGAGCTTTCACCGGAAATACATGTTTTGAGGTCCCCTGAGTCTAAAAAAGTGGTTTTTAGAAACATGTCTGTGTGTGTGTGTGTCTGTGTGTGACAGCCATATCGTATCGAAAGCTTAATTCGAATTTCACCAAACGTGGAATTTGACCTCCATATCCTAGTTGTGCCGCGAAGCTTTGAAGGTTGAAATCGGTGAAGCAAAAGCTCCACTTTATTCAAGGAGTTTTTGAGCTATTTCAATTTTTTTCGAAAACGGCTCCAACGATTTTTTTTAAACTTACTATAGTTCGTAGACTTATTAGTGGCTACAACTTTTATTTGAAACTTTTTCCTGGGAAAATTCGAATAAGGACGGTTCTGGGGTGAAGGTTGGGAATTCGTATAGTTCTGTTTATATGTATAGTTATAAAGTGCTTATATTTCATATATTTTGTACAACCTAAACCAACAGCGAGTTTCATAACTGAAAGTAAAAGAAAGTACTGTGACGCCTCGCACCAGATATTTTATTTTACAGCAATTTTAATTTTTAGTTTGCAAAGTTTGGGAAAAAATTAACAATTAATCAATAAATAACTATAAACTTGAAGAAATTGCGGATTCTGAGGGAGCAATTGTTTGGCATATAATTTTAATTTAAAAAAAAATATTTCTTGCTAACTGTACTCTTTCTGGTTAAAAAATATAGGTATGCAGTTATTAAAGGAAGTGTTGAAATGTCATTTGATTATTGTAACGGTTGTAACTTAAAAATATATTTTAAATCTATATTTATAGTAAAATATAAAAAATGCTAGAAGAGAGTTTGAAAAAAAAGCTACAAAAATTATTTTAAAAACTGCTAAACAAATAGAAATAGAATCCAAAAAGTCTTTATTAATCTAATATCTCGCTGATCAACCTAGCATAGTGATGAAAAATCCAACGCTTAACGTGTTTGCTTTGAAAACAATCGCATTTTTTCAAACTTTAATTACTTTCCTTTTAATGAAGATATCGTGATAATTCTTTTTTTGGATAAGGACCAAGTATATAAGAAGTAAAACAAAAAAAAATTGATCAAAATCTATCCAGTAATTTTTGAGTTAAAAGCGAACATTAGAAAAAACTATCATTTAATTTATATAAATTTTTAAGTTCCATAAGCCTTTTTACCATGCCTGTCAAAACTCTTCGAGGGACTTCTCTTGAGGAGAATTCAATCCATCCTCGAAGAGGGCAAAGTCATCTTACCTCACCAGTTTGATTTTAGACAGTATCAAGCTACAACAGAGCAAGAGTAGCACAGACCTTTATGGAATGGACCAAGTCTAGAGCAAAAAATATGGCTTTGCCGTCTATCAGGACGTCATCCAGGCATTTGGCAAAGTGTGGCATGGAGGGTTCAAAAATAATACCAAACAAGTGCTGCTTTCCCAACTGGTTAAGGTCGTCAAAGCCTATCTAACCAACAGAAGGTAGAAATTTAGATTAAAGGATGCGGTGTCAACATCCTGCCAAATAAAATCTGGGAACCACAAAGCAGCATGCTCGGACCGACTCTATACCTTATATACATGTCAAACATACCCGTTGTGGACAACGCCACAATGGTTACCTTTGCAGATAACACGGCTGTCTTCGGATGCGACCACTGCCCACTGGTGGTCACCAAAAAACTTCAGGTCTCACTAAATACATTCCAAGAATAGTTTCACACATGGAAAATAAAAATCAATGGTACCAAGTTGGTCCATGTGACTTTCACAACTAGGAGACTAACTAGAAGAGATACTTGGCCTCCAGTATTCATGAACAGCAGAAAAATCTCCCAGGTGACGGAGGTCAAGTTTCTCGGAATTCACTTGGACCGACGACTCACATGGCGGAAGCATATATCCAGGAAGCGTCAACCACTTGGAATCAGGCTGAGAGAATTATGGTGGCTGTTACGGCGAGGATCGCAACTATTCCTGGATTGTAAGCTAGTTATCTATAAAGCCGTTCTAAAACCGGTCTGGGCGTAAGGAATCCAACTTTGAGGAACTGTTAGCAGCTCCAGTATTCATATCATATAGAGGTTCAGTCCAAGGTGTTGCGACTTATTGTCGATGCCCCATGGTACATTACCAACAAGGACATCCAAAAGGACCTGGGTATGACTACCGTCAGAGAGGAGGCAGCCAGGTTCAGTTCTAAATACCATCCCAGTCACCTGGCTGTTAACCTCCTCGACAACAGTGAGGATTCCGCCAGACTAAAACGCGTGTCATTTCTGGAGCTACCCTACAGGTAGCAGTACACAGCCACTTCCTCTGAGGTAGGTGACCTGTCCCGTCTATACGCTCACCAGATTCACTTATTGTCTTGGGACAGGTTACGAAATATATTTTTTAAAAATGTGCGTAGGGATGTCAAGTCAATAAAGCTCAAATCTTTTAGATTCGAACTTTAGTCATTACCTTGTTTGTTATATAAAAGACATGAAGTTCATTGGTGGTTCAAATAAACATTTACGACTTACAAGTTTTTCCTTGAAATATAAAATACAACGTTTTGACTAAAAAATACATTTTTTTGAAATATTCTTCCGTTTTCCTCGATACAATCAAACCACTTGCCATCATAACGTGTCTCTAATTATTTATTTAAAAATTTTTAAAATGTTTCCATCGTGGCTCAAGAATATTATGGCATGACCAAAATTACGATCAACCATGAAATTTCATACACGAAGACATTAACACGGTAATAATTAACTGACATCGTCTCTCGTCCATGTAACGTATATATAGGAATGCAAATAGCGGCTAACAAAATTTATTAAATAAATTCATAAGTCGCAGATACGATCTGCACATTTGCCATTTATCATACACTCCATAATATTTTTGTCTTGCTGACCTTGATTTTTCCGAAACGCAAGAGAAGGAGAGACGAAAAAAAATGTTAATTTAGCCTCGATTCACTCAAAAAAACCTTATGAATCCTATTATCCAATATCTCTCTCAATAGATAATTTTCTTATGTAATAACTGAGTCAATTAGTAGCCAAGTGTTGAACTTTATTTATTTAACTCGTAATAAACTAAAGCGGTCCGTTAATTTTGAAGACCATTATAACACTTTGTAGGTGAGTGCCCAATATGTGTATTTTTTCATGTTCAGTTATTCTAAAGACTTTATAATATTTTTAAAGCGTGTGTGGAATTCCACTTAATTTCTCAAAAAAAGAAAAAATGAATTTGGTAGCAAGAGATTTTCATGTTCAAGGAAAGGATAACATTCCAAATGTTCTTCTTCGATGTTATTTTCGTATAAATCCAAGCATTCCATATTTGGATCTTTTAAGTTAATGAACTCCTGGTCTATTCCATTCATGCATTATTGTTTTAAACCAAAACTTTTCTTTTTAGTAGCAGAAGTATTCACTTTACTAAGCTCCTGGCACGATTCGTACCTGTAAGGATGCTGCTTATCCCATAAAAATGTCGTTCCTTTACGAGGCTCCTCACAATTAAATAAAACGTACGTTGCATTTTTGTTCCTATTTCCACCCCTGCATTTTCTGTCCTTTTGCAATATGCCAATGGTAAAAAATGCTTCCTCAGTCCACAATATCTGATTATTAGTTCCAATATCATGAAAGTCTAGAACTGATTCTTTACTTGTCATAGTGTAAGGTGGGAGTGGTTAACCACATTTATTTACATACTAGCTGATAAGTTGGGTTGGATTTCTTTTTGTTCTGGGGGCTCTGCCTAACGGCTTCACCTCTCTTAGTCAAACTCCTCATCGGGATCACTTAAGTCGAACTGTCTGTTTTTGTTATTTATTCTTACAAGTCCCATTTTTGAACTAAGATATATTTTTTTGAGGGAAATCATATTTACTGCAGAGGATTTCCTTCTCCTTCCTCGATAATTCAAACGTTTATGCAGCCGAACTATTATTAACTACCCGTAAATTCACAATGGATTTATGGTTTCTAGGAATTTAACCTATCGCTATAGTTCTATAATGGTGATAATTTTCAATATTGCGAACATTAATTTATAAGAATAACAAATTACATAGTTTAAAATCATATCGTCTTTACGATATGATATGGTATATGTACATTGTATCACAGCTGCCTGCCGATGTATGTTTTTCGTTGCGCAGTTCTTATAGATTTTATTTTTTGACGTGATAACGTTTTATAAATTGATGAACTACGACAACAAGTCTGAAAAAGTTTGGCCATTTTGGCACGTTACCTACATTTGAACCTGTGCGTGCAAGCGAGACCACGATACAAGTGATAAAGAGGCACTATATTATTGTTGAATCCTAGGCAACGTGGGGATGGGCAAATGTATAAAATATATCGATATATATCGTATCGATATTTACAAGCAATATCGATAGATGCAGAGTAAAAAAATATCGATACTTCGATATATCGATATTTTCATCTCAAAATGCGATTACTTGAAATATTGTCAATAACTATAAGTGGAATAAATTATAATTATTATAAAATATAATAAAGCTCTTAAAAAAATATCGAATTTGATATTCGGAAATAAATATCAACTGTCGATATTTTGATACATCGATAGTTGGTGCCCTTAATAAGATTTAATTGATTTTTTCCTTCATAATTTTCAGTTTGATTTCATTTTGAAAAAATTGTTAATTTTCAATTAACTCCTTTGTAAAGTAATGATAATTCAGTGATAATTATTCAATTCATAAAAGTACGCAATTTTTCATCAATTAGGTGTTCTTTATGACGTTATCACGTAAAACTATCGTCCATAAACCGATTTTACAGACAACCAATTTTTTTTCTCAGAAAATCAACATTTTTTCGGAATAAAAAGTATTTTATAGCACTTTTTGTAATATTTACTACTTGTAGTGAAAATCACGTCCAAATCGGATCAGCCGTTTTCAAGTTTGCCAAGAACAAACAAACAGATAGGAAAGAGTATTCGAAATTTAAAGTAGCCTATAATGTAAGTTACAATATCTAATAACTTTTTGTGAAAATTCGATTGAAAACGGCTCAGCTGTTTTCAAGTTTACCCTGAACAAACATTACCCTGGTTTTTTGGGGAAAATTACAATGTAAATGGCATTTATTTTTTTGTATTAAATTTAAGAAAATGTAGGCAATAAAGAGTATTCAACAAAACACCTTAAATTTTGTAGATTAGATAAAAATCGCAGCTGGGAAAAATGATTCCGTTTTTCGTTCGCTCGCGCAGGTGAGATGGAACATTTTTATTAGCAAAAATCTTCAATCTTATTATTAGTATATATATATTTATTTATATATACATAAATATTTACAATTAAAGTGGCCAGCATTGACCCTCTACAAATTGAATTGCTTAAGGAATATAACGTCGTTTCGTCAGGGCAATTGCGAGAGGTATCACTGCATGTTCGAATTCCATTTCTAGTCGCCACAGTAGTATTTCTGCTATAGACGAGGGACAGATTTACCTTACCATTCTTTTTCATCAGTAACTTTTTGCAAGTATTTGTTCTGTTTTTGTCCTACTTACCTTCAAAAATGTTTTCAAAATGAACTTTTTTAAGATTAAGGTGCACCAAAAATGACGAAAATTAGTGGTGCTCACCTGTTATTAGGATTTAGGTTGAAAAATTATTAAGGTAAAAGTTCACAAAGATAACATTAAGATAAAATGAATGTGAATGTTTGAACTGAAATATTTATCAACAGTCAAAAGTTCTTTTTTAATGCATATTTTATTATTTAGTTGATGTTTTTTTTTAAATTCTGTACTACGTTTCGCTACTTTTGTAGCTTCTTCAGGTTATTAATTATAAACATCAACTGTTGTGTTAATAATTTCACCATTAATTTCTAATATGTGTTGATAGTATCCTCTCAATAATTAAAATATGAAAAATTAATATAAAATTTGAGTGATTGATAATTTTATATTAATTTTACATATTTTAATTATTGAGAGGATACTATCAACACATATAAGAAATAAATGGTGAAATTATTAACACAACAGTTGGTGTTTATAATTAAGAACCTGAAGAAGCTACGAAAGTAGAAAAACGTAGTACAAAATTTAAAAAAAAAACAACAAGCTAAATAATAAAATATCCGTTAAAAAGAACTTTTGAGTGTTTGTTATAAACTATGGATAAGAAATCAAATAATGAAATATTTATTTTAAGACTTAGAGTGGTATTGATAGTTGTCACTCAAATTTGAGGAAACACTCATTTTCAAAACTTAAGTGAAGGCGCTCACTCAAGTACATGCTTATTGGATAGCATTGGGATAGTATATTTGGAGCTCTAACTTAAGTTTTCATGATTTTAAGTTAAGCACCACAAAAATCAGCAATTTTGAAGGACATACCTTGATGGTCGCCTCGCTCGTAACTCGCTTACAAATAAATTTTAAATATTAAAAACACTATTTACTTAAAATTAACACAAAAAATATAATAAAGTTATTGAAAAAAAAATTTGATTATTATTGACGGCAAGGCTCGCTCATCGGCTGGCGGAATCAGAGTCCTTTGCATTTTTCCATTTTCCTCGGAATCCAGCGGACCGCGTCCTTCCACCCGGTGTCCCCAAAGTCGCCGACAAACAACCAAATTCGACTTGTTTTTCCTCGACAACCCGAGGATACCGGTTCTCGAACTGAACCTGAAACAAATGAAAAAACTCTGTCCGCAGCGAATTAGCTCGCTTACGAAAACAATAAAAAAAAAACATAAAGTCTCGTTACATTGCATTTAAAATAAGAGATTTAAAATTTTACCGGGTTAAGTATAAATTGAGAAATTACGATCTCACAGATTATTATAGATCAATTCTTGATTAATACCTGTAAAATATTAATTAATTGATTTTCTTCACACTCAAATCATTTTCTCACCAATCAATACATTTTTTTTCCCCATATCCTCTTTAAGTTTGCTCGACGTTTTCTCAATTAGAAATCTGTAAATCCATTTAACAAATAAATAGACAATTACTCGTAAATGCGGTGAAAAATGAATAAATCAACAACAAAACAATTAACTCGCCAAAGGAAAGTACGAAGCTCATCTATGATATTATATTGAATCTGCAATTTATTCATAACAAAATTACAATCGCCATATAAGTAGGAGTGAAAGTAAAAGAATATTTCACGTTATTGACGCATTTATTGCAGTCTAAAGTTCGTTTTGTGTATATACATATGTGTGAAAGGTCGTTTTGTCTCTATACAAATCAATGCTTATTGTACATATTTTATTCATTTGAAATCAAATATATTACAGTCTGATGCACAATTAGCATGTATGCAACAAAACTGTTCAAAGTTACAATTAAAAAACTCATCTTTTGATGAGACGTTGAGCTCTACTTTTGAGATTATTAATTTTTAAATGGATTCGTTAAGTCGGTCTAATTAGGCGTTAACAAATAAGTACGTCACATGCTAAAACTAACGCAATTTCTTCTTCAAAATCTTTTTATCCATTCATAACAAATTACACGATTAAACTATGTTTTGTTTGTTTTGTTTTTTCTTACTTTTTGGACCAGATATAATGAGATGTTCTAGTTTTACCTAGTCGAATAATTTGACCCAATATATCAAATTTATAATAACAATAATATTCACGAAAAAATATTAAATTTTCTCATTATTACCTTGAATTAATTTTTTTGGTTCTCACCGATATCATGAACGTTACTTGGTACATTTTATGTTAGATGGAAAATAATAATTAATACATGTGTATCTGGGTAGGTATGAAAACAAATCTACATATAATATTATTTTAAACTTATAATACGTTATTATTTATGTTTAGTAATATATATGCATATCAGTGCATTATTATTGTTTTTTAATATACGGTTGTTGCATATTATAATTATTAACTGAGCCTTTTATCTTACGTTTCAATTAGATGTAACATGATCAGTGTAATTAATTTTTGAATCGATGCCATTCTCAAATATGTTTTTTGGTGTGTTCACATTTCATTCGTTTTTGGAATATTATGTTTCTGTGTCAAATTTTTAATAATTTGATAAGTCAAGAGTATTAGGGCACAAGTGAATGAAAATATAGTCCAACAATGGGAATAGATCATCAAGTGTATTAAATAACAACAGTGTATATATCTAAATATAAGTTACATAAACGTCAACGACAAACAAAAATATACGGGTGAAGTCGTAATATAGGTAGATATATATGTGTATACAAAACAGAAAAAATGACATTTCATCCAAAATGACAATTCATTTATAAACACAATAGTTATTATTTATACAATAAATATTATTAAATTTAAGTATATAGATAGTATTTAGGATTAAATTATAACTAGTATAATAAGATTTAATATTAAGTTAATTATAAGAAGATTATATATATATATATATATATATATATATATATATAAATAGGCTATGTCAATTAAATTAAGTCTTAGATATTTAAGCGTAATATTAAGTAAACTATTAAAAACACAAAATTATTAATAATCGATAAAATGGTGGACAGTATTGACAATATACAAATACTTCCATATCCTGATGAGGACGAATGTGCGACTTGGCAGTCCCAAAAAGGTCGTAAAAGATTAGGCTCTGATGTAAGGGTATCCCAAAAAAATAAAAAAGTGCAGGTAGAACAACCGCAACCTACAATGACCTCCAATCGCTTTGAGCCCCTAACACTACAGCAAACTGTAATGGAAACAGATAAGACCAAAGAACCAACTCCACCTCCAATATACATACCAGAAGTAAACAATTTGAAAGAGCTGATGCAGGCAATTGAAGAAGTAATCGAGAGGAAAAATTACTCCATAAAAGTTACCAATAATGATAACGTAAGGCTGACTTTTAAAACTCTAGAAAGCCATAAAAAAGTCTACGACAAATTGAAGGCAATGAAAGGGCAATTCCATACTTACCAACCTAAGAATCAAAGGGCTTATCGAGTTGTAGTTAAAAACCTCCACTATTCCACAGACCGTGAATTATTAATAGAAGAAATAAGTCAACATGGACATAACGTACGAAATATCTATAACGCCAAAAGTCGATTAACAGGGCACCCGCTATCGGTGTTCTTCCTGGATTTAGAACCAGATAAAAACAATATGGAGGTGTATAAAATTGTGTACCTCCAAAATCAGAAAATAATCATAGAGCCACCTATTCAGAAAAAAAATAACATTCCACAATGCAAAAGATGCCAGGGCTATTTTCACACCCAAAAATATTGCCAACACAATCCAAATTGCGTTAAATGTGGACAACCACACAAAACCGAAGACTGTAAGTTGCCATCCACTCAGCCAGCAAAATGCATCCATTGTGGTGAGGCTCACCCAGCCAGCTACAGGGGCTGCAGGGTCTATAAGGAGATAATTCAAAGTAAAGCTCCATCTTCGCGACCAATAATAAACAACTATAGATCTGAACCATCTGAACCTAATAAACATGACGACAGACCAACGACAAACTCTCAAGCCTATAGGGATCCGACAATTACATACGCCCAAGCTACTAAAAACTCCAACTTTTCCAATCTACCAACCAACAATCCCCATAATGATCTAATAGCGATATTTCAAAGTTCATTTGAAAAATTCGAAGCGATCTTAAAAAAACAAGCTGAACAGATGTCATCTCTAATGAACCTACTGACACTAGTATTAAATAAAATGGTCAAATGAACAGTTATAAAATAGTAACCTGGAACGCTAACGGACTTTCCCAACATATTAGAGACGTAGAAATTTTCCTTCATAACAATAAAATAGATGTGCTTTTGGTGTCAGAGACACATTTTACTAATAAAAACTATGTAAATATTCGAAATTATACTTGTTATGACACCCAACATCCTGATGGCAAGGCTCACGCGGGTTCAGCAATAATATTAAAAAATACAATCAAGCACCACGAAATTGATAAATACCAAACAGAACATATTCAAGCCACATCGATAAAAGTTGAAGATCCGAATGGCGGATTGACAATTTCAGCAGTCTATTGCCCACCAAGACACAATTTAAAAGTGCAACACTTTGAAGACTTCTTCAATACATTGGGGAACCGATTCATAGCTGGGGGTGACTATAACTCAAAACATACCTTCTGGGGCTCCCGACTAATTACGCCTAAAGGACGAGAGTTATACAAGACTGCTATGAAAAATCGGTTGGAAATATTTACGACTGGGGAACCAACGTATTGGCCAACGGATAACAAAAAACTGCCAGATCTAATTGACTTTTTTGTCACCAAAGGAATATCCAGAAACGCCATAAAAATGGAATCAAACCTAGATCTTGCTTCGGACCACACACCAATAATAATTACAATCAATGCGAGGCTGGACACCTGTTGTAAACACGAAACATTGTATAATGCTCGAACTAATTGGGATCTTTTTAGGGTATATATAAATAACAACCTAAACTTGAATGTGCCGCTTAAAACTAAAGACAATATTGAGGATGCGTTGGAACAGTTCAACATAGCAGTACACACAGCCTGTTACAAAGCAACGCCAATAAAACCTCCAAAGGCAAGAAACATGCAGTGTCCATTGGAAATAAAGGCACTAATCCGCGAAAAACGAAAACTGAGACGTGAATGGCAAAAAAACAGACATCCACAGAACAAAAAAAACTATAATATCGCTACAAGAATATTAAAGGAGAGAATTAGGAGTTTCAAACAGGAAAGCTTCAGAAACTATTTACAAGCCCTAACCCCAACCCGAGATTCCGATTATTCACTGTGGAAAGCCACCAAAGGAATAAAAAAGCCAACAGAACAGAACTATCCAGTGCGAAAACCTGACAGCACCTGGGCAAGAAGCGACGCTGAAAAAGCTGAATGTTTCGCGATACACTTGGAAAAAGTTTTCTCCCCCCATGACATTCCATCGTACAATGATGAACATACAAGAACCATCATGAAGGAAATCACAAACACACGGAGTAATGTTGGAACAATTAAATATACTTCACCTAAAGAAGTGAACGCCGTTTTGCAAGCCTTAAAATCAGGTAAAGCCCCAGGTTATGATTCGATAACGGGGAAGATACTAAAAGAATTACCGAGAAAAGGAATTGCTTATCTGACCCACATTTTCAATGCCGTTAATAGAACAGCCCAGGTCCCAGGACAATGGAAGATAGCGCTGGTTATTATGATACTGAAACCTGGAAAACCTCCCCAAGAGGTTGGTTCATACCGACCAATAAGTCTGCTTCCAATCTTAAGCAAAGTTTATGAAAAATTACTTCTTAAAAGAATACACCCAATAATACAGGACAAAAAAATCCTACCAGATCACCAATTTGGCTTTAGAAATGGTCACTCAACACTAGAGCAAATTCACAGAATAGTTGAAACTATTCGCTATGCCCAGGAAAAAAAACAATACTGTTCTGCAGCTTTTCTGGATGTGGCACAGGCATTCGATAAGGTGTGGCATCCCGGACTGTTGTACAAAATCAAGAAAAAACTTCCTGAGTATTTTAACATAATCTCGTCCTACTTGGAAAACCGTATCTTTCAAGTGAAATACAAATCGGAAGTAACGACTCCCAGGAAAATAACAGCCGGGGTTCCCCAAGGTAGCGTACTGGGACCTCTGTTGTATTCCCTTTACACAGCCGATATGCCAAATACAACAGATGCATTAGTGGCAACATTTGCTGATGACACAGCCATCGTAACCGCAGCAGATGAACCCAACGATGCTTCGTTAAAGCTCCAAAATAACCTGGACAAAGTAGAAAAATGGGCAAAAAAGTGGAAAATAAAAATAAACAACGCAAAATCTACACACATAACGTTTACACTGCGCAGAAATATATGTCCACCGGTTACAATGGAAGGCACACAACTACCGCAAAAGAACACGGTAAAATATCTCGGAATGCACTTAGATCAAAAACTTACATGGGCTGTGCAAATCAAAAAAACTCGAGAACATTTAAATAAAAAATACAAAAAAATGTACTGGCTAATGGCATCTAATACACCATTATCAACAGAAAACAAACTCCTTCTGTACAAGGTCATCCTCAAGCCTATATGGACGTATGGAATCCAGTTGTGGGGTACTGCATCCAACTCCAACATTGAAATCCTACAAAGATTTCAATCAAGGACTCTACGACAAATAATCGGTGCTCCATGGTATGTAAACAATAAAAAAATACATGAAGATACAGAAATGCCATCTGTAAAGGAGGAAATTCAAAGGTTTAGTAAAAAATACCTGACAAAACTAGACGAACATCCCAACCATCTCGCAATAAACTTGTTGGACAACAGTGAGATGATAAGAAGGTTACAAAAATGGAATGTAACAGATTTGCCTGATAGATTTTGTAACTAACAACTATTCCAATCAACTATTTATTGTCAAATTATTATTTATTATTATACTATAGCTCTATTTTTATATATTATGTACTTATATATTAATGTCCACATTATTTTTAGCATTGTTATTGTTATTATAGGTTTATTATTATTATTATGTTACTATTGATTGATTGTTTTTTATGATTGTTGTTATTGTTATAGTTATTATTGATTGTTAAAAATTTATTTTATACTTATACAGCACTAATCTACTGGGACTAGTGCTTACATGTGATTGTTTATAGATTGAATGCACTTATTGCAACCATATGCAGATTGTGCAATTTATATGGAAAAAAAAAAAAAGAAGAGTATTAGAGCATTGGATAGAAGAGCATTTTTGACTAAGGGCGCGTTCACACGAGTCAACTTTAGTTGAACGACAATTTTCAATCTTTTAGACCGTAGCGGGGTAAGCGACGCGAGAAGTGTAGCACAAACGAGCCGAATTTAAAGGAAATTGTTGAACGACAAAAAGATTGACTGAGTTAGGCCGCGTTCACACGATTCAACTTTAGTTGATCAACAATTCACAATCTTTTAGACCGTAGCGGGGTAAGCGACGCGAGAAGTGAAGCAAAAGCGAGTCAAATTGGAAGCAAATTGAGCAAAACTGAAAGAAAACTGACCGAGGTCGACTCGATCGACTTGAACGAAAATGTTTGACTCAGTCAAACTTTTGTTGATCGAGTCGACCCCGGTCAGTTTTCTTTTAATTCTGCTCAATTTGTTTCCAATTCGACTCGCTTGTGCTTCACT
This sequence comes from Sisyra nigra, assembly GCA_958496155.1. Lineage (NCBI taxonomy): Eukaryota > Metazoa > Arthropoda > Insecta > Neuroptera > Sisyridae > Sisyra > Sisyra nigra. Next base: position 48,855,278 of record OY292316.1, read on the forward strand.
TCTCGCGTCGCTTACCCCACTACGGTCTAAAAGATTGAAAATTATCGTTCAACTCAACTTGAAACGTGTGAACGCGGCCTTAATCTTTTTGTCGTTTAAGTCGATCGAGTCAACCCCGGTCAATTTCCTCTCAATTCTGTTGGTTTGTGCCTCACTTCTCACGTCGCTTACCCCGCTACGGTCTAAAAGATTGAAAATTATCGTTCAACTCAAGTTGAAACGTGTGAACGCGGTCCAAGGGATCTTGTTATGGGACAATATAGGAGGTACAGTACATTCGGGAGGTTAAAAAAAAAGTTTTCTGAGAAAACTTTTGAATTTATTAATATAAACATTTTGTGCACTTATTATGGCATTTTAAAACTCTATTTTAAAATTTTTGTATTTGTTAAAATAATAATTATGATAGCTGCTATTGCTGATCCCCAAAAACTCGTCTCGAAAAAGAAATCTTGCAGTGACCACGATATCTCAGGACTGGATCGATAAAAAAAAACCAAACATATTTCGATAATATAATGTAAGTATAATACTGTTAAATAATCGAAGGAATAAGAAAAATAAAATTTTTTGACAAAAATGTTGGATCTCAAAAAACATAAACCGATTTTTGCTCAAAATTTTAGTTCAATTTAGCAAATTTTTTTACCGAAGTTTTCTCAAAAAATAGCTATGAAGCTTGTCTTAAAATTTACTCTTGTTTAAAGGGTATCAGGCGTTTTGATCCCCGGACAAAATATCCTCAGACAAAAATATTTGCTATAAAATATTTCATACAATTTCTTTGATTCATTTTGTGAACAAACATTTTTTGACCTCAATAACTACGATTTTATATTTAATAATTTTTAGTAAAAACGTTTTAAATGGACCCCCAATTATTTATTGAAATAGTGTAAAATTGACCCCCATGTGCCCGTGTTAGATCTGCAAAAACTGTGTTAATTAATGCCAAAGATGTCTAGGGGTCCCCCTGGCGGAGCCCCCCCCCAAAAAAAAATTATAGTCATTGTTCGTTTACCCGATTTTCATTTATTGACTGAATGTGCACTTTTTGAGACCGCGAAGTTTTACACAAATTACATGTCTTAACATCAAATGTATGCTTCAAATACGATTTGCAGTTATTCTATGAGGACTTTTTGTCTGAGGATATTTTGTCATGGGGATATTTGTCCGGGGATATTTTATCGGGGATATTTTCTCCGGGGATCAAAACGCATGGAACCAACTGCTCCATATTGATGATTTCTCTATTGAAATCTTACAAGTAGATCAATTGGGTCCCACCATTTCAATCGTACCATCACTTTGCTATTATCCAGCAAGTTCAATGCAGAGTCGTTTGGATGTTCATCCAAGCTTTTCAAATATTTATTGCTAAATCTGAAAATCAAAAATTAAACAACATAAAAATTATACGCCAAATACAACTTGTAGTTATTCTTATGAAATCTTTTAGTTTTCAGCATTTGTTGAAAATCTTTATGAAAACAGATCCTGCATTATTAAATTTAAATAATATTTTTAATATCTAGTGATTTTTAAAATACGTGGTATCAAAGGATTGTTATTTTGTCAATTATTTTCTTTATTACTTAAGTTCAAGCTCGAAACGTTTAGTTAGAATGTTTTTAGTAGTTTTTTAGTTTTTAAATTAGTTAGAATTATCAGGTACTTGCAATTTTTGTTTGAGGATATTTTGTCTAAAGACTTTTTGTCTGAGGATAAATTGTTCAGGGGGATATTTTGTCTGGGGATATTTTGTCGGGGATATTTTGTCCGAGGATCAAAATGCATGGAACCAAAAATTGTATTAAAAGTATCGATTTTTTGAAAATGTTTACTGTCTTTAATACTTTAAATCCACTTTAATAAATTTCAATAAAATTTTATGAGTGATTTTATGAAAATTAAGACACATTCCTACAGGTACTGTGCATTTTTTGGGATATTAATATATATATAATATGTTATATTAAATGTTATATTAAATTAACGTCGTTTTAAAGAACATTTAATGTTCTACAATTTTTTTCTTAGGACTTTACAGTAAAATGAAGAGTTGAGGTGCTACAGAGAGTAAATGGAATAAAAAAGTTTTGCGATTTTTTTTTCTCAAAGTTCTCGAATTAACTATTGGCTATATATGTTAGAAAAAAATAATAGAAATAAAATTGTAGCCAATTTAATTAGCTTTAATTTTATTATTTTACTTAAAACCCATCGTTTTTAATATATAAAAGGTAAAGCGAAAAATGGGACTTTTTTAGTCCCACCCCATATCAGGTGCGACCACCAGAAGTATGGATAGGTAAAATGCTTATTTTTTAGCAAGTCTTAACAAGATTCAGTATTCAAAAATTTTCTTGCGCTGAAAGCACTGAATTTTTGAAGTTATACTTCTTTAGGCGCGTTATGAAAAAATGATGAGAGTGACATTTTTAGATTGGCGGCCATCTTGAGACAAAAATTAACAAAATGAAGTTGGCCGCAAAACCACTGGGTTTCTTGGCGTGCGTAATTTGAATTTTTGTTGTATTTATCTACTTATTTATATATTTTTATATTTAAATTAAAAATAATTATATATACAAATGACACATATTATTAATAAATAAGTTATTACTTTTCTCGAATTTTGCAGTAGCTGTAATACTATTTTTTTAGTTTAGTGATGAAAATGACGTCTGCACATTCCATGCATATTCTTGGCTATCAAGAAATCTGGCATTCTGAAATGATTCAACCATCTTAGAATAATAATTTAGCAAAACATAAGACATTTACTTTGAAAAGTAGCTACTTACTTTATTTTGCAATTTCTATGAAACTTCGTTTTCATGACATACATGAATTGTTAACCAGAAAAATGATCCTGACAAATTTTATAAACGTCTTGCAGCTTTCTTTGGATATTATTTACTGATATAAATTAAAATATTATTCTTTTAATTTTATTTTTAATAATTATATCTTTAAATATATATTATTATTATTATAAAATATTAATTAACAATTTTTTAAAATTGATTATTTGAATGCAATTAATAAGAACTAATTTTTAATGATGCCAAAGAAGTATAACTTCTCACGCGCGTACATAAGTACACGCAACCACTTTTTATTAACATTCGGGTTAAAAAATATTTTTCTACTGCTTTTCTAACTTATCAAAAACATTTCTATTTAAAAAGTGTGTAAATTTTTGCTATACTCTTGGCTTAAGTTTTGATATAAACGGGAACCCACCTTCAAAGTCAATCCAGAGAAATGAAGAGAATCCGATAGAGACATTCAATCACAAGAAGTTATTCTAACAGAACTACGTTTTATATGTTATTAGCTTTTGATTTTTGTTAGACTAATAAAAATTTTACACCAGATTAATTTAATTAAGGTATTAAATATGAAGGTATTAATATTTCGTGTAAAAAAAGTTTTGTTTCTCACAAGAAAATGGAGCGTGGGTGTTAAAATTATCGATTCAAATTACAAATTCGGTTGTTGATGGAATGAGGAAAAGTATTTTTACTATAAATTTTTATTTTACTACCAAATTTCAAGTGTTATAAGACTCTATTATTTCACATTAAGAAACTTTTCCAAGTATAATTTTTCCTCAAAGTCATAAATTAATAACTCAAGAACTAATTTATAATACAACAGTCGCATATCACAATCAATTATTGAATTATGTCACTACAAGGAAACGCTCTTACATAATAATATCATAACATAAACGACGATCAAATGGAGAATAATCACAGTTAAATTAAAATTTATCTATAGATACCTTACGTGATTTTCATATTTGAACAGACAGTTACATAACTGAATTTTGGTGATAAATTTAGTATCTAAAAATAAGTAAGTACAGAGCTCCGTTAAAAAACATTTTGTGGACTGTCCTCTAAAAATTCGCGACAGTTAACTGTGTTAATTTCTGAGCTTGTGGAAAATTGACATTTTTTAGAGTATTTTTTTCGGTACCGATTTTCCTTTTCCACCATTAGTAATGCAAAAACATTCATGAAATGCACGAGCGGAAGCCACGATACGTTTTGGGCTCGCCGTGGAAATCTGAACAATAAATTTAGTTTTAATCAAGTTGACTGATTATGATAATTAAATTACATTAATCTGTTTACGGAGTTGTGGTTTTCCAGTGAGAGACGCATTCGAAAAGTAGCTAGCAAACACCTAATTGTTAACAAGTCTATATACATACATACTTACACCGTCGTCGTCGTCGCCACCGACGAATCATATATACATTTAACACAAAAAAGGCTTTCACTTTTCTTTCGTTTTGTGTTTAGAAAGAAAATGTCATTGTACTCTCTATGTACGATACAACAAATAACTATGTACGAATATAGACATTTAATACTCATATTGTATTGTAAGTCTACAAAAGTCTACAATTTTTTTTTGTAATACTATTATCTTAAACCGTGACTTATTAAATTCAATACTTTCAATTACCTTTCATTATTTTTTTTTCGTTTTGAATAAATAATCATTAATGTTGGTGGAGGCCTGTGACAAAAACTTTTTGTATTACATTTTTTACAGAACTACACTTTGATATTTTAAATCTTTAAAACCATCTCAATTGATTTAATCAGAATGAATTTTAGTGATTATAAACAATGTTATATAGGTTTTAGATGATTAATTCATCCATATCTTTACATAGTATAAAATAAAGTCGCTCTCGCTGTCTGTTCGCTTAGATCTTTTAAACTACAAAGCGGATTTTAATGCAGTTTTCGGCAATTGATAGAATGATTCAAGAGGAAGGTTTGCATTTATAAAACATGCATATTATAGTGGAGAAAAGTCGAAAAATTTAAAGATTTGTAATGTGATGTCATAATAAACATATTTTTGTGCACTTACATTGCAAACGCTGGCTAAACCTTACGAGTTAGATCAAACTAATATGCGGCGAAATTGTATATCTTAAAAAGATTGATAAAAAAGTCCTCGACGGAATATGTCTATTTTCTAAAGATAATCCACAGGAAGCATTTTTAACTTTAACATATTACAAAAAAAAATGATTTTGGCATAGCGGATGGCTATTGTACGACGTACGTATTGCCTGTTTTATTGGTATCTTCTTTTATATTATATAAAAATGTTATGTTGGTCCTTATTCTGTATCAATTGACTTAATTAATTAACTTTTAGAGTATAACATCAAAATGAATATCTTGAAAGATATCAGAGATTTAAAAAGCGTTGGCAGAACGGCTGGCTATTTTGTACGGCGTACGTAGTTGCTATTTTATTAATATCTTCTTCTTATATATTTAAAAATACCGTGTTGGCGCTTTTCTAGGACAAAACTCGAAAAATTCTACACCAATTGAACTCAAATTTTGATACAATATACAATCCGCTTCCACGTGGTAATTAACAAGGCAGAGAATGATATAGATTACTTCTTATGCCGGAATAATCGACGGTTCCCATAGGATAGCAAACAATTGAATCCTACAGGAACCGTGTATTTAAAAGAAGTTTTGTTAAAGCCCGTGAAATAATATTTTAACGCATTTTCCTCAAGAAGGTCTGACCAATTTTATACAGTAACAAAAGATATATCTACAAAGTAGATATTAAAAAAATTGACATTTTTTGCTGCGTGGAAAATAAATATTAATTAAAATTAAACACCCGAAAAAATTAAAAATGAAATTTTTAAAAATATTTGAATTTCTTTATTGTTCAATGTCAAAGATATTAATTAGATGTAAAAGTATTAAAATAATATACCTACTACATTTTTAAACAATTACTTAACGGGACAAATTTTAATGAAGTTTTGTTAAAAACACCCCAGATCTTAACATATTAAATTCCATTTATTCTAAAAAAAGGCACGGTTCCTATAGGATAGCTCTTAATCTTTTCTACTAAAATAGCTGAATGTTTTTAAAGGACATTTGGTATGAGAGATTTGAAAATTTTCTTAAGGGACTTTTTTACATTTTAAATCGTATAGAATCTGTGAGATAGCTAATATCTCTTCCTAGAAAAGTAGTTTTATGGATTTTGATAAACTTACTTGTGATCTCAAGTCGGAAAGTATCTATCATCTTTTTCTGTTAAAATAGATTAATTTTTATATTTCGCTTTGAAGGTAGAGAATCTATTAATCAATGAATTAAATTTAGATACTCTCAGCAAAGCGAGCGGGTATCAGCTAGTATTTAATATATAAACGAGTGTTTGAATGTCTATCTGTCCTTTATGCATTCCTAAAACGTTCAACCGATTTCGATGAAACTTGAAGTAGTTGTTGTCCGGACCCCAGGAAACGTTTTCCATCTTTTAGATTTTCAGCACAACCCTCAGAAATCCCGCAGGACTCTTGTGGGTCCTCCGAGGGAAATTGGGAGGGAAAGTCATTTAGACATACGCATTTGTTTGCCTCCCAATTTAAAGTAACTTAAGGTAACCTTGACACGACGTTTAAGCTCAATAGCTTTTTCACTTATCGAGGGTGTCTCAAAAGGGATGAAAAATGTGGGTGTCTCTTATGGAATGAAAAAAGTGGGTGTCTGAAAAAGTGTAAGATATTTGTGTTCCAAAAGGAATGAGAGGTTGTCTCAAAAGAAGTGAAAAATTGAGAGTCTTAAAAGGGGAAAAAATTGAAGGTGTCCCAAAAGGAGTGAAAATGGGGTGTCCCAAAAAGGATTTGAAAATGTAAAATTCTGTCATTGATTTGCGCTTCTCTCACGTATGGAAAAGGTGATGATTTTTTTGAATTTTTTGTTGGATAAACTAAAGAACGAATTTCTATGAAATATTGTTAAAGATATTTTAGGTCTTAAGATTATATGTTACCTATTAATTATCCTATAAACGGTATGGTTCCTTTAGGATAACTAACGAACAGTTTTCCAATTGTGAATCTCTCATAGCTTTACGATTTCATTATTCTTTATATTTCAATTAATTTAAGAAAAATAAGTTTCTTAAAAAAGAATTGTAAAACTTTTATCGTTGATAACTTTTTCATATTATGTTTTAAAAAGTGTACGTTTATAAGTAGGTTCATGAATACTTGAACGTAGAAAGTTGAAAACATGGCCGGAAGCTTTTCCACCATCTATTATATTTGAGAGTCGTTCAACGAACATCGGAAGTAATTGTTTCATCAATTACTACATACATTCTACTCAATTAACCACATTATCTCAATCTCTTCACATTAATAACATTATCTTCTATTTAACTATTACCAACAATATTTTTTCCTCTTCTTTTTGTTTTTTTTTGAATAACAAAAAGTTAACTTCCACGTTTATACCTAGATATTCAAACAACAAAAGAACTCAAAATTATGCAGGAAGAGAACTAGTCTCATAACAAAATAAACATTTAGTTCTTAATATTTAAATTTAATGTTTGCTAGTCTTTCTCTGATTCGCTAATTTTTTTATCAATATTTTACGAGTTTTGCATCAATAAAACAAATTTTCGGTTATTTATCTTACAAACTTTGCACTATTCTAGGATAAAGTACATTTTTCCAGGATAAAACTACAATATTTCATTTTCTTCGATTAACAGCAAGAACTCCCTCGAAAAGGAATACTGTGCCATTTGTATACAGCTGCAAGAACTTACTGGCCAAAAATATTAAAAACAACGAAAATCATCAATGTTTCCAAGCCGGGTAATCCCAACCAAGGTGTCATTGCACAGACCTATCAGCCTCCTATCCATAATTTCTAAAGTTTTCGAAAGGTTACTATTGACAAAAATGAACCGATTCAGGGCTGAACATTCATCCATCCAACAATGTCACCGTGTGGTAGAAAAAAACAATACAGCTTTCGAAAAAACACAGTACTGCCATTCTGGGTTCATCTATTTTTTAAATCCCACCCCCTCCCCTCTGGTAAGATGTCATGAAATTTGGCATAACTCTTTCCTTCAACCCGCAATCTAATGTAATACTTTTCAAAACGTTAGTTTTCTTAAAAAAAAAATACGTGATATTTGCGAGACCTTCCCTTTCCCCAAAGTAAGATAAAATGAGATTCGGCTCGACCACATCGGCCCCTAAACATCACACGTAATTAATGGACGCTCCCTTAAACGAGTAGATTATTAGCTATCCTACAGGATCTTTAGCAAAAATTCATTAAAATTCGTTCCGTTAAGTAATTGTTAATTTTGGGAAATTTTTAGTGTATTACAATTTTAATACGTTTATTTCTAAATAATATCTTCGACAATGAACAGTGAAAAAATTCACATATTGAAAAAATTTAATATTCATTTAATCGGGTGTAAAATTGAAATTCATATTTATTTTCCAGTAAAAATATTAATTTTTTATTTTAAACTTTTTAGGGAACTTCTTTCGTTACTCTGTAAAATTGGGCAGCCCTTCTACAGAAATTTACGCTTCAGAAAATTCTATTTCACGAACTTTACTGAAATTTTTTAAATGTACGGTTCCTGTGGGAAATAATTGTCTTGCCATTCCATGGGAACCATGCATTATTCTAGCCTTAAAAGTAAAAATTAAGCTATATCATTCTCCCCCAAACTACCACATTTCAAAATTTATATCAATCTTTAACTCTGTGATAAACAAAAAATACATACCTATCCCACGAGAATAGTACATTTCTCCTGAGTAAAAAGTAGATCAAGTCTTCTTAAGGAAAATGAGTTAAGCCTCTATTTCGTGAACTTTAACGAAACTGCTTTTTAATACTTGGTTCCTATAGAATACAAACTTGTTTTACTACCCCATGGAAACCGTTCATTTTTCCGGTGTAAGAAGTAACCTATATCATTTTCTGACCCCTAAACTACCACATTGTAAAAAAGGAAGTTAATCTTTTTCTCTGTAAAAATCAAAAAAAATCTATCCTACGGGAACCGTGCATTTTTTCTGGATATAAAGTATACCATTTATTTGAAAGTCAACATTCGCATTCGCATTCGCAAATGTGAAAAATGGGACATTCGTTACATCACTACTTATTATCTATATAAATAAAATAATAGCTGTTTTCCAATGTTCGCTTTTAACTTAAAATCTACTCGATATATTTCGATCAATTTTTTTATTTTAGTTCTTATATACTTGGTCCTTGTCTAAAAATAGAATTATCACCATATCTTCATTAAGACCAAAGTAATTAAAGTTTTACAAAATGTGATTTTTACAAGCAAAACGCGTTAAGGCGTGAATTTTTTGTCGCTTTGATAGAGTGAGGCAAACGATGTAATGCGCATGGACTGGAGAGAATATGTTTCTACTTCCACTGTCTACTGATTATTTCTCATTTAAGCGTGACTTAAAAGTTAATGCAGCTCAGCGAGATATTAGATGGATAAATATTTTTTCAATTCTATTTTCTATTCATTTTTATACCAGAAAGAGTTACCTAAGTTAGCAAAAAATATTTTTTTTTGTTAAATTAAACTATATGCCAAAAAATTGGTCTCCCAGAATCCAAAATTTCTCCCAGTGTATAATTATTAATTGATTAATATTTAATTTTTCAAAAATTTACAAACTAAAAATTAAAATTGCTGTAAAATACAAAAAAGTCACTTTTTTAATTTTTTTTTAAATGCTCTTTCCGGATCCGTAATTGCTCCAGGTGTATAATTAAAAGTTATTTTATAATTAAATTTTTAAAACATTTTCAAACTCAAGAATTAAAATCGCTATAAAATCCAAAATAATTTTTAATTTAGTTTTTTTTTATGCTCTCTATCTGCTCTTTTCATTACGCCAATAATTGATTACATTTTTGTAATATTTTTAATAATTAATTGTTTTTAACTATTTATGCATGTATTATTGTCTTATGACGTCATCAACTGCCGTTGGATCTTATAAACATGAATAGTTTAAAAATTGAATTACTAATTAATTATACACCTGGAGCAATTGTGGATTCGGAAAGAGTATTTAAGAAACAACTTTTTGAAGAAAAAAAATAAAAACAGTAATTTTTTTGGATTACATAAGTTTCGTTCGCGGATATGATAATGAATCGGTAACGAATCAGTTCAAGACCGATTTAGGATCATCACCAAGCGCATGCAAGTTTATGAGCCGAGTTACGGTCCGATATTCGCGGTTCACACGAAATGCGTTTGTTACCGATTCAAAATTAGTTCTCTAGCGATCCTCAGATTTTTGTCAGGATAAAAAATTAGATTTTCTTACTCATGCGCAGTTTGCTAAATTGTGGCTAATTCATAATACAGTTTTGCTGTCATGTTGCGTTCACACGAGTCAATTTTAGTAGGCCATTTTTAGTTGATCAAAAAAAGTAGAATGAAAAACCTCGTGTGAGAACCGTAATCAACTTTTTAGTGGATCAAAAAAGTTTGAACAAGTCATCACACTAGGTTTTTCATTCCACTTTTGATCGATTAACTAAAATCGGTTAACTAAAGTTGACTCGTGTGAACGAGGCATTAAACGTTCAATTCATATAACAATTTTCGTGGATTTTCGTTAATCCTCGTCTTACTTCCAAACATTTTCAAACTCGTTCACGGGAAAATAACCCTTAATCATTCATAAGCGTGTATGCGTTTGGCAATTATCATATCTAATGATTCATTACCAGTTCCGGATCAGTACCATCAGTACCGCGAACGAACCTATAGACATTTTTATTTTTGAATTTACACATTTTTGCATTCTGACCTCTGACACTCTGACCGGGACTTTCACGGACGATACGGTGATCATGGCAACTCATACTGATGCTTCCATTGCCTCTCAGCATATTCAACAACACCTGGATCTGCTGAGCGCATGGGCCAATAGATGGGAAATCACTGTAAATGAAGTCAAATCCCAGACAGAAGCCAGACAGTGTAAAGTACCTTGGGATCTATCTAGACTGAAGGCTTACTTGGAAACACCACATGACTCAAAAAAAGAAAACCACGTGCATCGGGTTTAAGAAACTACACTGGCTTTTGGGAAAACGCTCCAAACTTTTCCATAAAATATTTTTACTTATACAAAACAATAACAGTCCCGTTCTGGACGTACAGGATTGAGCTATGGGGCTCTGCTAGCAAGTCCAACATTAAGATATTAGAAAGAGCTCAACCAAAAATGCTCAGAGAACTGGCCAGAAGACGCCCTATGGTACATGACCAATGAAGCCCTGCAAACGGACTTAACAAGAACATCCATAACCAGTAAGATTAAAACTCGTACTACCAAATACTATAAAAAGTTCACCACCACCCAAATTCATAAATGTTACCAACCCTGGAGCCTCAAAATAGTGGGTGATTAAAGAGAAAGGTGCCCCATGACCTGTTAGCTTCTATTAGCATTAAAAAAATACTCAAAAAATGAATAAATATATTATCTGTTCGTATCATTAATAACAAAAATACAATAAAGACGTATATATTCAAGCATTTCCAAATCACCACTTTTTTGTCAATCTTGAAATGGTCATCACAGTACTTCACAGTTCTTCATTGCAAATCACTATTCTGTTAAATGAAAAACTTGATTATCATATGCACAAAATCACATAATTGCAGCTAAACTCGAATCTTTAATAAATCGAATACATTAGCTTGTTAAAAATAGAACTATTGCAGATAAATATTTGTTTGTAACTTAAACCGATTGCTTGGCAAATGAGATAAAGACTTGTTCCAACGACGTCTCACTTATTGTATAGTCCAAAATCAACGAGACAAACATTGCCTTAATGTTTTCCATGTTTTCGAACAGCTCGTACCATGTGGTGTTTGAGTCGGTGATGTGATAGTGCAAGAAGCCCAAGTGCTCGTCCTTTAGCACGCACCTGTAACATTCCTCGATTTTGCGTTTCAAAATTTGCAAATCAATTGTTTCGCTGGTCCTCAACTTCAACATCAACGTGAAGCCTTGGCCGAAACGGTGTTTCAAATACTGGGTGCTTCCAATGCACATGAGTTGACCATTGACCATGATGGCCAAACGATGACAGAGTGCTTCGCACTCTTCCATGCTGTGCGACGTAAAAATCACCGACTGACCACTCTTTTGAATCTGACCCAGGACTTCCCACAGTTTTCGTCGCGAAATCGGATCAACGCCACTGGTCGGCTCATCCAACATCACCAACGGAGGGTCACCGATCAACGCCATTGCTGTACTGAGCTTTCGTTTATTACCACCCGAATAAACTCCAGAAGGTTTATCAGCATATTCATTCAACCCTAAAATTTACAACCATAAAATTTTTTCTTTATCGAATCTAAAGCATACGACCAACCTAATAATGCAATCCAATATTGCACTTCGTCTTCTAAATGATCAACGGGGATCCCACGTAAATGGGAGAATAACGTTAACATTTCACGTCCTGTTAGCACCTCATTAATCGGATCGAATTGAGGACAGTAACCGATTTGAGACAAAAACTATGAACATTTAAATCAATTAACAGTAAGAATAAAAAATTGTTGGTAAATACAAACCATTTTCTTGTCTTTTTTTAACTTGAAATGATTGATATCTGCGTCTCCATTGCTTGGGATTTCACTACCTGTGAGCATTTGGAAAGTGGTTGTTTTTCCAGCTCCATTAACGCCCAATAATCCGAAACATTCACCTATGTTAACGCCAAAACTGATACCTCGAACGGCTATGAATTTTCCTTTGTATTTCTTTTGGAGGTTATCGACTAGAATTATATTTTCTCGACGTGGAGATTGACCTTTAAAATATAAATGACCTTTAAATTATTTTTACTAATTCTAGTAAGGACCTTTCAAAAGTCCAGCGACTGGCACCACGGGAGTAATGAAAAGCAAAATCACAGCGGCCATGGAGACTCTGCTGGATCTTCCTCCACTTCACTTGTGGATAGGGATGGAGGCCCAGCTAAGCTTACATAGGCTGCAAGTCCGCACGGGCATGCAAGGATAGTGGACGCCATCTTCTGGGGATGGTAAATGACTGGCTACCCACTGTATACAGGTTCAAGTGTTCCTACATGGTAACTTTAAAGCCATATATCGGAGGAAATAGGGAATCAAATGATGAACTGATGTGGTTCACAGATGGATCGGTTATGAACGAAGGATCTGGCGCGGGAGTAGTGAGAGGAGAACCAAAGGAGCACATTTCAGTGTCGCTTGGGGACTCGACCACTATTTTTTAGGTGGAGGTCACGGCCATTGCCGTATGTGCCAGAGAAAACCTAGATCTGGGCTATCAAAATTGGAACAGGCAGCTTTAAAAGCGGTCAGCTCTAAGCTGGTGCTGGAGTATCGGCAACTTCTGGAGGATCTGGCAAAGCACAGCCGAGTCAAACTTGGTTGGGTGCCGGGGTACTAGGGAGTTGAGGGCAATAAAGAAACTGATGCTTGCGCAAGGTCTGGTTCGATGACCCCACTCGTGGGCCAGGAGCTTGGAGTGGGGATTATAAAATCTGTTGTCAAAGGGGCGATGTAAAGTCGGTTGAGACGGCAGAAAAACAAATACTGGCTAGAAATTCCGGAACAGAAGCTGGGAAGGAACCAACTCAGGACAGAAGCGGGACTGATAACCGGACAGAGTAGACTGAGAGAGCATCTGCAGACTGTTAGGGTGTCTCAACAAGACCTTAATTACAGATTGTGTGGGGATGGGGAGGAAAACAAGACACATCTTATTTTTGACTGCAAAGCCCTAACAAAGTGGCGATATGGAATAAATGACGCCACAACAGGCACAAATCGCGCAAGCTTAGTAAAGAAACTGCTTTTGCTAGGCAAAATGCTGAGCCTGGAATAAGCAAGGATCGTTGCACAGCAGGGATACATACGCAGAACAGGAGTATAATAAGCCTACGGCTGCAGTGCGGGAGGAACAGATACTATTGTCACAATCCCAAGATGAAGACGGCGCCATTTTAAGGCTTATACTTACCCGGCCCAGCGGGAGTGGGCGTCACCATCAAACCGGCCAATGAGAAGGCGGTCTTTGTTATCCGATTAGGGGGTGGTGAAAGACCCCTACAGAGAGGGTGTGTCGAAAAGGATTACTGGATGAATTAAGGAGTAAAAATCCTAGAATGATCGATAATTCGACGAATTTTAGAAAGTGGTGTCGACAAAATAGATTCCGAGAAAGTTGAAAGACAATAGGGAATGTTCGAGAAAATATTCCGAAACCCTATATAAACCCGGACAAACATAAGGCAAACAGTATTCAAATAAATCTTCGAGTTGCGAATCAACAGTGTAAATAAACGACATTACGTGTGATATAAATCTTTGACCGTTGTTGAAATAAATCAAGTGAATATTGTGAAAGTGTTGTATAAATTGTGACAGTGAACATTGTAATAGTGAATAAGCGACTTTAAAAATTGACTAATTATTAACGTGTAGTGGATATAAGTGTTATATAAATAAATATACAATTGTTAAGAAATAAATTCGTAGTCATTATACACAAACCAACGTAACGAACCCGTAAAAACGTTACGCTATTGTACATATATCTATTACGACATACCATTGATGCATTGTTCAACTCGTTCATGTTCTTTGATCACATCCAAATCGGTTAATTTCGTATCAATTTCCACGCGATAGATTTTCTCCCAAAGCATTTGCCACAACATTTTCGGCACTTGCATCTCAATCAGAGCCAATACCGTGATAAAGCATACAATATTAACTGCCATCAGTATAGTGGGAACACCAATTCCAGTGTCGACATCGAAATAGTTGGGCGTTTGACAACCATTCGGTCCACCACAATCAAATTCTAAACGAATTTAGTTGAGTAATTGATCGAAATGATACACAAATCCACGTACCACAACAGAACACATCGCTGGCGTTCTTGTTGATATCGGTATTGCATAGTTGATGAAAGACGGTTGGTGATCGCGACAAACAACTTTGAAATTTAACGACCGTCATCGGAAACTTGAACAAACTGTAACAGAGCGAAAAGTGCGGCATTACCAATGCCGCGATGTATTTGAGCACGTGGCCGGCTGTTTGAAATTTTTTGAAATATTCCATCGTTGTGACGAACCGTTGTAAAATCAATCCTAAAGGAACAACAAAACTGTTACTCTTCCCAGTTTAATTTACGTTTAAAACCAATACCCAAAATTCCAACGGCGATGATATTTAAACCGAATGCTGACGCAAATGTTTGGAACCCAAAACTAAAGATGTATGAGAAGAGAATTCCACTCAAACCATAAAGAATAAGAACTGTTATTAAAACCGCTGAAATTAAATTTGCTAGTATCAATTTTTTTTTTTTTTGGATTTAGATATTAAATTGATTCTTACACATTTCAGCTGGATTTGAAAAAATATGATCTGTATCGAAAATTGCAATGATTGCAACCATCAAAAACATGATGATCAAATAATAAATGAAGTCCCACAAGATAACGCTTAGCCAGTAGATAAACGAAGACGTTCCCGTCATGATTTGCACGTGTTTTGTGTTGGAACTGCGTTCGACAATCGGAAAATTCATGAATAATCCCATCACGAAAATCAATCCTGTAAGTTTATAATATTAAATTCTCAATTGAATGTTTCTTGTTCTATAGACGTACCGAGAGGAATGCAAGTGTTCCACAATCCGGCAACAGCAGCATTATTCAGTAAATCGACCAAATTCTGCTTTTTCTTCAAAGTATGGATTGACGCATTGATTGAATACTCTTGACCAAGAAAATATCGACATAACGTGTTCGATATCATGTTTAAACTAATGGGAGCCGCATGGTACGCTATAATTGAAAATCTACCCCGAGCCTTCGTGATAAACGGAAATGATGTGGAAACGTTGAAATCTGCACCGGCGACAACACCCACACTATATTCTTGCATACTATTGCTGGCAATACTCAAAATTTCTACAAAAAATTAGGCAATTGGGATCAAAAAACATTATTGGAGTTTGTGATTCTTACTTTTATTGAAGTCATCCACAACAGTGGCACCATAAAGTTCTTGATAGGCGTTTGCTAGTTCTGTCGGATTCTTATGATCATTGGTCGTGTAGTAAATCTCGGTGGGACCATTGATCTCATATTGTTTTATGTTGAGGTTTAACGTGGTGTCGGTGTCTGGAATTATTTGGGGTGACACCTTTTCGAGAATCACAACGATTGCTGTTAAAACAATCGGAAGGACAGCCTAGAAGCAGCAGGATATATTTCAAAAACAATGCGGAATACATAATGGAAGTATATATCTATTCCAGAAATAAACCGACTATCTTTGAAAAATAAAACGTTACTAGTTACCCTTATTAAAAATACAGGGTGTGTTAAAATAGGACCGTTTTAAAACTTTAGGAACCTATTGAGGTCACGGTTTTCTTGAACAAACCGTATGCTTAGTATGATGGATAATTCAGTATGAAGTTTGATGGATACTTTTCAGTCCAAGTACTCTTTTGTTTACATTTCATCAGATCTAGAATTATTCTTTTACAAGAGATATATATTCTTCTATAAAATTCATATTGTCACGTTATAAGAATCTTAAAGATGGGGGAGTGTCGCCATTTTGTGATCGTGGGAGTGGCACCGCTCCTCGAACTATGGGAGCCAATGGGAGCAACGTGTTAATAGGATGGGAGAGACATTTCCAGGAACTCGAGAAAGTCTTTGAGACCACCCATGGCGCAAAAGGTTTGACCAAAAGAATTACTTGGTGAATTGAGGGAGAGCTTCTAGCATATTCTATTGTTCCAGGAAAAATAGAAACTGTGGTGGCACCGAATTGTTCCAAGAAATATAGAAAGTTCTGACAAAGGAATAATAGAATCGAATGTTCTAGAAGAATTCTCAATTCCTGTATAAGGAGTAGACATGCACAAGCAGATCAGCCTTAAATTAATCGTTTACCCAAGCAGTCTTATAAAAATCGTGAACGGAGTCTTAAATAAATCGTGAACGGAGTCTTAAATAAATTGTGAACGGAGTCTTAAATAAATCGTCAACGGAGTTTTAAATAAATCGTAAACGGAGTCTTAAATAAATCGTCAACGGAGTCTTAAATAAATTGTCAACGGAGTCGTCAATAAATCGTCAACGGAGTCGTCAATAAATTGTCAACGGAGTCTTAAATAAATCGTGAACGAAGTCATAAATAAATCGTGAATGGCATCTTAAATAAATCGTCAATGGAGTTTTAAATTAATCGTCAGCGGAGTGTTAAATAAATCGTCAGCGGAGTGTTAAATAAATCGTCAGCGGAGTTTTAAATTAATCGTAAACGTAGTCTTAAATAAATCGTGAACGAAGTCTTAAATAAATCGTCAACGGAGTCTTAAATAAATCGTGATCGGAGTCTTAAATAAATCATCAACGGAGTCTTAAATAAATCGTCAATGGAGTCTTAAATAAATCAAGAACGTGTACAGTCTAAAAAGAAGTCGTGAACGTGAACAGTCTGAATAAAACCATCAACGAAAGTGAAACTTAAGTCGTTAACAGTGTATCGCGAGTCTTAAATAAATTGACAGCGGAATCTAAAATAAATCGTCAACGGAGTCTTAAATAAATCGTGAACGCAGTCTTAAACAAATCGTGAACGTGTACAGTCTGAATAAAATCATCAACGAAAGTGAAACATTAATCGTAAACAGTGTATCGAGAGTCTTAAATAAATCGTCAACGAAGTCTTAAATAAATCGTCAACGGAATAAAATCATCAACGACAGTGAAACATAAATCGTAAACAGTGTATCGTGAGTGTTAAATAAATTGTGAAGATTGTTAAAAAAAGTGTCTCAGTGCAATAGTAAGTGACAATTAGTGAATAAGTGACTGTGAAAAATGACTAGTTAAACAGTGAACTAAATCATTGTTAGCATGCAGTTAATAAGTATAAATAGTGGAAGATAAATCAATAAACATTTAAACCCAAGAATCCGTAAAAACGTTACAATATCTTAAACATACCATGACGGCATATAAGAAATATTTTCGTAAAGAAAAAAGATTTTTCTTATACAACAACGCCTTGAACCGATTGAATTCGAGTTTCAATCCCGAGCTTTTCTTGTAAATGGTTTCTAAAAATAATAAAACAATTAGCAAAGATTAACTAAGAGACACTTAAAATTGAAAAACTCACTTTTTCCCTCTAGAGTTGTATCGCTTGCCTCTGTCATTAATTCTTCCGCATTCAATTTACCAACTCTAAAATTATAGATAAAAATTATTTCTTGAACTAATATTTATATATATTTAATTTTTTTTACTCCAAGAAGACTTCTTCTAGAGTTGTGATTGAAAGTCCAATACTGTTGATTTGTAACGCGTCCTTTTCCATCTCCAATGTGTGGAAGAGTTTTGGAAATTTGGCCGAGTCGTCCAATGGTAAAATAAAGCTTAACAAAGCCGTGGAATTTTCTTCTAAGACCGCTTCAGGAACATGCGTCTGAACAATGTTTGTAACGGTTTTTACGCTAGTTCCATCCGATTTAATTAACGATAAATGATATCCCGTTCCTGGAAAAAAACGCATCTAAAACTTGGCTCTTTTGATAGTTGACTAACGAGACGTACCAAACTGTTTTTTCAGGAACATCGAGGTACCATAGCACTGCAACTGGCCGTGATCTAAAATTGCGATTCGGTCACCCAAAACGTCAGCTTCTTCCATGATATGAGTGGTGATTACGATGGTTCGATTCGTGCGAAGACTCTTTGAAAATTGTCCAAAAAATTGATAAAAGATACGTTAAATGATCGCAGGTGTACCAACCAAAATGAAATCCCAAAGTTCTCGTCGAGCTTCCGGATCGAGACCCGATGTTGGTTCATCTAACAACAAAACACTGGCTTCACCAACCAATGCCATTCCTAGGGATAATTTTCGCTTCATTCCACCTGAAAGCTCTTTGGATAGAGCGTCTTTTTTATTGGTGAGATTTAGCAATTCGAGAACTTCGTCACTTTTTCTTTTAGCCTCATCCAAAGATAGTCCCTTAAGCTAGAAATAAAAATTCGTATAAAAATTTTATTTATCTTCGTGAAATATTGATTGCCTATACCCGAGCAAAGAAGTACAAATGTTCAAGAACCGTGAGATCCGAAAAGTGGAGGTTGTGTTGTGGACAGAGACCGACCATATCTTTAATATCATTTCGATTGGTGTCCACGTTATATCCATTAATTTCAACTTCCCCACTTGTCTTCGAATACATTCCTAACATCGAAAAAATGTAATTCAATTTTTCACCAACTCAAACAAGTATATACCGGTTAAAATGGACATGGTGGTAGTTTTTCCGGCTCCATTATGTCCTAGAAGAGCTGTGATTTGATCTCGATAGATATTCATCGAGAGACCCTTAACTGCATCGGTGTTTCCAAAAGATTTATACAAGTCTCGAATACTGATCCCGACTGCCATTCCTTCATTGGGTTCTTCCACATATTTTTCTATATGACTTATATGGCGTTGTAAGGTAAACACATTGGATCTGGGAGGTGTCTTACAAGAAAACTAAAAAATAAAAATATTTAATACCCCTGAATTTAAATGAAAATTTAATGGTACCACTTGAAACATAAAATTCCACGGTTTTGAAATTTCATAAGGTCCTGGTTTGATATGATCCATGTACCAGAGTAAGACGTTGAATAAGACTATATCAACGATTAGCATCAAAGCAGATACCCCCACTGTAACCATGTTTTCCGAAGAAAAATTACTGCCACGTTCTGCTTTGAAATCGAAAAGAGTGTCCCATTGAAGACCAATTTCTATAAAAAAAAACTTGATAAAACTAAAATAAAAACTTTTGACTTTGCTTACGTTCTTGTTCCAAGAAATTAATCCCTTTTAAACCCCAATTGATGGCCAGAGCCGGCATTAAGGCCGCAAAAATTTTCCAACCTACTGTAAACCCAACATTAGCAGAGAAATAATTTGGTATCACATAAGAAATAATCCAAGTGATGTTAATAACACTGATTCCAATAGCCGCTAAAATCACAAAAAAAAGTTAATAAAAAAGTGTACCCAGTTAAAGGTCAGGGTATATTTTACGTCGACTGAAGAATGTGCTGAAAAAGCACGCGAATGAAATTCCTGCCAAAATGCCGAGATTTAAAAACACCCAAATCAAAAACCAATTACTAAAACGGTACAGTGCTTCTGCTTCACTTGATAATGGTACCATCAATAGTATGATTATGACTGGTATGATTATAGTTGCGGAAATCATTGCATATATGTACCAACCCGTCCATAACATCCACGACTGCAATCCATTCATTTTCATTAAAGCCTAAAAGCACAACTTGTTATATGTTGAATCAAGTTTGAACCAGGGTTATGTACTTTGATTCCCGTTTCTTTTTCGGTGATAACCCGACGAATCAATGTAGCGATCAAAATACAAACGCTCAGAATGAAACACAAACAAATCGAGCCATAAATTGAAGACAATACTGGACTAGTTTTATGGTATGGAGGATATGGAAACGGTTCGAGTGAATACTAAAATTGAATCGAATGAAAAAAAAATCGATTGACCTAAAAACAGTTTTTATATACCCGGACACTGGTCAAGTTAGCTATTCCGGATTTTCCAGCTATCATATGCATGAAAGCGTTATCCAACGCGAGTTGCAGTGACAAAAACCCACTGAAATATTGATCTAAAAATCGCCTTAGTAAAATTTTTTTTTCTTTTTAAAAAACCCAGTATACTGACGGTAATAATCAGGTGGATTCTGAGGAATTAGCGCGGGAAATAGTTTATCCGTGTACCAATTGAGAAGATTTGCAGTCGGACGAATCACATAGGACAATGTTTTGGGCCACTCGTCAGTGAAGTTTTCATTATTGTTCAAGATGATCGCAAAACGGTCCAACTGGGGATTTTCCTCATCGTCAATTTTCGTTTGAAGCTCTAAAGCGGATTCATCGGGAAAACCAGTTGCATCTGGAAACGACATTTTTTTCGTTATGTTATATCTGTTGTGTTCTAAAATGTTGAATCTTGAGACTAATTTTAAGATTTTTAAGCAGCAATAACTGGGAATTCCGGAATTCTATTCTTTAACTAGCTAATACCCGCCCGCTTCACTGAACGTATCTAAATTAATCTGATTGAATAATAGAAAACTTTACCCAAAAGATATTCAGCTATTTTAACAAAAATGATAATTAGGTATTTCTAGACCTTTATTTCATAGAAAGTTCATGAAAATTCGCTAAACTACTTTCCCAGGAACAGATATGAGCTATCTTATATAGGTAGGATCTTTACGTTTTTTTTTGAATATTGTAAAATATTAAGAAAATTTTAGGCCTTGAGAACCTTTCACACCAAATGTCATATGAAATAATTTATTTATTTTAGTAGAATGGATTAGTAGCTATCCTTTAGGAAGTGTACCTTTTTTAGGATCAATAATATTTAATGTGTTATCTTAAGATCTGAGGTATCAGGTTTGGTTGCCTTAGATTCATTATTCTAGGATATAGTATTAAGCCCATTATGTCTTATCGGAGTGTCTGCTATTTTCCGGGGTCCAAGATTAGGCAACGATTTCTTATAGATCTTGCTAAAATAAATTGAAATTTAAGAATATAATTTTTTGGTAAAAAAACAACGCGATGGTTACATCTAAGTTGCTATTTTCTCTTGAAAAATAAGTTGGGCTGGATTTCTTTTTTTCTGGGGGCTCTGCCTAACGGCCTCACCTCTCTTAGTCAAACTCCTAATCGGGATCACTTAGGTCGAACTGTCTGTTTTTGTTATTTATTCTTACGGGTCTCATTTTTGAACTGAGATATTTCTTTTTATGAATGAAATCATATTTACTGCAAAGGATTTCTTTTTACTCCCTCGACAATTCGAACGTTTACTCAGCCAAACTATTAAAAATATATTAACTACCCGTAAATTCACAATAGATTTATGGTTTTTAGGAATTTAACCTATCGTTATACTTCTATCATGGTTATAATTTTCAAATTTACGAACATTAATTTATAAGAATAACAAATTACATAGTTTAAAATCAGGTCGTCTCTACGATATATTAGTATATGTACATTGTATCACGACTGCCTGCCGATGTATGTTTTTCGTAGCGCAGATTTTAAAGTTTTATTTTTTTTTCTCAGAAAATCAACATTTTTTCGGAATAAAAATTAATTTATAGCACTTTTGGTAATATTTACTACTTGTAGTGAAAATTTCGTCCAAATTGGATCAGCCGTTTTCAAGTTTGCCAAGAACAAAAAAACAGACAGGGAAATCTATTCGAAATAAAAAGTAGCCTATAATCTAAGTTACAATATTTAATAACGTTTTGTGGAAATTCCATTGAAATCGGCTCAGCTGTTTTCAAGTTTACCCTGGACAAACCCTGTTATTACCCTGTTTTTTTGGGGAAAATTGCAATGTAAATGGCATTTATTTTTTTGTATTAAATATATGAAAATGTAGGCAATAAAGAGTATCCCACAAAACAGCTTAAATTTTTTAGATTAGATTAAAATCTTAGCTGGGAAAAATGATTCCGTTTTTCGTTCTCTCGCGCAGGAGCGATGGAACATTTTTATTATATAGGTATTCAAGTAGTAAAAATCTTCAATCTTATTATTGGTATAGATAAAATATTTGTACCATGAGAAGTGGAGAGGGAAAAGTATTACTGTGTTCAAAATTAGAGTTGAATATTAATCTGAAATAACATTTGGTCAGTTTAGCCACTAGAAATTACTAAAATCTGATGGACCAAAAACTTAGTTATTGGAATTTTTAACCAAAATTGTGAGGTTATGTGAAAAAAGTACAAACGTTGTAGATCTTTTTATTACCTACAACTTTGAGATTTAACATTTTTCCATAGGACTTGTAGTTTTGTCGTTTATTGAGATAAACCGTTTCTACTCTTAAAAACACCCCACTTTTCCATTTTCCGACCTCAGATCGACCGTAATTTATTTTTCCTTCAATTTTTCTTATATTCTCTTCCTTTTCTAATGGGTTCCATCAATTATTTCTAAAATTATCGACCCTGGTCTAATAGCCAGTGGTTAGATTGATAAATCCCTATTTTATAAGTATATAGTCTCTTGATATAATTATGTTCACTTATGTTATTATGACAATTGATGTACCTAACGCAGAAGATAAAGTAAGATTTTGAATTTAAAAAAGTCTTACATCAAAAATTAACAGTGATTTCAACTACTTACTTTCGGGACTCAAGCCTGTAAGTATCAGCATTAAATCGATCAGTTCTTGATTTTTTTCTCCATTCGGTGCGAAATAAATACAACCACCACCATTGCTATATTCCAAGTCAAACATTAACTCTTCCATTAAATTGAAGCTATTAAATGTTGAGTAATATGTCGGATTGTCAATATTAATGGAATTTTTTGATGTTTTCCATTGAACGACCGCGATTAGAACGAACAGCAATAACATTAAAACCATCTCGAACGTTGTCGCCAAATAATGCCTTCGTTTCAGCAGACCACATTTCCACAGCAACAGTCGCGACTGTTGCCAAAAACGAGTCATTTTTCAACCACCTATTTAACAATACAATGTTTTTTGTGTTTTATTTGGTGAATTCCTTGTTAGATTTACTCAGTACAAATTTCAACAAGTTCGTCGTGTACTTGGTCATTTAATCAAGATACATTTAATTAGTTAATTATCTATTTTTTCTACAAGAAATATTAATCGATTTTTTTATTCTAGCTCTGTACAATGCTTAAACAATTATTGATAACAATAAAAAACTTAAGGACCCGAAAAAAATCCCCTGTAAATTTTGACATTGAAATCATGATTTAATGAATCATTTGGTAAAGATTAGATTTGAAAATGTGTCGAAATAAAAACTTACCACCACGTTTACTACACAGTGTTGCTCAAAATTAGTTTCTTGCAAAATGGAGAAATTAAAACGTTAAATTTTTATATTTAATTAAATTTCAACATTCATTGTAGAACACATTGGCACTGAAAGCCTTCTAATTACTATGTGATTTAAAAATCAATCGATTAGAACTATTATACGCTAAAGTAAAAAATTAATGATTAGATAAAAGGATGATTAGATATGCTTCATATCAGCGCACCGATAAGTTAAAGGCTTATTGTTGATTCATCAACATTTTCACGTGAAATCATATATTGATATGAATTAACTGTAATTCGTTAAGCGGATTTTTTCCTTGAATTTACATTTTTGCGAGTTGAATAATTCAAAATTATGCAATAGAGAGGTGCAGGTTGTCCTTAGTCCAGTACCTACATTTCTTATTTTTATCAATAAATTGTTTTCTTTGATTCTAAATGTGATAAATTGTTGATATTAAAATTTTATAATAATTTTTGGAACGGCCTTATCGCAATTATTACAATTGATGACCTTATAAATGTAATTGTTTGTCATTTTTCCTGATTCTGGATATGATCTAGACAATTTTAAAACTTTTAAAAGTCCACTGTGTGTAATTTAAGTGTTAATAAAGGATCGACTTATTGAGGTATTATTTTATGCTATTTTTAGGGATTCACTTCTTAACTTGCTGTTTATAAGTTGAAGTAGAGCAATAGAAAACTTCTTCCAGCAAACTCAGTTATTGTTAGTTATAGTTGAGTCAGTTTCGTTGACTTAGAGGCTCCAGGGCTCAGCTTGAAAAGGGCTCAATATTTGAAAATGGTTAAATTTTTACTTGGTCAACAAAGTGGATAAAATATCCTTGCTAGCCAAACAACTCCATTGGGAACAAGATTTGAGGCATTTGAGAAAGTTCTTAACTGTTGGTAGAGCCAAGTGCCAACATAGTAAAAAAGCCGTTATTAAACCGAGACAAAATTATACTTCCACCATTACATATTAAATTAGGATCACCCAATACAAAGTGGCCGAGCTTTTTACAAATGCGTACAACAAAACAGCCAACATAAGCTTCTGTATCTTCATTAACTCATGTGCTCCTGTCTGACATAGCCGATGTACTTATCATTCCTAAAATCAAAACTTTACAACGAAGAAATAGAAAACATTCTAAAATTTTATCCAGCACTCCCATAAAACATCAATTAGAAGAAAAACAAAAACGAAAAACTGAAAAGAAAAATATTCAATTACAACAACAAAAAAGTACAACATTAAATTGGAAGTCACCATCAGTCAAGAATACAGTGGTCGTTAGAAATTTGAAAACGGTGTTCGAGGAAAGTGATGACATGGACTGATATTGTATATTCTGCACTGAAAAATATGAATCACCCCCTAAAAAAGACTGGATTATATGTAAAAAATTTAAGAGATGGGCCCATGAGCAATGCACGAGCGGTCAATACACGTCTGCTGTTCACGTCTGAACAATCATTAAAATTTATATTATCTATATCATTACCCAATTTAATTTCTATTTCCCCCGTGGATTAATTTCAATTACCCCACACACTACCAGGTGAAAAGGAAAGGCAATATTTTTTATATTCTATATTTTTGTTACTATTATGTTAATGTAAACAAACTTTTGAGTTCAAATTATTAAAGTAGATAAGTTATGATTATGTTATAACAAAAGTTTAATAAAATTGTTATTTTATTTTATTAATTAAGATAATTTAAAGTTAGCTGTTCTCAAATACCCCACTTTTTCTTTTTTTTAAGTTTGCAACTCTTAAAAAGTTGTAGAAAATTTTTGTACTTGGTTCAAATTCTGCTCGGTATCTCCTAATCCATGCAACTTTTCTTCGAAATCTATTCTGTACGTTTTTTAAGATCATTAAATATGTTACAAGTTAAGCCCAACCGGAGCTCGGCAGGTCAATGTGTTACCGAGGTACGGCACATTGAAAATAGGCCAGTTTTTTTTCAAAAATTTGGTTAATTTAATTTTGGACCTTTTTTGAATCGAAATTGCGTCGAAACCATTAATCCCACGAGCAGAATTTCTTGAAAATAATACGTAGACAATATAATTATCAGTAAATTAAGTGCAGAGCGAGAACTGTAAGCATTGTAGTTCTCTCAAATCTAAAAAAAAAAACATAATAGGTAAAATCGCATTATCCCAGAAATGTACCTAAACACTTTTTTGTTCGTAAAGTGATTTTTCGGCTGGACTCATCCGCATTGGCAGTCGGCAAGTTCCTGCCCGCAGGGCTCCTAAAATTCTTCTCTTGTAAATGCAAGAAGGGGTGCTGAGAGGTGGTTTCACTGGCCTGAAAGCAGGGCTTAGATGTTCTGCAATGTGTAATATCTGCTCTGGGGAAATGTGCAAAACTGCAATGAAGAGGACGACGCTGACGAGCCTCAAGAAAACCCTGACGATCCACCAATACTAGGGTACCCCCCAAAATGCGATTTTACCGTATATGGGTTCTCTAAGATTTTGAGAGAACTACGAGGCTTACAGACCCCGCTCTGCACTTCATTTAAAGCTTATTAAATTGCCTACAAATTATATTTGATAAGTTCTGCTCGTAGGATCACTGATTTCGACGCAACTTTAATCCAAAAAAGGTCCAAAACTAAAATTTTCAATTTGGGAAAAACTGGCCTATTTTAAAAGTGTCGTAACTTGGTAATCCATTTACCTGCAGAGCTCCGGTTGAGCTTAATTTATAACAAATTTGGTGCTTATAAAAAACGTACTGAATTGCTTTCGAAGAGAAATGCATGGATTAGGAGATACCGAGCAGAATCTGAAACAAGTTCAACAATTTCACAGTTTTTCTTATATACATTTTTTTCCACAATTCTTTTTACTTTCTTTTACTACTATATAGATAGTAAAGGAAGTATTGTAATCGGGTCGAATTTTCGAATTCAAGATTTCACCGGAAATACATGTTTTGAGGTCCCCTGAGTCCAAAAAAGTGGTTTTTAGAAACATGTCTGTGTGTGTCTGTGTGTGACAGCCATATCGTACCGAAAGTTTTATCCGAATTTCACCAAACTTGGAATCTGCTTTCCATATTATATCTAGTTGTGCCGCGAAGCTTTTGGTTGAAATCGGTTAACCGAAAGCTCTACTTTACTTTTGGCGTTTTTGAGCTTTTTCAATTTTTTTCGTAAACGGCTCCAACAATTTTCTTTAAACTTTCTATAGTTTTTAGACTCATTAGTGGCTACAACTTTTTTTTGAAACTTTTTCCTGGGAAAATTCGAATAAGGGCGGTTCTGGGGTGAAGGTTGGGAATTCGTATATACATTTAGCCCTTTAGGTTGTATGCATATAGTTTTGTTAATATGTATTGTTACAAAGTGCTTACATTTCTTTTAACTAACAGCGAGTATTTTCATAAATGAAAGTAAAAGAAAGTAGTGTGACGCCTCGCACCAGATATTTTAGAGATGCAAAATTGAGAATACATAGCCCTAATGGGGCCAAACAATATACAAAGAATCAGAAATACATCATGTTTTGTTGATTTTGACTGGCCTAAACTGTTATTATAAGTATTTTAAAAGTCAACTTTATTGTTGTCTATTTAAAAAAGGGTAAATTTTCTACAATTCGAGTCTAAAACGAGCTTTGTAACTTAAAAACTTAAATGGTAACTGGAATTATGAACCTTTTATAGTTTAAAATCAATGCTCTTAGAATTTTTTTTTTTAAAGCTAGGCAATGGATTTTTGGCTAAATATCTCCTTAAATACTGTGTTAAGATCAAACTTAATTGTTATCAAATTTAGAGGTGTGCTTATTTTCAACAAGAAAAGTGCAAGAGGATGTTACTGTAATAAATATCTAATGTTTAGAACTGTTCATAG
Organism: Sisyra nigra; assembly: GCA_958496155.1. Lineage (NCBI taxonomy): Eukaryota > Metazoa > Arthropoda > Insecta > Neuroptera > Sisyridae > Sisyra > Sisyra nigra. Next base: position 48,883,066 of record OY292316.1, read on the forward strand.
AAAATGTTTAAAAATCTACAATAACATCAATTCTCTATTTTATTCTATATTCATATTTTCAATTATCGAGTAAATTATAAAATGAACTCTTGGACAGTATGATATATATATATAATCTTATATTTCAATTTTTATGAGACAGCTCACCATTCACCAATCCAATATTAAATATAAAGCTCAAAAAAGTATTAACATCTATATTTTACTAAAAATAAGCTTGAAGTCGAGATCATCACCTAAGTAGCAAAGTCTCAAGTGCTGACATTGCCTACGAGATGGCAGTACTTTTTTTGACATTTAAGGTTACGTTGTACGATGTAAACAAATGTCAGTGTCGTTTTGTATGCGTTTAACTTAAATTTTACTAGAAAAGTGTGATTTTTATAAAAAAAATAATAACTCTTATTTACGGGTAAATAATTAAAAATGCCAAAGGTTGTGTCCCGTAGTATTATATGTTCCGATACGAAAGACCAGGAAGAATACAGCGAGGAAAAGCCACTGCACACTTACTATTGCCTATGTGGACAAATGACTTTAATACTTGATTGTGGCATTGAAAAGCTGCCACTTCGTAAGCGAGACGGAGCCCGGGTGCTGGACAAAGCAAAACACGCGCATAAAATCACCAGCGATGTCGACGAAGCCGCGTACATAAAACGAAACGAGGGCATTGAAAAGCAACTGCGACAAAAGTGTAAAAAATGCGGCCTGTTGCTCTATTACAAACACGAGGGGCGGCATAATGTGACGTTTATTGTCAAAGGAGCCGTGGTGACGACCACATCGAACGAGGGCCCCATGATGGACATTTACAATCAAGTGACTCTCGACCAACCGAAGAAGATCATGGTGACGAAACACACGAAAAACATGGGTAAATTCAGTTCGGTGACGGTGTCGACGATCGACGAGGAAGAAGATGAGATTGAGGCGCGCGAAATTGCCGACAGCTATGCGAACAACGCCAGGATCATTGAGAAACAGTTGGAGCGCAAGGGTATGAACAAACGACGGCCTGAAAGTATGATGACGGCGGCGGAATTGGAAGCGAAACGGCATCGAGGAACTTTGATCGATAAATAAATAGTCATTTAAGAAATAAATCGTTTTTTTTTTCAATTTTAATCCTTAACAATACCACTTCCTGGCCACCTATTGGCGCAGTGGTTAGAGCAATAGTTTTCTCTACTGCATGCGTCAAGTGGTATGGGTTCGATCCCCGTTGAATCCTAAGATTAAAATTGTCCAACAGATATTTTCTGTGTTTAGACAGTCCTGATATGATCTTAGTTGTTAAAGCGACTTAAAACACCAAAAAAAAAACACTCCTTGAAAAAACAGCGGAATCTAAGACTAAAAAGCAATTTACTTCCCCCATAGACTCGATATTTTAAGGAACCGTCCAAATTTTGAAATAACCACTTTCCATAATTGGGTACAACAAAATTTTCTTTTGGATAGCAAGAATACCCTGTAAAAACAATGAAAAATAGAAAAACGGAAGACTTTAATTTTTCTCTAAACCCCAAATTTTACCTCCACGACCTTGGACTAGTCTTAATAAAATAGTAACTGAAGTATCTAGGATTACAGTCGAGTCTAGGTTGACAGGGGGGCATACTCCTTTTCTGATAGTGAAAGTCACTTAGACTGATGTGGATTTGTTCATGGTAATTTTCCATTTTTGAACCCAAATGTTCAGAGGTCCAAATTATTGAGGGTATACCAGGAGGACAATCTTAATGGGAGATAAATACAAATTTCAAAGAAAAATCGTAACAGTTGGTTGGTGCCCTCGAACGTCCTACATCAAACCTACGTTGAACATCATAGCGTTTTCTGTAGTTGGCAGGTCCGATGTATACAATAAGTTTAGGAGGGGTCCTAAAACTCAGAATCAGGATACTCCTGGTTTACCTTTTTCCTAAAGTACCGATCCTGGAGGTATGATCTGATCAGTTTCCAGAGTTTGGGAATCCACTTTTTTATTTTGAAAAGCAGACCATCATGTCAAACGCCTGACTAATGTTTATGAACTCGGAGTATTTTTTCTCTTATGTCTTGGACAGCTTGGTTTGTATTCGCAAAAAATCTGCAACATATTCAGAGTATAGGGTTGATTATTCTTTATCGTTACGGACCCATAATAAAGGATTTAGGGTTTCTCTCCTTAGGAGGGCGATGGTGAGGGGGTGGTGACAACTGGTTTAGGCACCATATGGTTATAGCCTTCCAAATCGAGTCATCCTGGATGTAATCCTGGAAGGAGCTATTTCTGTATTCCCTAATGGTCGCTTCTTCCTTGCTGATTATATAATTTAGTGCATGCCTTTCTACTGGACTATGGCTTTGCTGCAATTTTCCCTAGCCTTTTTCTTTTCTTCTGGATCAGGCATTTAATTTGTAGGGGAACGCTACTTGGACTACTAGATGGATTGGTTGTTTGAGTCGCTTGCTTTGCAGCCTCTCTCAAAATGTCAACAAACTGGTTTAAGAAAGATTCATGCTCATTTGGAGTTTCAAGTTTACATTTCCATTGATATATTCCTTGTATTTTATCCAGTTGGTTAATTTTTTCTTGCAACCTGACGTTTTTGGGCAGATAATAGAAATACGCTGAATAAGAGGTCTGATAAGAGGTTCAAATTTGAATCTACTATCAAGTTTTCGGTAGCAATTCTATTTACGATAAAGAAGTCAAGATGATCTGGAATCTTGTTAGGATCTGCGGTCTAGTAAGCTGGAGAACCATTTGATATTTAGGAGTATCCTTTTTAATGGATCATTTCACGCAGTTCTTTACCCTTTATGGTACATAAACGTGAACCCTACTTGCTGCTATAGTCTCCTCCCGCAATAAATTTCGGACCCAGAATTTGAAAGAAGTCCTCAAAATCTTTTTTTTTTTCTTAAGCCTTTTCTACACTTATTTATACGATTACTGATGTGTAATGCGCGGACTATGTATGATACTTATGATACTCTACGCTTGATACATGCATATTGGATTACACGAACTTAAGCGTACATAGACGAAGCTGAACGAAGCAGGCTGAATTGACACTGTGAACACCACAGTTCCAGGCTTCATATTTCAACGCATTCTAAGGAAGATTTAATTAGTTCGTTTACATAACAATTGAATTGATTATGTTTAACAATTTCATTCTTAAGCCTTTTCTACACTTACTGATCGCTATGTGTAATGTGCGGACTATGCATGTATGTCGTCGCCACAAATTTCATAGACTTCAATAGATTCTATAGATTTCAATATAGACTTCAATAGATCTAATAAAATTAGTAATAAAAAAAGTAAAAAAATTATTAATGATGCACAGATGTGAAGCTTAAAAGGCTTAAGATTCTGTAAAAAGTATGTTTTTACGATTGACTTGTTATAGATTTAAAATCAATAAATTCGGTTAAAATAGAATAGAAGTTAATCACTTGTCTCAATTAATTGCTTAAAATGGTCAAATTAATTGTACAAAATGTCCAAATCCTTAGCTCGATAATCCCTAAAAAACGTACAAACCTTAAATAAGTCTCCTAAAGAATAACAACGCAATAATTTCATCCAAATATCTTTAAATTACTATAAAATATATTGGGTAGGTGTGTAGGTGTTTCATCGCGTCATTAAAATCGAATTAAATTCCAGTCTATGTAAAACGTGTCATATTTCATTCCCGTTTTTGTTATCTGGAAAAATATTAAACAACGGATTAAAGCACTAATAATTCTTAATCGGATTTAACAAAAATTCAAACATTCATTAAATCGGCAAATTATTCCAAATATTTTTCTGTTTTTTTTACTGAATTAAATTGGAATTTTCATCACTTGATTAAATGTTTGTTTTAGCAAATGTTCAGTGCGAGATTAATTAAATTGAAATTGGTTGAAATATTCAAATTATTTATTTGCAACATGCGATTATCTTTATTAATTGTAACATATATTATTTTGGTATAAAATATACAGGTTGCTAATAGATAGGTACGACTAGGTTTTTTTTTTACCTCAATTCATAGAATTCCATGTCGTCCCCTCATCTTCCCGGAAGAAGACGCTTAATTATCGTGAAAGCTCCAATCTAATTACTGAAATGAAAATAAATAAAAATTAGTTGTCAATCATTTAGTTTTTGTTCCATGTAGAGGAAAATTATGTTTGATGCTTGATTGGGATGTGACCGATTATTTCTTTGAAGATTTTTTTTTCAACTGTTAAAAAATTGATGGGGCTTTCAATTGCAGATGTGCACTTTTATGTTTGTTCATTGTTTAATGTATGTTCGACCGTGCATAATTTTTATAAAATCATTGTGTCAGAGGATTGATACAAATTTTTCAAGTTCTCTGTTATCAAATTGGGCCAGTCAATCAACAATAAATTAACAAAACATGATGTATCTCTGATTTTTTAGGTGTGTTGTTTAGATTCATTAGGGCTATCTATTCTCAAGTTTGCAACTCTCAAAAAGTTGTAAAAAAATTTTTCTACAGTAAAAGCCGTGAAATTTTTGAATTTGTTTCAAATTCTGCTCGATATCTTCTAATCCATACAATTTTTCTTCGAAAGCTATTCTGCACGTTTTTCAAGAGCATCAAATTTGTTACAAATTAAGCCCACCCGGAACTCTGTACGTTAATGTGTCACTGATTTACGGTACTTTGAAAATAGGCCAATCTTTTTTTAAATTTATAATTTTAGTTTTAGACTTTTTTTGGATTGAATTTGCGTCGAAACCATTGATCCGACGAGCATAACTTTTAGAATATAATTTGTAGGCAATTTAATTAACTTTAAAATAATTGCAAAGCGGGGTCTGTAAGCCTCGTAGTTCTCTCAAAATATAAAAGAAACCTATATAAGGTAAAATCAATTTTTTCCTGAAATGTACCTAAACACTTTTTTATTCCATGAAGTGATTTTTCTTAAGCCTTTTCTACACTTACTGATCGCTATGTGTAATTTGCGGACTATGTATGTGCAATGTATGTATGTCGTCGCCACAAATTTCATAGACTTTAATAGATTCTATAGATTTCAATATAGACTTCAATAGATTTCAATAGACTTCAATAGATCTAATAAAATTAGTAATAAAAAAAGTAAAAAAAATTATTGATGATGCACAGATGTGAAGCTTAAAAGGCTCAAGATGCTGTAAAAAATATTTTTTACGATTGACTTGTTAAACATGCAAGACCTCGACTGTACTCATCCATATTGCCAGTTGACAAGCTCCTGGGGTACAGAGGTGGCTGCAATTAGCCTTTTTCCTGGTAAAATTAAAAAAAGGTCCGCTAGGGGCAGCACCACGGGGGGGGTACATATGTTTTGAATTCTTTATTGACAACAACGTCAAACGTATAGAATTATAATGGAATTAACGGAAGATGATGTACCTGGAGTGAAATTGAAATTTGCAAAAGTGCAAGATCATCTTGTCCGGGATTTAAAACGATGGCTTGCATGTCGTGACTTAACCGCATCAGGTAGTAAAAATGTCCTAGTTGAAAGTTTAGTTGGTTCATAAATTTTCTCGTATATTCCATTGTGTTGTTGAAAATTTTATTATTTTAAATAAACTAAGTTGATTTCCATCAACGCTATCAGGGGAAAAAGCGTCGAAAACCTGATAGAAAATATAAAATCGTTGATCTGGCAATTGGGTCCTAGAGTAGCTTTAATGTGGATCCCGGGACATATAGGCATTGAAGGGAACGAGATAGCTGACCAAGCAGCTAAACGTGCCATTACTGCAGAAGTTCACGACGACAAAATAACCTACTGGGACGCCCTAACGATTATAAAAGAACGACTGACTAAAAGCTGGCAGAGAGGGTGGAATCTATCATTCGATAGACTGAGGCTGATCAAACCTGAAGTGGGGAGGGTGACAAACTTTGGCAGAATTAGTAGAACGGAAGAAATCGCCCTCACAAGACTGAGAATACCAGAACACCAGGGCTACCCATTCCTACATCCTTTCTCAAGAGCCTGCACCGAATTGTCGAAGTTGTGGGGCTCGGATAGATGTACCGCACCTGGTTTTCCCAGGTCCCAGCTGCGACTTGTCCTTCAGCCAATCAGACCTGAGGGCTGCTCTCGACCCGGAACACCCCGAATTTGACGAGCACTGGAGGAGAATAAAGAACTCCACCTTCTACAAAACCCTCTAATTAACCATCAAACAAATGGATCGCTAAACACTAGAATTTTAAAATTTTAGCATTATATTCTATCATCTAAAACTAAATACTCCGTCACTACTATTGTTATTATTATCATTGTTACCACTATTCAGCTTATATCAAATTTATTTTTTCTTCCAATCTATTGTTTTTAACAAAAATCTAATTAATTACTAGGCATAGTACCACTACGCGCAGTCGCTAATAGCCCTAGAAGTTGAAGCAACTTTAAAAATTTAAGAAAAAAAAAAGTTGTTTTTTTTTTGGTATATTTGAGAATTGAAGAATGTATTGCAAACGGTAATGATAAAAAAATTTTTGTTGGAACTGATGGTGGTAAATTTCTAGCGGATAAACAGCAACGCATGAAATTACTCAACCCAACTCTACCAAGTTCAACATTATGCAGTTTTCCTACTACAAACTGGGCAAATTTTCCATCCCAAGCTAATCCTCGTTCTTTCTGCTACGCTATAATATTATGTAGTAAATTAAGTAAATATGCTTAATTTTACACCATCCTGCTTCTATCGACTATCAGACGTACAATTAGCGAATGCTTATGGGCCCAAATAACATACTAAAAATCAGAGACACATCATGTTTTGCGAATTTATCGATATTTATGTCAATTTTAACTAAAAAATCCAAACGCTTATAACTGACGTTTGTAGGACAAAATGACACCTCCAGAACTTTATGCTAAATCGAAATTAAGGACATCTTGGTGAAAAAATATCTTTAGTAACCAACAAATCGTTTAAGCATGAAGAAATAGCAGGTGTCGTACAAGAACCACGGATTTTCCAGGATAGAAAAGAATGTCTAGACTTGACCCGTAAACTAAGGTAAAAGATAGATGTATAAAGAAAATGCCAATTCATTGCTTTGTTCTGTATACTTGCATCCAATAAATTTTTTTTAATTATTAATCTACCAGCTTAAACAGCGGAAAATAAAGTTTGAAAGACCGTTTTTAACCGACTTCAAATCCGATTTTGATAATTTTTTTTTATTTGAAAGCTGGTGCTTTCCGTGTGGTCCTATTTTAATTTGAAGGAAATCGTTCACTTTTAAAGGGTTGAAAACTAAGGGATGAAATATTAACTTTTTATTGGATAGTTCGATTTTGATAATTCTTTTTTTCAATGGGAGAACATAATTTTAAATTAATCTCAATTCCATTTTTATGAAAAAAACTCCACTTATAAGGGGGATTAAAAATTAGGGATGAAATTATAAATTTTTTCTGGCTAGTCTAATTTCGATAATTTTGTTTCTATTACGTACATCGTACCTTTAAATGTATTGTTCTCATTTAAATTTGAAGAAAAAATACCACCCCCTAAGGATGAAAATAAGGGATGAAATAGTGACGTTAAACTGAATCATCGAATTTTGATGATTTTTTCCAATTGGAAAGAGTATTACACTTAGTTCTTTCATTTCATTTAAAAGTAAAAAATTTCAACCCTTAAGGGCAAAAAAAGGATGAAGTAGTAACATTTAAAATTAAACGACGCTGTCTCATATGAGCAGCGCGTTTAGTAGGTTTAATCATATTCAAAGAAATAAAATCAGTTATCAAACTTCAGATCACTAAAAATCGAGAAATAAATAAAAATTATAACAAAATGAAAAACCGACTTCAAAATAAATAAAAAATCTTAAACAAGAAATGCACTAAAAAGTAACAAAATAATGGCGTATCCTTGCAGTGTTTACAACTAATAAATTATGAGGATGGTATAATGTACAACTATTGTTATTTTTGGAGTTGATTTCAGCCAAGGAAATAAATATTAATGTGCATTTGTAAGAAAGGTTTTATTAGTTACTAGCTGGTAACCGCTCGCTTCGCTGAGTGTATCTAAATTTAACTGATTGATTAAAAAATTCCCTACGTTCATAGCGAAATATAAAAATTAATCTATTTTGACCGAAAAAAATGATAGATACTTTCAGACTTTAGATACAAAGAAAGTTCATCAAAATTCGTAAAACTACTTTTCAAGAAAGATATGTTACCTGTCCCACATCAGCTTCTATACGATTTTTAGTAAAAAAGTACCTGCATTCCTTCCTTTAGGACTTGAAAATCTTTTATACCAAATGTCATTTAAAACCGTACAGACATTTTAGGGGGCATCCATTAATTAAGAGAGGCGTTTTTTACGATTTTTGAAATCCCTTCCCCTCCCCTCTGGTAAGGTGCCATGAGATTTGGCATATATCATTCCCCCAACCCGCAATCTAATGTGATATTTTTCAAAACAAAAAAATACGTGATATTTGGGAGACCATCCCTTTACCCATAGTAAAATTAGATGAGATTCGACTCGACCCCATCGGCGCCCCAGAATGCCTCACGTAATTAATGGACGTTCCCTTAAAAGAATAGATTAGTAGCTATCCTACCGGATCTTTAGCAAAACTTCAGTAAAATTCGTTCCGTTAAGTAATTGTTAAGTTTTGGAATTTTTAGTTTATTATTTTAATACGTTTATTTCTAATTAATATCTTCGACAATAAACAATTAAAAAATTCAAATTTTTTAAATAATTTCACTTTTAATTTTATCGGGTGTTAAATTGAAATTCATATTTATTTTCCAGTAAAAATTGTAAATTTTTTAATTTCAACTTTGTAAAGATTTCTTTCGTTATTGTGTAAAATTGGAAGAAAATGCGTTAAAATTCTATTTCACGAACTTTACCGAAACTTTTTAAATGTACGGTTCCTGTAGGATATAATTGTTTTGCCATTCCATGGGAACCAAGCATTATTCTAGCCTTAAAAGTATAATTCTCTCCCAACTACCACATTGCAAAAATCATATCAATCTTTAACTAAATATTTGATAAACTAAAAACATATTTATCCCATGGGAATAGTACATCTCTCCTGAGTAAAAAGTAAATCAAATCTTCGTCAGGAAAATGAGTTAAGCCTCTATTCCATGGATTGTAATGAAACTGCTTTTAAATACCTCCACGGCTTTTATAGAATACATACTTGTTTTGCTATCTCATGGGAACCGTTTATTATTCCAGTATGAGAAGTCATCTATATAATTTTCTGGCCCCTAAACTACCAAATCACAAAAAAAAAGTTAATATTTTACCGTCCAATACAACTGAAATTGTTTTTATTTTTAAAAACCAGTAACTTTTGCATACAATTATCAAGGATTAAAATTAACAAGGGTTACTTTTAAGTATACTCCTGTCATAACTGTTGGGAAGATTTCAATAGAATATTTATATAGTTTACCTTTAACGAGTTATATTTCGTTATTACTCAAAAAAGCTAAACAAAACAAATTGATAGCTTATTGTTAGCTAATTTTATTTTTCACATTTTATTTTTTTTTCTTTTGACGTTGGCTTAGTTCTTCTTCTAATTTCTTATTTTTATGTTTAATTTTCGATTTGAGGAAGTTTCCCGACAAATTTCCGTAGAGGAGTGCAAACGTTTTTTTTCTTTTCTTACTCTCGTCGATGAAAAAGTGGTATAGGTTTTGGCGAGAGGAAAATTTCTTTGTGAAATGAAATAAATTGAAGAGCCCCAGGTATAATATGTTTGTGTGTATGTATATCTATATCCTGTTGTATCCTGTTGTTGGATGTGGGGTGTGATGTAGCGGCAATAGACGCCACGGTCTGGAACCGGGGGTGTGGAGGATGTACAAGGTCGTTGAAGCAACAGGCCGACGCCTGCAGGAGGCTTCGTCATCGTTGTTGTTCATACCGACGCCGGGCGATTTATACCGACAGACAGACAGAGGGACCGACGTGAACATTCCTGGGTTAAAACCGAATGGATATTATGTAGTTTTGATGGAGGTGGAGCTTTTGTATGTGTGTGTATGTATGTGTGTGTGTGATGGAAGAGTTTGAGGGGCTATGACGTCACCAGTGGCGCAGCTTTTGAGGTCGCGCGTGAGAGACGCAATGTGCCCGGGACTCGACATGGGGGCCAACGGTGAGGTGCAGGGAAAGCACGGCCTGGTGCGAGCTTTCGCCACCCGGTTTCACTACAATCAGCCCAAACCCAATCCCGACCCCAACCTCTCGCACGCTGACGACGATTTCAACTATCACGATAAAAAAAACCCCCGTTCCAACAACGTATTTCACTCACCACTTACTTACATACCTTGCCAACCCCCATTTTTATATCCGCGAGGTATAATAAAGACGAGGACAACCCATTCAAAATCCCAACCGAACCGTTTAAGTTTTCGAAAACTTGGTCGTAATTTCAATAAAATATCCCCACTAATCATTGTTAAATGTGGTTATGTTCCGTAAATGTAACGAGGAAAATTTTTAAATTTCACATATTTCTATACGAATAATTTGTGCGGGTCCAAGTCAAATTGGGTGTAAAATGATTTGTAACCCTGAAAAAATAAAAAAAAAATTTTCTTGGAAAACTTTAGATATTAAAACAAGAATTCTAGGAGTTAACATTTTTAAATGAGTTAACCAATGAAGCATAATAAGTAGAAATTTGATACGAAAAATATTAAGGAAGGTTTTCTTGAATATCATGCTATATGGTAAAAGCTCTAAAACATCAAACCGATCGCTTGCGAGGATTTAGAGAATATTTTGAAAATGAGGACTTTAGATGAAAAATATGCTATTAACAAAATTAAAATTAATAAAATTTTCTACAAAAAGTTACACAAAAGATTTTTTGTTAGGATACTTAATTGGGGAGATTCAAAGGATATAAATTACAACAATCAAAAAAAGTGGTTGCGTGTACTTATGTATGCGCGTGAGAAGTTATACTTCTTTGGTATCATTAAAAATTAGTTTTTATTAAGTGCATTCAAATAATCAATTTTAAAAAATTGTAAATTAATATTTAATAATAATAATATATATATTTAAAGATATAATTTTTAAAAATAAAATTAAAAGTAAATAAATAAAAGAAAAATTCAAATTACGCGCGCCTAGTTAAAAAAAAACCGAGCGGTTTTGCGGTCAACTTCATCTTGTTAATTTGTGATGATAAAATAGAACGCTACTAATGCTTCTAAAACAGCGCCGCAATGCAGACGTCATTTTTATCACTAAACTCCATATAGTATAACAGCTACTGCAAAATTCGTGAAAAATAATAACTTATCTATTAATAATATGTGTCAATTGTATATTACTTATTTTTAATTTAAATATAAAAATAAATAAATAACCGAGTGGTTTTGCGGCCAACTTCATTTTGTTAATTTTTGTCTCAAGATGGCCGCCCATTCAAAAAATTTCACTCTCATCATTTTTTTATAACGCGCCTAAAGAAGAATAACTTAAAAATAAGAATAACTAAAAAAACCAATTTTTTTCCAATCAGTGGTTTCTTTAAAAAAGAAAGAAATATAAATTTCGAAAAAGTAGATCTTTTAAATACACATAAATAAACTCCACTATCAATCCAAGGTTGCCGTAATACATTCTTTTACCGAACTTTTCATTGATTTGAGACTATTTTTCTAAAATTTGGTTCTACAAAAATTTCTTAAGAACCCAAATTTTATTTTTAAAAACTTTTTTTCAAGCTTAAAACATCACAAAATGTTAAAAAATTGTGAGCTTTAAGTTTTAAAATTGTATGACAAACAGTGAAATGTTAAGGTAAACTTATAAAGGAGTAAAAGCTTTATTAGTTAATAGCTTATTATCTTTCATCACAAGGTAAAATCCTTATTTGTATAAATCCCTACAAATCTTTGAGTTTCTCAGAATTAAGTAATCGGATTTTATCAAAATTTTTTTAGTTCGTTATCTTTGTTTTACATTACCTGTTAATCAGGATGTAAAAGAATAATAAATATATGATGTCAAGGACTCTATATTTGCCTTTTTCGTATTTCATAATCAAAAAATAATTAATTTAAAAATAGACAAGAAAAATACTTACAACCCTAAATTTCCCCCTTTCCACAACGAACCCCGAATTTAATTGCGATATTAGTACTTTAATAGAATGTATAATTTATTCATAATGAAATCTTAATGAAAAATGTGACGTCAGATCTGTTGTTTAATGTTTTCATAGCAACAAAGAATTCCACGTTAGATATTTTGTAGACAAGAATTGAACTGAAAGCCACAATTAAGTGTGTTAATGGTAATTATCTGATCTTTGATACATTTAAAAGATTAATTTAATCAATTTTATGTTATGAAAGTGATATGTGAATTGTTTGTACAGACCGATTGTTTAGATTCTATTTGTTATTTAAGTCTATTTCTATTATGTTGGTATCATTTATATTGATTAAATATTTCTAATTGACCATACGCTATTGTAAGGCTCCTAATCTAATTTTAGATCAACTTTTTTGAATCAAAATTAAATTAAAACGGAGTTAAAACTTCAATTGAATGACAAAAATTGAAAACATTTGTAAACGGCTAAGCAATACTAAAAATTAACATTTAAGTTTACTTACAAGTTGCACCGTTTAACACGACTTTTGTAATACATATTCTAAACCAAAAAAGTTTTAATTTCCATATTTAAACTCTTAATCCAGTGAACTCTCGATAAATTGAATTCCTAAAAACCATAAATCGTTAGCTAATTTAAAGGTGGTTATCTTATCCGGTTCACAAACGTTGAAATTATCGAGGGAGGAGTTTTATTTATCCATTTTTCGATTCATTTCGAATAGAACTTGGAGTAATCAGGAATTCCTCTGCAGTGAATAGGATTTCATATTCAACAAAAAATATCCAAGTTCCAAAATGACATCCGTAAGAATAAATAACCGATTAGGAGTTTGACTTAGAGAGGTGAAGCCGTTAGAAGTTCGATAAATAGAGGGGGAAATACATAGAGTTACATAGCAATGAATTGGAACAAAAAAAAAGTAGCTCATACACCTAACTTATAAGGATATATAATATATATAAGAAAAGTATTTCAAACGTAAATTACGGGTTATAATCCACTGAAAAATGACTGCAAGTAATGAGATTTATAGGCATGTAAAAATACAAAGATATTTCTTACTTTGGAAAATTTACGATTTCTGAGGAATAACCATTATTAATCTTTTTATGACTAAATGACTTTAATAATATTTTGCTATGGCGTTTTCTATTAATAAATCAGTTCAATTTAGCTATGCCCAGCAAAGCGGACGGGAATCAGCTAGTCTCATATAAGGTTCGTTCGCGGATGTGATAATGAATCGGTAACGAATCAGTTCAAGACCGATTTGGGATCATCTCCAAGCGCATGCAAGTTTATGAGCCGAGTTACGGTCCGATATTAGCGGTTCACACGAAATGCGTTCGTTACCGATTCAAAATTGGTTCTAGCGATCCTCAGATTTTTGTTAGGATGAAAAATTAGATTCTCTTACTCATGCGCAGTTTTCTATATTGTGGCTTATTCATAATACAGTTTCGCTGTCATGTTGCGTTCACACGAGTCAATTTTAGTAGGCCGTTTTTAGTTGATCAAAAACAATAGAATGAAAAACCTCGTGTGAGAACCGTAATCAACTTTTTAGTGGATCAAAAAAAGTTTGAACAAGTCATCACACTAGGTTTTTCATTCCACTTTTGATCGATTAACTAAAATCGGTTAACTAAAGTTGACTCGTGTGAACGAGGCATCAACTTCAATTCTTATAGCAATTTTCGTGGGTTTTCGTTAATCCTCGTCTTACTTCCGAACATTTTAAAACTCGTTTACGGGAAAATAACCCTTAATCATTCATAAGCGTGTATGCGTTTGGCGATTATCCTATCTAATCTTTTGGATTGATTCTCTCTGTTCTTTACCAGTTTCGGATCAGTACCGCGAACGAACCTATAAGTATTGAAAATCTTCCTTTGACCCTTTCATTGACTAAAGTTTGTTCCATATCGCTAACAGCCTAATGGCTTTTTAGATTCTCGCTTTCACCAAAGATGTGGCTGTTGATATAATTGAGAGATAAAGAAATAAGTACGTAAGTAAGATTTAATCAAAAAAAAATTTTTCACTCCATAAAATTCTGCAGGAATCAACAAATTGTGCTTCATTAAATTCAATAAATGTGATTCTATTTAAAATTGTGATTCAATTATGCATTATCAGTGCACGCACAACTGTTTAAAAAACACTGTTTTCTAAGATTATATCATAATTATCACCTGAACTGATTTTTTTGTTTTTTAAAGTGAAACTTTTTATACATCGTCTCAAATTTTTTGACCTGTTTTTAGCATGTTGCGTGTTACATTCTCGGCAGGGAATCGGAAAATTTTTGACAGAGCTCGGCAAGTTTGTTATCTATATACCATGTCGTTTTACCAGGGTTGTTGCGCGAGTTATTGCTGAATTGCATATTTTCCTCTCCATGACAACGTTTTAGTATATTATAAGCTGTCATTAATTATTATCAATCATATTTGTTTTGGTATTTCTGTGTTGTGATCAGTGTATTGATATAAATATTGTTGCTCACTTATCATGATAGACAAAGATACAATTAGCAAGAATATTGCGCAAATATCCGACGGTGAATAATTTTAGGCCGTAAGAGAAAGACTGCCAACAGAGTTCGTGCTTATAGACATAGGAAAAAAGGCTTCTGGTGAGTTGATTTAATTTTTATAGTGAATTTTTTAAATAATTAGAACTTTCTGCTGGTGCATATGTTTATGTATGTATGTCGGAGCGATAGGTTGTTTAGTATGATATTTGTGTAAGCGTGTAGTCCTTTCGTCCAGAAACTATTTCACATTTTTTTATCAAAAATCTTTCACTAAAATCTACCATTTCGAAGATATTCAAGGAAAAGCAACCCTTTAAAACACCTCTCCATCCATTTTTTCCATTCCAGATTCACAATTGATTGGTTAGAAGTTTTAGTTTGTTATTCAAGAATGTTTTTCTTAAAATTGTTTAGATAAAAACAGAAACTTAATTTTTCCATTAACTTGACGTTATTGGCTAGAGTTAATCGTGTAAGAAATTAATAATCCATCGTATGACCAAGATTTCTTTCATGTTGTGGCATAAACTTATATAGTGCAAGTAAACACCACTAAATCTGGCTTCGTAAACCTTGAACTATATCATAGAGCCATCCGGAGAATCGCTAAGAAACCCATAAAACCCATTACATTAAATCAACCGGTCAAGCAACGATTATATCGCTCAATTTACCAGAAATAATTGCACAAACTTCCTACACGCGGTCGGGTGTATGCGAGTCAAAAGACAGTGCTTGAACTTGAACTAAAGATACACGCCAAGAAAAAAAGCTCGGGGTAAAACTTGATGGCTACGTACATGTAGGTAGGCCGTAAAACGGCAAAACTTGAATTTTACGAGCTTAAGCGTTTTGAGGACGACAAAAAGACGCGCTTTAACGAGCTTCTGTCTCTTCGTCGTGCGGTTTTTACTCGCAAATAGTTACGACCGAAAACAACGTAATTAAGTTGTAAAGATGATTTCATTTAAAAGACTACACAAGTTTTTCATCGTGTCGTCAAAATAATCATTTTTTTACTTGAGTAAATGTTTCACATTTGAAATTATCTAACAAGCGTCCTAAAAAAATATTTAATGCGTGCAAAGTTCAATTTTCATTAGCAGTAAAAATTTTTTTTTTCATAAATATGTTAAAAGTCACGTAGAAAGTTTCATTTTAGTTAAAAGGAACAAGTGTTGGTCATTTTCAAAGGATTATTGAAAGAAAATTGAAGCTGATTGAGCCAATTATGTGAGAGTTTTTTTTTTTTTTTTTAGGAAAAATCACTAACTTGCATAATGTATGAAGTTGAAAAGTTATAGATGAAAAGATTAATTATTGAAAAAAGAAAGAGATGAGCGTGCAGGAAAATTGAAAATGTTTTCTGTACCAAGGTTAATCCTTGTACGACATGTTCTACACAACTAATGGAAAAGTTCTAAAGTAAAAACAGGGAAATTAATGTTTTTAGTGAAGATTAGTTGTTGGCTGCCCCCACCTTTCTATTTATTAACTTTCATGATATAATAGATTTTGTAAAAATGTATCTTTCTTTTGTCTGAATTGTGCACTTTTTTTAAATATGATCTGAAATCACGGGTAGATACTAGTAGAATATAATCTGATTAAGTCCTGTGATTATTTTTATTGTGGATTCAGTTAAAATATCAACCGATCAATTCATCCAGGTCTCAGAAAATAGGCAAATAGTTTCTAATATTGCACCCGAACCTGATAATGTAGAAAAACCAAATATGTTAACAGTGGCAAAGACAAAGATGCCCAGTATTAAAATCAACCCTTAATGCATTAATTAAACAGACCAGACTGGCCTTCAATGAATATCGAATTGCACAAAAAGAAATTTACTTAAAACAAGGTCTGGATGGGGCAGGAGACCGAACAATTTGGCAAACGAAACTTCACCCCCACCCCTCAAAAATAAATTCCGTAACCAATGAAAGCGACAGTAAAAAAAGCAACGCCTTGTAGAGCAGAGCTAAAGCCTTTTGAAAATGGTAATAAGTGAAAAAAAATTATAGTAGGATGAAATCAATTAGAAAAGGAAGAAAATATAACAAAAATAGAAGAAAAAATAAATTCTGAAGTGGGGAAGTGGAAAAGGTGGAGTAGTTTAAGGGTAGAAATGGTTTATTTTGATTTCCGACAAAACTACAAGTCCTATGGAAAAAATTAAAATAGCAAAGTTGTAGATAATAAGAAGATCTACAACTTTGATGCTAACACTTTTTTCACATTACCTCAAAATTTATGTGAAAAATTCCAATAACCAAGTTTTTGGTATTTTATTTATATCTTTTACAAAAAAATTTTTATATTATTTATACTTGAATTATTGCATTTTCTAGGAACATTTAACGTTATACTGTTTTTTTTGCACCATTCGAAAGTAGAGGTTTTAGCGAACAAAAAGTTCATTGACTTTTTAAAAAAAATTAGGTATTTTGACGTGAGAATTTTCGATTGAAAATTAGAGTGCCTTTTCAATATTAAGTGAATATAAGGTGAAAAAAACAGTATTTTAAATAAAAACAATGACAGTGTATTTGGAACATTAAAAGGTAAGTTTTTACTAAATTTCATGATTTTTTTTTTGTAAAAGATAAAAATAAAAAAACCAAAAACTTGGTTATTGGAGTTTGTCACATAAATTTTGAGGTTATGTGCAAAAAAGTGTTGTCATAAAAGTTGTAGATCTACTTATTATCTACAACTTTGCTATTTAACTTTTTTCCATAGGACTTGTAGTTTTGTTGGAAATCAAAATAAACCGTTTCTACCCTTAAAACCCTCCCTCTTTTCCACTTCCCCACCTCAGATCGACCGTAATTTATTTTTTCTTTCATTTTTGTTATATTCTCTTCCTTTTCTAATGGGTTTCATCCTACTATAATTTTTTTTTGGGTTCAAAAATTATCTACCCTGGTCTATTGACGGACCATTTAAAAAAATAAGTTGCATTGTTATTTGTTAATGCATTGTTAAAATAAAGTGTATCGGTGCAGTGTATATATTGAAATATAAACAGTGACTGTGACTATTGTAATAGTGAACATTGTGAACATTGTAAATAACAGTGTAGTAGTATATAAGCAACAATAACGTAAGATAAATAAATAATCATTTGTTAAGAAATAAATTCGTTGTCATTTAAACACAAACCATCGAACCCGTAAAAACGTTACAATATAAAGAACTTCCAAATTAATCGAGAACGCGATATGGAGTACATCACGGAGCACATACAACGGTTAGCCGTTAACCTGCCTATTTATCACGTCTGGAATACCATAACAACAATAACAGAACCCGCCGTGACAAAATTTAAAGGAGGTTAAAGGCTCGGTTGCTTCAGGACGTTTGTTGGAACTGATCGAAAAATAACTGAAAGTGATTAATGTAAGTGATAAAGTAAAAAAAGAAACGCTTAACAAAAAAAATATGTTTGGTTTTACGAAACCACGATACAAGTGAAACTTTTTTCGGATTTTAGGCACTTAAGTAACTGAAAAGTTTCGGAAAATTATTCCATTTAGGGTATGAAAATAGAGTAGAAAGAAAGAGATGTGGCACGAATTCGCTGTCTAACTTAACGCATGCCGTTGCAACTATTTTTGAATTTCCATCATTGATGTTAATACTCGAATGTTATTTTCATTATTGAATTTGTTGATTATTGTTAAATCGATCATCTTTGTTATCTATTGTAACATCACCGTCGGATATTTGCACTATTCTCACTAACTGTATCTTTGTCTATCATGTTCAAGTGAACAATAACATTTATATCAATACACTGATCAAAATACAAATACCAATACAAATATGATTGACAATTAATGACACTTATAATATAATAAAACGTTTTAATGGAGAGGAAAATCTCAAGCTCTTTACATTCAGTAATAGCTCGCGCAATAGGCCTGGGAAAGCGACATGGTATATACCTAACAATGTGTATACGAGCTCTGCCGAACACTTGTCGATTCCTTGCCGAGAATATGTTACATGTAGCGACATGCTAAAGACAGGCCAAAAAATTTGAGACGATGTATAAAAAGTTTCACTTTATTAAAGTAGAAAAATTTTCAATCTCAATTTTGATCAAGGCTTTAAATTTCAGAAATATTCTTAAGTTGAAAAGAGTAGGTAAATAAAATATATTTCATACAATCCATTCTGGCATTTTATTACCTTTCTATATTTATATATTTACATGAAAATGACCTTTAGAAGGTTTAAATGCGCTTCAGATACCTACACGTGTCGTAGATTCATGACATGTAAAAATACACGTTTTGCTTTGTCAAGGGTAAACTTTTCACGCGGGTGAAAAGTTTTAGTTTTGATGAAAAATTGCATATACACAGTTCCTCCAATTCAAAACATCTAGTTAATTAATTATTATATTTTACGGTAATAAATTTTGTGCAGTTCAGTTATTTTAATAATAATAATAATAATAATGATGTATAATTTTACGCGAAAGTTTCGCGTTACACTCGGCGCACGGTTGCATATTTTCTATAATTAAATTGTATAATAATTGTAAAATTTTAAACAAAATAAAAATAAAAGTTGTGGCTCAGTGCGAATTGTACCTATAGGTACTTTTATAAATGTATATATGTGGGTCGTTATGTATTTGAAACGAGAACATTAGTTGAAATAAGGCGAACAGGATTTGTGTTAGTCGGGAATTTATAGTTGGTTGCTTTTGTTGTACGAGATTTGCATATTCCTCTAGGAGATAATCTATAGATGCATATACACGTATATTCATTCTACATACATACCTATAGGTACGTTCAGGATGAAAAAGTACCACTCAACTTCTGTCTGAAGTTTTGACTCAATAAATTCTCAAACTTCTTAATTACCCGATGGAAATTAATTGCTATCTGCCTTTTTTCTGTTGAGATAAGAAAGAAAAAAAAAGTTTTAAGCTTCAAGATTTTTCTTCATGTCTTGATGAAAAATCTTTTACACTAGAACATAAGAAAATATTGCCGTGACGTCTAAGTTTGTTTCGTTTCAAAGCCTGGATTGAATTTTTTCTTTTTTTATTGTTTCAGAGAAAAATGCATTTTCATCAGTTCTCTGATATACAGGATGATTTGATAAGGTGAATAAAATTAGCATACAGACAAAAACTGGAGATAAAATTGTTATTTTTAAACGGTAAAAAGATTACTTAAGGGTATCGGAACCTAGACAAATGGTCCACTATATGATATGTTATTTGATTCTTTTACGCGGGTGATTTAATCGGTCATAAATTTTGATTTAAAAAAAAAGTGGTTACGTGTACTTATGTACGTGCGTGAGAAGTTATACGTCTTTGGTATCATTAAAAATTAGTTTTTATTAATTTTATTCAAATAATCAATTTTAAAAAACTGTAAATTATTATTTAATAATAATAATAGTATATACATATATTTAAAGATATAATTATTAAAAATAAAATTAAAAGAATAATATTTTAATTTGTATCAATAAATAATATCCAAAGAAAGCTACAAGACGTTTATAAAATTTGTCAGGATCATTTTTCTGATTAACAATTTATGCATGTCATGAAAACGAAGCTTCATAGAAATTGCGAAATAAAGTAAGTAGCTACTTTTCAAAGTAAATGTCTTAATCTTATTCTTATCTTGTTTTACTAAATTATTATTCTTAGATGGTTGAATCATTTCAGAATCCCAGATTTCGTGATAACTAAGAATATGCATGAAATGCAGACGTCATTTTCATCACTAAACTCCAAATAGTATAACAGCTACTGCAAAATTCGAGAAAAGTAATAACTTATTTTTTAATAAGTAAATAATTAAAATACATAAATCAATACAAATCAATAAAATTCATTTGTAAATATAATTATTTTTAATTTAAATATAAAAATAAATAAATAAGTAAATAAATAAAGCAAAAAATCAAATTACGCGCGACAAGAACCCGAGTGTTTTTGCGGCCAATTTTGTTTTGTTAATTTTTGTCTCAAGATGGTCGCCCATCTAAAAATTTCACTCTCATCATTTTTTCATAACGCGCCTAAAGAAGTATTACTTCAAAAAAAAACTTTACACAATATAAGAAATTATCTAAAAAAATCGACGAACCACTTCAGTTATCTCCTTTCCATGACTTTATCCTCACCCAAGTCAAAAATATTATTATTAGATCTCCATCTAAAAAGCGTCCTGGTCATGACCTCATCACCCAACCACTTCTCAAATATCTACCTTATTGTACACTCGTACTGCTCACCTCTATCTATAAAGTTAGGCTTCGAGTCTCCTACTTCCCTAAATCATGAGAGCACGTCGAAGTCATCCATATTAAAAAGCCCAATAAACCTAAAAGTCATCCAACAAAGTTATAGGTCTTTCAGTCTCCTATCCCTTTTCCCTAAAATCTACTTTTTCCAAAATTGCTGACATCCTTGAATGATATAATACCAGAATATCAATTTGGATTACGTTCTGAACATTCATACCGACAACAACTTTAGGAGTGTTTATAGACACCGAACAGGCATTTGACAGGGTGGGTGTGGCACTCGGACCTCTTATACAAGTTGAAATCAGTACTTCCGGACATTTATTACAGACTCCTCAAATCTTATCTGGACACATCCCCCAATCTGTGTCAAATTCAAAAATACCAAGTCTAATGTAGCACCTATAAATTTTGGAATCCTACGGGGTAGCGTGTTGGATCTCCTGCCCTATCTGGTATATGTCAGCAATCTCTCAACTAAACCCTGAAAATGTAATCGCCAAGTTTAAAAGTTCAAACAGTTACAATGATGTATTAGTTAACATCCAAAACCAGATAGCTGGACTCCATGACTAGAACCCTAAATGACGGATCACCCAAAATTCCCATAAATCCACAAAAGTGTGTTTTACATACTGAAGAGTCGACGGGAATACACCAACCTTGCTGGGTACTTCTATAATACCAGAGTTTGACACAACCCGCTACCTTGATATCATCTTAGACAAACGACTAACATAGGCTCCACATATCGACGCTCTAATCAAACGACTGAGAGCCAGAATCCTGCAGTTTAGACCACTCTAGGAAAGTATTCCCTACTTCCAATCGCGGATCAGTGGCTAATGTATTTAAAAACCAAGTTCAAGTAGTCCAAAACAAAGCTTTACGACTAATCAGAGGAGCTCAATGGTACGAACGGAATTGGATTATTCACAGAGATTTGGATATCCTCACTGTCAGAAAGGTCATACATACGATTATACACTACTTTGGCAGCTTACACTAATGTCACCCTCATCAATGTGATTGACTCTGTACCTCCACCAATCCTCTAGGTCCACCAACAGAGAGAATAAAGAGGAAGCACCACGGACACCTGAGCTACACCACCTACCTATTTTGATCCCAAAAATTTCAAATCAACAATTTTCAGTTCAGATATATTGTGATCATTGCAGATTACCAAGATACCTTCTGTGAGAGGAGCTTTTTAAAATCAGCTATAGCAGTTTTGAAAATTGTTAATTTTATAAATAGAAAAATGTTAATGGGGGGGGGATGTGAGTTACCACTCCCACCTTACATTCTGGTGCCCTCAAATTGCAACACGCAACGCAGTAGCAAGGAACGGCCATTCTGCCTGAACCTGCAAATTTCGCCTAATATTTTGGGCGCCAGACAACCGCTACATTTAACGGACCCCCATCACGAAGGACTCAATTATAGAGTAGCAGCATCCTAGGCTTTGTTTGTACTACTCATTACCCGTCCCATGTTGTCTTCGGACTCGAGCCACAGCAGCTCGTCCCCAGCGGCCCTAGCTTCACGACGGTTCCAATCACTCAGGCTCAGAGTCCCACAGACCAACGACGACAATAATCGTGACCAATTCACTAGGAGAGGAGTGATGTGGTGACTAGAAATGGAATTCGTACATGCAGTGATACCTCTCGCAACTGCCCTGACGAAACAACGTTATATATTTTAAGCAATTTAATTTGTTCTGGGCCAGTGCTGGTCACTGTAATTGTAAATATGTTATGTGTAAATAAATGTGGGTAACCACTCCCACCTTACACAGTCTTTGTAGGTATGAAGATAAAAATTAAACTCTAGTGATATTTGTGAGCAAAGCCTTGACCCTGACAGGTGCAATTCACAATAGGAGCTTGATACAGGAACTGCTTCTACTAGGCCGAATATTGAACCTGGATTAAATAGGAAAGTTTTTACCTAAGCAAACCAGGAGACCGATAAACCTTAGACTATATTGCGAGGGATATGATCTCCATCTTGGAAAAAAACTTTCACCATTTGTTTAACTTTAACTTCTTAGTACAAGTTTCTCAGTAAAAGTGGAGGAGGATAATAAAATATAAATATCTTTAAAAAAATGAAATTTAAAGTTCATTTACATGAATATAGTTTTCATAAAGATTTTTTCAGAATTCCGTAAATACGTTTTGGAATAGAAAAAAAAACAAACAACATTAACATTTTTAATCATAATAAAGATAAAGATTCTATCAAGAAATATGAAACGAAGCTTAAACAACCACCTGTATATATTGGGTGCAACGCATTTACATCTCACAATTTTAATATCTCTCTAGCACTCTTTTGAATATTTTATGGTGCATCGTCTGGAAAGTTCATCGTTATTAAACGTAGCAGCCAACATTTCGCTAGTTATTTCATATCAAATTTATTTCGTTAGTCGCTTTCCATATATATATATAATACAATTTCTTTGGCGTTTAAACGAGGAAAATACGTGTGATAATTAAATTACGGGACGAGATTTGATCTTTATGTATCGTGTATTTAACTCGTTCTTGTTTTCTCCCAACAAAACTCATTTCGTTTTTAAGATATTTAGTTTTAGATTTTAATTTTTTGACTTTGTCAACGGGTTGAAAATGTGGTTTTAATTTTAGTCTCTGCGCGGGGCAGATTGGTTGAGATATGATATGTTTGTAGTGTGTGAGCTGTGTGGGTTGTTTATTTCCGCAATGGAATCATTAAATTTCCAAGGAAATTTTGACATATACATAGTAATTAATTTTCTTGGAACGGGTACGGTTTGAGTCGACAAAATTAATAACAATGTGGAATCGCGAGCTTTTTTAGCTCATATATACCTACCTATGCCTGCTTGGCAACTCGTCAAATTTCAGGTGAAAATTTGTCAGAATTCTCGTGATTAAAATAAGTAGACGCAGACATTTCGTGAATATGAAATAATCTGGTTGAAAAAATTTAAATAATTGTCATTGCATGCGTCGTTCCCCATTTATGACTGTTCTTCATTTTCATGTGAAATATGGTTTTTTGGTTTAATGGGTGAAAACGAGGGCCCGCAAATATTTACCCTCTCTAACACAATAAATGTTATGTGTATGAATATTATGGTAATTTATTCATTTGAGATTTGGTGGCAGCGCGTCGTATCATTTTGATTATGCAAACGCTAACTGCCGTCTTAATCAAATATTGTAATTTGTTGGTTGGCTTTGGCTTGCAAATAGTTTGACTTTGGAAGACGAGAAATTGTGTGTGTGTGTGTGTGCGTGTGTAAATATTTAACTCAGAAAAATTGTTTGGATTAAATGGTAAATTTCACAATTATCCCTTCTTGAAATTCCGGAAATGGAATGGCTTAAAAACACACTTTATGGACTAAATTTTTAAGGACATTATAAACTACTTGTAATTTTTTATAGCAATCGTTTTCAAACAAGTTTGGTTCTACCAAGATTTCGAGATAAAATGTATATTTAGTCTATAGTTCAAATGCATATAACAAAGCTCATTCCAACAGTGTTTAACAACAAATTTTTTGGAAATTAAGTACTCTACAACTTTACAAACAGCTCAGAACTGTATCAAAAGACTAAGAACTGAGATATTTTTGAAAACTTGATTTTTGAAAGCTTTGTGCTTCAATATCTGGTTACATAAAACTTGAGAAAACTTTTAAGTCGACAGAAAGTGTAAGAATCAGATAGTGGAGGTGTTTTAGATGTCTATTCCGGGATATTAAGAAAACGTGTTATCAAAACTGCGTTGAAATTTTAAAAACCCCGATTGAGCCTTTAGACCAGTGCTTTTAGCTTTTGAAAATGGTTAAAAGGGAACAAAATTATAGTAGGATGAAACTCATTGGAAAAGGAAGAGAATATAACAAAAATTAAAGGAAAAAAGCGGTTGCGTGTACTTATGTACGCGCGTGAGAAGTTATACTTCTTTTGTATCATTAAAAATTAGTTTTTATTAATTTTATTCAAATAATCAATTTTAAAAAACTGTAATTTAATATTTAATAATAACAATATATATATTTAAATATATAATTATTAAAAATAAAATTAAGAATATAATATTTTAATTTATATCAATAAATAATATCCAAAAAAGCTGCAAGACGTTTATAAAATTTGTCAGGATCATTTTTCTGGTTAACAATTCATGCATGTCATGAAAACGAAGCTTCATAGAAATTGCGAAATAAAGTTAGTAGCTACTTGTCAAAGTAAATATCTTAATCTTATTCATATCTTGTGTTACTAAATTATTATTCTAAGATGGTTGAATCATTTCAGAATCCCAGATTTCGTGATAACTAAGAATATGCATGGAATGCAGACGTCATTTTCATCACTAAACTCCAAATAGTATAACAGCTACTGCAAAATTCGAGAAAAGTAATAACTTGTTTTTTAATAATATGTGTCATTTGTATATAAAAATATTTTCTAAATAAAATATAAAAAATATATTTAAAAATTAATTATTGTTAATTTAAATATAAAAATAAGTAAGTAAATAAAACAAAAATTCAAATTACGCGCGCCACGAAACCCAGTGGTTTTGCGCCTAACTTCATTTTGTTAAATTTTGTCTCAAGATGGCCGCCCATCTAAAAATTTCACTCTTATCATTTTTTCATAACGCGCCTAAAGAAGTATAACTTCAAAAATAAATTACGGTCGATCTGAGGTGGGGAAATAGAAAGGGAGCTAAGGGTAGAAACGGTTTATCTCGATTTCCGACAAAACTAAAAGTCCTATGGAAAAAAGTTAAATGGCAACGTTGTAAATAATAAGTAGATCTAACACCTTTTGTGCTTACACGTTTTTGCACATAGCCTAAAAATATTTGAAAAATTTTATTAACCAAGTTTTTAGTTTTTTATTTTTACCTTTTACAAAAAAAAAATCCAAGAAATATGGCAAAAACTTACCTCTTAATGTCCCAAACATACTGTAATTTTTTTGATTTAAGATATAAATTTTTCCACCTTATAATTTTGATATCGAAAAAGCACCCTAATTTTCAATCGAAAATTTTCACGTCAAAAAATCTGATTTTTTTTTAAAAGTTGGTCAGCTTTTGTTCGTTGAAAACTCTTATTTCTGATGGTGCAAAAATATATATGCATTACACTGTTAAGTGTTCTCTGAAAGCTCACCGACTTTTTAAAAAAAGCAGATGTTTTGACGTGAGAATATTCGATTGAAAGTTAGGGTGCTTTTTCGATATTAAGCCATTATAAGGTGGAAAAGTTAATATCTTAAATCAAAAAAGTTACAGTATGTTTGGGACATTAAAAGGTTAGATTTTGCCATATTTCATGGATTTTTTTTTTGTAAAAGGTAAAAATAAAAAACTAAAAACTTTGTTAATGGAATTTTTCAAATAATTTTGAGGTTATGTGCAAAAAGGTGTAGATCTACTTATTATTTACAACGTTACCATTTAAATTTTTTTTATAGGACTTGTAGTTTTGTCGAAAATCGAGATAAACCGTTTCTACCTAAAAATAATAATAAAAAATAATTCTGTTTCTACCCTTACCCCACATCCCCTCTTCCACTTCCCCACCTTATATCAACCGTAATTTATTTTTTCTTTCATTTTTGTTAGATTATCTTCCTATTCCAAAGGGTTTCATCCTACTATAATTTTTTTTCTGCTCATAAATGATTTTCCCTAGTCAACTTGTGGAGCCTGATTCTTTTGATTTGCCGCTTCGATTTAAGACCTTCTTCAACCTAACTACGTCGAAAACGAACGTAAGTAAGTGCTACCAGGCTGAAACAGGGTTTATTTCCCATTTCCCAAATCCATTTCAGCCTAGATAGTCTGAAGTCAGGGCGTGACAGGTTGAAATGGATTTTAACAAGGCTCAATCCGGGTTTTGGTGGAAATACATTGTAAAACCTAAACAATTCGATTTGTTCGGGGTCATATATATATATATATATATATATATATATATATATATATATATATATATATATAGCTTTTTTTGATTTTTTGGTAACATTTTCCTCTGCTGAAGTACCGTTGAATTAAACTTGGGCCTTTGCAGATCTCAGAGAAGCTTGAAGAGGGGCTTCCGCAAGAAATTTTTTCAATCAAATGTAGGAGGATTAATAATAAAACCTCCAGCCATTACAGATATTAAAATAACCACTCTCATCAGCACTATGCATAGCGACTTTTGAGGTTCCCTGAACTTATAGTGAGACTACTGAATACATTTTAACTTCATAGATTTACCATTGACGGGAGGATTCCATAATTTTACGAGTAATATTAATCGTTAATACGAACCAAATACAAAATTTTCAATGATTTATTGCAAATATTCTTGGATGCAATATGGATCTATTTCTTAATCGAATTCGCCATCCCATTCGAGAGACAAACACAATCAATATACATAAAATACTTTTAATAGTTCCATCGCTCGTTCAATTCCCATTTATCTGATTAATGTGTACCAATAAAACCTGTTATAACTCCGCGATAAATTCCCAAGAAGACATTTCTTAAAATTTTTCGAAAAATTTCATATGAAACGATTTTCACTTTACTGATTACAAATGAAACAAGATTTGAAAAAAAAATTGTTCTGCTCCAATTTGTTGTTCATCTCTCATAAATCTGGACGCAATACCTTAAATCAGATAAACCGACGATCACAGTTTCCAATTTGCGGTTTTGCGGCGTCTATTATTGGAATTATTAAGCTATGATATTGGTATTTAACGCACGTCATTTCCCGCATAATACCCACTCGTTAAATGTCGCTTTTGGCCCCCGGAAAACCGGAGAGAGCTGATCGATTCGCACCCCAGCCAAGTATAATTTGAAACAATTACACGTGATTTTTTTTTTTTTAGGGAAACAAATCTTTAGTAATTTTGATTAAAATAAAGTTTTTATACATTGTCCAGCGTTTCATTGCAGATATGTATGCAGCCCACACAAAACACTCACACATACAACCCTTATAGATGGATGGATAGACGACGAGGGAGAATTATCGTGTTCTATATATTCCCACTCACTCAATTATTGCCATTGTTCCGTTCTGAAATAACGCCCTCGAAGCCAATGGATTCGTCGTTTCGGCCTCGTAAATGTCGCATTCGTGATAATTTCATTTGGTCTATTTACAAAATTTCATGATAATTTCGATTGTGTTCGTTTTGTTCATCTTAGCATCATATACTTAGGAGTTGGGGGGTGGGGGTGAGACTGGCACGCGTTAATATTTAATTAGCGAGATGAATTGAGAGGAAACTTTCGATGTCGTTCTTCATGAAAGCGGAAAAGCGAACGAAGTGATATTTAGAGTGCTTTTCATTTGTGAATTATAAAATACAAGCAGCCCGAAACATTGACGTTCGAAAGTGAATGTTTCCTCCTCGTATCGAATGGACATCTCAATCACCACCTCTTCTTGTAAGCTTTCCTAATTTTAGTATATTTGTCTCATTGCTCCTAGTTAAAAGCTTGCAAAGCAATTTTTTTATTTTTAGCTATTCACAGTAATCTTGAAATTTTTTCAAGAACTTTTTATATGGAAGTACAACCCTGTGGAGTCAAAAATATAAAAGACCTATCAAGTACCTGGATGTAAATTTTGACAAAAAGCTGATCGTCCTGGCTCAGTTATATCTAACCAGTAAAAGCCCGGCAGTCAACAGAATTGACTGTTGTTCTAGTGCATGGTATCAGTATATATATGGACTATTTGAATTCCGTGGCAACTTCACTCCATTGGCTGGCACTGTTACGCAAGAAACCAATAAGCTTTCGGCAACAAACTGACTTAAGCTGCACATGAACAAGACACTGAAAAAAACGAACATTACGTTTTTTCTACTCTTTGGGTCTTGAAATTATTTGAACTTGAAACATTTCTTATCAAATTTTTCACTAACTTAGTTAGAGTTCAAAGAAACTTTGTCTAGCATATGAAAAAAAGTTTTCCAATATATCTAATGTTGGGTTTTTTTCTGATCTATGGGTCTCAGGGTATTTTTTCCCTTTATCACCGCGACCAATGAGGTCTATTGTGATATGACCTAGCGTATGACTTCCCTGTATTAACCAGGGGAGCATCAGGCTTTAAAAGAAAGCCAGCACCTGCCTAGGTGCTAACATGGCTAACTCGATAGACATCATGTCCGTCTTTCCACGATGTTGCAGTCTTCTTTTGAAAGCGATCACCCCCAAGTGGACGATTTGGGTTATCAGGGGGTCAATAAATACGTGGGTACGATTGAGGGGGCGGGGGGTTAAGTATTCAAAGAAGAGAAAATTAAAATAGTTCTGTACTGTTTTACTTCAATCTTGATAAGTCAGAGACGTGAGAGGGGTAGATGATGATGATGAATTAACTTTTATACCCTTGTTATTTCAAATGTTCAAATATTCCGACAGCACGCGAATTGGTGCTGGTTTGATATCACAAGATAAATATAAGCTGTAAAGAATTGATTAAAAAGTTTCAGTGTCAGAAACGAGACTCCTAAACTCCTAGAAGATAACATCCTAACTCTTACTGATCACCTTGACCAGTTAAAAATTGGTAAAAAAATCAATAAAACAACCAAAACTAACTAGCCTCCAATCTCTATTGGACGGCGCGGCACCGAATGACAGAAATGTCAAATGTGAGCGTTGGATAAGAAGAAGAAGAAGTTAAAAACTGACATGAAATCAAGATTTGAACAAGTTACAAATTCCGGATTGGATTCCAGATCCATTCTCGTTTGAGGCAGCGGATAAGCCTGGTAACTCTTTACAGACGAAGTTTCTAGATCTAAAGTATGACTGTAAGGACGCTTTTCTGGCTTGGGAGACCAAAGCCAAGGCCTCGCACTGGAGGAATACTCCGGGGCATAAACAAGCTAAGAAATTCATAAAGTACTTCAAGAAAAGAACTCATGACATATTGCCACTCGGAAAAAGGGACGTAAGGCTCCTAACAAGCCTCTATACGGGCCACTGTACTCTGAATTACCATCTTCACAAGATCGGTAAAGCCGACACTAACATTTGTCGTCTCTGCTGGAAGGCGGCAGAAATGGGGGAACACTTTTTGTGCTCATGTGAGGCAGTTTTCAAAAAAAGACTGCAGCACCTCGGAAAGACGGGCATGACGCCTAGCAAGATAGCAATGGCAGTCCCTAGGCAGGTACTGGCTTTCTTTAAAAACCAAATGTTTCCCTAGTGAACATAGGGTCACATCACAATAGACCTCTTTGGTCACAGTCATAAAAGGAAGAAATATCCTGGAACCCGAAAAACGGAAAAAAAAAATACTGTGAGGTGAAAATCATTTTTAAGTAGAGTGGTAAGCCTGGGCGAAGCTTATGGACACGTATCCCACAACTGTGAGAAATATATATATATATATATATATATATATATATATATATATGTATATTATTAATATTATTAAATATTAAATTACAGTTTTTTAAAATTGATTATTTGAATAAAATCAATAAAAACTAATTTTTAATGATACCAAAGAAGTATAACTTTTCACGCGCGTACATAAGTACACGCAACCACTTTTTTTTAGTAAGTTAATAGTCAAAAATACTTTAGTAAATATTTAGTAGATGTTAATTGAGAATGAAAAAGAACGCTTCATTTCGTTACACAAGAGAGAAAGAATATAAAAGATATTTGAAAATAAAAAAAAGCAAGAGTAATGTATAAGTGGAATATTTGTTATACAACTTTTGAAGTATTTTCTTTCACTTTCTAGCATCCTATTTCTCACTTCATTCTCTCATTTCTTATATAAATAAGTCTGAGAATATTTAATTAATAAATCATTCAAAGTAACCCAAAACTATCTATCTAACAAAGGAATAACATGGGTGTAGGTTTTTTGGAGCTTTTGAGTTAAACATCACGACACAAAGCTAATGAAACCGACATTGAATGTGTGGTTTGAACTAAATTACAACAAGTTGATGATCCATTGCAAACTCATCAACTGTGATAAAAGCAATTCACCACAATTAACCGGCAAAACGCGAACAAAAAGCGTAATTTCCATTGAAACACAATGATTCACACGTACATATTTCGTTATATCAAACCATTCACCTGAGTGCATTTAAAGTTGTGTTTGAAGTTGAAGCGAATTCAATGCCGCAATTCAAATGAAAGCATCAAATAAATTCAATTATGGAAACGATCAGAATTAAGGTAAAATGAAAAATAAAATGAAACTTCCCGCAGTAAATGAGCTTATTTACTGCAATACAAAGAACTTTCGTGGATCGCGGTTCAAGCGTGGGATAAGAAAATGTCCTTGTTACATGAATCCACGGCGTAAAATTTAAAATTGTCCAACGTGTGGAAGTTTATTTTCTAATGGCGACATTCGAGAGAGTTACGTTTTGCGGATAGTGTGGAGGCGCTTTCTAAGAACTCTGACGAGAATTGAGAGCTTGTGGGGGTGGGCCACACGGCGTGCTTGGAATGCTAAATCGTGTTAAACAGTTGAATCAACTTATTTGCCACCCCATATACAAAAAAAAAAGAAGAAAAAGCGGAGTAGTAAAAAGAACAAAAAAAAAATAACAAGAACAAGAGCGTGGTTTATTTAAGATAATTTAGTTCCGGCATTGGATGATGCCTTCGGCTATTGCACGACTTCATCGTGGACGAACTTTAACATGCTCTGTATATAGTATGATAACCGAGCTGCTTTATGTAAATCATACTTAGTTAATTTAAAAAATGATAACATGAAAAATAAATACGAAATGTTGTCAGAATAAAGATTCATCAAAGACAAATATTTGAATTGTTCAAAAAGGTTCATTTTAATTAATGAATATCTTAATTTTAACAGTATATATTTAAGTAAAAGGTCTAAATATCAAATTCAGAGAAAGATTTGTTATTTTTAAATTGTTTTTACTTAGCAGAGTTAACATAAATATCTTTGCTGGACAACAAAGCTTTGTTTGTAGCGCATCAGTGCTTTCAGGTCTCAACTTGTTTATTATGCAAACATTTTTTTTTCTTTACCTATTATTTAATTGAAATCTGTATACATCTGTTTACACATTCATGCAATGAGCTAAAGGGTTATAAGATCCAAATGAAAACCTTTGGGGAAAAACCGACTTAGTCCAAAAATCCTAGTTAATTACAACTTGAAAAACATAGTTTAGCAAGTCATGATTTTGGTTTTAATAAAAAAAATTTCTGCCAGACTGCGTTATTTGCTTTGTTGATCTATTAACTTTATTCTTTAGGAGACCATAAAATCAATTTTTGTAATAGTTTAAGAGCTAGCAACGTTTTTGAGAGAGAATTTTTTTTATACATGGCCAGTTTTTATGTTTGTTATCTCTCGAAATTTTCAGAAAAAAAAAGAAAACGTTTCAGATGAAATTTGTAGAAAATAACATTTTACATAAAAAATGTCCAGTGACTAATTTTCGTAAAGTGGCTAGTTTGCCCGCTACAAGCTTGGAAAGACTGGCTCAACGTGACGTCATTTGAGTGGCCGCCCGTTCAGAGATACAGCCGCTGTGCCGACATGTATACAATGAGCTTTACGAGCTTGTAGCGGGCAAACTAGCGACTTTAAGAAAACTAGTACCTGGACATTTTTTATGTAAAATGTTATTTTCTACAAATTTTATCTGAAACTTTTTCTTTTTTCGTAATAAACGCAACCCCTCCAGACAGTCCGTATGATGTCCGGGATAGTGCGAGAGATAACATATATAAAAACTGGCCGACCTAAATTTTTTTTTTGACGTCGCTAGCTCTCGTACTATAGTAGTAAACGTATGGACTTAGTTGGTTTTTCCCAATGAAAATATCCCTAAAAATATGTTTTTATCATCGTCTGCTAGTTTGTTGTTTCTATAACAGGAAAAGTTGGTAATGATGGAAAAACTAAAATTAAATTATGTTCGTAAACATTTAGTTAGAGTTAAAAGCATTTTGAAAAATTTACAATTAAAGGTAAAAAATTTTTAAGAATTGAATTTAAAATCAACGTTTAAGGAATTAGAGTCAGAATAAAAGTTAGAATTCGTCTTCATTGGGGGCTATGAGGAGGACCTATGAGGGAGTGTTTGTTTTTCCCCTTCATCCCTATGGACCCAGTGGATTCATTTCCGAATCTTTTATAAATGCTTAATTTATTTATTGCTTATTTCCCATAGTTTATACCTTGAATCGTAGAACAATTTATTAGCTTAGCAGCTAATAAATAGAGCCAAATTCTCTGAATTTAGTAAAAATGAACAAATTTGGTTTTCCCCGAGGGTCTTCAAATTAAAGGTCAAATAGCATATGAGTATGTTGCTGACAGCCACCAGCTAGCACTGGAACTCGCTAAGAAATTGGGAGGTGGTCTCTTGGTCATTGTCGCTATAAACGACCTGGAGGATTTTTTGGAAAAAAATTTGAACTTCTGGGTTAGAATGGGAAAATAATTTGTCATGGAATTTAATGAATCTATCGGAAATAAAAGGGACGTTAAGATCTCTATGAATTACTCCATTTGTGACATAATAAGGAGCGTTTAGGATTTTTCGAAGGCCTGAAATGATTGGATGCGTTTGATGTTAGAAGTTTTAGCGGAGCCCTAAAATTCTATTCCATATGTTAAAATAGATCTAATAAGGGATTTATTTTACATCAATTTAGTTGGTACCTATATGGGAAATTGTGGTCCTAAAAGTCTTCTCTAGAATCTAAGGCGTCTGTTTAGGTCTTGTCGTTTCAGTCTTGTGTAAGGGTTCCACGATAGTCGACGTCCAGGCAAAACACTAGGTAACAAACCTCCGTGAAGGTTGTTACTGGTTTGTTGTTGTAATCTATCGGGGGGGTCTGTTTAAAGTAAATGTTACATTGACGCATTTACTTTTGTTTATTTTTACTTTCCATTTCTGGGACTAGTTGGCTATAAGGTCAAGGTGTTCCTGTATTTTATTTGTAGCTTGAAAGGAGTTTGGGTCGGAGGCAAGGATCACAGTATCATCTGCGTGGGTTGTTATCCATTGTGCGAGGATGGTTTGGTAAGTTAGATGTATATATGGTATACAGGAAGTGGCCTCCTTTGCAGATGATACCGCGGTACTAGCCATCCACGACTGTCTTAGAATAGCCTCCGAAAAGCTCTAGTCTGCACTAAACAAACCCCAGCTGTGGTTCTGTAAGTGGAGGATCACCATCAACGAGACCAAGTCTGTCCACGTGACATTCACCATAAAAAAGGAAACCTGTCCTCCTAAATGTCCACTAAATGGCCATGAAATACTCCGGGGTACGGAGTTTAGGTACCTTCAAATGCACCTGGACAGGCGCCTCACCTGGTCTAAACACATCCTCCACAAACGTAACCAACTGAGTATCACTATCTCAAAACTATGGTGGCTTCTGTGAGGAAAGTCCCAACTGTTCCTGGACAGAAAATTAACTATATTCAAGTACATACTTTAACACATCTGGATATATATGGGATACAGCTGTGGGAAGCCGCCAGTAACTCCAATGTGGACAAGAATCAGCGCTTCCACTGAACGAACATCCCAAATATCTGGCTATCAACCTCCTGGATAATTCCAGCGACTATCGAAGGCTGAATGGCGTCTCATTTCTGTAGTTACTTTTTAAAGACCACTAAAACCTTAAGGTACCTCTTTTAAGGGGTGCGGTCTTTCCCAGCCGACTTGAATTTTTCTGATCGTGTACTTAAATATATGTCAGTTACAAAAATGTTATAAAAATTTTTAACTATATACTTGTATATAACCTCTTAAGTTGCATTCCGCAAATAGTTAATCTTATGAAAATGTAATCTTAGAAGCAAAATTTCAAATACTACATTTCAAAATTTTTTTTGACTTGATAACGTTTTATTAATTGATGAACTACGACAACAAGTCTGAAAAAGTTCGGCCATTTTGTCACGTTACCTACATTATGTAGGTAACGTGACCAAACGTGACGTCGGAACCAAATGTAGTGCAAGCGAGAACGCGATACAAGTGATAGAGAGGCACGATATTATTGTTGAATCCTAGGCAACGTAGGGATGGGCAAATGTATAAAATATATCAATATATAAAGTATCAATATTTACAAGCAAAATTGATAGATGCAGAGTAAAAAATATCAATACTTAGATATACCGATATTTTTACCTCAAAACGCGATTACTCGAAAAATTGAAAAATACTCGGAAATAAATATCAACTATCGATATTTTGATATATCGATAGTTGGTGCCCTTACCTAAGACAACGTGTTTTGTGTTTTTCTTTTACAATTTACTTAATAAGATTTTATTGATTTTTTCTTTCATAATTTTCAGTCTGATTTTATTTTGAAAAAATTGTTAATTTTCAATTAAGTCCTTTGTATTATACAAAGTAATGATAATTCAGTGATAATAATTCAATTCATAAAAGTACGCAATTTTTTATCAATTAGGTGTTCTTTATGACGTTATCACGTAAAACTCTCGTCCGTTAAACCGACTTTACAGACAACCAATTTTTTTTTTTTTAGTTTTGAGCTTCTAGGTTTTCGAATCTTTTAAGGAAAATATAAACTTTGAAAATTATAATCGAGCCATTTATTTTTGTATCAGTTGAAGTGAAGCATTTTGAATTTTTCTTTGTTTCCGATTTCCTTCATCAAAGCTTGTCGGTGTTCCTTGTGTCTGTGTTAGGGTTTTGGCTTTCGTCTATCATTATCCATCTTTAAATTTTTCGCACAAGCCACTGACGACTCGTTACTGACGTCATTGCAAAGCCAATATTTACACGGTGGCGGGTGAACAAATGTCGTACATGGGATTTTCAAGAAAAGCCCCCGCCTTAAATAAACATCAAATCCATACCCCCATTTTCTCATATATATATATATACTCGACTACGTATTATAAATTTTCTAATATTTTCCGTTTCAACAAGAAAAACGTTTCTCTTATTATCGACGAGTCGAAAATTGAAAAGTTATCTTCAAACGCATAATACAAGTTATTAGTAGATTTTTAAATGGTAAAATAACAAAGAAAATATTCAAATAATATGACGATTAAAATCTTTTAAGACTTTCTCGCGTTGTAAGACCACGCAAAAGTTTTGTCGCGCTCGCATCTTGATTTCACAGAACAATTAAACTTTCCGGAAAGAAAATAACGTCTTTGACTGAAAAAGAAAAGTTGTACGTGTATACTTGGAATTGAATTAAATTGCTCATAAAACAAATATAACTTGTATATGAGTTCTATTTATTTATTTTGTCGTCATGTCCACGATTTTTTTACGTTGAAAATGAGAAATGAAACCTTTGATCACTCA
The DNA here is from genome assembly GCA_958496155.1 of Sisyra nigra. NCBI lineage: Eukaryota > Metazoa > Arthropoda > Insecta > Neuroptera > Sisyridae > Sisyra > Sisyra nigra. The sequence goes on from OY292316.1 coordinate 48,919,461, forward strand.
CATTTTTGACTAGATGTTTTTTAAAAATAAAATCGACTTAAATTTTTATCTAACTTATAGATTTTGGTTCAGTTATAAGAGATAACCCGAGTCGAAATTTTAGACCTATTTTGGCCCTAAAATGGATCTTTTACCCTCATTTCAACCTACAAAGAGTAAAATAAACCTTATCTCAACCTAAACGATATTTGATCATTCTCATTTTAACCTACATAAAATTTTTATTATATTTTGTGAACCTAGTTTCGTCTTAAAAAAGTTTTATCATCATAAAACATAAAACTTGGTTGTAAACCTGCTTTTTTTACAATATTGCAAATGTTATTTACTAATAACCCAAATTTTTGATCTCTCTCTCTTATACTTGGATGCTTAATATAATATTGTGTATTCTGGTATCCATTACTGGTTTGATCCTTAATCCTGTCCAGTCTTGTTCATTTTTACTCAGCTTTCGTCTCTTGTTAACCGTTCGAGTGGCCATACGTTCGTCATAATACAACAATTAAATAAACTTATTTCACTACCTATTTGATTTAATTTTCAATATTGTCTATATCAAAAGGCTTTAAAGTGTAAATGTAAAAAAATTAAAAGGTGAAAAAACCGAGTTTAAAAGAAAAAGTGTGAAGAAATTTGCTTTAATTTATTATCTTGAAAGTAATCAGAGAGATGTTACACAAATAAATACAATTTCTATAAAAATCGCATGGTTGGGAATATTATGGATTGTAATAAAAGGAAATCCTGGAAAAAAATGATGGCAATGGTGACAATAAAGAAACTGGTAAACGAGGATAAGAAAATTAAGAACTGATATTTGTAATATTCTTATTACTTTTAAATTTATCGCTTACATAAACGAAACTTGTATATTTAATGAATAAAAAAAACAACAAAATATTAAAATTAAATGTTATTCTTTTAAAAAATACCCTACTAATAAAACAATAAAAGAGAGTGACAAAGAAAGAGCGAAGAAAAGAGAGAGTAAATAAAAAAATTTTTGAACCTTATTTGAACCTAAACATTGTATGTTGTCCGATAAATGCCACTTGTAGGTTCAAATGAGGACCCAAATTCAAATGCAGATGGTCTTCTTTTCAATCTACTTGAACCTCTGAATAGCCTAGATTTTGAGGGCAAAAATATGTCTAAAATTTCGACTCGGGAAGGAACAACCAAAAGTACTTTGTAAATGTTGAACTTTTAATGATCTATACAACTATATAAACTAGAGGTCCCCCAGTGGTCGAAACTCGACCATAATTCGTTAATGTTTTTTCATTTAAAAGCCAAAGATAAAAAATTGGAAATAGGCTGCATGAGTCCTGTTTAAGACTTTGAATTAAGCTCAATCAACGGAGGATAGATTTCTTTCTGCAAAATATTGTAATAAATAAACATAATATTTAAAAATATGTCATAGTATATTATGTAAAAATATATTTTTAATAATAATACTCAATAATCAAATAATCAAATAATCGGTTTAATTTGTTTCCTTCAATTTTAATAATTATAATTTCAAAATTTAAATTCCTCTCATAATATTTTGTTTAAATAATGACATTTGGATATGGTTGAAGCCTGTGGTCAAACTGAACTACTGAGATTTAAAATCTACATATTTCTGTGTATTGTGTGTCTGTGTGTGTGTCAAACGCATGATAGTGTGTGTGACGTCTTTTTCATTAATTTAAGGTATTTTGAAGCATTATTATAAAAAAATATTATCTCAATACGCAACTTCCCCATATAAACTTCAATTGTGCTAAATTTCATACTCCTCCGTTTGTGTAATATTCGGTAAAAAGGTACCACAAAATTTTGCTTCACGTATTAATATATAGATTTCCTTGAATAAAAGAAAACCGTGAATAGACGACAGAAAATATATAAACTAATTAAAGAAATAATTTTGCTTCAAAGTTTATATTCAATAAAAAGAAATACGAAACCTTTCTATAGCGAGTTTCACTCCCACTGGACCAATTTTTTAAAGATGATACTTACAAACCACTTATATTTTCAATGAGTGTGGTTTAAATTGAAAGCTCACACTGTGAATGATTTAAGTGAAAAATTATCTTGTACTCATGGATAAATGAAACATTTCGTATATGTATGTGTGTGTGTGTGTGTGAGTGAGTGTTAAAGTTGAGTCAGGATTTATGAAAACGATGAAATTCAAATTACTAAATAAAATGGTTGGCGTCACCATGCATTAATCTTAATTAAAATTTCATTTTGTACTCCTCGCAAATATGTGGTGGATGGTTCTGCATGAAACGCGATTTCTGCGAAATTCTCGCTCGGTTCTACGAACAACTACAACAACATATCATCTGCTTGGGGGTATGTTTCATCTTTGACCTATTCATTTCAATAAATGTCATTGTATTATCTAGGTATTACTACGTCGGGTATAACATTTATATACACGGAATGAATTGATATTTTCTTGGAATGGTGTAAATTTCTATAGGTACTATTCTAAATTTGGTTACATTCATGAAAATTTAAACTTAATTTTTTAAAAAAAATAAATTTTAGAAGTGTATAATTTTTCATTGTACTTGGGAACTCTTCATTATAAATGCATTATGATAGCGGTGCATGACGTCCTTTGCGTAACCCTGACCCACTACCCCATTTTACCCCATCGCATTCTCGAGGCTTTCGTCTCTAAGAAGATGAAACAACTTTATTATAGTATCACAGTATCCATATTTCCTTATTCTTTCGTACCAACCCTTTTTTTATCTTAACAAAATAAACAACTAAATCCTATTTCTATGCAGATTGTATTGTAACAGGCAACACTTTAGTTATAAAAGATATTTTTTGAAGTTAAACGTCTTTAGGCGCGTTATGAAAAAATGATGAGAGTGAAACTTTAAGATGCGCGCGCATTAGGGTGACACAAAATTAACAGGATGAAGTTGACCGCAAAACGGCTCGGTATTTTTAACTAGGCGCGCGTAATTTGAATTTTTGTTTTATTTATTTATTTAAATTAAAAATAATTAATTCTTTAAATTTAATATTTTATTTAGAAAATATTTATATATACAAATGACATATATTATTAATAAATAAGTTATTACTTTTATCGAATTTTGCAGTAGCTGTTATCATATTATTTGGAGTTTAGTAATGAAAATTACGTCTGCATTCTATGTATATTCTTGGTTATCACGAAATATGGGATTCTGAAATGATTCAACCATCTTAGAATAGTAATTTAGCAAAACAAGGTATGAATAATATAAGACATTTAGTTTGAAAAGTAGCTACTTACTTTATTTCGCGATTTCTACGAAGCTTCGTTTTTATGACATGCATGAATTGTTAACCAGAAAAATGATCCTGAAAAATTTTATAAACGTCTTGCAGCTTTCTTTAGATTTTATTTTCATTGTAAACCATCGTTTCTCACAGCATTTTAGCCATTAAATAGTCATAAAAATACAAATTTACTGCACAAACGGTGACTCAGAAAAAACGTGTTAAACGTCATATTACTTTAAGGCTATTAGTACGTATATTAGTATCTTTGGATTATGTATACGTCAAAAATAAACCTTTGTGGCGGTAACTATCTATGTTGCCTACTTTATATATTAAAAAGTGTCTCTGCACTATTTTAAAGTGCAACATTTTGTGCTTTTTGTTGTGGTCTCATTCTTAAGTCTTCAACTTAAATAAGTGTTTTAGTAGAAAAATAAAACAAAATCAGTTTAAAATTATATTTTGAAATATGATTAAAATTTGGGATATTCATTTATAACCTCTAAACGTGGCATCCTAAAACCATTTAATTCACTCTACAGGTGGGAGGGGTATGGTATTATGTTATGTGTGATTAAAAAATATAATATTAGGTAGGTAGTAAACTTGATGTTATATGAGAGTGAGAGAGGTTCAAAAAGCACGGAAAATGGGTTACGTGGTTTATGGATGTTGTCAAGTTAAGAATTCGTAGTCTATCAGATGGTTGGGTTTAAAACAGACAATTTTTTTCATGTAACACCCTGTATATTAAAACAATAAAGACGGACACATCACTGAAAAACTAGTGTGTCGGCTAGAAATGGAATTCGAACATGCAGTGATACCTCTCGCAACTGCCCTGACAAACTGACGTTTTTTACCTTAAGGAGGTATTCTAGTCTAGGAATTTGAAAAAATCGAAAATTTTTTTTTCGTAATCCTATAGTTTATATATTCAAAAATATCTCTTTAAAAAGATTTTTTAAAATTCAAATTATTTCTGAAGTTATAGCCGTTTTAGTGTCGCTGCAACTATAACGGTTGAGACTAAACGTAAAACTTTAAACGTGTTTTTCTCGAAACTACTTTTTTCGATGTGGTAGCCATAATATCTCAAGTTTCAATTAGCCGATTTACTTGAAATTTGGCATGAATATTTTTTAAGTATCTCTCTATCGCATGAACTAATAAAAAATAAAAATTTGAAATTTGTAATATTTTAAAAAAATTCGACAAAGTTAAAAAATGAGTGAAAAAATCGACCTTTATTTTTGAGTAACCGCCATTTTCTGAAAAAAATTTTTTTTTTTAGTTTTGGAGGTTCATACGATAGCGACATTTGTACTTAACAAGAATCCATCATTGTTTTATTTTTTAAATCACCACAAGGGTAGAAATCAGGCGACGAGGAAACGACCTTTTTTTTTCCCCTCTACTTCAAAGACGCATAACTCAATGAAATTTTTTTTTTAAATTAATTTTGTGTACTCTCTGAATATAAATAAACAAATTATAAAAAAATGGACACTAAAAATTTCAAATGCTTTTTTTTATCAATTGCCAAAAAACGCTTGAAATTCGGGCCTCTAGACTAGAATACCCCCTTGAGCAGTTCAATTTGTTCGGGGCCAGTGCTGGCCACTGTAATTGTAAATATTATGTGTAAATAAATGTGGGTAACCACTCCCATCTTACACTAGAAATTTGCTACTTGACTCGACTTTCAAGCTACTTGATTTCATTTTGGTTTAAAATCAAGCCAAACTCCAGTCAAATGTTAATATTTAAATATCAAGTATAGTCAATCTTTCAATTCGCTAGTTATTTCGTTTCAAATTTTAAGAGACTTGACTTGATAAACTTCTTTGATAGTTGTCTAAGGCTATGGGCTTGATATTTGGACACTTGAGAGAGCGAAACTATTGTTATCAACTTCGAAACCGATAACGCCATGGTGACTATTCTGAAACTATTTCGGAAGTATCTTCATTTTAAAGGATTTTACCATATTCTCCCATAAGTTGGGAATGTTATCTATTCTATATTTATTACTCTATATTATATAAAAGAGTAGCTTGTTGGACTGACATACGCACACTGAACGCTAAATCACTGACATTAAAAACAAAAATTTTCAAAGTTTGGTTCCAGAAAGGCTTTACCTTCCATTAAAGATTTTTTTTTAGTTTCGGACACTCAAAAGAAGTTTCATGACATTTCAACCTCAAATGAGTAAAAAAGAGGGTTAAAATTAGACTCATAATGGGATTTAAATTGATCAACTTTAGAAAGTCTTCAAATTTTTTTATAAAGCTGGAAAAACTTTCAGGAACACATTCCTTACATATGACTGTTTCTTACTAATGTTAATAGAAGGGGGGGGGGGGGGGGTATTATGTATTTCTTCAAAAAAAATATTGAAAACTTAATATATTTCAACATTGTAATTATTCTCAACGATTTCTTAGGAATCCTAATTGGAATTTACTATTTTATAGAACCTTATTTTAACGTTCAGTTTAAGATAATGAAAAACTAAAGGAGAGAAAAGTTAAATTACTCTTCACAATGTTCCTAATAAAGATAGAAAAATTTACTTTTGTAAGATTTGAAATGTTGTTACGTGGTCGGTAATAAGGGTGTATTGAAACACTATATGAGTATTTGCGTTATGGCGTTGAGTCTTGGTTCTTTTCTTTCACCAATACAAACGAGTTAGATAAATAAAAAAAGAGTCAAACCTTAATAATTTTTGAGTCAATACCAAACAAGCAAATAATAAATACAATGAATGTTGGCGTTAACGTTCATTAAAACAATTGAACTTAATGGGAAGTTTATAATAAGGAAGTGGACAGGATCGTTGATAAAAACGTTATTGGTATTGTTACATCGTTCAATGTTTCTTTCTAATGAACTCTTCAGGAGCTAAATTTTATTGTTGAAAGCATTAAAATACTTTTTACGATAGAGAGTAGTTTCATATTTTTTTTTTTTTTACATTTGAAATTAAACTGGGTGGACTTATTTTACTACTAAAAATGTTTGTACTTATAAAGATAATTTTTGTATAATTGAGTGAAAAATTTTTTTACTTGAATTTCAAACGAAGTATTCTAAATGTTGAGTTATCAAATTTTCGTATTTAAAGTGTATAAAGTTACAAGTTGTTAACCCCAAGGAAAACAGGACTTGGCTAATATAAAATATAAATGAAATATTTGTTTATTAAATGTCACATAAGGTCAAATGGTGATAAAATACTTGAGCAAACAAGACAAAAACGCACGCAGAAAGTTTTTTCATGTGAAATAATTGCGTTATTAGAACGAAATGAAGCGAGATGAGGCAACAAAAAAAAAAAAAAAAAAAAAAAATAAGCTCCCTGCATAAAATATTTCACCTTTGAGAATATTGTTCGTATTAACAATTTCTTCTCACACATCTCACCCGAAAATCATCCAATATAAATTAGATTAAGACAACGTATTTCGCTTTTTTCTTGGCATCATTAATCAAAATAATTTTTTTAAATTTTCCAAATTGTTATTAATGGCAATATTAAGGGGCAATTTGCAGAAACTTTTGTTGGGTGAAAAAGAGATTGAAATTTTTCTTGTAAAGCTACTGTTTAGACGCTCTTTGATTTTGCATTTTGTTTGAAAATCGATACGTTATTAAATTTTGGTTAGATGTATTTACGTCATATATAAATGTTATATATTCTAATTAAAGTTATATCTGTTTGGAAAGTTAATTTAATTTGGTGTCGGAATGAGCTTGACTTGTGCCAGATGAAAATCAGGGAAAATGAGATGAGCTATTTCGTGTCGAAAACCATTGTAAGTCTATGTAGAGACGAGAAAGCACATTTAATCGAGTGAATGCTCGATACCGTATTATAATCGAATAGATTTTGGTTGTCATAAACTAGATTTTCCTCTTAAATACCTTCATATTATATGTGTTCGACAAATACATATTTACTATGAAAATGTCTCTCATCTCTTTGGATTCGATCTGTATTTATTATGAAATTGTAAGGTGGGAGTGGTTAATCACATTTATTTATACATATATATTTACAATTACAGTGGCCAGCACTGGCCCCGAACAAATTGAATTGCTTACAGTATAAAACGTCGTTTCGTCAGGGCAGTTGCGAGAGGTATCACTACACATTCCATTTCTAGTCGCTAAAATATTGAAGTTTTTTTTTTACAAGGAAGATATAAAAGGTGTCTCAGGTGCTTCAAATTCATTTAAGATAGTTTATTCTTAATTGAAAGATAAGAATTTTAAGGGTAGGAAACCCTTTGTTAAGGGTTGAAATACACCTCCAAAGTTCCCTCGTAAGACCATATTATTGCAGTTGGATAATGCAACTTTTGTAGGTTTCATCTGCATCAAAATAATGAAAATTGTTGGTAGTTCTATGTCGATGTTCTATGAATAAGTTATAAGTTATTAAATTTACAAATTTTTTTGATAGAAAACAAATTTTAAAGTTAAAAAAAATGGGAAATGTCTTTTTGTTTTTCTAAAAAAAATTTAGGTTGAAAATTTTTTCCCTCTTATCACATTATTTGATAAGTGGGTTAGTTTGAGATTTTTTTTTTGTTATCTGTAAGCCAAATTGTTACCATTGCATGGATGTAAATCAATTTTTTTTAAATGAATTTTTTTTTGTTCATCTACATCAAACATGATAATAAACGGTGGTTGTTACATATTAATAATGGTATAAAACTCAAAATGTTTGAAATTTTTAAGTATAAAAAATTAGTTATATATAACTAATTTCATGAGTAAGGCCGCGTTCACACGGTTCAACTTTAGTTGATCAACAATTTACAATCTTTTAGACCGTTGAGAGTATGCGACGCGAAAAGTGAAGCACAAGCGAGTCGAATTGGAAGCAAATTGAGCAGAATTAAAATGCCGCGTTCACACGGTTCAACCAGAGTTGAACGATAATTTTCAATATTTTAGACCGTAGCGGGATAAGCGACGCGAGAAGTGAAGCACAAGCGAGTCGAATTGGAAGCAAATTGAGCAGAGTTGAAAGAAAACTGACTGGGGTCGACTCGATCGACTTGAACGACAAAATGTTTGACTCAGTCAAACTTTTGTTGAACGAGTCGACCCCGGTCATTTTTCCTTCATTTCTGCTCAATTTGCTTCCAATTCGACTCGCTTGTGCTTCACTTTTCGCGTCGTTTACCCCGCTACGGTCTAAAAGATTGAAAATTATCGTTCAACTCAAGTTGAACCGTGTGAACGCGGCCTAAGAAAAAATTAGAAAAAAAGGTTTTAGGGTTGAGAAAATAAAGGTTGAGTTGTTTAAAATTCACATTACAAATGTCACTTCTAAAATTCATTCATTCAACTGGCCCCACAAATAATATTGATTAATTTCTGTGTAAATTTTATAAAAATCTGATATACATGTCGACGCTCCGGTCAACGAGGAGATTACCCTTGTGACCCTCGTAGATGACACCGTCCTACTAGCCATCCACGACTCTCCCAGAGTGGCCTCTGAGAAGCTCCAGTTTGCACTTAACGAAATCCAGCTGTGGTTCTGCAAGTGGAGGATCGCCATCAACGAGACCAAGTCTGTCCACGTGACATTCACCATAAAAAAGAAAACCTGTCCTCCTAAATGTCCACTAAATGGCCATGAAATACTCCGGGGTACGGAGTTTAGGTACCTTCGAATGCACTTAGACAGACGCCTCACCTGGTCTAAACACATCCTCTACAAACGTAACCAACTGAGTATCACTATCCGAAAACTGTGGTGGCTTCTGTGAGGAAAGTCCCAACTGTCCCTGGACAGCAAATTATTACAACAACTATATTCAAGTACATACGTAAATCTATCAAGACTTATGGGATACCATTGTGGGGAGTCGCCAGTAACTTCAATGTGGACAAGATCCAGTGCTTCTAGTCAAAAGCTTTGAGGACAATAACTGATGCCCTTTGGTACGTCACCAATAACGCCATCCACCGGGACCTCAAAGTGGCTACAGGGAGGAGTGAGATAGCCAGAATCAGTCAAAAATACCTACAGAGACTGGACGAACATCCCAACTATCTAGCTGTCAACCTCCTGGACAATTACGGCCACCATCGAAGGCTGAATCACGTTTCATTTTGGGTTTACCATTTAGAGAACCACTAACACCTTAAGGTATCCTTTTAGGGGGTGCAGTCTTTCCCACCTGTACATTCATCATATTCGCTTAGTGTCCAGGGATAAGCGGAAAAAAATATATATGTGGGATATTTAAGATTAAATCATGAATTTTTGTAAATATTTTGTTTTCGTTTATTTTAAGGGTGTTAATGGTTAAAAATTTACAACCCTTTTGGTTCTTATTAAATTTTTTAGACTTGAATGTTTTTGAGATACATATTTGGCCGCATGTTGATATGTCAATTCTATTACTTACATGATATTTCTACAATAATTGATTGCAATTTACTACTTCTTTACTACTACTTGATTATAATAAAACTTGAATTTAAATTAATTTCAAGTTTAAATATTTAAAAAACTAAGGCGGTCGGAAAATTTTCTTTTGGAATGGAGTTTTTAACGTTATTTTTCAACTCTAAAAGCTCTGTTGTTTTATAAGAAACAAAAATATTAACAATTTTATTCTCTCTATCTTTTCTTTTCTCTCTCTCTCTCTCTCTCACTTGGTACACCTTATTTCACCAATCATTGTTGGCAAGCAGAGTGAGCATAAGCAGATAGAAATTTAAATTAAAGAGAAAAATAAGAAAAACCACCTAGTTACTTTTTCGTTACGTTATGGTCTCCATGGTTTTAGTCTAAGCCAAATAATGTTAAATCATTAATTTTTATTGGCGTTTTGTTTTTCTACATGTGACTAAATCCTTTCGACAAATTTAAATAAGGATCAAACTTTTAGAACATTTTCTTTTTTTCAGTTTTGTATATATAACTTAAAATATCTTTAAAATCCCAGGAAATGAATGTTTACAAAAGCTCAACTTTCAGTGTTTTGCTTTGTATTCCGCACATAATATAGGAATTCATCAAGCCAACTATTTGGACACTGGGCAATAAATTAAGCTTAATTTTTGACCTTTGAAATAAAATAACTTAAAAATTAAATGAGTGAGAATTTTGACTTGATTAAACATTTGACTTGAGGTTGACTTAATTATAAAACTACATTATAGTCAAGTGGCTTGAAAATCATGCCAAATATTTTGATTTATATAATTATATTGTTTTTCAAGTATGCGTTTATACTCTTCTAAAACTGCAAGGTGTTGTTTTAGGAAGTTATTTTTGAGGGTGTTCTAACCCCCTTGAAAGTTTATTTTTGCCAATTTAAATTTTTGATAAACACTCGAGAACCACTCGATGACACTTGAGATCCCTGAAATAACAAGAAAATTAAACGATTTGTTAGTCATCTTCTTGTTTTTCTATCAAAATATTCAACAATCAATTGGATACTTTTCGACGAAACAATTTCGTTTGCAGGTAAATTGAGTTAAGTACCTATCTATATATGAAGAGATCAGAGAGAGTGTAGCTCTTTGCTTTGTGATTCAGATTTAATAGATGTTCATGAACAGAGCGAATAGTTGACGCGGGATGAGTCGAAGTGATGTGTGTTTAATATGTGATTGTATGTGTATGGGTGTGTGTGCTCGGCAACGAGCTTTTGTTGTTAATTAAAGCGTGGTGTGTCTCCATCAGCCCGAGTGACAAGCATATAAAGACGCTCTTTAACAAGAAATAATTTTATCTAACCGTACAAATAAAATGTTATTGGCCCATTTGGATTTTCCGCCAGATTGAAACTGAAACCGAAAGATGTTGGTGGCACGATAAAAACGATTGAGTTAGCAATGGACTTGGAGAGAATGTCAAGAGTTAGGTAGCAGTGAACGTCATACATTTTCATTGCATTGCAATTTTTAATCAATGGCAAAACGGAGGTGGTTCTTTATTTCATATTTTTTTAAATTTTTTTCTTGTTTGTTTGACCACCCATAGCTTTTCATTGAATCCACTTCCACTGATCTAATTTAAATGTTTTTTTTTATTCAGTAAAAAATGAATATTTCATAAAAATAGGGGGTTGAAAATTCAATATTCACCATTTGCAATTTGCTGAGCAAAATCCAATTTTGATGATTTGTAGTGAAACTTCTTTTAAATTCAAGGGAGGTTAAATCTTTTTGATGCAAAGCATAAGGAATTAAGAGCTTATGTGCAGTTAAATCGATCGATTCTTTAATATAATTTAGTATAAACTCCGAACATTTCAAATTAAATTGCCGATGTTTTTTTAAAGAAACACGCAAAAGCTCAAGCCCAATAGCCATAAAAAAGTGCCCCAGGCGGTTTTTGAAAAATGCTTCCGTGTGCTGATTCCGCTTGATGAAAAACTTATTGTCGCATAATTTCAACCCGCTACCCCCACTTGTATTGGAGTTACGGGGGAAACTACCCCAGACGTTAATTTTTTTTTTCTAGAAAACTATTGAAGATTTTTTCATGAAATTAGAACTGTACGTAGATATGGATAAAACGCATAATATATATTTTTTCAGAATTTTTGTAAATTTATAAATGAAGAAAAAGATTATTTTTATTTTTTGAGGGTGGTTTTTTACATCAACCCTTAAAGTGACACCTTTTTTTAAAAATACGATTAGGGCATTTATTATCCATCTTTCATTTAAAAATAGTCGCTTTAAGAAATTAGTTGTCGCTCACCACCAAAATGAGGTCATCCAGGGACAGGTTTGTAATAGACAGCGCATTTTGTAAATGCATTTATTGCTTTATGACTTGTATATATATGCCATAATATGGTTTTCGTCAAGAAAAAAGGTACTGAGAAAGAAATAAATTTTTGCAATTTTTTATAGGCCTATTAACAATATAGTGCAGGGATCTTTTATCCATTCTTTTACTAATAATAAATTCAAAGAAAGTTTGATAAATAATACCTACTCGTAGTTATTTTCTATTTCAGATTACCTACATACATATTCAAATATTGTTTGTATTATTATTTGAATCAAGTAATATTTTATTTGTTATAACTTAAAATAATTAGTAGAGTATTAATTTAGAATTTGTATATTTACGAAGGAAGCAAAAACATCTCGATTTGTAACAAGTGCGTTGGATTGTCGAATCTGTACATGGTATAATCGGTCAATAAAACAGTATTTGGCATAAAGATTTAAGGAACAAATTATTATTTTCGGGTTAAACAATGAGCAAGATAGCTGGATCTTTGTAGGTTTGGGAAATGACTTAGGTAACTCAGAAGTTGTTATGGCGGACAAAATAATTTTTTATATGAAGAAACGTCAATAAGAATTTTAGTTGATGTAAAAAAACGTTTTCAAAGATAAATTCTACGAGATTCCCAGAACTACTGAAGAAGATCTTAAAATAATATTCAGCGGCACTTATCAATTGGCGCAAGCAGTTTGTTATCTTTCCAAAATAATAACTAATGCAGGCCTAAGTCTACAATATTTAAAACATTTTAGAACAATTATAAGAGGAAGAGAGCAATCGAAGGCATTTCAATAGAAAAACCAAATTACTTTCTTGAATATGAACCTTATGGTAATATAAAACTACAAAAGTTATGAAGGTGTTAAAAAATACGTACTTATATGTGATTGTGGCAATGGAAATAGAATTGGTGGCTGTTTTGTACCTGTGCTGCAGCGGCTATATACTATTTATTACATGGTCTTTATAAATCAAAACGTAAAAAACGTAAGCCAGCAGAAATAATGAATAAACTTCAATCGAATTCCAAAAATATATCGACAATTACGTATATAGAAGCAGAATCCTATAGCGACTAAGCAAAGGTTAAATTCAAATTCTAAATTATTATTTCCAATAAATTATGATTGTAATTATTTTTAGTTATAACAAATAAAAATATTACTTGATTCAAATAATAATACTAACAATATTTGAGTATGTATGTAAGTAATCTGAGATAGAAAATAATTACGAGTAGGTATTATTTATCAAACTTTCTTTGAATTTATTATTAGTAAAAGAATGGATAAAAAATCCCTACACTATATTGTTAAAAGACCTATAAAAAATTGCAAAAATTAATTTCTCTCTCAGGACCTTTTTTCTTGACGAAAACCATATTATGGCATATATATACAAGTCATAAAGCAATAAATGCATTTACAAAATGCGCTGTCTATTACAAACCTGTCCCTGGATGACCTCATTTTGGTGGTGAGCGACAACTAATTTCTTAAAGCGACTATTTTTAAATGAAAGATGGATAATAAATGCCCTAATCGCATTTTTAAAAAAAGGTGTCACTTTAAGGGTTGATGTAAAAAACCACCCTCAAAAAATAAAAATAATATTTTTCATCATTTATAGATTTACAAAAATTCTGAAAAAAATATATATTATGCGTTTTATCTATATCTACCAACAGTTTTAATTTCAGTAAAAAATCTACAATAGTTTTCTAGAAAAAAAAAATTAACGTCTGGGGTAGTTTCCCCCGTAACTCCAATACAAGTGGGGGTAGCGGGTTGAAATTATGCGACAATAAGTTTTTCATGAAGCGAAATCAGCACACGGAAGCATTTTTCAAAAACCGCCTGGGGCATTTTTCTTATGGCTATTGGGCTAGAGCCTTTGTAGACAGTTTTCACTTTAAAAAGTGGTTGCGTGTACTTATGTACGCGCGTGAGAAGTTATACTTCTTTGGCATCATTAATATTTGTTTTTATTAATTGCATTCAAATAATCAATTTTAAAAAATTGTAAATTAATATTTAATAATAATAATAATAATAATATATATATATTTAAAGATATAATTATTAAAAATAAAATTAAGAGAATAATATTTTACTTTATATCAATAAATAAAATCCAAAGGAAGCTGCAAGACGTTTATAAAATTTGTTAGGATCATTTTTCTGGTTAACAATTCATGCATGTCATGAAAACAAAGCTTCATAGAAATTGCAAAATTAAGTAAGTAGCTACTTTTCAAAGTAAATGTTTTAATCTTATTCTTATCTTGTTTTACTAAATTTTATATATCCCAGATTTCGTAATAACCAAGAATATGCATGGAATGCAGACGTCATTTTCATCACTAAACTAGAAAAATGGAATAACAGCTACTGCAAAATTCGAGAAAAGTAATAACTTATTTTTTAATAATATGTGTCATTTGTATATATAATTATTTTTAATTTAATTATAAAAATAAATAAATAAATAAAACAAAAATTTAAATTACGCGCGACAAGAAACCGAGTGTTTTTGCGGCCAACTTCGTTTTAAAGTCGGCAACCAAGATTTCTCAAAAATCACAGAACCGTTTAGTCAATCCTTACATTCCAAATTGATACAATCGTCAAAATTAAAAGTGATACAAAAATCTATAATCGTTTGTTAAATTGATCATCTAATTGATCATCATAACTATAAGACTAGGGTGTTCAAATTAATTAAATAATCTGAAATTTTTCATTAACTGTGCCAATTAATTTCCTTGCCTTAAATTTACCACTAATAGAGTACTCTGGTCTTATTGTCATGATGATCAACTAGATGATCAATTTTACTTTGGTCTAATTTTGCTTATTCTTTCAATTAATTACAAGATTAAAGATTACTCTAACGAAAGTCGTTTTAAATGATTCAATCCAAAGATTTCGTAGTCGTAGTTGGAAGATTTTTTTTTCAGAGTCTCATATCGTCATAACTGCATTCAGAGCATTCATATATAATGCTTTTGAAAGCAGCTACAGCTGATTTCCAAAAGCATTATTTTTACAAATACAAGAACTTCATAATTTAATTGGGTTCAAAAGTCTTCACAGGAAAAGATTTTTGAAGAATAATCATTTTTTTAGGCCTTCTGATTTTTAACCTTAAAAGACATTTAAAATGCTATTTTAGTTTGTCGGTAGTAGGAATTAAAAGATAATGTAATAAAGAGGTATTAAAAACAACTTTGATATTTTTTTTCTTGATAACTAAAGAACAAAATCCTATTCCAACTTTACCTACGTGCTTTTTATTATTCAAATTTCTTATTAAAAAAATAACAGCAAAAAAATTCAGCCAAATCAGATAGAAGTTCTTAATAAAAGGGTTTCATAAAACTAGATGATACTATTTGCAATACTTTTGGGTAGATCGCTGCGGACAGAGTTTTTTCATTTGTTTCAGGTCCAGTTGGAGAACCGGTGTCTTCGGGTTGTCGAGGAAAAGCAAGTCGAATTTGGTTGTTTGTCGGCAACTTTGGGGACACCGGGTGGAAGGACGCCGTCCACTGGATTCCGAGGCAAATGGAAAAACTCAAACGACTCTGATTCCGCCAGCTGAAAAGCGAGCCTTGCTGTTAATAATAATCAAATTTTTTTTTTCAATAATTTTATTAATATAATACTTTTTTGGTGTTGATTTTTTTTACTTTTTTTATAAGAATACATCTAATTTTGTTTTGTTGTAATTAATAAGTGTTTTGATTATTTAAAATTTTATTGAAAGCAAATTACGAGCGAGGCGACCAGCAAGGTAAGTCCTTCTGAAATTCTAGATATTGGTGGTGGATCAACAGTTCGAAAATTCAAAAAATCCCTCCATAGACTCTACGTGAGGCCGGATAAGTCTGTCTTGTTTCAATTTAAATCAAATTTGTTTATGGGTTCGAAAAATTAGAGTAGTAGCAAAACCCAAAATGTAAATTTAAACTACAAAAACTGCATTTAATCAGCACAACATTTGTATAAATCAATATTTCAAACGTTAAATTTGATATATTATATAACTAAAAATTCTTTCAATGTATATTAAAATGTTTTAAATGAACCTAATAATATTGTAGAATGTTGAATGAAGTAGACAATAATTATAAATTATATAACTTCCAGCAATCGACATAAAAAATAAATGATAAAAACATCTTTGTATTAATCGAGATATTTTCTTCAAAGACACGGAATTATGTTTTATTTTTCCGTAAATTATGAACGAAGGCTAATAACAATTAACAATAATAATAAATACAATGATGGTAACGAAAAAAATGAAGATATTGCAAGGAAAAAAAAAAGATTATATTGCGAAAAGAAAATGCAAGAAATAAAGGAGTTTGCGTAATATTTTCCCTATAAATTTTTAAGAAATTAATGCACAGTAGTTTCAGAGAAGAACGAGAGAAAATTTATTACAAGTTGAAAAGAAGAAGTGTTTAAAAATATTAAATATTTACTGTGATGCAATGAGTACAACGAGTATAAAAAGTTAAACGTAAATCGTTGGAGTTTATTTCGAGAAAATTTGAAGTAACCTATAAATCCATGGTATAATTGGGATTTTCTGATTTCAACCAAAAAGTTCAGACAGACTTGGAGGAGAATTTTGGATGAAGCTTTTGATACAAAGCCCCAAATGACAAAATATCAAAATAGAACCACAAACAATTTAGGTGCTTTTTTGATTTCTTGATTATCATTTTTATCAGCTTTTTTAGATGTAAAAAAGTGAGTGCGTGTACTTATGTACGCGCGTGAGAGTTTATAATTCTTTGGCATCATTAAAAATTAGATTTTATTAATTGCATACAAATGATTAGTTAAAATAAAATTTAAAGAATAATATTTTAATTTATATCAATAAATAATACATACGGATAACCTCAATTATATTATTTTTTTCACTAATACTTGCGAATAGTATAAAATATTAATTCAAATATTCAATTTAAATTACTACAGAATATAATAATACTTTTAGTCTATTAGTACGGCGCGTTGTTCTTAGAGGCGTTAGTATTTGCGTTGAGCAAAGATGGCGAGGCAACGTTCAAAATGCATTAAAGAATTATGGACTTGTTCTATGATGATAAAATAGACCGATACTAACGCTTCTAAGAACAACGCGCCGTACTAATAGCCTAAAAGTAATATGACGTTTAACACATTTTTTCCGAGTCACCGTTTGTTCAGTAAATTTGTATTTTTGAGACTATTTAATGGCTAAAATACTGTGAAAAACTCTGGTTTACAATAAAAATAATATCCAAAGAAAGCTGCAAGACGTTTATAAAATTTGTCAGGATCATTTTTCTGGTTAACAATTCATGCATGCCATGAAAACGAAGTTCCATAGAAATGGCAAAAAAAAGTAAGTAGCTCATTTTCAAAGTAAATGTCTTAATCTTATTCATGCCTTGTTTTATTAAAATAATTATTCTAAGATGGTTGAATAATTTCAGAATTCCAGATTTGGCGATAACCAATAATATGCATGGAATGCAGACGTCATTTTCATCACTAAACTCAAACAGAATTAATTATTTTTATTTCAAAAAAAATTAGTAGATAAAAAACAAAAATTTAAATTAGGCGTGCCTAGTTAAAAAAAAACGAGTGGTTTTGCTGCCAACTTCATCATGCTAATTTTGTGTCTTAGTGATGCACGCGCATCTCAAAATTTCACTCTCATCATTTTTTCATATATACGTCATATTAATGGTGTAGTACTAGAATTTAATTTTTTTGTGCAAATACCAAAAGCTGATATAAGGCGATATAGCAAATGAAATAATTTCCTATATTGGCACCATCATCTTAATGGTTTCATGTTGTTAACAGTGAATGGAATTAGTAATGAAAGAGTGAATTAATATGAAAAACAAATAGATTAATATTCTCGAAATTTGACAGTTAATACAACGATCGGTGCATGCGAGTGTATAAGTGCAAGAGTGTGTATTTGTGCATGTGTTAGTGATACAGAAACTAAATAACACCGGCCGGACAAACATACAATCGTACCAGTTCAATGAATATGCACCAAAACATTTATTATTTAAATTGAAATAAAAAAAAATCTAGTATTTAAGATTAAATTATAACTAGTAGTAAACTAAATAATAAGATTTAATATTAAGTTTAAAGAGTCTAAAATGGACATAGCTGACAGCAATTACGAAGATACTGATGATGACGGAATACCAATACCTTGGCAAGAATCTCGTAATAAACGGAAAAAACTTGAAATCCAGAGCTCCTCACAAGTCCAGAAGAAAACAAAAACAAATAAGCAAACCAGAAGTGAGCCTATAATACAAGTAACTACCCCTAATCGATACGAAGCATTACAAACCTTAGAAACGAAAAACAAGACCGATAAAGTACCGCCTCCCCCACCAATATTTTTACCAGGCATAACGGACATCAAAGAGTTAATAAAGCTCGTGGAGAGTAAAATTAATCGGAAGGACTATGGATTAAAAGCAACAAACAACGAAACAATAAAAATCTCGACAACTACCCTCGATAAGCACAAAATTATTATAGATTTACTAAAAGAAATGAAAATAGAATTTCACACATATCAGCCTAGGCAGCAGAGAGCATATAGAGTAGTGATTAAACACCTCCACTACTCTATAAGTCAAGAATTAGTTATAGAAGAAATTGAACAATTGGGCCACAAGGTGCGTAAATTGTGGAACGTCATAAACAAGGCAACACACAGACAACTCTCAACTTTCTTCTTAGATCTGGAGCTGGCAAAAAATAATATTGATATATATCAGATTCAGTACCTACAAAACATGAAAATAAATATCGAACCACCTCACCAAAAGCAAAACGTTCCACAGTGTAAAAAATGTCAAGCCTTTTTTCACACCAAAGGATATTGTGAACATAAACCTAGATGTGTCAAATGCGGGGAGGACCATATGACAGAAAACTGTAGGTTACCAGCATCGCAACCCGCGAAATGTTTACATTGTGGAGAAGCCCATCCAGCCAGCTATAAAGGTTGTAGGGTTTACCAAGAAATAATTAAAACAAAATTTCCATCGTCAAAACCCATTATTCATAGCTATCAAAAACCCAAAAACTCGAATTACGAAGTTAGAATGACCCCAAACAATCAACAAAGCAGCAGAAACTCTATAGCGACTCCAAATTTAACTTATGCCCAAGCTCTAAAAGATTCTGACCACTTGGTGAACGAAAATAAAACAAGAGAAGAAAATTCAAGTAACATAAGCATAGAAAATTCATTTAAGAAACTAGAAGAGATTTTAAAAAAGCAAGCAGACCAGATGAGCTCCCTTATAAATTTACTGACCCTCCTACTTAATAAATTAGTCAACTAACCATGGCCAAAGTATACAAAATTGCAGCCTGGAATGCTAATGGGTTGTCCCGACATCTCAAAGAAGTCGAAGTATTCTTAATTACACAAGAAATAGATATCTTATTAATATCAGAGACTCACTTTACGGAAAGAAATTACATTAAAATTAATAGCTACACATACTACGACACTAAACACCCTGATGGTAGAGCTCACGGTGGTTCAGCAATAAAAATTAGGAAAAACATAAAACACCACGAACTTAATAAATTTGAGACAAATTACATTCAAGCAACTACCATCAGCATTGAAGACTGGAGTGGCGATCTCACAATCTCAGCTATTTACTGCCCTCCACGTCATGCAATAACAAAACAACAATTTCTTGAATTCTTTAACACTCTTGGCGGTAGATTTATAGTGGGAGGCGATTACAACGCCAAGCACCAACACTGGGGGTCACGCCTTAATACGCCCAAAGGAAGAGAATTATATAAAGCAGTAAATAGCAGTGGACTGGATGTACTATCTACGGGCGAGCCAACGTACTGGCCAACAGATACAAACAAAATCCCAGACGTTATAGACTTTTTTGTCACAAAAGGTATTTCTAGAAACTACATTACAACAAAATCTAACACAGATATATTTTCCGACCATACGCCCGTAATAGCTACCATTAGCTCTCAAATTATCACAAACGAAAGACCAATAAAAATATACAGTCGTAAAACTAAATGGAATATATTTAGAAACCACATCCAAGAACACCTCACACTCAACATTCCTCTCAAAACAAAGGAAGATATCGAAGAAGCTATCGAAAAATTTAACTACATCCTCCACGAAGCAGGAATAAAAGCAACACCAACTGAGCCCCCGAGAAAAAATAAAAGCTTACTGTACCCGCCCCAAATAATCGAACTCCTCAAGGAAAAACGAAGAACAAGGCGACAATGGCAACAAAACCGACATCCCACGTACAAACATGCATTCAACGTGGCAACTAGAAAATTAAAAGAATCCATTCAAAAATTCAAAGAAAAGAGCATTCAAAACTATCTTGAAAACTTGCGCACCCCCAACAACACGGAGCATGAATTGTGGAAAGCGACAAAATATATGAAGCGACCTGCCAATCGGTCACATCCTCTGAAAAATTCAAACAACACCTGGGCAAGAAGTGATAAAGAAAAGTCTGAGTGTTTTGCTGAACACTTACAAAAAGTCTTCACACCAAATTTAGTACCTCATTCAAATACAGAAGAGCACATATGGCAAAGATTAAATGAACCAATTTCGACAAACAGCACAATAAAATGGGCCACACCAAACGAAGTAAAAAAAGTCATAGAAGCACTTCCGGAGAAAAAGTCCCCTGGCTACGATCTCATAACCAGCCGAATTCTGAAAGAATTACCCAAAAAAGGACTTGTTTACATTACAATTCTGTGCAATGCCATTTTTAGAACTAAGCAATACCCTGGGCAATGGAAGGTTGCACAAATAATCCTGATCCCAAAACCAGGGAAACCACCCGAAAACCCAGGATCATACAGGCCAATTAGCCTACTGCCATTGCTCAGTAAGGTATTCGAAAAAGTCCTCCTCAAAAGAATTCAGACATCATTGAATGAAAGTATCCTCCCTAACCATCAATTTGGATTTCGACAGGGTCACTCAACAATTGAGCAAGTGCACCGTGTAGTGAGAATAATAAGAGATGGTTTGGAAGAAAAACAATATTGCTCCGCAGCATTTTTAGATGTAGCCCAAGCATTCGACAAGGTTTGGCATCCCGGACTGTTGTTAAAAATCAAAGAAGGTCTTCCCGAGGAATACTTTGAGGTACTGAAATCATACTTGGAAGAAAGGATGTTTCGAGTAAAAGTAGGGAGTGAACTCACTGGACTCAGATCAATTAACGCAGGAGTCCCACAGGGCAGTGTTATTGGGCCACTATTGTATTTAATTTACACCGCTGACGTACCAACCACACAAGGCACCGACATCGCTACATTCGCCGACGACACTGTCATTATAGCTACCGACTTCGAGGCAGAACGAGCTACCGAAAAATTGCAAACGCACCTGAACAAATTTAATGACTGGGCCCAAACATGGAGACTGAAAATTAATGAAAATAAATCCACCCACATCACCTTCACGATGAAGAGGAGAACATGCCCGCCAGTGCAACTAAACAACACCACGATACCTCAGTCAAATGTGGTTAAATACCTGGGTATGCACTTGGATCGCAGACTCACATGGACAAATCACATACGAGCCAAGCGCACACAACTCAATTTACAGCTAAAAAAGATGTACTGGCTGGTCGGCGGTAAATCAAAGTTATCGATAGAGTGCAAACTCCTACTCTACAAGGCGATACTAAAACCAATTTGGACGTATGGTATCCAGTTGTGGGGTTCAGCTTCAAATTCCAATATAGAAGTTATTCAACGATTCCAGTCGAAAACTTTACGAGGAATTCTCAATGCGCCATGGTATATTAATAACATCATTATTCACAATGACCTAGAAATTAGTAGTGTTCGTGAAGAATTAAAAGTGTATAGTGCGAGATATTTGAAGAGATTGGAAGACCATACCAACATACTTGCCATTCACCTTTTGGACAACAGTGACCAAATTTACAGACTAAAAAAGTGGGCAATCCTGGATCTTCCAAACAGACACTTTTAGTTATAAGTTAATATAAGTAGCATATAAGTATTTATATTTCAGTTACCTTTAGACAATAAGTGAAAAAAAAAAAAAAAAAAAAAAAAAAATAGTAATAATAATAATAGGTTTTCATAGAATAGAATCATAACTAGGAATGAGACTTACCAATGGGTAAGTCTCGCACAAGCGTTTTTAATGACCAATTGCACTTATTGCACTCACGTGCAGATCGTGCAAAACGTAATGTATAATAAAAAAAAAAAAAAAAATCATTTTTTCATAACGCGCCTAAAGAAGTATAACTTCAAAAAAATTTAAATTGATAAATATTACATTTAGCTAAAATTTCACGATTTAATATACAAATGTTAAAATAATATTTTTACATCTGTGTTTTTGAAACATTAGCAGTGCTTCCTTTCCCGTCCCACACGTTAAGGTTGAAATTTGAACTTGACACGACCAAGTTTGAATATTGTTAATTAACTGTATTTATTTTTGCAATTAACAGGACCGAATAAGTTTGTGCGTGTATATGTATGTCTTCGTTTTTAAATAATTCAACGACGAAAAAGGCAGATTTCTTAATTAACTTCTGTTGACTGTTGCCTGTAGTTCATTTAATTTGAATTCGTTTTTAATTCCGTCGAGGCTAACATTTAAAAAAAAATGAAAATTTCACCCACGTTTCGTTTCGTTTCCTTTGCCATTCCTTTTTGTTGTTATTATAACTCTGGGGGAATGAAACAAATCTTTTGTATATTATCTATCAATATCAGATATATATTTTTTTTTACAAACAACGGTATTGTCACTGGGGATTTTTTGCGCAATATTGATTGTTTATTTGCATTTAACTTCCTTGAAAAAAATTTCCCGGATAAAATGTTTACGTTGTTCGCTCCCACAGTCTTTTGAAAACATAAAAAAATGTATAAAAGACAAATTTATTTTTTATATATCGCTTTGTATCGAATATTTGCGTTTATTCTCTTAATAAATACCGTCAAGTTGCTCTGTTACGAACAACGTATTTGCTATGTTTTCTCTCGGTTTCTCTCATTGTGACCAAGTCAAAAAGCTTTCGAAACAATCATTTTATTTTCACGTAACGCTCTACGTACGTTTCAATTGAATTGCAGATGTTCACACATCATTTATCCGAATGTGTGTGTATGTATAATGTATATAATATAAATTAAATTTCATATTTTCCCGGTGAATTACATTCAATCGTCTGACTCGACAAAATCAAACTGAAAACTATGGGAAATCAGTAAAACTTTTGCGCTTATATAACACTGAACAAAATTCTCTCTATTGGAAATCGTTCACGTTTTAATAAATAAACGATTTGATTCGTGATGTAATGAGGCAAAAACGTTTTTGATTTGCATTGTTCCACATCGTCTCTAAGCTCTTATCAATTTTCAATTAAAACATATTCTATTTTAGCATCGCAAAAGAACAACCTTATTATTTGATATGTTACTAGCTGCTCCCCGCCCGCCTCGCTAAGCGTATATAAATTAATCTGATTGAATAATAGAAACCTTCATCCCAAAATAAGAAATTCAGCTATTTTAACAAAAAAAAAAAACAGATAGAAATTTCTAGATCATTGATAATAGAAAGTTCATGAAAATCCGATAATCTACTTTTCCAGGAAGAGATTCCTTAGAGTTTTCTAGAAGAATTATCTTATAGGTTCTTTACGTTTTTATGAATATTATAAAAACCTATACGTCTGCTCCTTAAGTAGCAATACAATTTGAAAATGTTGAATGTAAATTTTATATATTTAACTGTTTTTTGCCAAGTTCTAATTTTTCAGCAGTTCAAAAAGTTGAGTAGGTACAGTAAGTGTTGACTGTTTAGAATATAATTTAACACGCTCATTTCTTAAAATTATAGACATTCAAAAATTTTCATTATTAATTTATCGATGTTAGGGGATGTTTAATAAAAATCATATCATCAAATCATATATCATTTATCCCTAACTTCAAGGACAGTTTTGTTAAAAACATGATTCCTGCAGGAGAAGTACAGTTGTTATACTATCTTTTAAGAACCGTGCATTATTCTAACATAAGAAATAATCTATATTATTCTCTGACCTCTCAACTACCCCATCGCAAGAAATCATGTAAATCGTTTGATCTGTGAAAATCAAAAACATATCTAATTCACGGGAGTAATACATTTTCCTGGATAAAAAAGAGATCAGGCCTTCTTGAGGAGAATGCGCTATAACTCTATTTCACGAACTTTAACGAAACTTCTTTTAAATACACGGTTCCTGTAAAATACAATTGTTTTGTTATCTCACGGGAAGAGTACAATTATGTCAAATTTTTGTTCTATGAAAAACAAAATCGTATTTATCCTACGGGCCCAAACATTTTCCTGAAAACAAATTAGGTCAATTTCTTGGGAAAATTTGTAAAAACGCTTATTCAGAAACTTTTACGAAACTCTTTTAAAATACTCAAGTCCTGTAGGATGCAATTCTTATCCTATCCTACAGGAACCGTGCAATATTCTAACATTAAAAGTAACTCATATCATTCTCTGACTCTTAAACCATCATATCGCAAGAAGTTATGGTAATCTTTTGCTCTGTGAAAAATAAAAACATATCTATCCTACGGGAACCGTACACAACCGTAACACAAAATGACACTATTTCATCCCCTATTTTCATCCTTAAAGGGTGGATTTTTTTCTTCAAAATGAAATGTGAACAATTTAAAGGTACGTTGTACGTAATAGAAACAAAATCATCAAAATCGAGCTATCCAATAAGAAGTTAATATTTCATCCCTTAGTTTTCAACCTCTTAGAAGTGGAAGGTTTCCCTCAACTTAAAAATGGACCCCACGAAAAGCACCAGCTTTCAAATAAAAAAAGAATTATTAAAATCGAGGTATCCAATAAGAAGTTTATATTTTATCCCTTAGTTTTCAACCCTTTAGAAGTAAAAGATTTT
Organism: Sisyra nigra; assembly: GCA_958496155.1. Lineage (NCBI taxonomy): Eukaryota > Metazoa > Arthropoda > Insecta > Neuroptera > Sisyridae > Sisyra > Sisyra nigra. Next base: position 48,944,615 of record OY292316.1, read on the forward strand.
CCTCAAATTAAAATGGAAATACATGAGAAGCACTAGCTTTCAAATAAAAAAAGAATTATCGAAATCGAGCTATCCAATAAGAAGTTAGTATTTCATCCCTTAGTTTTCAACCCTTTCGAAGTGAACGATTTCCTTTAAATTAAAATGGAACCATTCGCGAAGCACCAGCTTTCAAATAAAAAAAGAATCATCAAAATCGCTTCACCCAGTCGGAAATACTGAGGTAACAAACATAAAAAAAAAATACAGTCGAATTGAGAACCTCCTCCTTTTTTTGAAGTCGGTTAAAAAGGTTATAGCGGGCCAACCTCAAAAGATAGACATATGTCATCGTGGACTTTTTTTTTAGAACTTTTTAAGGCGAACAATTTTGTTGTGCATAATTTTTGCGTAACTTTAGTCATTTACATAGGGCATGCAACGAACGTGCTCAAAAAGAAAAACATTTCCTGGTTTTTTCAACATTTTCTATCGATGCTCTGTTTCTATTGGTTGTAGCCTAAAGTTATATTGTTTAAAACCTTCCTCGATAATTAGGCTATCCAACACTTAAGGAATTTTTCAATTCGAACCAGTAGTTTTTGAGATTAGCGTGTTTAACCAACCAAACAAACAAAACTCTTCAATTTTATATATGTATTAGTATAGAATATAGATAGATAGTTACACTTGAGTTTTATATGAGAACATTTCTGAGAAAAATATCGTTCCAACGTATCGTTATGCGAGCGCGAGTCACAAAATGAGTTCAATCCAAAGGCGAATTTAAATCATTAAAAGCGTCGCAGTCGATCTGTGATTAGGTGGAAAAGACGGAGACGATATCAAATCTCGCACCTGGCTGTGTCTGTCGGTGCTTTCTATTATCAAATTTTCATGTGTCGACGCTTGTCTTAATCTCGACATAGAATATGGCTGAAATTTAATAATGATATAGTAGAGAACATAATATGGGATAGCTCAATATACGAATGAATGAATTTTGAAATTTTATTAAACTCGAACACATTCTAGATATCTGACTATGAAGACGTGAATTGTTTGTGTGTGTATGTGTGTATCAAACAGCTTTATTGTACTAAAGGGTGGCAATTTATTTTATAAATAACCTGTGAAATATATAAAGCTTTGTTTATTATTAAATTTATCTAAGCCAATTTATTAGCTTATAGTTAAAAAAAAAGAAAAACTTTATAAAATTTCATTATGATTTGAGTTCATATTTACACCTGATTCATTTATGTGCATATAAACGTTGTCATATTGCAATTTAAATCTCTGACGCAGTTGAAAATTTCTTTTCAAAATTGAATAGACGGTAATAAATAAAATTAAAATAACATATAAAATAAAGGACCTCTTCCCCTGCTACGCCAGTTAAAAATAGTTTTCATTATTCCTCATATTATTTTACATGAAATAAATTTGTTGAATTAATATGAAAAGAACGAGACTAAAAAAATCAACGTAATTAAGTGCGTCATTTTCATTTATACGCACACATACACAAACATTTAATATTTGCGAATCATTCATTTTCAATTACCGGCGGTGTAATAATTAAGCTTCATTTGTCCGAACAAATTAAATTTGAAGCCTCAAAAATGTTGCCAGACATACCCTGAAATATTCTCGTTTCAAAAAAAAAAAAAAAAACCCCACACACACCACCTAAAACTCACCTTGCCACGTGGCCAATTTGAAAAAGCACAGATAGTTGCAAACAGTCGATAATATGGTTTCTTCAAAAATTTCCTTCTTATTGTTTTAAACATGTACCACTAAATATAAATCAAAAATGTATTAAATAAAAAAAGGAATTATGAGTTATTTAATGTGTGGAACTTTTTGTGGTTTGTGAAAGCAAACACTTGATCGCATAAATCAGAAGCGGTAAAGTTTGGATCTCAGGTGCTTGTGTTGCGTTGTTTTGTTTTGTTTTGTTATTTTCAACACCCACTAGATCTGATTTAAAGGTTTGCTTGCTTTAAAATCTCTCCCTGTTCTACTGTTGGAAAACAACTGGTCATAGTTTTACTAATGTTAAAGAAACAACCCACAATTTTCTGAATATTTTTTTAAAAAATCGATAAGCAAAATGATGATAAACTCAGTATAAACAGCTATTTAAACAAAGTACAAAGAAGCATTAGAAGGTATTCTAAGACCCCAGCAGTAGATATTATGATTATACTACCTGGTCCCCGCCCGCTTTGCTGAGCGTCTCTAAATTATACTGATTGAATAATGGAAACTTTTATCCCATCAACAAAAAAGACAGATAGATATTTCTAGATCTTTGATTCATAGAAAATTCATGAAAATCAGATTAACTACTTTTCCAGGAAGATATTCTATATAGCTATCTAGAAAAGCAATCTTATTGGTTCTATACGTTTGTATGAATATTATAAAATGCCTATACTTGTACTTAAGTAGCAATTCAAATCGAAAATGTTGAATGTATTATATATTTAACTGAGTTTTTCACCAAGTTCAAATTTTTCAATAGTAATTTAACACGTTTATTTCTAAACATTAAAGACATTCAAAAATTAACAATGAAAGAAGTTTCAAAAATTTTCATTATTAATTTATCAATGTTATCGGATGTTAAATTAAAAATCATATTTTGCTGTAGAAATTGTAATTTTTATTTAAACTTTTTTGGAATGATTGTGTTAAAACGCTATTTCACAAACTTTAGGGAAAGCTTTTTTAAAAACACGATTCCTGCAGGATAAGTTCAATTGTTATGCTATCTTTTGAGAATCGTGCATTATTCTAACATACGACTTAATAATCTATATTTTTCTCTAACCTTTCAACTACCCTATTGCAAAAAATCATGTCAATCTTTTGCTCTATGACAAACAAAAACATATCTATCCCACGGGAGTAGTACATTTTTCCTGGATAAAAAAGAGATCCGGCCTTCTTGAGGATAATGCGCTAGAACTCTATTTCACGTACTTTAACGAAACTTCTATTAAATACACGGTTCCTGTAAGATACAATTGTCATGTTATCCCACGGGAAGAGTATAATTATGTCGATTTTTTTCTCTATGGAAAACAAAAACGTATCTATTCCACGGGGCCCGTAAGTACATTTTTCCTGGATAAAAGGTAGACCAATCTTTCTTGAGGAAAATTCCTTAAAACGCTTATCCATGAACTTTTACGAAACTCCTTTTAAATACTCAGTTCCTGAAGGATACCATTCTTATCCTATCCTACGGGAGCCGTGCTATATTCTGACATAAAAGGTACCCTATATTTATTCTTTGACTCTCAATTAACGACCACACTGTAAGAAAATTATGGTAATCTTTTGCTCTGTGAAAAATAAAAACATATTTATCCTACGGGAACCGCACATTTTTCCTGGATAAAAATAAGACTGTAGGAAAAGAAAATAATTTTTTGCCTTGAGGACAATATGAGTTATAACTATTAATATACTATATTATAATCAGCTAAAAACGTTAAGTTTCAGCATGATTTTTCTTTAAACCAGTTTTTCTATTATCCCGTTGAAATGAGAAATTTTTCCAAAATGAAACGTATTGTAGATAATGATTCACATATTAGCTATCATTATACTCAAATATCACCAATATTCATTTGCAAATAAAAATCAAAATACATTACTTGACTTGATTTTCAAGCTACAAATAGACTAAAATTCGACTAAAAATCAACTCAAAATCCGACTTAATCGAATGATAATATGCGTTATATTTGAAACTAATTTCATTTCGTATTGATAAATATAGTTAGAGGGGCAATAGATCGGGGGGTTTTCAATGAACGCAAACAAAATATCAGGTCGTCAAGTTTTGCCATAAATTACAGCTTCCTCAGTCTCTCTGATGCACGCTCAGCATTCTTAGCATTCTGTCGTAACCTGATAGGGTATTCTGTGTGCATTTATTGAAAATCCCGATCAATTGCTCCTCTAACTATATATATATATATATATGAAATAACAACGACCCGAATAATTATTAATTAGTAAATTAGTAATTTTATTTCTTAGTTACAATGCCAAGTGCAATTCATTGCACCAAATGTCCAATTGGGTACTTGACTTAATGAATCTTTAAGTTTTGGTTTTGGTCCATGCACTCTTCTACTGCAAAACTAGCCGAATACCTGCTTGGTTTTAACACAGAAAGTTTAAAAAAAGAAGCACATAAAACTCATACCAATGGATATATAAAAGCTTTTTCTTACTGTTTGGAACCATGCGCTTTTGTCTTAAAAAAAAACTAAAAACACCAAAATACCTATTCACAATAATCAAGTCATACCTTGCCGACAGAGCAGTGGTTAATAAAATTAAATCTGCGGTACCCAAGAGGCTAGGAGACCACAGATTCATTAAAAATTTTACATCATTCATTTAAAAGTGGTCTCTCTTTGAAGGACAATGTAATTTATAAACATTTTCTTTTTTTTCCCAGGCTTTTCCTTATTCATGGTCGCCATTCCGTATCTTCTCCTTTCATCCCGCTCTATTCTTGGCGTCCGGCTCTATCAGTCCTTTTTCGTTCATGTCTTCTGAGACAAAATCCTTCCATCTTCCTCGGTCTTCAGACTGACCTCCTTCCTTCCACTTGAAATCTGTCCACTTGCTTCCCAACAGGCTACCACTGTAGTCTTCTTTCCTGTATTATCTTTGAACACTCTACCACTCCAACAGTCTCTCTTATCTTTTCATTCCTGATTCTGTCCTTTCTCGTCTTTCCCAACATCCACCTTAGCATTCTCATCTCTGCGACATCAAACTTCGTCTCATGGCCTCTTCGCAGCCCAAGTACCACTACTATAGATGAGCGCTAGCTTCACAACTGTCTGGTATATTCGGCCCCTGATTTTACTGGCTATTATTCCATCGCATAATACTTCGGATATTCTCTTCCAGCTCCTCCACCCCACATGAATTCTGTGGTTCACTTCCCTACCGAGGTCACCATCTTCCGTTACGAATGACCCCAGATATTTGAAAGTGTTAACCCGTTAACACCCGTTCTACATCCCCGTTGTTACCACTTCCTCCAAACCAAGGTATTCCGTTTTCGTCCTACTGATCTCAACAATTCCTACAATCATACCTCTCCATCAAGACACCTATGACCAGATTAAACAGGTATGGACTTAGGGTGGATCCTTGGTGAAGGCTCACCGTCATTGGGAATTCCTCACCCACACTTTTTCATGATTTATCACATTGTTCATGGGTTATATACAGTTAAAATTTCAAAATATCTTTCTCTTTTTAATGAGATTTTTTAATTAGTCTATTGAAAAAAAAACATGTAGGGTTGCAAGAGTCAGAGGGGGTAAGTGTAATGTAGAGTAAGTGTTAATTACAAGACCATACATTACTTTAACGATATCCGTTTTATTTTTTTCATTTCAAAATGATTCAAAATCACTGGGTGGTCACTGCAAGATGCCATTTTTTAAAAGGAGCTTTTGGAGATCAGCAGCTTCTAAAATTATTATTTTTACAAATACAAAAATGTTAAAATACAATTTAAAGTTACCATAATATGTGTACAAAGTTTTATACAAATAAATTCCAAAGTCTTCTCAGGAAAACTTCATAAAAAATTGTTTTTTTTTTGAGTTCCCTGACTTTATATTACCCTATCAACTTAGATGTAGGGTTTATAATATAGCAAAAATGAAAATTCCAGACGTTGATCAAGGGAGAAGTAATTTTAAAAGCTTTCTCACGAAAGTTATCAAAACAATCGTTGACGATTATTATAAACTAGCAAACACGAGAGTAATCATCAAAGATATTGTCACAAGTCTAAGAATGTCAACGGGAGTGTCGCCATTTTTTGATTCTGGGGTGGTGCCACCTGCCCTCGGCTATGGGTGGGCCGAACCAATCACCAGCTAATGGAGGAGCACCGTCGTCGCAGGATAGGAGAAATCTTGTGAATTTCCAGGAATTTCAGAATACTCTATCTCTAAGAGCTTCGTTTTGAGACCACCGGGCACGAAGGATTAGACAAAAGAATGGAAATTTCTACCAAGGAATAATAAAATCGAATTTACTAGAAAGATTCCGAAATTCTATATAAGCCTCGGACAAACATAGGCGAGTCAGTCTCAAAATAAATAGTGAAAAGTCTTGAAATAAATAATGAACGTGAACAGTCTTAAATAAATGGTGAAAACGTCAACAATCTAAATAAATCGTGAAAGTGATCAGTGTGAAATAAATCTTTGACGAGTTTTAAAATAAATAGTGCAAAAACTTGTAGATCTGGAAAATGTATCATTAACATTCAAAATAACATTCACTTTTAATGATTAAATAGTGCAGTTATTAGACTAAATACAAGACCAATAAATGTAGAAGTAAATCTTCACCTGATTTGAGCTTTATATATTTATAACTTGCTTTTGAATCAGATAAAGTTCATTAAAGTTTATGAAAATTATTTACGTCTTATTTTTGAGTTCTATCGAAATTTCTAGATGTATTAAGAGCGTAGCTACAAACTTGTACGCTTTGGAGTCTTACAAGGTTTCTGTTTTTCTTTTTATTAAATATATAAAACACTAAAACGTAATTTTTATATTGATTTGATTATTTGTTCTTCATTCGTAAGTAAATTCAATCTATTACCTCGAAGAGTTAGATCTTTGTTTTTTCCTTCCGTCTTTGCGACAATGTTGTTTCTATCAAATTTCCCCAGAGCCATCATAGGTCGACATCATTCAATCAACTCTTCGTCTCTTCTCGATTGTTTGATTATTTCATCGTTTCCACGATTAATATCGTGTTTATCTTCACTTCAATCAATGTAATGCAATAATCGTATTAACATCCACTTGTCACAATAGGTACTTAAATATTTACTTTTTTTAGGTAGCCCATATTTTATTTAATAGAAGAAGATTATAAAATTATTTTGAAATGTCGAATTTTCGATGGAAACATGCAGAAAGCGTCTTAAAATAGGTTTTAATTGAGTCGATATAACGTTTTAAATAAATGTTTGAACGAAGAAACGACCCACGGGAAGATATTGGCTGGTGGGCGTTGAACCGCGGCGGTGTACATCCCAAATACCTACATATGTTCAGAACGCCATAAGATATGCATTTTGTGTGAGACCTTAAAGCGTCACGTGGGAGATTTTCCGGAGAAAATTTATATTTTCCTCCGAAGACCTTACATATAGATAGATGCTAAAAGAAAAAAAAACCATCGCCTCCATTGCATCCTTCCATCGAACAGACCAAACACTAAATGGTAATCTATACTTTAACTCTCCCCCTCATCCACCACCCACCTGTTCGATCCGGGGACTTTACATTTTATCGTCGTAACGAAGAATAAATCGCGTTTTCCAACATAGCCTCCACATGCACATACACATTTACGTAGATACCCTCTTTTCTCCGCGCTCCTTTTTATAATATAATGATAAAAATTCATAAAAATACTTTATGACCTTTTCTGCTTTTAGTTTAGTTACTCATACATACATACAAAAAAAAAATGAAATTATCTCTTCGATGTCGTCTTTTATGTTACGTTACATCTCGTACAACGCTACACGAGTTTTATTTTAGACTGGAAAAAAGATTTTAATAAGCTTTATGATGGTGACGTGGGTGTGTTATCCGTATATAGTATGCCTTACCCCTCCCTCCCTCCTAGGTCCCCTAATTAAAGCCGTAAGATTTTAATTTAATTTAATTATGTCATAAAATGCTGGACCTGCCACAGACGAAACCCTTCTTTCCACGTCATTTATTGTAGACGAATGTGTGCAGAAGCGAAGGTTCTTTTTTTCATGGTTTTAAAATTTTTAACGTGACACCGTGTCTTGTGATTATTAAAAAATGGGGGGGGGGTGTTAACGAGTTGCTTTTAAATTTAAAATAGAGAATGTTAAACATTTTAAGGTCGTTAAGTATTGATTTACGTTTTTTGAGTATCTGGTCTAGCAAAAGCTAGAATTTTTTTTTTTAATTTTCCATTTTTGATCGCGTGGTACACCCAGAACTCCTTTTTAAATTCAAAACAATTTTTCTTCTACAAAACTTCCTTCTTCTATAATCCTACTTAACAAGGCACTGTTTCAGAGTGAAATGTGGCGCTGAATTCTCCACCATTTCATTCATTCAGATGGCTGTTCTACAGAGTAATATCCTTGGACCCATTTTATACCATATATGCACTGCTGACAGAACAGCTCATCCTCACACCGTGATAACCACGTACGCGGACGACACCGCAATTCTTGCCTTAGACGAAGGACTTGCTCTCCAGTTTGCATTGACAACAATACCCTTTGAGCAACTACAATTGTTTACCTTGGTTTTCACCTTGATAGCCACATGACTTGGAATCCCCATACAAGACTTAAACAGACAATGTGGACAGCTACGACAACTTGTAGGTCCTCAATCCCCAAGAAGCACTGATAACAAACAGACCCTTTACAAGACATTAATACGAGCAATATGGACTTACGGAGTAGAACTGTGGAGTTCTGCCAAAACCATCCAATATCCAACGGATCCAATCTTTTCAATCTAAAGTCCTACGACGCATCCTAAATCCTCCTTACTATGTAAACAACCACATAATTTACAAAGACCTAAACATTCCTTTTGTTACTGACATAATTTCAAAGTGTTTCTTTGATTCTCTGATCTAATTTCTTTCCTCATTACCCAAGCTAAACAAGATGCTTAAAACTACGATGGCCCCGGGACCTCCTTCTTATTTAATCTTAGGAAATCATTAGCACTGGCTAATAATTCTTAACTAGTCTCCGACCATATGACTCGAAGCTGAGTATCCACGTAGCTCCGAAACACATCAAAAATAGAATTTTACCATCGTTATTTGTATTGTCACAGTTTAAAGATGGAGGAGCGTCGCCATTTTCAAAGTTTGGGAGTATCACCTACCTCATCAGCCAATGAGGAAGCGGCATGGTTGTGGGATGGGGTGGCCAGGCAAAGCATTATCGAGTAATTAAGGGAATTCTTCTAGCATATTCGATCGTTCGAAGAAACAAATAGAAATTAAAAACAAATTGTTCTGAGAAATATAGAAAGTTTGGTAAAGGGATAATAGAATTGAATGTTCTAGAAGGATTCCAAAATTCTATATAAACCCCGGACAAACATAGGCGAGTCAGTCTTAAATAAATCGTGAAAGTGATCAGTGTAAAATAAATCTTCGACGAGTCTTAAAATAAACAGTGGTAAATAAATTGTGAAGATTGTTAAATAAAGTGTAACAGTGCAATAGTGAGTGACAATTAGTGAATAAGTGACTGTGAAAACTGTCTAGTTAAACGTTGAACTCTCAATTCATTACAAATCACACAAAAACAGGTTTTACTGTAAAAATTCGATTTTCAATTCTATATTGTGGTCTATTTTATGATTTTTTTTCAAAGTAAAATTTTACAAAGCGTGAAAATGGAAGGGGATTTTTGTTCAAAGGCTGTCAATTAGTATTTGTTTTTTTTTTTTTCAATAGGTGATTTTCAAAACAATTAGCGTTGATTGTTATTTCTATGTTGCGACAGTTAAAAATCACAAAATGTTTACAGGTTTTTACAATTGATTATTTATAATTATTGTGGATTGAACATTTAATAAACGATAAGCCATTAATAACAAAACATTTACAATAATCTGGTATTTCAATGGTAAAATCAGTAAAGGTAAGTCTGTTTCTGTAACGCATGCCACAAGATAATTTATGAACCGAAAAAAAATTATCGTAGGATGAAACCCATTAGAAAAAGAGTAGAATATAACAAAAATGAAATGAAAAATAAATTACGGTCGATCTGAGATGGGGAAGTGGAAAAAGAGGAAGGGTTTAAAAACGGTTTATCTTGATTTCCGACAAAAATCCAGGTCTAATGGAAAAAAAATTAAATAGCAAAGTTGTAGATAATAAGAATATCTACAACTTTTGTGCTTACATTTTTTTACATAACCACAACTTGTATGTGAAAAATCCCAATAACCAAGTTTTTGGTCTTTTATTTTTATCTTTTACAAAATTTTTTTTTTTTTAAAAAGCTCCTTTTAAAAAGTCCGATGACCATGTCATATCAGAACTGGATCATTTAAAATGATATCTTTATCAATGTACAGGGACCAAAATTACTTTGCCGATTTAAAATTATAAAATGTAAACAAATTCATTTGAAATTCGATCTTGTCATACCTTTATCAAGGTGTTTTGTGAAAAAATTTACGGGGGCAGCTTTGACGCAAACATTTTAACGTTTTACGCTTTTGAGTTTCGTGGTACCATGAAAAATTAATGAAGTTGCATCAGTAATTCATGCGCTTTTCAAAATGTTCCTGTTTCATTTCACCTCCAGCTATTTTTAGGACAACTCGCAGAACATTTAAGATAACATTACATATCAAGGCAAATCGATCTTAAGAAAATTGGGAGCTTAACGTAAAATGTTCTTTTTTTTAAATAAATTAGAATATTATTTATTCAACGCGTTTTTCACGCAGTGTATGCTTTTCGTCTTTCTATAATCCAATTGAAATGGAATAAGATTTACGACGCAAATGATTCTATGCAATCAAAAAGAGAAAAAATAATTCACTCACACACACATATATAGATAAAAGTATGTATAAATATATATACACACTCACGATGGAGTGCTTAGGATAAACCCTTTTTAATCGTCATTCAAACGAATTTGCTTCAAGTAATTTAATTCGGCTTTTCTATAAACGAAAAACATTTATAAGGAGGATACTTGAAACGTAACATTTGAAATAAGTGGGCTTTCACCAAAAAAAATTTATTTCTCTTTCAAATACATTCACATGAAATTGAAGGCATTCAAAACGTAATTTTTGAAATCAAATAAACGATGAAATTTAAAACCGTTGACAGAAGTTGTCTTTTTAATTTTTCTTATTACTTGCTTCATTGATTTTCAGTTCAAATGACAAATTAAAATATTCAGGGTACTGGAAGAAGAAGAAATTGTAGCGCTTTGAGAAACTTTACAATTTCTTTGAGTAACTTGAAGATTGAAAATGGGTAGACAATACTAATTGATGGTTATTTGTAAAGTTACAGTAATAAGAATTAGATCATATTTAAAAATCAGAACTAACCGATCGTTTGTACAGCAAGTCTTAGAATTGCATCGTTTACCACCAGTTTTTGGTTTTCCTAAGAGCTATGAAACATCATTTTAAGTCCATCTTCCAAAGTTGGAACATGGTGTTAGCAGCAATCTCTTTCCGAAGCTTGTGATTGTCTGCTGATCGAATGACATCTTCCAAGGAATAACTACTGATGGTCTTGATCTAGTCTACCCATCTCATTTGCATTCTTCTATGATCTCTCTTACTCTCCTTTTTTCCTTCGTTCTTTCGATCAATCATTTTTTATAAAATGACCAAAAAACCATAGGATCCTCTGCTTACATACTACTTCCAGCTTTATGTTCACACTTAGCAGCTCTAGAATTGAAGCGGTGGTCCTCTTTTTCATCCAATAGATTTTCAACATTCACCTGTAGGACCATGTTTTAAAGGATGTTAACATTTTTCACATTGAGTCTTTGAGTATCAATTTTTCAGCACCATAAAGCATCGCTGAGAAGATAAAAGCCTTAAGTAACTTGTTGTTCCTGAAACTTTGGTTACCTTTCCAAATTGGTATTAACCCACTTAGTTCTTCTCTTCCCTGGATGATCCATCATTAGCTTGTAAAAGTGAACCTAAATAAATAAATTCATTGCTCTTGTTGATTGTCAGTCACCACCAGTTTTTGGTTTTATGAAACATCATCTTAAGTTCATTTTCCAAAAACAGAAGTTATGGGACCCTTCAGATGGTGTTAGCAGCAATCTTTTTAAAAGCTCGTGATCTTCTGCTGATCGAATGGCATCTTCCAGAAGATAGCTAGTGATGATCTTGATGGTCTTGATCTGGTCTACCCATCGCATTTGTGGAGGCTAATCTCATGGCTACTCTTTCCCTCCAATGGCCAAAGAAACTTAGAATCTTCTGCTTGCATAATATTGCTAGCCTTACACTCACATTTGGCGACTCCAGAATAGAAGCGTTGGTCCTCTTTTCCATTCAAGAGATTCTTTCATTTAATTCAACATTTACCTGTGGGCCCTTGTCTCAAAAGTGTTTAACATCTTCCACTTTGAGTGTCCATGTTTCAGCTCCATAAAGCATCGCTGAGAAGGTAATGTCTTAATTAACTGCAACTTGTTGTTTCTGGAAATATGGGTATCCTTTGATATTGGTATTGGTATAGTGCTTCTCTTCCAAGTATGATATCTTATGAATCTCCCTGGATGATCTACTATTTGCTTCTACAAGTAAATATATAAACTCATCCCCTTTGTTAAATACAGTGGTGGATCTTCTGCTCGGTCTAGAACTATAACCTGGATCTTGTTCCTGTTGATCATCAGTCCATTCTTATTACTTGCTTCTTCTAGACGCTTCTGGAATGGGGTTATCTCCGGTTCAAACTTGGAACACATCATGATATCATCAGCAAACTGTTAGTTTTCCTGCCTCTAATAACCACTCCACCATTTCAATCCTTAAGTGTCTCTCTTAACACTGCTTCACTGTAGAGGTTGAAGAGAATAGATGAGATGATGCAGCCTTGTCGAACACCTCTAGTAAGCTGGAACTGGTGTGAACTTTCAGCTTTAATTACAGCTCTTGACTCGATATACAAGTTCCTGATTAGGAGGATGAGATGCATCATGCAGGAAACCCTCATTTCCTGCATGATGGTTAACTGGATGCTCCACCATTTGCTTCTACAAGTAAATATTTAAGCTCATCGCCTTTGTTAAATACAGTAGTGGATCTTCTGCCCGGTCTAGAACTTTAACCTTGGTCTTGTTCCTGTTGATCGTCAGTCCATTCTTGTAACTTGCTTCTTCTAGACGCTTCTGGAATGGGGTTTATCTCCGGTTCAGACATTGGACACATCATAGTATCATCAGCAAACTGTAAGTTGTCCTGCCTCTAATAACCACTCCACCATTTCAATCCTGAAGTGTCTCTATTAACACTGCTTTACTGTAGAGGTTGAAGAGAATAGGTGGGATAATGCAGCCCTCGAACATCTCTAGTAAGCTGGACCTGGTGTGAACCTTCAGCTTTAGTTACGGCTCTTGACTCAATATACAAGTTCCTGATTAGGAAGATGAGAGCTTAGGAATCCCCATTTCCTGCATGATGGTTTATAGTTTCCTCCACTGTACACAATCAAAAGCTTTATTCGTCAAGTAAACTAAAACAATAATTTATAGACAAAGTCAGAATTTTGTGCTAATAGTATGGCATAACAGAGGTACAACAGTAACAAGAGTTTTTGAAGAATTAACTTAACTATTGATTGTTCTTGGTAGGTGAAAAAAAAACCAAAGAACTTTATTCTTAGAATTGCATTGTTTACCACCAGTTTTTGCGTTTTCCCATGAATTATGAAACATCCTGTGTCTAATAGACATTGTATGTTTTATTGAGGAAATTTGGAAATTGATCTTTTCATTGTTTCAGGTGTGTGTGAGGCAAATTAATATATTCACGAGGGAAAATACCACACACCGTACAGTTTGTCGTTCGTTCGTTGGTGTGCGGGTTGCATTATCTTGAGACAACCAAGATTTCAAAGGTAGGCGCGTGGGTGTTTGCTGTAATATGACATTCTGATTTAAGACTTACCTCAAATGATAATTTATAATAGCAACGAACATCCAACGCTTCTCGAAATCCTTTCACATATTATATTACCGGTTTTAAAGGCCGTATATAAATACAAGATCTTGTCTCTGCGTACAAGAAAATTCAAAATTTTCCTCCTCCTCGTTATTACTTTTTTTTTTCTCTTGTTGCCGTGTAATTAAGTCGTGAAGAGAACGGATAAAGTTAACGATTTGTTTATTATGTGATGTTGTGTCTTATTATAATTAATCCATAAAGTTTTAATTAAACATAGGTGAAAATGGAGGAGGGTGGGGAAGCGCACGTTCGTTTTACTATCACGTCCTGCCACAAAGAAATTTATTTATAAATACACATAAGATTCTGACGGAATTTTCGTCACAATCAACGATAAGTTCGTCATTAAAATAAAGCTTTAAATTTAAAGCTCTAAAGAATGGAATATTATAGAAAATGCATTAGAAACTTTGATTAATTAGATAAAACTTTTTTTGGCTTGAAGGAATGAATAATTTTAAGTGGGTGTATCATGAAAATTTATTGTAACACTTTTTTTACTGTTGCATTTTTTGTGCACGACGAGACAAAGTATAGTTGGTGTAAAATGGAACAAGAGAAGTTTTCTTTTCTTGCAGCTCATGAATATGGAACAAACTATAAATTAAATCTGCCTAAGCTCAGAGAGCTATATACGAAGAAGAGGCCAACAACGTTCTAAGTTCATTTCATCGAACGAGCGACGCGAGATTATGTTTTATAAAATTTACTCGTACCACTCTCGCTCACTTAAACGTAATATGATACAGGATGTTTCACTGTATATTTTTACATCGATAAACTAAGTTTAAATAAAAACTATAAATTCAAATAAGGATAATCACTTTAATCCTTATCGATTATCAAATCAAGACTGCCAATTTAAGGAATAACTTTTTTTAACTAATCGTTTTAAGTATAGCCGCTTTAACATCATGGTCGACTTAGCAATAACATAGATAGTATAATTAAATAAAATATAATAAATATAAATAAATAATAGTGATAAATAGTTAGCAACAATAGTACTGACAAACAATTAATAATAATAAATAATATAAAATTTTTTACCAACAGCACTAGTGGTAACGACAATGACACTAATAGAATTATATATAATATATATAATATATAATAATAAAGGTAATATAAATAGTAACAATATCACTAATATTAGAAAGCCAGCCAGTATGAAGGTATTAGCAAGGACCGAGTTAATGTATGTGGTGCTTTATTAGGTTAGGTTTTAGAGTTCCTTAAAGTAGTTTGCCTCTTTCAAGAATTTTAGTGTTGTTTGGGCTCTTTTTTCTGTATTAAGGCACTGCTCCATCTTCTGAGGCCCTTAAAAGCTTTTGGGAATGTAACAGTCAATCATTATCCCAGTTCTCTGTGATATTGTTGAAACACAATTTGATGCTGTCTTCCATCGATAATTTAAGATCCGGATCAAGTTCTTCCTCTGGGGTCTTTTTCACTTCCTAACAGCTACTTCATTTCTTACAATCCTTTAATGTCCTGGGATCCATGTCAAATTCATCTTGAACCCTTTTGTACTCAGTTTTCTAAGGTATACCCGCAGTTGTGCTGATAAAAATGACACTGCCCAGTATCAATAATAATATTACGGTGGAAAAAAGCTACTCGGAACAGTTTAACATCAAGAGATGTTTAAGACAGGAAGACTCCCTGTCCACGGACCTTTTCAACCTGATCCTGGAAATGGTCATGAAAAGAAGCGGAATCCAGAGGACAGGACTGATCCGACATCACAATAACCAATGTATAGCACATGCCGATGGTGTAGTCTTGCTAACAAGATCAAGGAGGGAACTGTAGAAAGTATTCAGAGGATTCGAGACAAAAGCGGAAAAGTAAGGCTTACATATAAACGAGAAAAAAGCAAAGTATATGGAAATGAGAATGGATGTGGCTAAAGAGAATGAGTTCGTGGAGATCTGAGCAGAAGGAAAGGTATAAAAAGGTTGAGTAAGTGAACGAATTTGAGTATCTAGGAGTGGTGGTCACAAATAAAGGAAGCAAAGACGAGGAGATAGAGAAGAGGATTCTGAAGGCGAGCGGAGAAGTGGGGGCGCTTACAACAGTACTGGGGTCAAAAAAAATCACCAAGAGCGGTAAAAATAAGACTCTACGAGACCCTCATAAGACCAACAGTCCTGTATGCGTGCGAGACCTGGACTGTGAGAAAAAAAGATAAAGCTAAACTGGAGATATGGGAAAGAAAGTTATTACGAAAGATTTTTGGAAGGGTGAAAGTGGCAGAGGAGTTGTGGTGTAGGCGGACAAACAGAGAAGTGATGGAATTATACAATAGGCACAAAATAACTCAAAAAAAGAGCACAAAGAGTCAGATGGCTGGGACATGTAATGCGGCTGCTAGAACAAAGATTGGCAAAAAAACTACTGCTGAGAGAGGAGGTGGGAAAAGGGGGAGAGGAGGGCCTAGGAAAAAAGAGTTTGAAGCCGTGAAAGCAAACAAGGAGGAACTAGTAGGAAGCATCTGAAGGGAAATGGCAAAGGACAGGAAGAAATGAAAAAGAGGTCAAAGAAGTAAGATCGTATTGTTTGTATTTTTCTCGCTGTAAAGAGCTTTTCTAGTCAGTTTTTAGAGTCATAGAATATGAGTGATGGTTCTGGAATTGGTTTTCTCTTAATTATTTCCAGGCCTTTTCTTATTGGTTAGGCCTTGCAAGTGTATATCAAGGTTCCGTCTGGAAACCTTTGTCTAAACGTTGTACCAACACTTGCATAGCCCGATTTTCCATTCAAGACGAACTCATCCTTGTAATATTTTTTATGTTGGTCATAAATAACTTATTAATTACTTACTTAAAGCTCGATTTCTTAAACGTTCCAGGGAATGATGATTGAAAATTTCGATTGTTGATTGTGAGACATTTTAGAATGTTCTTTCTCTCAATACGTAGATTGATCTCGTTGTTTCGATATTAAATTGAATTGTGCTTAAAACTTTAAAATAAAATAACTCACAAGTTAAAAGTTTGGCTTCCTTCGACATATAACATTTGGTAACACATGGTTCCTGGTGGATAGCTACTAGTTAACACATTAAAATAGCTTAAATGAGCCTTAAATGATTTTTTTAAAGATCTCAGGTCGTTCCGAATTTTCTTTAAAAATTTTTCCTGTGAAGAATAATATTTTAACTTTTTTATACTTGTAAAAACAATAATATTGAAAGCTGCTATAGCTGATCTCTAAAAGCTGATTGGTTTAGCCATTTCTAATAAATCTTGGCCAACAACCTTAAAAATACGCAGTTCTAAGAAAAATTCGTTTCAAGTTGCAAAAGCCCTTTTCATGAAATGAAAACTGCCTGAAAAAACGTATCAAGTTTTTGAGATAACTGATATAAATCTTAGAATCCAAACTATGGATTTTAAGTCTCAGAGTTACATCCATCGGGAGTTTTATTTTTCTGGAATATCCATGGCTCTGAAAGGATTACTGCTTTGATTTTCTGTTAGAAGATTCATATAAATAAAATTTAAGTACGTTTAGTGAAGCGGGTGGGTGCCACCTAGTTTAATATATCAATGTTTGTCTAGGATGTTACCGATGGTTTTTGTTAAAACTTCAAATTACTATAGTAACAGTGGCAAAAACCACCTGTAACACGTATCTATCTTTCAAGGGGTGCTCACTTGCAAGGTTATTACCTTGCTCTGACGTCACTGGTTTGTTGTTTCTGATTGAAGCCAGTAAAGGCGTTAGCAGCTATTAGCTATCTGCTATTGTTGGTTCTTATCGTTACTATCGTTCTTATCGTTCTTATGATTTTAATAGAATAATGATGATATATCAAAAAATTGGTTTGTTGACTGACGCGGGAATTCAAAATTTATAGCTAAGTAAGGTATAGATTCTAGAAGAAATATATCTTCATTATCCAACTAAAATAAAATAACAAAGAAAAATCAAATTAACATTTATTATGTTCATAAAAATTAACTATTGACATAATAAAAGTTCAAATTTTTTGTTAAAGAGATTTAATAACCAGCATATTTTATTAAATATAGTAGTGCCAACCAAATGTAGTCACCAGGTGGAATTCCCCACAAACCAACGATAGCTAAAAGCTTTTAACGCCTCTACTGGCTTCTGTCAGAAACAACAAACCAGTGACGTCATTTTCAGAAATTAAAGAAACGCCGCCTAGTCAAGTGAGCATACCTTATGTATCTAATAACCTTGTCTATCTTTTATGAAGTTAATAGTAACAGTAATAGTTCCATGTTTTTAAGTTTATTGGGAGATGATCTAACATGTGGGACACCTGTATATACATATGCATATATGTATATGCAATATAATTGGTTTTGTGTATGGTGAGGAGGCCTCTTCAGGCGCTTTAAGCCTCCCAACAAAACGCTCTCCTCGTTCATGTTCAAAGTACAACGTGACGAAGCCTTTGAAACCTTTTTTCGCTACTGAGAAATGTTGCTACGGCATAGTGAATGATATTCTTCATAGTATGTATATATATATAGTCAAAATAAACAGCCAATTAGCATATTACAGCCTTTTGAAAATTAGTCAACAAAAATCTTGATATTATTGTGCTCGTTGAAAGCCAAGGATAAACATATTTATTACGGCCCTTTATCTCGGTAACAACGTTTTATTTTCGTTTAACCCACACAGCTATTGCATTACCATAGCCAGCCTTGTAATTTTGCCATTGGGTATAGGCAACTTGATAAATATTATACATTTAAATATTACTTAAGTGTAAAATGGGTTGCCTACAAACAATTGTTAAATTTTTACCCTAAAAATTAAAAAAAAATTATTTTGAGGAAATGTAACAGCTTTAGATATATCTAGACATCGTTAAATGCCAATTATCTAATTAATCGTTTCAAATTCTAAGTTTACTGAACTGAAATGAAGACTTGAGTCTTGAACATTCAAAGAGAGTTTGTTTGGGGGGGGGGGTTGATTGTGGTGTGTGCATGTGTATGAGTGCAATCGATTCAATTGTTTCAGCCGCAGGACTAATTTGGCGATAGAACAACGGCGTTAGTCATTATCTATCCCGAGTGCAACGTTGCAGTAAATCGCTTTTCTCAGCAACGCGTTTTATTGTCGTCGCTCGCTTCCACCTGTTTCTTCTTGGTGTTCATAGCCACCCTCTCATTCCCTTATAGCGAGTGAAACGCGGCTTTTCTTCTATTTGTCTTGCAACCAAATCAATTTTTCCGTTTCACCAATCTATTTGATAATCTGCTAAAAAATAGAGACCTCATAAAATCACCCCCCCCCATGTTTGTCTTGTTTAGATATTTATTGTTTGGCTTGATTTTCAAATACTTGACTATCAATTTTACTCAATCATTTCAAATTTTAAAGTTTACTTGACTTTATGAATTTTTGATGGTTGGCTGTTACCGAAAACATTTTCTGAATATTTTCAACAACAAAAAAATTAAAATTTGGTACATTTACGAATTTGATTGTAAATTGTCTAATCGTAATACAAAACCCTTCTAGTGCGAGTTTCACTCGAGCTTGACCAATTTTTATATATAGCAAACATTTCTTTTATGAGTGTCATTCGTCATAATGCAGTCATTCGAGTGCTGGCTCTCAGCAAAAACACAATCGAGCCATTTCCTTTAATAATACGATAATAAAATGTTATCCCTTCACATTATTTACTATTACTTTGTGGGACGAAGAAGATGGAGAAAATTAACTTGGCTGAAACTTTTTATGTCATTCATTAGCTTTGATAACAATACTAGATTTAATACGTACCGAGTACGTGCTTCTATTCCACCTACTTACAGCTTTAACACCATACATTGTATTGCTCTCCCATTGTCGTCCTTGTGTTCATTGCGTCTAGGTGCCTGATAAAATATCACGCATTGTACATTAATGTTAAATGTGTAACTTATGGAAATCGTTTAAGTTTTTGTCAAAATAAAAATCAATTTAAACTTTAAAAATGTTATTTTTAGAAATTTTAAAAGCTTTGAACTTTGGGGGTTTCGTTAGAGTCAAACGTGTAATTAATCGTTTTCATGTTCTATGTTTATTGAATTAAAGTAGAGACTCGGGTCTTGAACATTCAAATAGCGTGTATATAGTGGTTAATATTTAGTACTTATTGTTAGATATATGGTTATTTATACATACAGTATGTATATGCAATTTGTTAATTAAACATGCAGTTTTCTTTGGGTTTCAATAATAGCACAGATCTAGAGAAACGTGATATTCTAAAATTAAAAGGACTTGAACTAACTTTTAAAAGCAGTCTACTTGTGAAAAAAAATCGCAAAAGAAATCAAAAACAATGAATGATTTATGAGAAATCGAACCGAGTACCAGCCATGCATAGAATAAATATCTAAAAGCTCTAACAACCACCACATATAATGAATTTAAACTTTTGTTTTTAATTTAAGCTTCACTGCATTTTTATATTGGTTTTTTTCATTATTCATTAAAAGCATTTTTACGGCAAAAGTAACGCAAAACTCGGCACAATTTATTATTATAATCTTATAATATTTCTGTTGAAATTCTCAGAAATTGTCCTGTCGTTTACAGTAAGGTGATTAAATTTTTTTTTTCTCTTCAAAGTTTATTTTGTTAAATCTATCTATATAAATATGAAAATAGCTGTTTTTCAATGCTCGCTTTTAACTCAAAAACAACTGGATAGATTTCGATCAATTTTTTTTTTTTACTTTTTATATACTTGGTCCTTATCTAAGAAAAGAATTATCACGATATCTTAATTAAAAACAAAGTTATTCAAGTTTTAAAAGATGCAGTTTTTACAAGCAAAACGCGTTAAGCAGTGGATTTTTCGTCGCTTTGATAGAGTGGGACAAACGGTGTAATGCGCATGGGCTGGAGAGAGGATGTTTCTACTTCCACTGCCTACTGATTATTTTATATTTGAGCGTAAACTTACTGCAGCCAGCTCAGCGAGATATTAAATTTGGTAATTAGGTAATAAAGATTTTTCCATTTTTCTATTTGTTTAGCAGTTTTTAAAATAAATTTTTTAGCCTTTTTTAAAATTCTTTTTTAGAATTTTTTATATTTTAATGTAACTAAATACAGATTCAAAATATATTTTTATGGTACAAGCGTTATAATAATCAAATTACATTTCAACACTCCCTTTTATAATTGCATATATTTTTTAACCAAAAAGAGTTAAGTTAGCGAGAAACAATTTTGTAAATTAAACTATATGCCAAAAACTCCTTCAGAATCCGCAATTTCTACAAGTTATTAATTGATCAATAATTAATTTTTCAAAAATTTGCAAATTAAAAATTAAAATTGCTGTAAAATACAAGTCACTTAAGTTTTTTTTAAATTGCTTCTTAATTACTTTTTCCGGATCCGCAATTGCTCCAGGTGTATAATTAATAGTAAGGGAGCCCACGATGCTAAATCGGGATTTACTCGAGCGTTATCGAGACCTATTGGGTTGCGAAGCTTAGATGATAAAAAGAAAAAAATGTCATATTATATATACCTTTTCAGCGGTGGGGGGAGCGGCTATAGATTTTCAAAAATGTAAAAAAAAAAACTGTTACGGGAACATACTCGAACGCATCAAATATTGATAGCATTCATGTCCTACGTATTTTTAAAAATGTACATATGTTAATCTGATTGTGTCCGTGATGGGGGTGGTCGTACGTAAGGGTTGAAAATAAAGAAAAAAAAATTTAATCAAGCGTGCCAGATTTTCTAAGGGGATGTTAAGCGAATCTAAGACAAACCTTTGGCGATATAATCTGACGATTTGAATGTGACGCAAGCGCGCTGCCATTATTAGAACGTGCAAAAAAAATCGCCATTTTGAAATACTCAAGCGCGTCAGATTAAGATATATATGGTTTATCTTTATGCCTTAGACATGCTGTCTCATAATCTGACGATTATCAGGAGGGATTCACCTAATCTGAAAATAATTCAAAAATATCTATTTGTATATATGCATACAGCCTATATTCGAATTTTCCCAGGAAAAAGTTTCAAATAAAAGTTGTAGCCACTAATGAGTCTAAGAACTATAGTAAGTTTAAGGAAAATCGTTGGAGCCGTTTTCGAAAAAAATTAAAAAAGCTTATAAAATCCTAGAATAAAGTGGAGCTCTCGGTTCACCAATTTCAACCAAAAGCTTCGCGGTACAACTAGTTATAATATGGAAATCAAATTTTAAGTTTGATGAAATTTGGATAAGCTTTATCCGAATTTTACCAAACTTGACATTCAGCCTCCATATTATACCTAGATGTGCTGCAAAGCTTTTGGCCGAAATCAGTAAACGAAAAGCTCTATTATATTCTAGGACTCAAAAACTCCTTTTCAATTTATTTCGAAAACGGCTCCAACGATTTTCTTTGAACTTACTATGGTTCTTAGACTCATTTATGACTACAACTTTTATTTGAAATTTTTTCCTGGGAAAATTCGAATACATGCATCACGAAGCTGCACGCATTAAACATTATCGATGATTTTTTGTTACTTCGACTTGTGGAAATCGTCAGATTATATATTTTTCGTAATCCTTGATTTATTCCCTTCAAAATAAAAAAAAATAAGCTACGCTCGAGAATGTCAAGATGACGTTTTTTTTTACAAATTTGTACCCCCCCCCCCTTCTTTACGTCACTCTCAAATTGTCAGATTAGTGGAATATACACCTTTTAGCATGTAACTAACTCACTTTATTCTGACGCGCTCGAGATTTTCAGATGATCAATTTTTTTTACTAATCTGATCCTTTATCCTTGACGGGTGGCCATATATATGAGACTAATATTTGGTGGAAGTACTTAACTGGGTATACAAGGTATCACCCTGCCGCGCTTTAGTAAATCTCGAAATTCCCGCTTGGGCTCCTCAGTTATAATAGTTAATTATCAATTAACTTTTTTAAAAATTTCAAACTCAAGAATTAAAATCGCTATAAAATCTAAAATAATTTTTATTGAAATTTTTGTTTTTTTAAGCTCTCTATCTACTTTTTTCATTACGCAAATAATTGATCAAATTTTTGAAAATTTTTTTATAATTAATTAATTTTTACTTCTATACTTTTACTACTTGACTGAATACTATGTATACATGTACTGTTGTACTATGACGTCATCAACTGCCATTGGATCTTATAAACATGAGTAGTTTAAACGTTGAATTATTAATTAACTACATACCTGGAGCAATTGCGGATCTGGAAAGAGAGTATTAAAGGAACAATTTTTTTGAAAAAAAAGGGATTATTTTGGATTATATAGCAGTTTTTATTTTTTAATTTACAAATTTAAGAAAAATTAATTATTGATTAACTAAAAACTATACACTTGGAGCAATAGAAGATTTTGAAGGAGCAATTTTTTGGCATACAGTGAAAAATGTTTTACGCTAAGTTCTTTTTGGTTATTTTTAATATATTTTTGCTTTCAATTTTTTAAAAGTTTTTCCTCTTTAAATTAAATATGTTCTTAACATATTTACCTACGCAGACGACGTCGCGGGTATCAGCTAGTCTTACATAAACCAAGTCATGGGTTATCTTTTGTAATGCACATGATGCTTCAACTCTTAATTTTGATTATTCCAACTTAGAATACCATCGAAAAATTCGACCTCATTCATTCTGAACAGTGACAGCGTTCTGTTTGGTCTATTTATTACTCGACCATCTATTTTCCTACAACTACAAAAAGAAAACACATTTAGTGTAGATACGACAGAAGTCCACCAACACATTTTCATTTTATATTTGGTTACTTTCGTTTTATTGTATGAATTATTTCATTATTTTTCGGAACATGTGAGACATTGGGAGAAGCTGAGTCACAAACAGTATAATATGAGGCGACGCAAACAATGAGTGAGGGAAAACGTTGCGTGGGACTTTTATCATGGACACTCGACGAAAAACTTTATTCGGCAATTTTTCACATAAACGACCGGCGATAATTTCAACTAATCACAAAACAAACGCGTTCCTACATTTTGCAGTGTTTCTCTACCCGAGCTTTTTATGTACATATACATAATATATATTTTCTTGGCATTTATTTGTAATTTCGGCTCGATCTGTGTGTAACACGTAGCGTTTTCCATTAATAGTAATAACCTGTAGGATTTTGTATTGATTTTTCAATTTGTATTTATAGAAATGTAGGACGAGATATGAGTGACAGAAACAAGGTGTTGCTAGAACTTGGAACGGGGTTGAGATTAAAGCGTTTCAAATAGAATTACAAGGCAAACGATTTTTAAATGAAAATCTTCGTCAAGGGAGGTTTCATTACGATTATCTAACTGAAAATGGGCATCATGACGATAAGAAATGTGCAGTTTTACATTAAAATCGTGAGTTGGATGCCTTAACATTCGTTTTAAAAGATAAAATGAGGATTTTTACTGTTGGAGCTTTTTTAATCCACGTAATAACGAAAGAACGTCTCATTTCCACATCACCTATTAAAGACTTATATTATACAGTTAGAATTTTTAAAAGATCGATTTTTTAAAATAAAACTTTTGTAATGAATATTACAAAATATTTAGGTATGATAATATATAATATTACTTACAATAATAATATATGATAATATGTATATTTAAGTATATACTCAGAATATTTCAAGTCAATCCGGCGATTATTTTCGAAGTCACACGCAAATTAATAAAAATAGTTTTCACTCTATGTTAAAAGCTTTTGAAACTTATGACGCGTTTTACTCAAACTGTGGTTTTTACAGACAAAGCTGAACTCTCGATCGGTCTCAAATTTTAACATAAGCTTCTTGTTTTCCCCTAAATTATGCACGTTCTGCACAGCGGTGCAGTTAGTGCTTTTAGTCGTGATTAGCTCGTGAAAGGATAAGTCCCTATGGACTACTCAATATTGGTGATTTCTCTATTGGAATCTATCAGGTTGATCAAATGGGTTCCGTCTTTTTAACCGTACCATCGCTTCGATATTACCCAGCAAGTTCAATGCAGAGTCGTTTGAATTTTCATCTAATATTTTCAAATATTTGTCGCTAATTCTTCAAATCTCCTCCTATACTGTTGGAATTTTGGTGTCTTGGCGTATTTTGGTGTTGTTTATATATCAGAGACATTACTAATTTGTCGCAAAGTTTTCACCTGGAATCTTTGGAGAATTCTAATATTGAAGTTAGAAGCTGCTTATAGTTGGATCCCGTAAGTCCAAATTAGCTTTAAACTGCTTGGTATACTAAGAGTTTGTTCTTGATAGATAACTGAGATTTTTTTTTCCAAGAAGAAAAATGTTGGTAATAACTTTTGGATTGTACGGGCATTTGTGAGGAATAATAAATATATAGAACTCTGAAAATCATTCCCTCACCATGTCCCAAACTCCAGATTAGAACATTGTCTAAAGTTTTTATTGAGAAGTCCTTAAAAAATCCGTTTGTAACTATGACTTGTCTATTGTAAATACAACAAATTTTCAAAATTTCTCTGAATTTAAGATCATAAGTCATTAACAACTTGACTAATGTTAACTCAACACTTGTCCCATGAAAATTAATCATTCCCTCACAGCATTACCAACAGTCCATAAATAGGTATATTTTTGAGGACTTTGGTAACACTCTCATTAGTTTTTGACAGTTGGTAGTACGGTTACTTGTTCGGAATGGCGAATTGACTTCAAGTTGTTTAGAGTAATTGTTGGAAGAAGATTTCATGGCAATATTTTAAAGATTACATTTTATTCAATCATTCCCTCATAGTGAAGAATAAAAAAGGTAATTATAAAATTTCAATTTTGATGACGTACAAAAGTATGTTTTTAGAGGTACAAAGCGTAGCAAAAAGCTAGCTGGTAACAAACGGTTATGTTGCGATTTTTTTTTGGGTTATGATTTGTTTTGTCATTCCCTCACCGTCATTTCCTCATTTTGAGTAAAAGTGAGAAGATAATGAATTATGAGGTAATGACTTTCAGACTAGATCGACTCGGTTTTCGTACATCTTTCCTTACAAAAACTTTTTAATTATCATCATAATTTGTAGGTTAATATAACCTAGTAGAATTCTAAATATATTTTAAAAATAAATAAAAAAGTGTTTGCGTGTACTTATGTACGCGCGTTAGAAGTTATACTTCTTTGGCATCATTAAAAATTAGTTTTTATTAATTTTATTCAAATAATCAATTTTATTTTAAAAATCTGTAATTTAATATTTAATAATAATAATATATATATTTAAAGACATAATTATTTAAAATAAAATTAAGAGAATAATATTTTAATTTATATCAATAAATAAAATCCAAAGAAAGCTGCAAGACGTTTAAAAATTTGTCAGGATCATTTTTCTGGTTAACAAGTCATGCATGTCATGAAAACGAAGCTTCATAGAAATTGCGAAATATAGTAAGTAGCTACTTTTCAAAGTAAATGTCTTAATCTTATTCTTATCTTTTGTTACTAAATTATTATTCTAAGATGGTTGAATCATTTCAAAATCCCAGATTTTGTGATAACTAAGAATATGCTTGGAATGCAGACGTCATTTTCATCATTAAATTTCAACTAGTATAACAGCTACTGCAAAATTCGATAAAAGTAATAACTTATTTATTAATAATATGTGTCATTTGTAAATATATAATTATTTTTAATTTAAATATAAAAATTAATAAATAAATACAACAAAAATTCAAATTACGCGCGCCTAGTTAAAAATACCGAGCCGTTTTGCGGGCAACTTCATCTTGATAATTTGTGATGATAAAATAGAACGCTACAAATGGTTCTAAAACCGCGCCGCGATGCTGACGTCATTTTCATCATTAAACTTCAAATAGTACCTATAACAGGTAATGCAAAATTCGAGAAAAGTAATAACTTATTTATTAATAATATGTTTCATTTGTATATATTTTTAATTTAAATATAAAAATAAATAAATTAGAAAATAAATACAACAAAAATTCAAATTACGCGCGTCATGTAACCCAGTGGTTTGGCGACTAACTTCATTTTGTTAAACTTTCTCTTAAGATGCGCGCGCATCTTAAAATTTCACTCAAATCATTCTTTCATAACGCGCGTAAAGAAGTATAACTTCAATACGATTTCATATGAAAAATAATTATAATTATCATTTCCTCATCTCAGTCATCATTCCCTCACATTGAAATCGTCAAAACTCAGTTATTCTGGGGACTACGATATTTTCCAATTCTAGTAAGATAAATAGTACTTTAAGAGCAAATTAAGATGAATTAATTTAAATATTTTTCATTAATTTATTGATAGGTAATTTTGAGATTTCATGAGAATGACCCAAATACAAACTAATGGTCTGGAATCACTGATCTAGCTGCTAGTGCTAATTGGGTTCTGCTCGATAGGATTCTTTTGTACAGTTTGCTCAGTAATGGGAACAAACTAATTGGCCTCTATGAAGTGAGATTATTTGGGGGGTTTCCCTGGATTTTTAATCATGATGACTTGAGCTACTTTCCACTGGCTTAGTACTTGTGAAATTCTATTTATGGCATTAAATATCATTATTATGTATACTATTTTCTTTTTGGGTAGCTCTTTAAGCAGTTTTTCTGTGATTAAATCATACCCTGGAGCTTTATTGGTTTTTAAGTTTTGGATAAAAACCTTTATTTCTTTCGGTGACGTAAATTTGAGTGTCGTTTTGTTGTATTCTACATTTTCAAGGGTTTTGGCAATTTCCATAGTATAAAAGCTTCTTAAATATAGTTTTCAGCAATTAATTAAAGCTTTCCCCCATCGAAATTCTTTTATTTTTTTAAAAAATTTAAGATTAAAATTTAAATGAAAATCAATTCTTTTGAAATACCACCAATTTATCAAAAAATTTTATTTTGCTTATTTCTTCAATTAACTGTAAGATTATACATTACTCACGAAATCAGTTTGTTTTTTTTTTTTCATTTTTAATGATGCATTGCAGAAATATCGTGATCAACGCAAGAAGCTTGTTGAGAGGAGCTTTTGGAGATCGACTAAAGTAGGTTTCAAATTTATTATTTTTACAAATGCAACAATGTCTAAATGCATTCAAGTTACCATAATATGAGTAAAAATTGACTTTTGAGGCGTTATTGTCAAAAAGAAAAGAAAAATAAATTGATTGTAGTCTTTTGATTTTACATAAACAGAACTGTGATTGACTGATGGATACGTTAGAGACTAAAACATGAAATTTGAAAACTTTATTCCTGAGGGAACTCTAACTTTCATTCAGGAAGGAGTTCTTTAAATTCTCCCCTAAAGTGGTTTAAAGAGGAAGTTCAAAGTTTTTTAGTTCTACTTTGAAATTTTCAACTTTCCCATATCCTAATTTTATATTTATGAATCTACTTACAAATTTAAGGAGCCTCTACGTGTTTATTTTCTTAATTAATTCATTTATAGTTTGAAAAAAGTTGTAAAAGGTTGTCCTTAATTTGTTTGGCATCGATAACTCTGTTAAAATTTCAAACACTAATTTTATTTTTGATTGTTTTTTTTTTCAAGTCTAAATTTTAGTCAGAAGTTTTTATCAATTCTAATCACATACCTGTTGACGTGTCCACTTAGTGTTTTTTTGTCAAAAAAAAAACTTCTTTAGTTGTCACATATTTTTTTTTTTTTTTTGAAAAGGGATATTTTTATGAGAAAACGAGTTGAGTGTTGTGACAAGCGATTTATTTGTGACAACACAAATAAATGGCTCAGGGGAACGGAAGCGAGACCCCGTGTCACCGTAATGATCTCATTAGTCCATGTTTTGTGGCGTCATCATCACCATCATTATTATTCTGTAAAATCCTGTAA
The DNA here is from genome assembly GCA_958496155.1 of Sisyra nigra. Classification (NCBI taxonomy): domain Eukaryota; kingdom Metazoa; phylum Arthropoda; class Insecta; order Neuroptera; family Sisyridae; genus Sisyra; species Sisyra nigra. The sequence continues at coordinate 48,973,293 of OY292316.1, forward strand.
CTGCTACAATCCGGCTGTTGTTTAAGATTGCTTGAGATTTACGTTTCATCTTAAACATTATACAACTGTGTAGTTACAAGAAAATATCACCTCGTGTTTGTTACACAGATCAACATTAATATTAAATTTAGATTTTTGATGTCTTATTTAGATTTCTTAACGTTAATCAATTAAGAAAATAACTTCAATTTTCGAATAAAAAGAAAAATTTCTTTATTTCTTATCCATTATTTATTAAAGCTACTGACTTTTATTTACATGAAAAGAGTTGATATAGTTGATAAAAAGGGTTGAAAAAAGACATAAGAAGTTTTATATGGTAACTCTAAATAATATAATTTAAGATTGATTAAAGTGAAAAAAGATCACCAACATTTTTAAGGATTTTATGCAGCTTCTACTAAAATGCTTTCATTCAAGAACACTTTCATTGAAATCTTTAACTCTTCATTCTATTCTTATCGATGATAAGAAGCTTATAATAAGCTTTCAATAACATGCAATTCTTTATCTTTTATGTGCCACATTTTTTTGGTCGCTTGTTTTCTGTTTAATTCTTACCTAAATAATGCAATTGATCTTTTCGTTTTGTTGCCAATCTCCAAAGAACATAAGACATGTAAATATTGCATCTTAATCTTATAAAAAAAGTGGTTGCGTGTACTTATGTACGCGCGTGAGAAGTTATACTTCATTGGCATCATTAAAAATTAGTTTTTATTATTTGCGTTCAAAAAATCAATTTTAAAAATTGTTTATAAAATTTGTCAGGATCATTTTTCTGGTTAACAATTCATGCATGTCATGAAAACGAAGCTTCATAGAAATTGCAAAATAAAGTAAGTAGCTACTTGTCAAAGTAAATGTCTTAATCTTATTCATATCTTGTGTTACTAAATTATTATTCTAAGATGGTTGAATCATTTCAGAATCCCAGATTTCGTGATAACTAAGAATATGCATGGACTGCAGACGTTTCTTTCATCATTAAATTTAAAATAGTATAACAGCTACTGCAAAATTCGAGAAAAGTAAAAACTTATTTTTTAATAATCTGTGTCATTTGTATATATAATTATTTTTAATTTAAATATAAAAATAAATAAATAAGTAAATAAATAAAATAAAAATTTAAATAACGCGCGCTAAGAAACCTAATGGTTTTGCGGCCAACTTCATTTTGTTAATTTTTGTCTCAAGATGGCCACCCATCTAAAAATTTCACTCTCATCATTTTTTCATAACGCGCCTAAAGATGTATAACTTTCTGTGTTAAATTTTCTGTGTTATTTTAATAGAAAACAAAAAAAAAGGCAAACCTTTATATTAATCCATGATGTTTTTTGTCCTTGTCCTATCAATAATACAACTAATAGTGGGTGAATTAGGACCACTTGTTATGTGAAATATTTTTTTTTCAATCGCCAACGTTTCGTCAGAGTTTCTGACTTCCTCAGGGCTCTATAATGAAAATACACAACATCAAATTACTAATACAATATTGTCAATAAATAAAAAAATTTTTTAAAAACAATGCATATATCCAAATCAATAAAAAAAAAATCCTTAATGCATTAATATGAACTCTAACTTTTAAAAGATTATTTAATTTTAACAAACATTTATTTTTAAAAATTATACTAACCAAAATTAAGTTAAATCACATTTGTCATAACAATAAAATTTCTTAAAACAACCCAACTGGTGGCAGAACAGCACAGGTTAGTATAATTTTTAAAAATAAATGTTTGTTAAAATTAAATAATCTTTTAAAGGTTAGAGTTCATATTAATGCATTAAGGATTTTTTTTATTGACTGGTCCTAATTTACCCACTATTAGTTGTGTTATTCTTTATATTAATTAAACTTCAAATAGTACCTATAACAGCTACTGCAAAATTCGAGAATAGTAATAACTTATTTATTAATAACTAGAGGTCGCCCAGTGGTCGAAATTCGACCATAATTCGTTACAATTTTTACATACCTAAGGGTACACTTCACTTGTAACTGCTTCAAAAACTTTAGTTACTAAGCTAACTACAGCAGATAATGAATTGCATTTGCAAATGTTTGGAAAATAATTTCTTGACTAATTTTTTCATTTAAAGAAAGTGCATCAAATAATGATATTTTAATGTTAATATTTAATGATTATTAATGAGTTAAACATAACGATAATATTTATTTTAAGTTAAGGAAAGAAATAGGTGTAGAGGTTTCAAAATATGTATTTTTTTTGAAACGTATATTTTTCAAAGAGTACACAAAATTAATTTCAAAAAAAATTTTTTTTTTATTGAGTTATGCGTCTTTGAAAAAGAGGGAAAAAAAAGGCCGGGTCCTCGTCGCCATGATTTCTACCCTTATGGTCATTTTAAAAATAAAACAATAATGCATTCTTGATAAGTACGAATGTCGCTATTACATAAATCTCCAAAGCTGAAAAAAAATTTTTTTCTGAAAATGGCGGCTGCTCAAAAATAAAGGTCAATTTGTTCACTCATTTTTTAACTTTGTCGAATTTTTTTAAAATATAACAAATTTAAATTTTCATTTTTTGTTGGTTCATAGTATAGAGAGATATTTAAAGAATGTTCATGCCAAATTTCAAGTAAATCGGCTGATTAGAACTTGAGATATTATGGCTACCGCATCGAAATAAGTAGTTTCTAGAAAAACGCGTTTAAAGTTTTACGTTAAGTCTCAACCGCTGTAGTTGCGACGACACTAAAACGGCTATGACTTTGGAAATAATTTTAATTTTGAAAAACTCTTTAAGAAAGATATTTTTGAATATATAAGCTATCGGATTATGAACAAAAAATTTCGACTTTTTCAAATTCCTAGACTAGAATACCCCCTTAAGACTCTATTTCGTGGATTTTAATGAAACTGCTTTTAAATACAGGGTTATTATAGAATACATACTTGTTTTACTATTCCATGGGAACTGTTTATTAGTCTGGTATGAGAAGTAATCTATATCATTTTCTGACCCCTAAACTACTACATTACAAAAAAGGAAATTAATCTTTTGCTCTGTGAAAACGAAAAAATATCTATTCCTCAGAAACTGTACATTTTTTCTGGATAAAAAGTATACTATATGTTAAAGCGGATTTTAATCTATATCTGTGCCAAATTTCATCCAGATTCATGTAGTACTTTTTGATTGAAAGAGGAACAAACATCCATTCTTACAAACTTTTACGTTTATAATATAAGTAAGAAGTAAGATCTAACAATTATTTAACAATCTATCGATAAATTATTGTAAAGATACGTACAAGAAATACACTTAACTTGATTTTTAAGCTTTTTGATTTGATTTTTAACCCTTGACTTGAAGACCCTTGGGGTATAACAAAAAATTGAAGATCTTCAACTTGCAAGATGAAAGATTTAGATCAAACAATTTACGTTGGGCAAAGCAGCTATCCAATACAGAGTAGTTACATTTTACATTTTCTAAAAATTTGGTATTGAAACGAGACAGACTTATCCGGCCTCACGTGGAGTAGATGAAAACGAACTTATTAACCTTATAATAATTATAAAAAGTTTAAGGTTTTTGGGTGTGTGAGGCACGGGGATTGAAAAACAAAAATATTTATTCTTATAAATTAAAGAAAATTAAAATTAACACTAACAATATTGTAAGGGATAAAATTATTAAAAATTAAAGTTTTAATTATCAACACGGTGAGGCTCTGAATCAGAGTCTTCGTTTTGAGTTCCTCCATTTACCTCGGAATCCAGTAGACCACGTCCCTCTACCCGATGCCCCCAAAGTTGCCGACAAAAACAATCAAATTAGACTTGTTTTTTCTCGACGACCCGAGGACACCGGTTCTCCAACTGGACCTGAAACAAATGCAAAAACTCCGTCCGCAGCGAATTAGCTCGCTTACAAAAAAAATAATTTAATACATAACGCCTCGTTACAGTATACTCTGATAAACTGAATAAAGAGTACATTTATTTTAGTAACTACACGATCAAAATTTTATAAGCAATGACTTAATTTTCTTATTAGGAATAAGTGAAAATATTTTTTCACATAATGGACATAAATAATTTAAATGGAAATTAAGAAAAAAATTCCTTCGTAAATTTTAATAGGCACTTAAACGGTAGTAGCTCGCACTCGACTATCTATGGCAATATAATGTGACTTTAATGTTGTCAAGCGAGAAAAAGCGCTTTAGACTCGCGTGTGCATTTAACTATAATTTATGTGATGGTACCACAATTTCTGGCTAGCTTCATCCAAACCATACTTATATAATATATTAAAAATGTATATATATGTATTATTATATTACATACATGTAAAGAAAAATATAGAGAAAGATAATCCCGTGGGTGTCGCGAGACTCCACCAAGTCTCAAAGCTCCCATCCACCAAAAGCTGCGCTGCACCAATCGTTTGTCACACATAATATAATTCAAACGTCCCACACATCAACTTAAGTCACACACATTGACCCCAAACATATTCCCAACAATTATTATTTCACCAATCGTTAATTTATTTTTATTTTGGTTAGTGGGGGTTTTTGTTTAAAGAAAAGCAGATGCAAACGTCTAATGCGTGGGTAGCCGAACAAGAAAAATGAAAATACAGGAAGAAGAGAAAGAATCTAGGAATAAAACTAATTTTGCTGGGTTTTTTTTTCATCTTCCTACATAACATTTTTTGAATCATATACAATTTTTATATTAAAGCTTCGCACTGAAAATGAAATGAACTGATTGGTATTCGTAATGAAAACATCTGCTTATAGACTTCACAGCTTTTCCTTTAACAAAATTAATATTTTCAATGCAACACTTGCATTTTTTCAAATCTTGTCCATATTTCTTTTTTAGTCATTCGCACACAAAAAAAAATCTACGTAGGTTTATCGCATTTTTGACGTAGAAATATAAACTCGTTGACGTCATTCGAAAATGAAAACAAACGGATCTTAATTAGCATAGCGCGACGGTATGAAATGAGGCTGTTGTTGACTGTGTGTAAGGATTTAAATCAGTGGTCGACCATATAACGAGCCATTTTATCCCGTTCGTGTTATTTCAGATGTATTCATTTCAATAGGTATATCTAGAGAGGTGACGGAGGTGCGCGATATTTTATCCTTTTAACATTGAAATGCTCTCAAACGTGCCGAAATTCCATTACCATCATCCCGATTGCTAGGGTGAAATGTTGTCCCTTGTACGTAACGCGCCACCCGCCAGAGAATCATTCGACAAGCCTTAAAATGGGGGCCCAACGGAAATAAATACACGGGAATTATGTTGATCTGGAAATATATAGAGGCGTCTCTGTGTGGGTAACACGGCTTTTATGTGAGCCAATAAATGATAATTACTGCTAATAATATCGGTAATTTGTTTCGGAATATGGGATCATAAATTTGTTGACTCTTGCTAATTGTCGAAACTTTTTTCAATGAAAGTCCAAAATAGTTACTAAAACTATTTTTCCTATTGTTTCTTTATTAATGAGCACGACCTTTTAAGAGCTTCATTCAAATGCAAACAAAATAAAGTTGTCTTCAAGCCGGAACTTGAGCTTATATCTTTTGAATTACCTAAAAATGTGTACCATAGCTATCTCAAAACCTAAAACTATTTCAAAATATTTATAATAAAATTTTCCACAAAAGTAAGAGAATTATGACTTACTTTAATAAAGGATATTTCAAGATTCTACTCCTCAAATAAAGGATGAAAGTTTCATATTAAGCTTGAAATTTAAATGAAGCCTTGAAGCCTTTGAAATGTGACTGTATAGAAGAGTTTTGAAATTTTATGGTTGGACGAAGCGACCAATGGGAGAGTGTTGAAGAGAATTAATAAAGAAAAAGAAATATTAAAAACCAAAAAGGAAGAAAGCTGGAGAACTTCGGCCATATAATGAAAAATTGATAGCAAATACCACCTTCCCAAATACAAGGGAAAAATTATGACAGAAGAAGATACGAAAAAAGAATAATTAAATGGCTCAGAAATATAAGAATATGGTTCTCTAAATCTAAAACGTTTACAGAGCTATTCAGAGCAACTGTCAATAAAGAAAAAATAGCCATGTAAAGGTTGGTGGTTACCAACATTTAGCTGATACCCGCCCACTTTGCTGAGCGCATCTAAATTAATATGATTGAATAATAGAAATTTTACCCAAAATAAGAAATTAAGTTATTTTTACAAAAAAATATAGTTAGATATTTCTAGACCTTTATTTTATAGAAAGTTCATAAAAATCCTTTAAACTACTTTTCCAAGAACAGATATAAGCTATATTATAGGTAGGATGTTTACGTTTTTTTTAATATTGTAAAATATTAAGAAAATTTTAAGCCGTGAGAACCTTTCACACCAAATGTCATATAAAATCATTTAGTAATTTTAGAAGAATGGATTATTAGCTATCCTTTAGGAAGTTTATCTTTTTTAGGATAAATAATATTTCATGTGTTCTCTTAAGATCTGAGGTTTCAGGTTTGGTAGTCTTAGGTTCATTATTCTAGGGTATAGTATTAAGGCCATTATGTCTTATCGGCAAGTCTGCTATTTCCCGGGGTCCAAGATTAGACAACGAATTCTTATAGATCTTGCTAAAATAAATTGAAAATTAAGAATATAGTTTTTTGGCAAAAAAAAAACGCGATGGTCACATGTAAGTTGCTATTTTCTCTTGAATAATAAGTTGGGCTGGATTTCTTTTTGTTCTGAGGGCTCTGCCTAACGGCTTCATCTCTCTTAGTCAAACTCCTAATCGGGATCACTTAAGTCGAACTGTCTGTTTTTGTTATTTATTCTTACGGGTGTCATTTTGGAACTAAGATATTTATTTTTATGAATGAAATCATATTTACTGCAGAGTATTTCCTTCTCCTCCCTCGACAATTCGAACGTTTACTCAGCCAAACTATTAATAATATATTAACTACCCGTAAATTCACAATGGAGTTATGGTTTCTAAGAACTTAACCTATCGCTATACTTTTATAATGGTTATAATTTTCAAGCGAACTATAATTTATAAGAATAACAAGTTACATAGTTTAAAATCATATAGTCTTTACGATATGATATGGCAGCACAGTTGCCTGCCGATGTATGTTTTCGCGCAGATTTTATTGTTTTTATTTTTTTGGTCGGAAAATCAACATTTTTTGGAATAAAAAGTATTTTAAAGCACTTTTTGTAATATTTACTACTTGTAGTAAGAATATCGTCCAAATCGGACCAGCCGTTTTTAAGTTTTCCAAGAACTAACAAACAGACAGGGAAAAGTATTCGAAATAAAAAGTAGCCTATAATGTAAGTTACAATATTAAATAACTTTTTGTGAAAATTTCATTGAAATCGGCTCAGCTGTTTGCAAGTTTACCCTGGACAAACCCTGTTATTACCTTGTTTTTTTGGGGAAAATTGCAATCCAAATGGCATCTATTTTTTTTGTATTAAATATATGAAAATGTGCTCACGCAGGTGAGATAGAAAACTTTTATTATATAGGTATTTAAGTAGCAAAAATCTTTAATCTTATTATTGGTATAGATTACAATGGCCAGCACTGGCCCCGAACAAATTGAATTGTTGAATGTATATAACGTCGTTTTGTCAGGGCAGTTGCGAGAGGTACCACTGCATGTTTGAATTCCTTTTCTAGTTGCCACAGATAAAATTATCTCCAATAGTCAAATCTTACTCAAATAAAGATAAGGGAAGAAGAAAATGCTTTATATTTCTTTAACTAAGTAGCGAGTACTCCTTTGTCAAAGCAATGATCCGCTTTAAGTTGGTACTCGAGTGTCGGTAACTTCTGGAGGACCTGACAAAACACAACCGAGTGAAACTTGGTTGGGTCCCGAGGCATAAGGGAATTGAAGGCAAATACAAATACTGGTTAGAAAGGTCAAAAGCTTAGCAAAAGAATAAAGGGGAGAATTTGCCCCTCGTTCACTGCTGAGGTTTTACGGCTGGGAAGGAACCAATTCAGAATAGTAACAGGATTTATAACCTAACACTGTAAACTGAGAAAGCAACTTCAGACTATGTGGAGATTGGAAGGAAAACATGCCTATGTTATTTTTGAATTCCATAATCTATTTTTGAGCTTACAAGTGCATGGTAGGCATCTATCAAAGCTTTTATATCAGCACCGTTGTTTTTGTAGTTCAAAGTTTTTATTAAGTTCATTCTCTCGGTGCAAGCTCACTGAAGTGGCTAGTTCACGTAAATTTTTTGTCGATTGTCATCCCAAGACAATTTATTTGGCTTATGAAGGTAATCTTTATGTTTTTTATTGTAATTTTCGGAGCTTTTGGTTCTTTTCTACACGAGTGAAAGACAATTCCTTTAGAAATTGTAAGACCATTGTTCTAGTTTATCAAGCTCATTTTGAACCATATAACTTTTTTAATAGTATATTATAGTTCTGCTAAAAAACTTCGTTGATAATTAAATCCACAGAATTCCGTAATTGTGGCTACTTTTACATCCATTCATAAGTAAAGTATGCATTTAATGGGTGATCCAAACACAATCAAACAAAAAAATTATTTTTTTGGAAATTTTTTTAGCTCTTGCTCTTTTATTAGACCTTTATCTTTATTCAAGTGTGCCCAATAAAAAAATAAATACTTCAGAGTCAGTTTCAAACCGATCAAAGTAGTGTTGATTCAAAATCTTCGAGCGTTTTTGGTCTTTATCTCTATCGATCATTCTTTAAGGTGTGGTCGTTTTCAAAAAACAAATTTTTAATTTTTTAAAAAATATTGTCCGTTAACTAATCATCAATCATTTATTAAAGTTCGTTGATTTTTCGAAATGTTCAACTAAACCAGTTATTTTTTAAATAAGCCCACTTGTTAATTGATTCAGACCTTATTTCCACCCTCAGAACATTAAAAAAAGAAAAAAACAATTTTTTTCTGGTGTCATTTGTTTTTTTGTTCAAATCAAATGTTTCATCTTTATTAAAGACCAAGCCCATTTGATTAGTCATAAAAACTTTGTTTTTGTATAAAAACATTTGAATTTTATTGTTTCAAAGTTTCTAGCCAATAGAAGAACACGAGATTTTCAACAATCACTTAACATTGAACCCTAACGATTGACACCTGAAAGCTCTTCTTCTTGTTACTTCGTTTTAACCATTCGTGTATAAAGTGTGTAATCCAAACCGAGACGGCTTGAACTTTTACTTTTTTACCAACCAGTTCAAGCATTTTTCAATTTAATTAAACTTGGTCTCTTTGAAATGTTATACACACCCCGTTGTTAAAGTCTCAAAGCATTTTGTTAATACTTCATGAAGAATCTTTTCGTAACATAATCTCTTTAAAATTAACACCGGAAACATAAACTTTATCTTTAGTACCAAGTTAATTTTGTCTTCTTCTTTTTCGACTTAATATCTGGAAACAAGGACCAAAGAAATTGTATACCAATCCTACTCACAAAAATTCTTCACTTCAAACATAAGTCTGTATTGGATCGAGTGTGCATGTATGTGTATGTACGTATGTGTGTGTGTGCAACACCTTGGCCAACATTCGCACATGTGTGAAACAAACAAGGATATCGCGAGCTTTCGTATTGCATCCTTCACGTGCTAGATGAAGCCGCGATCGCGTTGTCCTCGTCGCCCGAAAGCTCCATCAAGTATATGAGCACAAGATAGAAGCTCGCTCGTATCAGTTTTGCGTGGGCGGTTTAGAGAGGAACTTGCACGGGCCTGGGAGTGGCACACTTTGGTGGTGCATTTGTCGGGATATTTTCAACAATTGGTGGGAGCGAGAGAGCTTTGGAGAGTGAGAGAGTAACGCGCGGGACGGACAACGACGCCACTGCCGCCACCGTCGTCGACGTCGACGACGACGACAGCGTCGTGTTTTTCGTCATGTCCATCGCTTGCCTCTGTTATCCCTTTGAACATTCAGTCTTGTGAACCCTCTAACAACAGTTGCAACCACCATCAATTTTTTCATCCCTTAAACACAATTTTTTCTCCCCTTTTTTCAAAAACAATGACAATTTTTCTTTAAAAAAAAAAGAAAGTGCAACAGTTAAACAATCAACAAACAAAAAAGACTCTCTAACAATGTTGTGTGTTCACTTGTTTATTTTTCATTTGTTTTGGCAACAAACTTTTCATGGCCGTTTTGATCGCACCAAGCTAATAGTTATTTAAATCAACTGTCGATCAAAAAAAAAAAAAATTGGGAGCTCAAACCAAAACCAAAAAAAAATGTTAAACAATAAATTAATTTGTTAAATGATGGAATTTATTGGTGGAAAACTGGAATTAAAACCGGAAAAATCGCGTTATTGTCAACGGTGAACAAGAGAAAAATTAAACATAAATTTGTTAAAAAGGAGAGAAATAGATCAATTGGTAGATAGAGGAAGGAGAAAAACAGAAACTATTTTTTAAGATATGTAAATTTTGTTGGTATAAAGTTTGTGGATCTTGCGATATCATCATCAACAAGTGGACGTAATTGACTATAGTTATACTGGTGGTACGGGAGAGGGCAGCACGTTCGATACACTCACCCACCTTTCGGAAGCTTTCTGAAAATTTTGAGCTTTTCTCTCCGCTTGCCGCTCTGGAACAGTGTGAATGGCTGGCTCACGATTCACCGATCGCACGACACCTGATTAAATCATGATCACATAATAATCAGCCCAGTGAGATTTAGATACTCGACTAAAACGCTAAAACTCTGAAAATTCTGGTGAACAATCCTACTGCAACAATCCCAAACAAAAAATCGTGATCGATGTGGGCGAAAATCGTTTGTGTGAGCCTGCTGATGGCTCAGTTTGGATCGTACGCGGTCTGTCACAGTCCTCCGTCACAGATCCCGTTGTCGTCGCAGCCGGCCACCGCGAAATTCTATCCGGAAAGTTGGCTGTTGTTCGAAACGCCCGCGCTGCTGGACGGCGGTGATGACGGCGAGGAAGAAGCTATTTTCGGTCCCGGAAGTCGCGCGCTCTTCCCAAAATCGACAAACGATGAAAATTTGGAACACCTCCTTGGCCCCGCGGCCAGTGAGATTCGTACCAACGAAATTCCCAATCCTATAATTCATCGCACTGATACCGAAGACCTGGACAACGCAATCGACCAGAACTGGAAGCGACTGGAGGCCACGCTACCAAAACTAAACGAGCACCGGCCAGAATCCGGAATCTTCCAACATCACCGCTATCTGGAACGACTTGCAAACCTCCGAAAATCCGACAGAAACATCATCAACAACAACAAACAACAATTGACTGACCTTGATAGTAGAATGGCTAATTTTATTACTAATCCTAAGACAAATATAAATAATTTAACCGGTAATAATAAAAGTAAAAAAAATAATTTAAATTTAAATGATAAAAAGACAAACGCAATGTCGGCAACGACGACAAAGAAGAGCAAAAAACGCGACGCCAATTGGCGCAAAAGGGACAGTCTCGATATGCACGGGATGCACGATGTCCTACCGCAAGGATTGGCCAGTCAATTAATGTTGCGATCGGCTCGAGGCAATCGCCAATATGACGTCCCACAAATTGGTAAGTAGAAAATTTAATTTCTACAACTTGATTATACGCTCATCAAAATCCACTGATCTCAATCATAAAAATTTCATGTCAGTGGACCCAAAACCTCCTACACATTCACAACGTTAGAAACACTAAATGGATGTGGAGGCTGATTAAGCTCTTTACTAGCTTGATAGGACATAAAAGAGTGCGGCAGTACATAAAAAAAGAAACGAGATGACACAAAAGATTAATGTCCTGTTCGTGACCTGTACTTTTAATTCTTTTGATCCTCTCTGATAGAAAATGGCCGGGACGAAAAAGAGAAAAAACGCTTATTATCTCGAACCAGATTTTTTTCGGTTTGTTCTCCACCCTCATTATCTCTTTCCTATCAACAATTTATTACATTAATTTCTTGTCGAAAAACAAAACAACAAGCAAAAAAATGACTAATTGATTGTTGTAAATCTCTTTTCAACAAATGAAATTTGGGACAAAATATTTTCATTTGTTTTTATTTATAAATATCGTCTTTAAGCGAAGTTTTAATTAATAACGATAATCTGAAAAAGCAAAAAAATGAAAATTAGAATTCTTCAATCATAATAATTAAAACAGTTGATTTAATAAATCTGAAAATTAAACTTAAGAGGGAATATAAAATTTGTTTATCTATATGCAATATCCAATCTTCTTATGTATTTATTGCAAAACAGCAAATCAATCAAAAAATTGGCAAATTAATTGTTAAAAACCTTATCTTTATTGGTAAAAATTTAAAAAAAAAAACAAATGAAGTTGAAGTTAAAAAAATTGATTTTTAAGGGATTTTTGGTTGGAATTAAGGTCTCTATTAATCAACTAGTGGGCTTACTTGACTATAACTGTTAAATTTTCAAACTAGGGTTCTGGGAACCAAAATAAAAGATTGACATCGCCTGTTAAGTTAGGATATGGGTTTTTTCAGGAGTTTGAAATTTGTTTTTTTTTTGTTTGTTATTAACATATGAGCGTCCACCTCATTTTTTGTTTGTAACTGAAACATTTTTATGTTATTTGTTGTATAAGATTAAAACAAAAACAAAAAACAATTGTTAATAGATAGTTGAAAATTTTGAAATAAATTGATTTCAAATGTTTGTTAATTAAAAAGGTCCTTAATACGTATGAAGTGAAATTAAGTGGAATTAGTTTTGGTTATAGTTGAAAACACTTATTTTAAAACAAATGAAGTTTGGAATTTTGAAAACTAGTTTATTTAAGGTTTGAATCGTTTAAATATTTTAATTGTTGGTAAGCGAGGAAAAAGGTAGAATATTTGTCAGTTGTTCTTATTTTGACATTCTTACACTTTTGTGAATGACAAATGGAAACCTTTATAAGAGAAAGTTATTTTTCACTCAAAAACCTCTATAATTGAGACGTAAGCTAACCTTTACCTGCATAAGCGATAATCAAGTGGATTTAACATCTGCTATTTATAACTGCTTTTGAAGTTTATTACTACATATTAAGAGTATTTCCTATACCCCTCGAAATGTGAAAAAATCCACAACAATACCCTTAAGGCTTTTGTTTTTTGTTCATTCCACTAATTTTAAACCCTCTAAGCGACGTTAATCACTCTTTAAAAAAACAAGAGAGGTATAGAATGTGGGACAATTGGTTTGTTAAAGGTGGTTTGGGTGGATTTAAAGTCCTAAACAAACATTAAGTCGGCTTTTATAAAAAAAAAAAATTATAATTTTTAAATTAAATAATTTATAGCTACAAAATGGAAGAATGAGTTTGGTAAAAATGTTTTCTATATGAATAAACTGTCTCAAATCTTATTACATCTCAATTACATAAAATTGTGAAAAAACAAAAGAGCACTAACTTAAAGCTTGAATTGATTGTTGGGAACAAACAAATGAAGTTTGAAATTTAAAAATATGGTTTTTTAAAGAATTTGGGATGGAAATAGGGTCTGTGTCAGTTTCTGAGTGGGCTTACTTGAAAAAAAAATAGTTTACTTATACAACTGGTTACTTATGGAACCAAAATGTAAATTTGATATATTGATAAGCTAGGGTATGGAATTTTCAGAGATTAAAATTTCAAAATTTTTTGCTGGAAATATGATCTTTGTCTATCTGTAAGAAGGCTTACTTCTGAATGGGTATCAAACTTTCAAGTTTTCATTCTAAAAATATGGTTTTAAAAAATTTACTTGAATGCTTTTATACTGTTCTTGTAACTATTAAACAATTTAAAAAAAATTGAAGTCATTCACTGTTTTGCTTAAAAAATATACTTGAAAGCAATGAAAAGATCTTCATTCGAGATTTATTTGAAAATCTCTATTAAATTATAAATTTAATAAAATTTTCAATAGGTACAAAATGTCGAACGTCAAAAGCTCTTACAATATAAAAAATGCATGAAAATGTTCATGGTTTCAAATTCGATTCATTACTTAAAAAAATAAAAATAAACTGAAACATTAATATCATCATTTAACTCGACTAATATACCACTGGGAAATGTCTTTCTATGTCATATTTTCCTTCTCATTCACCTCTTTTTTTGTATGTTATCTTCGCAATTCCCAGCACGAATGAATTATTCATAAACGTATTTATTGGTTCAAGGAAATAAAACTCGAACGCAGAAGAAAAGTTTTGCGATGTGAAATCATACATCTTTTGGCCTCCCGCCTTTTTTTCGGCCCAAACAAATTTATCATTAAGTTATTTATAGTTTACAGATAAGAAGCTGGGTTTCTTCCATTGATCGGACCAATTGTAAATTTTGAAAAAAAAATTGACTTAAGTTGCCACGAACGTGACAAAATACTCCAATTGAAATTAAATGGATTCCTTTGAAAAACATTTTAAATTAAAAAAAAAACTACAAGTTTAACAACATTGTGTTTAAAATTAAAAATATTACATTTTTCCCCGCCCTTTGGCAAGGTAATTTCTCTGAATCAACTGTTAATTTTTAATTATCTAAATATTTCATAGTCCGAGACTATCATAATGGTAATGAAAGGTTTACGATGATTATAAAGCTGTGAAATTACCTTGAAAAAAATTAATTAATATCAAACCCATTAGGGATTGCGCTTTTATGTCATTTATGAGCGCAAATGTCTATGTGAATTTCCTGAAATTTTTTTAAAGGTTGTCGTGTTCAAGTGAAACCTTTTGGGTTTCAAAATGTATTATTAAATATTTTCATTCATAAAAAATTAATTAACTTAACATTTCTCCAAGCAGAGAATAAATGCCATTATAACAAATATCATAATAAATTTCATTTTAATATAAAATTATTTTTCAAGAGAATTCAAAAAAAAAATTCATAAGAAAAAATTAATTTAATTCAACCAGAGAAAATATTTTCTTTATTCTAATAAAAAAAAAAAAAAATAAAAAATAAAAAAGCTTCAGAGACAATATAGATAAATAATGAGATATTTATTGGTTACTATACATTTTGAAACTTTTAAGCATACAAAAAAAACTTCAAAAGAAACGTTTCTAAATAGCATCTAATCCTAGAAGGATTTTTTTTTACAAAAATATGAAATTGAATGGAAATCAAAGGACTAAGATTCAAAATTGATATTAAAGTATTGATACATCAAACATTTTTAGTCGTAGTAAGAAGAAATTAATATATATATATATGGTTAAGCTGATTGACTGACTGATACACTGGAGCAATGGGGCAGCCCCTAGGCAGGTGCTGGCTTTCTTTAAGAGCCTGACGCTCCTCTAGTAAACAATTATATGATATCAATTTAAGAAAGATTTCAAAATTCCATCTCTAAGTAGCTCAAAAATCGAATTGAAAGGTTCTTGAAATTCTATTCTTGCAATTCACAATCCTCATGAAAATATTAAAGGCCTCTGAGATTTAAGGTTCTTAATTCATTCATGAAGTGTTCAATGGAGGGTGTCATTAGGCATGAAGGGTTGACACCATATTTTTAGATAGTTTGTCCATTATTCTGTTAGTGTTGGGGAATTTGTATCTTTAAATAAACAAAACTAAATAACTACTAAATAAAATCATGGAAAAACAAATTTTTAGTGTCTTGGTTACCTCTTCCATTGAATGGTAAGAAAATTAGGTAGAAAAAATGAATGATAATGCGAAAATTTTAGTATAAGGAAGATAAGGTCCACCTAAAAAACATTCTTAAGCTCCTAACAGATCAGCTGTAAGCGTTGAGTAGGTGAAGGATTGAAAAATCTTCATAATATCTTTTTCCTAAATATTTTTAAATATTTCAAAACTTTGCTTTGCAGTGAAAAACAGTAAAATATAAAATTAGGTTAAAGAATTATATTACACAAATACTATTCACTAAAATTCACAACACAAATTATAAATTAAAGTAAAAATAAATGTAAAAATCATAAAAATGTAAGATGATTTTTACATTTATTTTTACTTTAATTTATAATTTGTGTTGTGAATTTTATTAAATAGTATTATATTTGTGAAATATAATAATTAAGTCCAAAGTCAACAAAATTTAATTTTTTAAAGGTTAAAGCACTTTTCTTTTAAAATCTTGTTCTTGTTTCATATTCTCTTTTTGAAGATTGAAGGTACAAACAGCAATTGTAGCTTTGGAAACTTTGGCACAAAATACTTTTGTAGATAAGCGGTCAAACCATTTACCGTTAGCAGAAAACCAGATTAGGGCTCGTTCCTCCGCACTACAGTCTTAGGTTTATTGTACTCCTATTCTACTCATGTATCCGTATATGACCCTATATGACAAAAATTCTTGCTTATTCCAGGTTTAGCATTCTACGTAGCAGAACCAGTCCTTGTACTAAGCTTGTTGCGTGATTTGTGCCAGTTTAGGTGTCATTTATCCCATACAGGTGTCGCTACTTTATGAGGGCTTTGCAGTCCAAAATGATATGGGTCGCGTTTTCCTCCCCATCCCCACACAGTTTGCATGTGGGGTCTTGTTGAGACAACCCAATAGTTTACAGATGCTTTCTCAGTCCACTGTGTCCGGTACTGATCTTTACCTTTTATTTTACCTTATACCATAAGTCGAAGAAACTCCTACCTTACACTTCTCATCACAAAGCCCTAGTATTTTATATTTTTTCTTTGATATTGTTTAGAAGTTCTTTTTGTTCATTGATGAATTGAAGTTATTAGTAGTTAGTGATGGTATTAATCTGTTAAAAATAAAATTCTTTGATGCCCAAAAATTGAGAATATGTTTATTGTATTAAGACAAAAATAATATCAATATAAAGGTGTGGCTTTTTTTTTCGTTTTCCATTAAAATAACACAGGAAATTTTATAATAGTTATACTTCTTTAGGCTCGTTATGAAAAAATGATGAGAGTGAAATTTTTAGATGGGCGGCCATCTTGAGACAAAAATTAACAAAACGAAGTTGACCGCAAAAACACTCGGTTTCTTGTCGCACGTAATTTGAATTTTTGTTGTATTTCTTTACTTATTTATTTATTTTTATATTTAAATTAAAAATAATTATATATACAAATGACACATATTATTTAAAAATAAGTTATTATTTTTCTCGAACTTTGCAGTAGCTGTTAAACTAGTTTGAGTTTAGTGATGAAAATGACGTCTGCATTTTATGCATATTCCTGATTATTACGAAATCTGGCATTCTGAAATGATTCAACCATCTTAGCTATTTATTTTATTTCGCAATTTCTATGAAGCTTCGTTTTCATGACATGCATGAGTTGTTAACCAGAAAAATGATCCTGACAAATTTTATAAACGTCTTGCAGCTTTCTTTGGATATTATTTATTAATACAAATTAAAATAATATTCTCTTAATTTTATTTTTAATAATTATATCTTTAAATATATATATATTATTATTATTAAATATTAAATAACAGTTTTTTTAAATTGATTATTTGAATGCAATTAATAAAAACTAATTTTTAATGATACCAAAGAAGTATAACTTCTCACGCGCATACATAAGTACACGCAACCACTTTTAAAAGCCGCTTTATAGATTAAAAAATAAATAATGCCATACGATGTACTAAAATATTTAACTTGCATTAGATGGTAATAAAGAGATCTTTTCAAACTAACTAATTAAACTAACTTTTCGTAATACTTCTTTTAACTTCTACTTATTATTTCGTTATTATTTTGTACCCCGTGACGTTGTTCAAGGACCAGCAAATCAATTTTAATTTCCCATGGACCCCTGAATGATACCGAGGACCCCTGGGGGTCGGTAGGAACCACTTTCGAAACCACTGCTCCAGACCAAGATCTGATCTTGTAAAAATTTTTTCATGCTCACGAGTGATTTCTTTGCTTGCTCAATCTTTGATAGTATTTTTTTAGGATTGTACTGGATAAGCTCTCAGATGTTTTATCGTGGTTCCCTGTTCTGTTGTCTGTTCCTTGACATGTAGATGAACGTTTGTTGATGTCTTTGAGAAGACTAATAAAATTGGTTTTGAAGACATTTAGTTTACCTTACAAACATTTCCCTTAAAATAGTTTTTGTTTCCATTTTTCTTTTAGGATAAATACTTGACGTGGTTTAATAGTTAAAAATCTCAACAATGGAAATGTTAGTTTTAAAATTATTCTTTCATACAAGTTGTATAGTTTTCGAGATTAACAAAAAGAACAAAACAGAAAATTGTACACAGGAGGAAATTATCTTTTCATGTTCTGCTAGTGGACAATTATTTTTTATAATCAGCTTTTAAGTCATGTAGATGAACATTTTTTTTTCAAATAAATTTTACTTGATATTTTGACTCGCAAAACTTGATTTGATATCTAAATATCAACTGTTGACTCGAGTTTGACTTGATTTTTTATCAAATTTAGATTAAGTAGTAAAGCTCTATGTGAAAGGAAACAAAATTTACCATTTAGCGTTTAACATTTCAAAGGATAAGCTTTGAAAAATTAGGAACTAATAAACATTTTTGTCTAATGATTATTTTTAATCTTTTTGTTTCCAACTAAAACTTTCAATGAAAGATTGTTTCTTTCCAAATTGATGTAAGCTTTTTGAAGGACGTCCTTTTCCAGTCCCTTGAGACCAAGTTCAGTGTGATGTGTGCTTTTGACTCGTTGACTTTTCATTGATTTTCATTGTGTCCACATAAAGAAAATATATCAACTTGTCAACATAATTCAAAGAACGAAAAGCTCAGGTCTTAATAAACAAGGCAAACAAAAAATCTACATAACTATCCTCAAGTTCAAACATTAATCAGACTAAAACCTTTTTTCGTTTTATTTCATTGTATGATTTTCTAATTTAACAGTGGTAATTGGTTGGAAGGTCAATGCGAGAATTGCTAAAATTAACTCTGATTTTTCATCAATATAATAAGTGAAAACCTAGAGCTTTTATATCTAGATCTCTATACGATATACGTTTAAATATAATGAAAGCCTTTGGCTGTGTAATTAAGGGTTGGTGGAAATTATGAAATTTATTAGTTGTTTCTTGGTAAATGTTATGTTTGCTATTAGTTGTTGGATCGGACGAAAATAAATACACATACTATATGTTTAAAGATAAGTGTTTTGTAACGATCTGCTTTTAATAGCCATCAGCCAACATTATTTATCTAATTGTTCGCTCGCAACAACTTGCTTCGTTCAAAGTTCAAACGCAACTATTTATCTTCAGATTCTCTAATTAGTTAATTGATTTTGCTGCTAATTAAGGGAGAAACATTTTTAGACTTTTTCTCTCTCTAACAACTTTTTAGCTATATTATTTCAAAAGTATCTTCGACTATCTAAAATTAGAAACTTATCGTCAACTTGCCAAAGACTATCAAACTTAACAAAACTTTCCCGCAAATTGATAGATGCGATACAAATTACAATCCCACAACCAATTTACCTAATTTTCACTTACCTCAATCTTTGGGAAACTAAATGGCAACAATTTCTTTTCGTTTTGTTTGCAATATAAAGCTCATTTGGTCGATGGAATGGGAGAGGGTGCTATAAAATGATTCAATTCGAGCTGTTCATGTTATAATTGTATGTGACGGTATGAGCTTTTCACTCGTACAGTGTTGGAATTCCGCGAATGAGATATGACACGAATTTGTAATTTCTTCGAGTGACTAACAAAGACTGTGATTGGCGAGTGAATGTGAATCACTCAATCAATGAGTCAAATTTTTTATGATCACATTTAAGCATATGTTAACTTCTGTTCAGTACTATGATTCATGGAGGAATCACAATTGGAATTTCTAAATCGATAATTATTTAAAAAGGTTTTAATCAACTTGCTTTTTCTTATTTTAACTAAGTCTTATCAATTTATAAATTTTGGTTTTATAGTGATAAAAACGTGAAGTGTCATATTAAGTCAGTCTTCTTTGTACCAACCATAAACTTTTCTTTTTTCGCTAAATCTTTAAAGTCAAAGAGATGAAGCATTGTTTCTTTCTAATTCTATCATACATCAATACTCGACAGTGAAATTTACTTACATTAAAAATTCCCATGTAAGCTTAATAAAACGAGCCGTCGAACTAAGCATGTTTTAGTCTTTTGAATAGCAAAAAGTTCACAGTGACCTCATGCAATTTTCCAACCAGATTTTCTCCCTTTAAACTTTTAAAAAGGGGCCTTTGGGTGCTATCTCTAGGACGTTTTGAATGCTAGACAACGTAAGGCTCCCAAGGATAAAAAATATTTTCTATAAAATCAAATCTTATTTTTTAAGACAAAAATATCGTTAGAACTTTCACCTTTGTATAATATTAACTTATGTCCACCCGCTTTGCTAAGCGTACCTAAATTAAACTGAATTTTAACGATAAAAAATTGCATGCGATTTAAAAACAGTTCTTTATGGACGATTCAAGGTAATTTAAGAGAAACTGTACACTTTTTAAAGACCAAAAATTTTCTATTGTATCTTCTAACTTTCGTTATACTAAAATTCACACAGTCAGGTTACAAACCGGTAACTATCTATATATAACAATCCTGCAGAAACTATTTATTTTTTCTGAATGGTAAATATTTTTGATGGAACTTCAAGACTTTAGATTACTTCATAATAAAATTTATTACCAAAAAAAATGCTGAATGGAGCAGGACTAGTTGGTTATCATTTTTAAGGAATTGATATATATTACTAGAGGGACAATGTATCGAGATTTATTCATGAATGCAAAAAATATCAAGTCGCAACATTTCGTCATACATTGTAGCTTCCTTAGGCTCTCTGATGCGTGCTCAGCATCCTTGTCTTTTTGTAACCTTGTATATACAAATAATTCATAATTTTTTCTATTTTAAAAACAAATTTGATACTAATGATTGATAATAATTGATACTCTTACTCATTCATTGCAAATCCCAATTCATTACCCTTCTAACTATATATATATATATATATATATATATATATACATCAATCCAAATTAACAAGGATCTGTAGAAATTTTAATTAAGGATATATTATTTGATGATCTATAGAGACCTAGAACTTTTTGGTTGTGAAGTTAAGTAATAAATAATTTTTTGGAGAATTTTTTTAAGTGTGTGTGTTAAGATTTTCAAAGTTAAAGCTCCCGAAAACTTTTAAGGACCTTCTGAGTTGTTTCTTAAATGTTGGAGTAACAAATAGTCTACAAATTTGGTTCTTTGGAAGTTTTCATGTAAAAACCATTTACAAGAAAAGATTTGGATAAGTATAGAATGAGTATGAATATGCCAATTGTGAAATCATATATAATTTATGAGGACAAGTAGAAGTAGAGGGACATAAGAAGCACTTTCCTTGTTAGTCTTTCATAAAATACGATCAATCAATATTTCAATTTTTGACGTATACTTATATAGTTCCATTGTACTGTGCTCTTTTGGAGATATTTGTACGGGTAATAAATCTTCAAGTCACCTTTTATCGTACCAACTGTATAAAAAATAATTTTAGCTACTTTGCACGGAAAAAAATAGTGGTGTAAAATTTACAACACTAAACTAGTAATATTTTTACTGCACTTTGTGTTCACTATAACTACAAATGTAACATTTGATAACACGCTGTGTTGTATGAACTTAGCTCTAACGTATAGTATTTTTTACTACCATAGTGTAGTAATATATGTAGCTGTTACAACTGCTGAGTGTTTTACAATTAACAAATTTTGGCGTTTGCGCATAACATTTACTTATTAACCAATAATTTTGACAAATAAATGCAAGTGTCGGAAATTCAACTACATTTTTACTAGTTCATGTTGTAAATAATACTACAGTTTTTTAGTTACACTTAACTGGTAAACGTTACCACACGTGGTGTCATCCTATATAATACTAGTTAATGTTCTAAAATTAACAAGAAATGTTGTTAAATCCACAACACATTTTTTTCCGTGTGGTTATTTTATTTGATCAGTTGGTTAACAAACAATTTTCACTTTTTTAAAAAAATTCCGAAACTACTATTATATACTTACATAGAGGTAGGATCTACGATTATATACTTAGAAAACATAGTGGAACCGGCCAGAAGGGGAAGGGAAGTTATGATAAGAATCCTCTCTTTCTCTCAATTATAGCAAAACATTAAACTTACTCTTTACCTAGATGTGACTATTCTAGAGATTCATCAAGTCAAGTGTTGGATATTTTTGAAAATAAATTGAGCTTGAATATTTTTACTTTTAAGTAAAATAACTTATTGTGTCAATATATAAAAGCTTGACTTGATTTGAGATTTAAATTTTAATAGTCGATTTAAACTTGACTTGGTTAAAAATTTAGTGCAAGTAGTTTAAAAATCAAGCCAAATTGTATTAAAATCAAACCAAGTAGTAAATTTTTAATCTTTTCCTATATTCTATTATAATTGTGAAACTATAAGAGAAAAAATTTTAATAGGCTTAGTAAAAATTAGTCGTCAGACGTCAAATGACTAACAACAGTCATTTGACGTCTAAAGCAAAATTTTAAAAACGATAATGAAACCTCCAACTATGAGAACAAAGCAAAAAGTTTTTAATTTACAAATTTTGTACAAATTGACCACCCTTTTTGGGGTTGCTTTACCCTTTATAAGTCAAAAATTTATTTAAATCTAAAAACAAATCGTATTTAATGGATTTCAAACATTGATTATCAAGATTCAAATCAACATTTTGTACAGATCGATTTATAGATTATAATCAATGATTAAATAAGTCTACGCCCCTCAATTCCAACGATCGTTTTGTACACAGACAACCTTCTGTCGATTTTTTCAAATATAATTTTGTTTCTCATCTGATGGAGAGATAAATAATTCTTTAGTGTCAAAAAAAAAAACGATAAATGAGGTGATAAAAGATTTTAAAGCTTTTTTTAAAGCATTCATTCGAAAAACGTCACAATTAACGGGATACAGCAAAAATGAAAAAAATGTGTTATTTATTCGTTAAAACATGGGGGTGTAATATTATCTAAAAGGCCTCTAATTCAAACATAAAAACGTTTACAAGCCCCCACTGGGATAATAAAAGCGATAATAATCCTTTTAAAAGACGTTTGAGCTTGATATTTTCCCTTTTCAAATAAAATATAAAAAACAAAAAAAAATAAGAGCTGTTCACAATGTTTCTCATGAATCATCATCAGCTTTAGCTTCACATAATTTGGCACGAGATTATCGTTAAGAAATTAAAGTCCCTCGGCTGTGTTTTTATCTTTTTTTTAACGCGTTTTAAAGACTTATTATTACTTACGTTTGTAATGTTTTGCATTGAACACATATACGAGAAATATTTTTCAAATGGTTTCAATTCGGTTTTTTGCTTCGCCATCGTATCATCGGAGATTAGAAAGGATGAGATAGATACGACGTCTTTTCATCCGTATATATAAGCTTTTTTGTTAGGAGGATTTAAGACTTATAAAAATTTCCTTCCATTCGTATTTCGAGTAATATTAGAATGGAAAAGTTCGACGCAATATTGCAATATTTTAAAGGAGCTTTTTGATGAAAATTGAGAGGAAAATTGATCGCATTGAAATGCATGACTTAGTCTCAATGAAGCCAAGAACAACTTTAGTCTAACTATAATTTGTTAACTTGAACTTTACCGTAAAAAAGCTGAAAGCGCCTTCGGTCGATACTCGGCACAAATTAAAGCTCTCAGACGAGAAAAAAATAACTTTTTCTTCTTCTTCGGCTATTTTTAAAACTTAATCTGACAGGTGAAACATACCACCATTATACCATATATTGACACGTGTCACACTTGAACATTTAACAGATTTATTTTTGAACGTAGCTCTCTCGGTTAAACAGAAAAGATTTCTATCGGTTCTTAAAGCTTATAATTAACCGATAAAATTCAAGCTTGAAAATATTTTAAACTTTTTCTTTTTATAAATAATGGGACTTTATAACCTAATAATTAGTCTTTGCATAGTTAATTTTTCTTGTTGGTATCGTGGCCGATCTTTTAAACGAAATTAATGCTTTAAAACACGCGTTAAAATATTACCGTGATGACGTGAGACATTTCCCGGCTCAAAGTCTCATCGCTTTAACACAGTACTAAGACCACAACCGTCTACTATAGCGTCGTCTAATTTTTTTCTTGTTAAATCGAGGAATTATGTAACGTTTGAGACGGTAAAAAATAATGAAATAATTTATATGTAAAAAAGAAGAAATAATGGACCCGCTGAAAAAATGGGAAGATTATTAATACAAAGAGATGTGTTTTATAATTAGAGACGAGAGAATGGAGTGATTCGATGGGGGAAATGTGTCCTGTTTGTTGTGTATATGCCTGAGCCAAAGGTGAGGTGAATCCATGTAAATGAAACGCCAGTGTTAGATGAAATGAAATGGAAGCGAATACAAGTTGACGAGAGCAAAGCTCATTATTTATTTATTCAAATGCGAAATATTCATTTGCACAATTGAACGGCCTTTTGAGGCCATTTTACTTAGGTGCCTGACACATTCTATGACCTCCACTATTAATTAGACCACAAAAAAATTAAATTGTACCAAAAAAAAAAAAATATAATTGTCATCACTAAAACGATCAACTGTAATACATTATTGCTCCCATTTGTTAAAATGGAACTTTTTCAATATTTAATTTTAAAAAATTCTTTCTCCACAAAACCTTGGTTAATCATTAAAATGTTTTAACTCATTTAAAATTTCATCCTCTCCTCTTTGGGAGGGGGTTCTAATGACGTAATTTTTTAACGTAAAAAAGTATAAAAATCGTTAAGTTTTAAAAAAAAAAAATTTTCTCGAAAATATTTTTTTTTTCACTTTCGTAATAAATCAGGGTAAAAATTTTACGAATTGAACAAACAAAATAAACATTATGTTATTTCCAATTAAGTACACACACAAACATTTGCTCGGGGCGTGAATAAATACCAAACCCAGTTAAATTCGACCAGCCGTACATTTATATACATTTATACTCACACGGGCAAAATAACATAACCCTTCTAACCAGGGGACACGTAAACCTCCATATACCTTCTATTTTTCATAAATACACGTAAATATAAATCCGATTTTTTCCTCTTCTTTCATTTTCTTCGTTTAAATTTATTATCCACGTATATATTTGTTCGGAAATCAACTTAAAAAAATACCCCATCCCCTTGGAAAATACCTCAAGCGAAACAAACATATAGCAATGACGAAATTTTCTACACCACCTCCCCCTCACCAATCCATCTCGAATAAATGTCGCCATTAAATCTTGCGACTTACAAGATCAACTCGTCTCACAACACAAAACAAAAAATCAACGATGCGTCACAGCACACATACACACACAAACTAAGCTAACTTGATCATCTCGAAACATTCATTTGTCAAAATATGATTTTTTTTCTCTTAGTTATAAGTAAAAATGAGAGTAAAATATAAGAAAGACATTTTTTTTTCATTCTTTCAACGCTCCTCGTCCATCTGTTTTGAGGTAATCTAATGAATCCCCTTCAAAATTATCCACCCTTAATTTTTCATTGTTTTTTTTTTGTTTTCAGTTTGTTTCTCTCAAATCAAACACAATATATTGTTGACAGAACAAAAGCAGTCGTGCCATGAGGTTTTTCTCATTTTTCATTGGATCATTTTTTCCCTGAAAACACAAGAGACAATGTCTTATATAAATAAACAGCCTACGCTTAGTTGATATAAACGTTAAAGTACTCATGTAGACATAATATTATGTCATAGCTCATGAGTTATGACGTATTAAGGAAACTAAGAAATTTATTTTTAGATTTCGAGAATTTTGTTTTAAAAATTATCAAGGGTTTGTGGAGATTTTCATTTTTAATTGTTATGTTTTGAAATATATAAACAGTGATTTCCAAAATACAACATTTCTGAGGGCACTAAAACCATCAAATAGAGAAAAAGACTAAAGTATTCGCTGTTCGAGCTATCATAATAGGTTTGTTTCAATCATCCTGCTTTGGTGATGTACAAACATTTACCAACATTGACAAGAGTAGCCAAAAAGTAGATAAAAGTGAGTGGAAGCACTGTTTGCAATTATTTTCTGCGCAAGTCTACCATCAACTTAGACCTAGAGTCGATTAGTATGTGTTTACATCCGACCATCATAAAGTGACAAGTTCGCTTGAGTTACAAACGCCCCGTTCAAGACAGTGCATAAGCACCGCCAAAACAGCCAGGAAAGCGCTCGTACGCTGGATGGTCGTTTGGAACGAACCTAATATTGAAAATTTATCTAACTTAAATCACTTTAATTTGACTTTAATAAAGTAGCCCGCGACATTTAAAATTTCAAAATGGTAGTCTAAGATTTAAAAGATTGTCGCCTATTGTTTTACGAGGTAGTGGGTAATTATTTTTCGAAAAGGAGGCGCTAGATCGAAAGTTCGGAACTCTTTGTATTAAATAAACTATTCAAAATATGTTGTACTTTATCACAAATTTTAATGAACCAAAGCTGAGCTTTTTACACTTGCTTACACTTTTAACAGCTTCCTTACACTAGCATTATTCTACACCTCAATAAAGAGTTTGGGTACACGTGTTTGTATGAGTTTTCTTTTTTTTACTATGACTTATTTGAAAAAATTGTATAAAGATCGAATTTTTGATTTCAACTTTTCACAAGAATTATACGTTTTGAGGTCCTCTGAGTCCAGAAAAAGTAATTTTAATATATTTGTCGGTTTATATGTGTATGGCAGCAAATCTTGTCATGAGCTTTATTCACCAAACTTTGAATTTTTTTTTAGAATTGTGTCTAGTTGTGTCGTGAAACTTTTGGTTGAAATCGACTTCCAGAAAATCCTACATTTAATCATTAGGTTTTGGGTTTTTTGAATTTTTCTCGAAAACAGCTCTAACGATTTTCGTTAAACTTTCTCTATTTATAAGGCCTATTGAGTTCTGAAAATCTTACCTAAAACTTTTCCCTGAAAAAATTTAGATGAGATAAATTTTGGAAAAGAGGTGAAAATTGGCGAATAAATTAAAATTGGAAAGTTTAAGTAAACTTAACAACCAACAAAAGTTTTTATTTATTTATGTTTTGTAAATTAATTATTTATAGATATTGCTGATATAATTTCATTGACTGGAGCCTACAAGATTTTCAACTAATAGTGGGTTTTAAATATAAAAAAAGTTTTATGACGCATTGCAGCAGATATTTTTTATATTTGCTTATTCAAACCATGTTTTGTACCCTAAATTGTGCCCAAGGTTGTCCTTTTTATATTTACATCTAATAACGATACTATTTTACATTATAAGTTTATATTCTTTCGATTTCTTTTCGTGTCCAAAGAGGTTATATACAATCAGAAGGTCCTAAAAATAAAAGGGTAATTCTCATGAAATCTTGAAATTCCTGTCCTAGCAGTTTTTAGAATAAGCCTAACTGTCTTAGGATGTTTTTTTTTTGAAAGAACATCATCAAGGCTAAAAATGTTGGTGGTACCTTTGGGATTGTACGGTCATTTGTGAGGAATAATAAATATAAAGTACTCTGAAAATCATTCCCTCACTATGTCCTAAACTCCAGATTAGAACATTTTCTAAAGTTTTTATTGAGAAGTTCTTAAAAAATCCGTTTGTAACTATGACTTGTCGATTGTAATTACAACAAATTTTCAAAATTTCTCTGAATTTAGGATCATAAGTCATCAGCAACTTGTCTAATGTTAACTCAACACTTGTCCCATGAAAAATAATCATTCCCTCACAGTGAAGAATAAAAAATATGATTACAATATTTTAATTGCGATGACGTACGAAAGTATGTTTTTAGAGGTAGAAAGCGTAGCAAAAAGCTAGCTGGTAACGAACGGTTATGTTGCGAGATTTCCTTAGGTTATGATTTGTTTTGTCATTCTCTCACCGTCATTTCCTCATTTTGATTAAAAGTGAGGGAATGATGAGTTATGAGGTAATGACTTTCAGACTAGATCGACTCTGTTTTCGTACATCTTTGCTTACAGAAACTTTTTAATTTGTAAGTTAATATAACCTAGTAGAATTCTAAATATATTTTAAAAATAAATAATACGATTTCATATGAAAAATAAATATAATTATCATTTCCTCACCTCAGTCATCATTCTCTCACATTTAAATCGTCAAAACTCATTTATTCTGGGGACTACGATTTTTTTTCTTCTAGTAAGATAAATAGTACAAATTTAAGAGCAAATGAAGATGAAAAAACGATTATTCAAGAATTTTTTCTGAGGGGACATCTAAAATTATTAATATTAAAATTGAATACACCATTTATAAGACTCTGATCAAGGACAATGATCGAACCAAAGATAAATTTTATGTTTGCGTCAAAGGGTTTTTGTTGTAAATTCCGTTCGATTGAACCGAGTCAATGTTGGACGTTGATGTTCGTGGTGGAAAATCTAAATTGTCGTATCGTTCGATACATTATATTTGTATGTGTTGTATGTACACATAATGCATCGATTCGATTAGGTTATGATATCAATTTGTGGAATGCTTTCTATGTGTGCTGTTTGTATCATGTTCCATTTTTCCAATTGGTACGTGGTAATTGTCGTAGTATTGAATCAAGGCAAAAACAAACCGATCGTAAAATATATAAAACAGTATAAAAGAAAACGGAAAATTGGTTGTTCGTTTCGTTGTGGACGGTCAATCAGCGAGTCTCAAAATTCAATCAAAACTTTTGTGGAAATTTGCATTCAATTTTGTCGTGGGAACGGAAGAAGGGGGAGGTTAATGGTGTATATGTTGAACGAATCTTAGATTGAAAATGGGAATTGAAAACTATTAGCAACGAACTTTAAACGTAAATGAGATTTCAATAGGAAATTGGTGGAACTTTCCGCTTTTTCCGGGCTTCCAGTGACTGGTTCTATTTTAGATTTTCTAATTGCTTACCGATAAGTTACAGTTTTCATTCAAGTTTTACAATAAAATGGTTTAAAATGGTGGACTGATTACTTTAAAACCCTCATATTTGGAGGAAAACATTTCTAAAAATCTTTGTCCATTTCAAAATTAAAAGTTTTCTTTTCTGCTATATGAATTCACAATCTGTTCCTGGACATTAAGCGAATATGATAAATGTACAAGTTGGAAAGACCCCTAAAAGAGGTTAGTGGTTCTCTGAATGGTAACTCCAGAATAGAGACACGATTCAGCCTTCGATGGTGGCCGGAATTGTTCAGGAGGTTGACCGCCAGATAGTTGGGATGGCCGTCCAGTTTCTGCAGATATTTTTGACTGAATCTGGTTATCTCATTTCTGACTAGGTTTGTTCCAATCGTCCTTCTGGTTATGTTCAAACACTGACAAACAGACAAAGAGCAAGACAACATTGACCAAGAGACAAGAGTGAGTGAAGAACATAAAGTGACAAGTTCGCTTGCGTTACAAACCGGTTAACCAGTGCTTAAATATCGTCAAATCAGTGTCGATATAAGAGATTGTCCCGAAAATGTACGTAGCCGAGGCCAAGCGGTTGTAAGCTGAAACATTTCTTCACTCTTGTCTCTTTGTCAATGTGTCTTGCTCTTTGTCTGTCTGTCAGTGTTTGAGCATCACCATAGCTAGTCGTATGGAACAAACCTACTGCAGCCATTTTGAGATTCCGATGGATGACGTGATTGGTGACGTACCAAGAAGCTTCAGTTATTGTCCTCAGAGTTTTTGACTGAAAGCGCTGAATCTTGTCCCCATTGGAGTCCCACCTGTCCAGGTGGATTAAAGTATGGACTTATATTTAGTTAATTTGCGGTCCAGGGACAGTTGGGTCTTTCCTTGTGGAAGCCACCACAGTTTTCGGATAATAATGCTCAGTTGACCAGTTGAGGCGTCTGTCCAAGTGAATTCCAAGGTACCTGACCTATCCTGACGTATCCCGGAAAAATTAAAAGTAAAAAAAAAATTTGTACCAATATTTTTTAATGAAATATTGGTCTTTAAATATAAATTGAATACAAGGTAATGTTTTATTAATCGTTTAACACGATTTTTAATTCGTTTTTCCTCCCCTAAAATTGAGAGCCATTAAATTTATGACTTTGTTAAGTTTAATGCAGCCACGAATAATAGATCTAAGGTTTATATTTTTAATTCTGGTTGCGTTTTTAAATAAAATTTATTGTCATAGATGCTCTTGTTTCATAACACAGCAGTTCAATAAATTCTATAATAAGAATAATGAGATATGCACGTGCAAAATGTACTCAAACAATTCGAACCTGAAAGTTTGATTACTTCTTTTTTTATTTCTAAATTATCGACACTTTTTTAATTTTATCTTCAGTGGAAGATTTTCCTGTAGGAATTGCCCTGGTATTGTAACACTTAATATAATTATGTTATCTATATAATTTTTCGGGAGGCTCGTTTTGAATATCGAGGTCGAGGAAAACAACAACGGACGAAAGTACAAGTTGAATGTTGTACGATATCTTTTCTCAAGGAAATTCACAACCCTCCATGAATATAATCGAACACGGTATCCATATCACGGCACACAATGTATACCTAAATAAACAGACAGCCCGAGGGATATCGGAATGGTTTCCATTAGCATTCAATCCCCAACTCGTGGCTGATTAATCATAAAATATTTGTGTAGTCTATGAACGAGAATGTTTAAACTTGATTTTTTTTTCAGAAATTCTGAGTTATTCCAGAAGAGCATTAAACTCGGAATGAGTTCACACTAAATTATTTTTAAGACTTCAAGTCTTGAAGAATTCAAAATGAAAATGTCCAAATTTCAGATTTCTTAAGTCTTGAGAAATTCATAATTTCTAGAAAAAAAAATTGTTAAAAATTAGTTAATAATTTTAATTTTTTTAAATTAAAATTTAATTTTAAGCGATGGTTTGAGCCTTTATAAATAGACGATAATTGAAAGTAAGACTGCAGGAACAGATTTAGATGTATTTCGTTACACGAGAGAGAAGTAAGATGCCATTTTTAAGGGGAAAGAAAAGGAGGGTTTATATTCCATGAATCGTATATTATAATAAAAATAATTTTTACAAATATAAATAGTTAATAAAAAGAACATTTATTTTACAAATATTTAAAAAAATTTAACCGAATCCATCATGTTCTTTATTTTTAAGATGTTAAGATATTTCATTTCTCTCACATGAAAGATGCTGCTTTTTGAAGTCTTGAAACGTAAATATTTCTAAACTCATAATAAAGTCATTTTAAACCTCTTCAGAGATGGATTTTACAATGGATAGTAGAAATTTCATTGAAATTCTAGTACATTAATTTGTTCTTTGATTTTCAAAAAAATGTATGCATTTCATCTATTGTTGCAAAAATTCAAAAAATCTTTTGGTTTCTTCTTGAAAAAAAATGCATTTGGGATATTTCTTGCGGATATCGCAATGACAGTTTTTCGTTTCATTCAGTTGCTTATCAAATAACTGCTATTTAAGAAAAAAAATTGCCTTGTAATTATTTGATTTATTAACGTTTTTGAAATCCACCATCTTGCACTGGTATGCACATACTGTGTCAGTTTTATTAAAATTTGGGGAAATGAACTTTTTATCGATTTTTGAGTATGGGTTTTTACGAAAAATTAAAACTTTTTAAGAGTTGTTTTGATGGCAAGTGCACTAGGAATGTTTTCAAAGGAATTGTTTTGAGTTGGTGGAGGTGCTGGGAAATGTGAGTGTTAGCGGTTTGGTGAATGAATGAATCATTCGTCTTGTGTTTGTACATCTGCTACGCTTACTATATACGAGGAATGCATCCATCGAGATATAGAATCGGTTCGGTTTTTTCGGTGAGAGATATTTGTCGATGGGAGTGTGGGAGTCACTAGGTGGGGGTGGTGGTACGAAAACGAGAGACGTCAGATAGTCGTGGCGCCTGAAAAGATCAATGCATGATGCACATACATACATTGACGATTCGCTCATACAAATACATGATAAAATACAAACACATGCCAATATTGTGCATCGCGAGAGAAATGTTTTCGCACACATTCATGTCTCAACGACGATCGCAAGGCTGCCAAACATAACGTTAAATAATCGGCCAACAAATTCATCTATACATAGCGAGAACGATACAGTATAGTTGAGATACGATACGATACAATACAATAAGAGAACATAAACATTTTCCAGTTCCACATGCGGAGGAGAGATGTTTCAGTGGTTTTCGTTCGTTGTGTGGAAATTATTTATAGTATTTTCCCAAGACAACGTCGTTTTTCGCGGACGTGGAAAACCCAACATGTTTTCGTCATTCATGCGTATTAAATGGATTAATATATTTATATATATGGCGTTATTTTCTTGCGAGAAAAACAGAAAAATTATTTGATATATTTTGCACAAAGATAAATTTGAAGGTTGTACGTAGAACAAACCGATGATTTTAATTTATTAATAGAATTTTATTAGTACACCTTTGAGTATTATATCATAATCTAGAAAAATTTTTGGAAAAAAAAATTGTTTATCATTACTGAAGAAATTTTGAAAAATTACGGTGGTATAAGTAAAGAAATCTCACAGAAGGAGTTTGATGCTTTATATTTACGATCAAAACGCTTTGATTGATTTTTTTTCGTACTCTAAAGCTTTTTTGAGCGTAATTTTGGAAAATTTAAGTTAAAAGCTCTAGTTTACCAGTTTTACAGTCATCCGGAAGAAAATTATTGCTTAGTTTTCTGTTATTATTATTTAGGTTCTTTTGAATTTATTCTAAAAAAAAGTTTTGAACTCACACATTAAGAATCAATCATCACATTATCAAAACGTTTTGATTCTTTTTCTTAAATTTGAAAGAAATTTTCTTTATAACCCTTTTAAAAATTTGTAAATTCAAAATAAAAATTGCTATATAATCCAAAATAATCACTATTTTTAATTTTTTTTTTTCAAAAAATTGTTCCTTAAATGCTCTTTCCGGATCCGCAATTGCTCCAAACATATAGTTAATTAGTAATTCAATTTTTAAACTATTAATGTAATAAGATTCAACGGCAGCTGATGACGTCATAGTACAACAATACATGTATAAATAGTTAAAAATAACTAATTATTAAAAATATTGCAAAAATTTGATCACTTATTTGCGTAATGAAAAGACAAGAGAGAGCTTAAAAATAAAAAAAAAACTTCAATTAGAAATTATTTTGGATTTTATTGCGTTTTTAATTCTTGAGTTTGAAGATTAAATTATAAATTTACTGTTAACTATACACCTGGATCAATTGCGAATCCGGAAAGAGCATTAAAGCAGCAAGTAAAAAAAAAAAACTTAAAAAAGTGACTTTATTGTATTTTACAGCAATTTTAATTTTTTGTTTGCAATTTTTAAAAATTAATTATTATTTAATTAATAACTATAGACTTGGAGAAATTGCGGATTCTGCAGGAGTAATTTTTTGGCATAAAGTTTAATTTAAAAAAAAAATGTTTCTCGCTAACTTAATCTTTTCTGGTTAAAAAATATATGCAATAATAAAAGGGGGTGTTGAAATGTAATTTGACTATTGTAACGGTTGTAACTTGAAAATTTATTTTGAATTTGTATTTACAAAAAAATATATAAAAAAATTCTAAAAGAAAATTTAAAAAAAAACTTCAAAAAATATTTTAGAAACTGATTTTTTCTAATATTTTGCTTCGCTGCAGGAAGTCTTACCGCGTTCGCTCAAATATGAAATAATCATTAGGCAGTGGAAGGAGAAACATTCCCTCTCTAGTCCAATCTGGTCATTATGCAAATACCGTTTGCCCCACTCTATCAAAGCAACGAAAGAACAACGAAAGCATACGCGGTCAGCTTTGAAAAATCGCAATGTTTACAACTTTAATTACTTTGTTTTTAATAAAGATATCGTTAGAGTTCTTTTTTTAGATAAGGACCAAGTATATAAAAAGTAAAATAAAAAAAAATGATCTAAATCTATCTGGTAGTTTTTGAGTTAAAAGCGAACTTTGGAAAACAGCTTTCATTTTATTTATAAAGATAATTTTTAGTAAAAACGTGTTAAATTGACACATGGGACACATGGGGGTCCCCTATGTGTTAAATCCACAAAAAATATGTTAATTAATGTCAAAAGGGTCTAGGGGGTTCCCCTAGAGGGGGTTTGAAACAAAAAACATTTTATTTGAACAAAAAAAATCATAGTCATTGCTCGTTTACCCGATTTTCATTCATTGACTGAATGTGCACTTCTTGACACCGCGAAGTTTTACGCAAAACTAAATGTTTAACATCAAAATAATGCTGCAAATACGATTTGTAGTTATTTTATGAGGACTTTTTGTCTGAAGATATTTTATCTGAGGATATTTTGTCGTGGGATATTTTGTATCCGGGGATATTTTGTCGAGGATATTTTGTCTGGGGATCAAAACGCATGGAACCAAAAATTCACCTAAGTTGTTTTTGATATTTAAAAAAAATTGTTTATTTGAATTAAGAAACTTACATAGCAAAGGTTCTTTTGATATAGATATGTAGATTGATAATTGTTAGACTCGAATTACAGAAAATTGATATTTTAGAATAAATATTTAAAAATAAAATCTTCCAACCCTTCTTTCGTATTACATAGCAAAAATCCTGTATTACAGTCCACTCAAGAATAACACTTTACAATTTCATTTCTCTATCTTCTATGATTAAGCCGATATGAGATAATCAAATCCATAGAATTACATTTTTGAAGCTATTTTAATAAACTAGAACGAATCCAAGTACATCCACTATTTTTAGTTTAAAAGTATTTTAAAAAAATCCTTGACTGAATTAGTTTTAAAAACGCTAACTAAAACGTTTTAGACGTTATAGCCGTTTGGTGCATATGGCTAATAAAAATCAAGAAATCAATTTAATATATTCCTCCTTCTTTAAATTGGTTTTGAGATGAAACTTGACGAAAATCAGGGTCGACAACCCCGGATTTATTTTCATCCTTCATTTTCTCAATCTGGAAAAAATATTTTTTTTACATAAAAATTATTTTTAAGAAGTATTACATTTCTTTCGCATTCTAGTCATTAAAAGTTTACAAAAAAAATTTTTTTTTTCGATTTTCAAGTAATTAATTGGGAAGTGGGCGCGCAACCGAGGTCCTTAAAATGTTATTAAAATGCAAATGTTGTGAATCAAAAACTACCACGCACTATGTACCGATGTGTCTCTGTTGTAGTATGTGTACGAGAAAATGGTTAGTTGGGGAATTGTGCGAGAGGAAGTGGGAGTGGGAGAGAAAATTGCCTTGGAGAAAAAAAGTTTTAAGCTCTGGCTTCTCGGTCCCAAAGGTCAAAGGGTTTCTCTTTTCTTTCTGGATTTAATGGGATTTGGTGGGCGTCAATTCGTGCTCTAACAATTCTTATACTCTTCGTCCACCAGAGATTTCAAATCAATTAAGTCAAATGTATTTTTCCAAAAAATCTTTTCATGTTTAAGTTCAAATTTTCCTCAAAAAAGAAAAACGTAGAAATTTTGTTTGTATTATTACCAAAGGCGTTAATTAATGGATTTAGAAGTTAACAGAGTTTTGTCGTTTATGTGCAACCTTGTGGTTTGAGTTGAGAAAATTTAAAAACTTTTCCACCAAAGCTAATTGCTTTATGAGGCAAAAGCGGAATTGGTAAAGTTTTTATAGGCTCAAGTTTTTCTTTTTTAAATAACGATACTTTTTTTTTATTTGAACAAATCTACGACTTTCATTATTTAAAATAAGTCACTGTAAATTTTCCTTCAATCTTTTTTTTTTTTGATTTTAAACTCCGTCGACCTTACCAAGACTACGAAAAACCTCTGGATTCCACTTGGGATTAAACATTTAATAGCAGAATTGAATTAGAAATATTATTCATGTTACTTGAAACAATAAATAATAAATGTTTGCACGGTGAAATATTGTCATAATTCTCATCTCAATCCTCATCTGCAATGTTTTCGTTTCTCGTTCCCGGGAAACAAATTGAATTTTTATCAATTTTTAGGTGCGCGTTCGTCTAAGGATTGTGACATCACTGAAAGTTTTCTTATATCGCAAGAATATGCCAACGGAAATTTTCCCTAAATTAAGGAAATATATTCGGAAAAATTCATTGGAAACTCGATCGTTTCTCGTTCGTTCGTTCGCTTTCAACCAATTGCATTTATTGTTTCAAAAAGAAGCTTTATCTCGTCAAATGTGTCAGTGGAAAATTGAATTGATCAATGTAAAATATGACATGCAACTCCTTAGATAATATATGGGAATATACAAAATGTATTTTGCTAAAAAAATGAATTTTACATAGAGATAAATTCAAGAGATAAGTTTTTTATAAAATTTATTGAAAAAGGCTCGAAAGATTTTGACTTGCCACTAAGCATAACTCTTGTGCTCTCTTAAAACGTATCATTTATGCATTCAACTGCACCATTTTAATAAGTATTTTAATGACTTAACAAGAACTAAACTATTAAAATTCTAAAGAAATTTTCTAGTTTTTGAAATGTACACCGAAAGTCATGACAAATTGATTCTGAAATTTTTGAAATGTCTAAAAATCTAATTGAAGAGATAAAATATTCTTAAATAGTTTATAGCTTTTAAAATAAAATCTATTCATTGTTTGGTCTTCTAAGTAGGTGCAGGACAAAGATATAATGATACCCCTATACAAATGTAATAACTAAAAAAATTTATGCTAGCAGCACCATGATAGCAATGAAACTTTTGTTACATTTCTTTCGGGTTCTTAGGTTTGTGTTTAATAACGACAAATTTATTTTTAACAAATATTATTGATTTATCTTACACTACTGACAGTTATAAACTACACGTTAACAATGAGTCAGTTCACTGTTTAACTAGTCAGTTTTCACAGTCACTTATTCACTAATTGTCACTCACTATTGCACTGTTACACTTTATTTAACAATGTTCACAATTTATTTAACACTATTCACTATTTATTTTAAGACTCGTCGAAGATTTATTTCACACTGAACACTTTCACCATTTATTGAGACTATTGCTTTTTATTTAAGCGATTTATTTAAGACTGACTTGCCTGTGTTTGTCCAGGGCTTTTATAGGATTTGGGAATCCTTCTAGATCATTCGGTTCTATTACCCCTTTACCAAACGTTCTAAATTTCTCAGAACATTTATTTTCAACACTTTCTATTTGTTTCTTGAAATTATCGATTATGCTAGAAACTTCATTTCTTTTTAATTCACCGGGTAATCCTTTTCGTGAATCCCTCGCGGCAGGTGGTCAAAAAGTCCCGTCTTCTTGAGAAAGGGTGCTTGATAATGCTCCGCCTGGCCGCCCCTTCCCACAACAACGCCTAGGTCGTTCCCAAATTGGCTTGGTTAATTAGGCAGGGGATACTTCCAGACTCTCAAAATGGCGACACCCATCCATCTTTAAGAACTTAAAATGTGACAATATTTACAACTTGGTTCATTATCAACTTGAGTTATTTACAACTGGAATTGTATTATTTATATTTTGTTATCATTATTATTATTTATTACTAGATGATACCCGCTCGCTTCACTGAGTGTATCTAAATTAAACTGGTTATTTAAAAGATTCCCTACCTTCATAGCGGAATACGCTGAATATTAAAAAAAAATAAACTTATCTATTTTGACAGAAAAAGATTATAGATACTGTCAGCCTTTAGATCCAAAGAAAGTTCATCTAAATTCGTAAAACAACTTTTTAAGAAAGAGATGTTAGCTGTCTCACTTCAGCTTCTATACGATTTTTAGTAAAAAGTACTTGTATTCCTTCCGCTAGGACTTGAAAATCTTTCATACCAAAAGTCATTTAAAACCATTCAGCTATTTTAGGGGGCATCCATTAATTGCGCGAGGGGTTTTTTACGATTTTTGGAATCCCACCCCCTCCCCGCTGGTAAGATGTCATGAGATTTGGCATATATCATTCCCTCAACCCGCAATCTAATGTGATATTTTGCAAAACAAAAAAATACGTGATATTTGGGAGACCTTCTCTTTGCCCAAAGTAAGATTAGATGAAATTCGGCTCGACCCTATCGGCGCCTCTGAACGCCTCACGTAATTAATGGACGTTCCCTTAAAAGAATAGATTAGTAGCTATCCTACCGGATCTTCAAAACAATCAAAACTTCATTAAAATTCGTTCCGTTAAGTAATTAATGAACTTTGAAATTTTTAGTTTATTATTTTAATACGTTTATTTCTAATTAATATCTTCGACAATGAACAATGAAGAACTTCAAATATTTAAAAAAATTTCATTATTAATTTTATCGGGTGTTAAATTGAAATTCATAGTTATTTAATTATTTATTTCCAGTAAAAATTGTCAATTTTTTAATTTCAACTTTGTAGAGATTTCTTTCGTTATTGTGTAAAATTGGAAGTAAATGCGTTAAAATTCTATTTTACGAGCTTTACCCAAACTTTTTAAATGTACGGTTCCTGTAGGATATAACTGTTTTGCCATCCCATGGGAACTATGCATTATTCTAGCCTTAAAAGTTAAAAATAAGCTATATCATCCTCCCCTAAAATACCACATTGCAAAAATCATATCAATATTTTACTATGTGGTAAACAAAAAACATATCTATCCCACGGGAATAGTGCATCTCTCCCGAGTTAAAAGTAGATAAAATCTTCTTAAGGAAGATGAGTTAAGACTCTATTTCTTTAATTTTAATAAAACTGCTTTTAAATACACAGTTCTTATAGAATACATACTTGTTTTGCTATCCCATGGGAACCGTTTATTATTCCGGTATGAGAAGTAATCTATATAATTTTCTGGCCCCTAAACTACCACATTACAAAAAAGTTAATTTTTTGCTCTATAAAAAAACAAAAAAATATCTATCCCATGGGAACCGTACATTTTTTCTGAATATAAAGTTTACTATATGTTAAACTGGGTTATAATTTATATCTATGCCAAATTTCATCCAGAGCTATTTAGTACTTTTTGAGTGAAAGAGGAACAAACATCCATTCTTACAAACTTTCACGTTTATAATATTAGTAAGAAATATTATTATGATTATTATTTAATCATTTTTTTTTCTGTTCTACGGGTGTCAGGATATTTCTTCCCTTTATCACCACGACCATTGAGGTCTATGGTGATGTGACCCTATGTATTAACTAGGGGAGCTTTATTAGGCTTTTAAAGAAAGCCAGCACCTGCCTAGGGGCTGCCATTGCTATCTTGCTAGACGTCATGTTTGTCTTTCCAAATTGCTGCAGTCTTCTTTTGAAAGCTGCCTCATAGAAGCACAAAATGTGTTCCACCATAGCTGTCGCTTTTTAGCAGAGACGATATATGTTAGTGCCGGCTTTATCGATCTTATGAAGAATGTAATTTAAGGCACAGTGGCCCGTATAGAGGCTTGTTAGGAGCCTTATTTCTCTTTTGTCGAATGACAATATGTCTTGAGTTCTCTTCTTGGAGTACTTTATGAGTTTCTTAACTTATCTATGCTCCAGAGTATTCCTTTAGTGCGAGGCTTTGGTTTTGGTCTCTCAAGCTAGAAAAGCGTTTTTGATTTATCCTTTTTTGTGATTCCACAAAACGGTTTAGGTTCTATAAGATCTGATGAGGCGCCAACCATTTATTAATATAAGTATATTTATATAAGTATTAATATTTGCTAAAGTATCTTGCCAAATTTAAATTTGAAATTATTTTTAATTTTTTAACAAATTTTTTCATAAAAAAAAAACTATAAAATACGTGAGAAAAGGTTTAGGATAATAATTTAAAACGTTTTTTTTTTTCACTTTTACATAAGATGAAATTATTAACAAGAGAATATTTCATTGATGAAATCGTTTTTATCTCAAAGATTTACGAAATAATGGAAGGAAACAATGTTTTAGAATATAAAAAAAAAGAATATGAGTGGAAAAATTTAAGTGAAACCTTCAGGCCTTGGTGTAAAAAGCTGTGAGAGACCTTGAATTTGAATAAAGAAGCGAACAGAAAAAAAAAATGGGGAAACATCAAGGGAAAAATAAGGAACTTTATTTGCTATTTTTAGAAAGACCGAAGAAAAGAACCGATCAGTGATCGGACTCGCGGGAATCCATTTTATAGTTGCCAAGCCGAAAATTTCAATTTTTATCTCTTCATTCTCGACAAGAAATTTCTTTCGCAAATGTTTTCTGATTGATTGTGAATGAATTTAATTTTTTCCAATTTGCAGACTTTTAGCATCGAATTAGAATATTACAGTGAGGTTTTTGAACTCGAAAGTTTTAAGTCATTTCCGACATTTTTCTAATTTATTAATCGAAATTGACATTTTTATTTGACTGAAAATTTATGAATGTGTATGTGGGTGGGTTTGAGTCGAAGACATGGAGACAGTCGAGAGTTCAATGCATTTGCGATGTTATTTTCTTTGGGACATTTGGGAAAAATTATCCGTGCATTTCTTCGATGCAATTAAGCATCTGATAAAAGGTTGATATTTAACACTGATCGTAAAAATTTTATATGAGAACGTTTTTTTTTTTCTGTCCCGGGGACCAACGAAACGTTCACGTCAATCGATTTTGATGTGTCGTGAACGTAAATTTTATATTTTATTTCATTCAACAGGCTTTTGACAAAAAACGACACGTTTTGAAATTAAATTAAATGCAACATATCGACGTTTTTATAGAAATGTTGTCAATTGAAATTGGTTGCACATTTTCATGAAAAGTGCATATCAAATATTGACGTTGTGTTGGTCGTGGATTGGCGACAGAAAATCGCGTGCTCACGTTGCATTTCATGTTGGAATGAATTTTTAATGTTTTAATTCCAACATAAAATTTGAAAAAAAAAAATTTTTTTTTGGAGGAGTTCAATTCAACAGTTTCTTTCAAGTTCTCTGGGTTGAGCATTGATATCGTCTATGTTAATTTCAGAGCATATTTTTAGCATATTGATTTTTTTATTTTTAGAATATGAGGAAATGGGATCATTTCATTTGAAAGCACTTGGGAATTCTATATTATAAAAAAAAATATAATGCCCCCTCATACCCTAAATCTCGTCTTATAATATATAATATTAATATCTAAAAGATCAATATCATAATTATAAAAAATTTCTTTTATTTTCAGGTAAGTGCCACTGATTCATGTACCGATCATTAAGGACATTGTCTTCGTCAAGAAAAATTACTCAGGTATTGTTCATGTAAATAATTTAATTCAGAGAAACGCCAAATGTAAACTTTAAACTACCTACACGTTATGTTTGCGCGAAACTTTCTCTCAGTGCCGGAAAAACCGAATGTATCCCTTAAATTAACCGAGGTGTTACGATATAAAATTTACTTACCTACTTCCCTTGCAAGTCTCACACAAAAGCGTGGCCCCGTTAATTCTTATAACGAGGCCTCATCTACGACTAATAGAGACGCGGCGTTGGTTGGAGGGGCAATTTTAATTTAATATTCGTTAACTAAACAGAACACAATTACGAGATTTATTTAATTGAATAATAAAAGGCAAGATTTAATGAAAATTAATGTGATTTCACTCAATTAATTTCAGAACGAAAATGGAACAGTGGCTGTCTTCACACGATTACGGAAACGTAAAAATTTCATACTCCTATCAAATAAAATTAGAACCGTTTTTTTTCGTTTTGGAACAATACAAATTCAATTTCTTCATATCAAATAAAATATTTTAATTGCTATAAAACTGTTTCTTTTAGTTTATGTAAATTTGCCTTTCTACCTTATACAATATATCTAATACTAAACGTGTTTAAAGTGGGTAATTAGCTGGATTAAAAACATCAAAAATTGATACTACGCTGGTTTGAAGATCAGACTCGAATGATCAAAAACGTCAGGATTGATAAGTTGCTTTATATGATCTCGATATACGGTTCAAAAGATCAAACATAAGTTTTGGTAGGTTACTAATTTCGTCATCCGGCTCGAAGGACCAAAATTTTTTGATTTGTTACGTCGCTGTCTAACTTGAAGGTTCAAAAAATGTTATTAGGTCTGATAATTTACTATTTACAATATCCGGAAGGACCAAATATGTTGGATGTTTTGATAGCTTACTGGTTAGCTTAAGATATTATAAATTTTGAACTGAATTCAATGAAATCAATTGCAAGTTTGTACTATGGTGCGTTCAATAATGGCCAATGGTAATCTACATCGATTCAAATTCATCCCTCAAAGTGGCTACAGTGAGGAGTAAGATAGTCATAGCAAGTCAAAAATACTTGCAAAGACTGAACGAACACCTCAACTATCTGTTTGTCAACCTCCTGGATATTTCCGGCCACCATTGAAGGCGAAATTGCGTCTAATTTCTGGAGTTACCTTTCAGCAAACCACTAACACTTTAAGGTACCCTTTTCAGGGGGTGCAGTCTTTGCCACCTGTACATTCATCATATTTGCTTAATGTCCAGGGACAGATAACAAATTAATAAGGCAAAAAAAAAATCCATCTGATCTGGAGTACCTCAAGGGAGTGTTTTGGGGCTCCTGTTGAATACCTTGGATTTGCCTACAAGCGACGCCACTCTGATTGGGATATTTTTGTACAAAGCAATAATAGTCTCAATCTGGACGTACGGGGTTAAGCTAAAGGGCTCTGCAAGCAATTCCGACTTTAAAATATTAGAAAGAGCTCAATCAAAAATGCTCAGAGGGCTAGCAGACGCCCTATGCTTCATGATCAATGAAGCCCCTGCGTACGGACTTAACAATTATATCAGTAGCCAGTAAGATTGAGACTCGTGCCACCAATTATAACAAAAAGCTCCATTAACACCCGAACCTAACTAATATTAACAGCCCTGGAGTCTCAAAATAGGCGATTATAGAGGAAGGTGCTTCGTGACCTGGTTATGGTATAAAGAGATACTTCATTCTCCTGATGGCCAATAAAAATAAATATTAAAAACTCTTACTTATATATTTGGTCCTTCGAGCCGGATTTCGACAATAGTAGGTTATAGCCCTATAATATTTTTGATTCAAACCAAATATCAAAACGAGCATCCAAATATCTTTAACTAGGTAGTTGTAACCTATTTTCCAGGTCATATTTTAACTTGATTAACATGATCCTTAAATGTTCATTTTAAGGATAATAATAATAAACACAAAACGTATCTAGAAACTCTGACCTTTGAATTTCTCATTTAAACTGAGATTTTCAAATTTGTACAATAAATAAATCATTTTTTTGGTCAATAACTTGAAAACTACACATTTTTACGAAGGACCACTATCTTTAAATTCGTAGATATATTTTTTGATAAAAGAAAAATACGAGTAAGAAACGCGTGTGGGTGTTTAAATATAACGAATATTTCATATTGACTCGCACACAAACATAGAACAGCAAGTTGGCATGTTTTCAAATCGAAAACTGTATCACTGTGTTACACATACACACACACATACACCCAAAATGTTTAAGCTTTAACCCCCAACTATCAACACGTCTTCACATAGCTCATAATAAATGTGAGTATGAGATAATAGATAATTTCTTTGGTCGATCGAGCGTTTCGTTGAGCCGTTTCGTACGTTTTCAATTCACTGGAAAAATGATTATTATCCTTAATGACGTCATCGGGTGAATTGTTCGTGGCATCGTAATAATTAGACTCACATGTTCCACGTTTCGAAATGACCAAAGTTTTTCATTACATAAAATTAATGTACAAGTTTCCATCAAGTCAAAGTGAGCGAGTTAAACGACAAGGAGAAAAGAAAATACAAGAAAACAATGGGGAAAAAAAAAACTTAACTAACTTCTTATTTTTGTGTTCGAGAGAAAGAAAAACTTTTCCACATTACAATTTCCACTCGCGAGACCTTCTAAAAATAATCTAACATAACGTAATAATATAATACTTGCTAATCCCATAAATCTAACGACGACCTTATAATTTTTACCCTCAATCTATATTAGTATGGTATATTATATAAAAAAAGGAGAAAATTTATTTTTTGTATGTATAACGTAACCTCTGGAACTTCTGGAAAGATTGAAAATTTGCTTCTACCAGATAAACGTTACAGTATCAGTGAGTGACATTGGCGCTGTTTTACGCTGGAAAATTTTTGAAGTTATACTTCTTTAGGCGCGTTATAAAAAAATGATTAGAGTGAAATTTTAATATGCGTGCGCATCTTGAGACAAAAATTAACAAAATGAAGTTAGTCGCAAAACCACTGGGTTTCTTGGCGCGCGTAATTTGAATTTTTGTTGTATTTATTTACTTATTTATTTTTTTTTATATTTAAATTAAAAATAATTATATATACAAATGACACATATTATTGATAAATAAGTTATTACTATTCTCGAATTTTGCAGTAGCTGTTATAGGTACTTTTTAAAGTTTAATGATGGAAATGATGTCTGCATCGCGACGCGGTTTAGAAGCATTAGTAGCGTTCTATTTTATCATCACA
Source organism: Sisyra nigra (assembly GCA_958496155.1). Lineage (NCBI taxonomy): Eukaryota > Metazoa > Arthropoda > Insecta > Neuroptera > Sisyridae > Sisyra > Sisyra nigra. The sequence goes on from OY292316.1 coordinate 49,017,857, forward strand.
AACTAACAAGATGAAGTTGCCCGCAAAACGGCTCGGTATTTTAAACTAGACGCGCGTAGTTGAATTTTTGTTGTATTTATTTATTAATTTATTAATTTTTATATTTAAATTAAAAATAATTATATATATACAAATGACACATATTATTAATAAATAAGTTATTACTATCCTCGAATTTTGCAGTAGTTGTTATACTATTTGATATTTAATGGTGAAAATGACGTCTGCAATCCATGCATATTCTTAGTTATCACGAAAACTGGGATTCTGAAATGATTCAACCATCTTAGAATAATAATTTAGTACCACAAGATAAGAATAAGATTAAGACATTTACTTTGACAAGTAGCTACTTACTTTATTTTTCAATTTCTATGAAGCTTCGTTTTCATGACATGTATGAATTGTTAACCAGAAAAATTGATGAGAGGTTTTTATTTTACGCAGTAGTAGTGTACTATACAAACTAATGAGAGCGAAATAAATATATGTCTCTTGAGTTCTAATGGATTGAGCACTCACTAACACTCACACTTGGACACGAATACTTGGCCCACCGTGGGATCCAGAATTGTACGCTACTCTCAGGGCATATCCACAAATGGGGAATAGAGGAATGTTGCACGTGCACACTGTGGCTTTCAATACCTTTTGGTTCTCATGAACTTCGCCACATTCTAACACTCCCCCTCGAAGGCATGAGTATCACGTCCTAATTGTCCAAGTTTGACATTCCCAATTTTCTTAGGCACTGTCGATGTTTTGTTCCAGTCAATCCCTTAGTCAAAACATCAGCGGGCATTTTGTCCGTAGATAAATATTTTAATTCAATGATGCCCCGCTTTTGCACATCACGCACGAAATGGTGTCTTACATCTATATGTTTAGTCCTAGCATGATGACCATCATTCTGTGCAAGTTTTATAGCACCCTGGTTATCATTAAACACTGTAACACATTCAATTTTTAGACCAATACACTCAAGCATTCCGTTTAGAAATATTGCTTCCTTTGAAGCCTCGGATAAAGCCATGTACTCGGCCTCCGTACTAGATAGAGCTATTGTCCTTTGTTTTCGTGCTTCCCAACTTATTGGCGAACCTGCCAATATAAAGGCGTATCCCGAATACGATCTCCGATCGATTTCACATGAACCCCAATCCGCATCAACTGTCCCAAATAACGGAAGTCCAGTTCTTTCATATACGAGCCCATAATTTTTAGTTCCTCGTAAATACCGTAGCACTCTTTTAGTAGCTTTCCAGTGCTCCAAACCAAACCGGTTATTGAACTGACTTAAATAGTTGACCGCAAAAGTAATATCTGGTCTAGTAGACACAGCTAGGAACATCAGTGCACCAATTAAATTTCTGTATGGGTATCTTTCCATATCATTTTCACTCATACACTCAGTTTTCCCAAGTTTTGAATTTGCCTCGATTGGTGTCGGCGCCGGTTTACAATCCGACATGCCAAATCGTTCTAATACTTTTTCAATATATTTTCTTTGGTTTAGGGAAACCCTATAGTCCCCATCCTGTGAAAACTCGATACCTAAGCACTGATTTACTTTCCCCAAGTCTTTCATTTCAAATTCACTTGAAAGTTGCATTTTAACTTCATTTAACCATAGTTTATCGTTGGTCGCTATTAAAATGTCATCCACATACACCGTGATTAACATTAACTGTTCATTTTTACGTGCCACAAATACACATGGATCTTGTACTAATGCTTCGAATTTAAGTTTCTTCAACTTTTCAACAAGCTTTTTATACCACTGAAGTCCTGATTGTCTTAGTCCATATAATGACTTCTTGAGTAGGCACACACAATCATTGTTCGCACGCATTTCACTACGCCAGCGTTTAGCTGTTTTAACAATGTTTTTATCACATGATTTATCCAACGAACTGACTTTTCCAGTCTTCACTATTTCATCCAATGTTCCACTTAACACTTCAGGCACTTCCATATAGACGTCTTCCTCAAGTTCACCGTTTAGGTATGCTGTAATAACGTCCATCTGATGGATTTCCAAACCAAGTTCTGCCGATAATGCCGCCAGCAATCTGACTGATGTTGACCTCACCACGGGGGAATATGTTTCATAAAAATCCTCTCCCGGTCTCTGTGAACAACCTTTGGCAACTAGTCTGGCCTTTTTGATTTGACCCTCGATAGTGTCTTTCGTACAAAATACGAATCTGTTCGCAATTACTCTGCGATTCTGTGGTCGCGGCACAATTTCCCATGTGCCATTCTTAATTTGTGCCAAAATTTCCGTTTTCATGGCCCTTTCCCACGCTTCCGCATCGTGACTTTGTTTAGCTTCATTCCAAGTTTGTGGATCGTTTGTTACCAAATTGACAGAAACCTCATCGTTTTCCGATAGTATGTCCTCATTGTTTGCGGATGTGTAAGCTTTGCGTGGTCTCCCCGGTTTTCCCGAGCGTATTAGTTTTGGACGACCTCTCCCCCTTTTCGAAGGATCCATTAAATTTTCCCATGGTAACATTATATCACTCCTTTGAGTTGTCCGATCGTGTTCCGTTGATTCCTCTAATGGCTCCCCCTGGCTCATTAGTTCACTTTCACTTTGTCCCGGTTCCTCCAAGTCTATCACAAATTTGTTATTTTCTTTTTCCAAGAAATTCTCGTCGTAAATTTTATTATACGCACGACTAAACCCCGATTCAGACATAAACTTTACGTCCCGACTCACGATAGTCTTTGTAGTTCCAGGTAAATGTATTCGATACGCTTTTGAGCTCGTATCGTAACCAACGAAAATACCCTCGATCGCGCGAGATTCAAATTTTCCCTTATTTGGCCTTTTATCCTTGATGAACACTTTTGCTCCAAAAATTTGCATGTAACCAACCGTTGGAATTTTTCCCGTCCAAAGTGTGAATGGGATTTCACCTTCCAGAGCGGATGTTGGGCATCTATTTCGAATATAACATGCAGTATTTACCGCCTCAGCCCAAAATGCTGGTGGACTACCAGCTTGTCTCAACATGCACCGAGCCATTTCCACTAATGTTCTATTCTTGCGTTCCGCGACGCCATTTTGTTGCGGTGTGTGAGGGACCGTTAATCTTCTTTTGATTCCATTTAATTTTAAATATTCGTTAAATGTATTGTTTACGTATTCAAGACCGTTGTCCGACTGAAGAAACTTTATTTTTCTTCCCGTTAGATTTTCAGCGGCTGTTTTGTATTCTTTGAATACGTCCAGTACTTCATTTTTGTTTTTGATGAAGTACACCTCACACCATCTCGATTTTTCATCGATGAATGTTACGAAGTATCGTTTCTTTCCCATTGAAGGATGTCGCATTGGCCCACATATATCTGTATGTACAATTTCCAGAAGATCCTTGGTACGATCCTTTCTGCCCTTTGGGAATGGTTTAGAAGTTTGTTTTTCTCTTGCACATACTTCACATTCTGACAATTTTTCACTATCACTTAGATTTAATCCGTGCACTAATCTTTTATTAACCATAGTTCTGAGATCACGTTCATTTAAATGTCCTAATTTTTTATGCCAATTGTTTATAGAACTTTTGAGTTTCCTTGTGTTTTCCACATTGTTGGCGACATTTTGACACTGTCTCACATAATATAAATTGTCTATACGGTCCGCACGTAATTTTATTTTATTTTCCTTGTCAACCACTATCGCGTCCTTTTCCCGAAAAATAACTTCATATCCGCGTTTAGTTATCGCTGACACTGATAGTAAATTTGTCCTTAAGTCTGACACATAAAACACTTTTTCAATGTCTATTTCTCGTTTTTCACGACCTGTGTCCACTGAAAAGTTTACTTTTCCGATTCCAGAAATCCGCGTTTTCTCATTATTTGCTAATTTTAATTCACTGTCCATTTTTGAAAATTCCCGAAACATTCTTTTTTCATTGCACATATGTCCTGTGCATCCACTATCAATGCACCACTTATTATTATCACTTTGTCCATACATAACCTCTTCGGTTGTATTTAACATACATGTGCTTTTCGGACTTTTCCTATATAGTTTCGAGTCACCATTTTTCAATTTATCCTCGTTCCGTTTTCTGAAACAATCTTTAGCCCAATGTCCTTTTTTCTTACAGTAATTACAAATATCATTTTTCCTAGATACTTTGTATACATCCTTATTTTCTTTAACCACTAGGGCATCAAGTTTTTCACTTGATCCCGTTTTGAGTGAACTTCTTTCGAACGTACACAACTGAACAGCAAAATCATCAAATGACTTGTTTTTATTTTCAGTCATCAACATCCAACTCGCCCGGAATGTTTGAAAACTACTGGGAAGTATATTCAACATTTTGCTTAGTAAAAACAATTCCGGCAAGCGCTGTTCATCTTGGTTAACTAAGGCACTGTTTAAGTCGATCCATAAATTTCTTAGAAACGCAATATGAAAAGAAATGTCTTTTCCACTATTCCACTTAAAAGCAAAGAACTCGTCAGAAATTTTGAAGATTTGATCACTTGACGCAGCTTCAAACAAATTTTTCAACGACTCGAACATTTCGTACGCACTTTCCTTGTCCATTATTTTTTGGTAAATTTCATCGGTAATCGATGACATTATCATGGACCTTGCAAAATTATCCGCCTTCCGATAATGGTTTGACAGCGTAACAAATTCGTTCCTTTTTGCTTCTGTGGCATCGGGATTTGGCTCTATGGGTTTTGTTAAAGTTCCATCCAAAGCTTCGACTGCACCGCTTTGATATCCAACTAACACACGAATTTTTCGTTTCCATATTGGCCAGTCCAATTCTCCCGAAAGGGGTTTAATATTCTTTACGAATTCACCCATTGTTTCTTTTGCAACAATCGACTAACACTTTTTATTATTGTTAACAATGGCTGGGCTCCATAACCTGATGAGAGGTTTTTATTTTACGCAGTAGTAGTGTACTATACAAACTAATGAGAGCGAAATAAATATATGTCTCTTGAGTTCTAATGGATTGAGCACTCACTAACACTCACACTTGGACACGAATACTTGGCCCACCGTGGGATCCAGAATTGTACGCTACTCTCAGGGCATATCCACAAATGGGGAATAGAGGAATGTTGCACGTGCACACTGTGGCTTTCAATACCTTTTGGTTCTCATGAACTTCGCCACATTCTAACAAAAATGATCCTGACAAATTTTATAAACGTCTTGCAGCTTTCTTTAGATATTATTTATTGATATAAATTAAAATATTATTCTCTTAACTTTATTTTTAATAATTATATCTTTTAATATATATTATTATTATTAAATATTAAATTACAGTTTTTTAAAATTGATTATTTGAATAAAATTAATAAAAACTAATTATTAATGATACCAAAGAAGTATAACTTCTCACGCGCGTACATTAGTACACGAACCCACTTTATTTTTAGTTTTTTCTATGGAGTCTCTTTTGTAGCCTATTTCTATGATGTATTGTTAAGTTTTGAAAATAAAATGTTTCAACAACTTTTTAATTTTTAAAAACATTTTTTTATTTATATGCAAGTTTTTATTTTTTTCTTCAGGCAATGACTAAATTAATCGATGAAGAAATAGAGAAATTGTAAAAGAAAACCTACAAAACTTTCAAAACTGAAAGCTTACATTTCGATGATTTCGTAGAAAAAAAAAACCTCAAAACGAACAAAATCGTAGGACACATGCAATACCTTATTTGTACGAGTTTTGTAAAAAAAAATTTAGATAATATTTTATATTAAACACTCAGTTTTATTTTTCATCCTTCAGCCTCGTTTCTCGACGACCTTTCGTTCAATTTAATTAATTAATCAGATTATGAATACATTTTGCAGGTTAACGACTTTCGTGATAAATTAGGGGTGGGTTTTATCTTCTTTCTCGCCGTACATGCTAATAGGGTTCGCACACTTTTTTCGGTGATGACACACCGACGAGCAAAAAAAAAATTGGCTAAAGAAGAATGAGAGAATGTCGTTCTGACGTCATTATAAACTTGTAGTTCTCGAGCTGAGTTAATTCAATGTGGCTGTTCGTAGATATATATCTGGTAGATATGACGATTTTATGACTGTCACGTAGTGTGCAATACACATATATAGAACCCTCGTTACGGCCATATACTTGACGTGAATAACGAACGAAACGAGAAATTTCAATCCATCTCCGAAAATATTTTCCATGCTACAGCCTCGGGCTTAATCGAATGATCAACTGACACGGGGATAGTAATTGGCCCTTAACGAAATTTACCGAACTAAACGTGAAATAGAAAAATAATAATAAATAATGAAAACAAATCCTACCTGAAACGAATTTTGTTATTGTATTTCAAAGACATATTGACAAAATCACGAAAATGTTATTTGATTAAGCTTTCAATTAGGTTGTGTTTCGAAAACTAAAATTTAATTAGCCATTTTCAATCATTGCTTGATTTATTTATTGGTTCATTACTTCATTATGATTGATTGATGTAAAGGTAATTATTCTTATTATGTCCAAACATAATTTTCTATGAATTATTGCAAATCTTTATAAATTGTGAAGCTTTTATGCACGGTTTTTCCTGCTGTCAATATGTCTTTATTATAAAATTCTGGGACTTTGTTTTGATGACAAATTTTATTTTCTTCAATTCTAACATAAAAATTTTTTTTTATAAAATGCATCATTATCGAAACAAGGTAACGAAATGTGAATTTTGAAGCAAACGTTTGTCAATTTCTTTTTTGATCACAAGAAAAATAGAATTTCACTTTTTTTAGTATACGTCTCATGACAACTTATTATATAGACTTTTTTTTTGAGACGTTTTTATTTTTACTCAAAACTACACCAACTCAAAAAATAACAATAGTTGTACATTATATCATCCTAATGATTTGTAAGTGGTAGACACTGCAAGGATATGCATTTTTTTTTTTACCTGCATTTTTTGTTTAAGATTTTTATTTAATTTGAAGTCAGTTTTTCCTTTTTTTATTATATAATTTTTATTTATTCCTCGATTTTTAGTGAATTGAAGTTTGATAACTGATGATAACTGTTAAAAGGTAAAAGTTACTACTTCATCTCCTTTTGTTCTTAAGGGTTGAAATTTTTGCTTTTAAATGTAATGAAAGAACTAAGTGGAATACTCTTTTGAAAAGAAAAAAAAAATCATCAAAAATTGATGATTCGGTGAAACGTCACTATTTCCTCCCCTATTTTCATCTAAGGGAGTAAAATTTTTTCTTCAAATTAAAATGTGATGGATTTAAAGGTACAATGTACGTAATAGAAAAAAAATTATCGAAATCAAGTTAGCCAGGAAAAATGTATACTTTCATCCCTTATTTGTCACCCTTATTTGTCATTGAGTAGAATTTTTTATTAAAAATGGAAATTAGATTAATTTAAAATTATGGTCTACTAAAAAAAAAAAGAATTATCAAAATCGAGTTATGCAATAAGAAGTTAATATTTCATCCCTTAGTTTTCAACCCCTTAAATTGAACAATTTCCTTTAAATTAAAATGGGACCACACGAAAAGCAGCAGTTTTCAAATTAAAAAGAATCATCAAAATCAGTTCACCCAGTCGAAAATTCTGAGGTAACAAACATAATTACAGCTGAATTGAGAATCTCTTCCTTTTTTGAAGTCAGTTAATGTTGGTGTCCCCGAAACTTAACATGAATATATTTTAGGTTGGCTAGAAAGTTATTTCAGTTTGCACCAGTAGTAAGCGTTATGTTTGTTTCGTTATTCTTTTGTCTATATTAGATTTTTTTTTCTTGTAAGATTTGGTTGTTGATACCTTTAGGTCGCTATAGAAACTAATTTTGTTTTCAACTGTCCGTTTATGGTCAGTTTTAACATGAAGTGCAAATTTTCGATACTTTTTTATTTTCATAAAGGCAAGAAAGCGGCTGATGCTCACAAAGAGTGTAAGTGGAGTTTATGGTGTTGATTGTTTAACAGAATGCACTTGTTAGAATTGGATTAAAAATAAATTTTCTGGAGATTTCTCACTGAAAGATGACCAACATTCTGGTCGACCTTCTGAATTTGATGACGACAAAATGAAAACGATAATTGAATGAAATCGTCACATAACTGTAAGAAAGATTGCAAGACGTGAAACGCATTGTGAAACATATTTCAAACGTAATGCAATCGGCCCTTTTTTTAAACGAATTGTCACTGGCGACCAAAAATGGATGGTCTACGATAACGTTATTCGATCAGCCGCTTTCTTGCCTTTATGAAAATAAAAATGTAAAATGAGTCAAAAATGCACTCCATGTTAAAACTGACCGTAAACTAAAAGTTTTTAAACAAATTTAGAAAAAATTGGTTTCTATTGTGACCGAAAGGTATCGAATACCAAATCTTAAAAGAAATATTCTAACACTGACAAAAGAATAACGAAACAAACATAACACTAACTACTGGTGCAAACCGAAATTACTTTCTTGGCAACCCAATATTTATACACCTAATGGCACCTACTGTAACTTTTACACCGTAAGTGTTAAAAATTTTCACACCAAATCTTTAAACCACACCAATACTATGCTATTTTTAACAGTGTAAACAAAGTGCAGGACTCCAAAAAATTTGAAATTTGAATTTTCTTGAGTCTTTTTTAAAAAACTTTATTAACTTTTTTTTTCTATCTCACGTTTATGTGATTCAAACATTGGTTCTTTAAACCACCCTTATTCTGTTCTGGAGTGGAAATCCTTAAAGATTCCTAGCTTTCAAGAGAAAGAGCCCTATTGTCCTGTTTCACTGCCCTGTGCCTTACACATTAAGTAATTACTCGGTTTTGGAGTGTTCCAACAAAACATATTTCCTTATAATTTTGTAAGAGGACAACATTTCTAAAAACCTTTTATGAGAAATATTGTCTTATACTCAAAACTAAGCGTGGGTTGCAAAGAGCTTTTCATTTTTAGTTAAAAAAATTAACGTTTTAGATCAAGTACTGTGTTAATAAGTTGCAACAATCATACACAATGACAATAATTACATCTTTAAATCAAAATTACAACTGCCAACTTATCTCATTTCTCCGTTTGAAAGAAGGATGGACTTGACAGCAATGCAATCTTTTCTTGAGAGATTGTTCCTTGTTACGTTGATTCTTTGTATTACCTGCATCAACCCTCGATTCTTTGGTATTGTGCTGTGTCAAGTTTTAAATGCTTCACAAAGATAATAATATGCAACTGATAAGTTGTCTAAGATGTTCTTTCTGGTTTTATGCTTTTTAGAGAGCGAGTTATGCTGTAATCAAGTTTAAACTTTCAATTTTATTACAAGACTTTATACCCTCCGGTTCGTTACTTAATCTATAACTAACATACATTCAAGACATTTCTAACGTTAGATTATTTGTCAAATTATGATAAGTAGTTTAGATGATATTTGAGAACAGATAAACATATAATAATGGGAAAAAATTCCTGAATATTTTCAATACAAAGAATGATTCAAAAATTTCAAGACTTTGCCATTTATACATTTGGAAATATCAAAGAAACAACTTTCTATCTAACTGAGTGGGAGCAAAATTATAATATAAAAAGATTCGAAAGTTTCTTATCCAAGTATAGGTTGATTTAAAAATCCCTTGACTTAAAAATAGACTGTACCGAATTACTTCTTCTAGTTGTATAGAACATAATTATAATTTTAAAGGATCACAAATAAGAAATTTATGTAAAAAGTGGCAGTTTTCTTTTTTTATATATAAGTAATTGAAGAGGTTATGTTGATCAAAACAATTTTCAAGGGGATTTTTTTTTGCTAATGAAACTTATTTCTAGAAGTCGAGGTTGCAGGGCTTTGAAGATTGTCTAAGTGTTATATGGTGCAAGTGGGTTGATACCTACATAATCGTACATATACCTAGCCATATACATTTAAGCGAATCGAAAAGTTAACGACAGTTTGCTCACTCCATGAAATTATGTTGATATTTATACGATAATAAGAGAGTGGGTCGTAAAACGGAATTGCACTTTTCGTTAGCGCGTCCAAACATCGTCCATACGTAAGCACGAGGCGGGAGGAGACGATGAGCACATTTTTCCATCGAAAACTTTGTCGCTCGCTATCGAATAATTGCACCCAATACACGACCAGGGGGATGATGGCAAGAAAAATCACACCCTATGCACTTAGATAGCGATTTAACACTTAAGCTCCTCGCCAAACAAACGTGCACTTGAATTTCATATATTTACACAGCTAGTTTTGATTTTCTGGTTATTCGTTTTTCATTTTTTCGATAGATGAATTTTTAAGGGATGAAAGCGTCGTTGTCACATCAAATATTTCTTCGCTCGTTTGGAAATGAGCGGGTGAAGCACGGGATGAATGGGTGTGTGGGGGCGTGCTCTGGAATGAGAGCAACTGTTTCGGGAAAACATTCGGGTAGGACGTGAGGAGGCGGGGGTGATGCCAGGCGCCGCAGAGTCCAGACGTCTTGTCTATCGGTCCTCGGGATTGTGCGATTCAACTCGCACTCGTTCATGCTCTTTCACTTCAAACCACGTATGTGGCCGTTTCACTCGCTCATCTTCATCTCTCGCACAAACAGAAAGATATTACGTATTTATAGGGAAAATCTAACAACGTGCGAGAACTTTTCCTACATAAATTTTCACGACTCCCACATACACGAGATCGTGGAACAGCAGCAGCAGCAGCAGCATCAGTAGCCGATATATAGTAAAATTCATCGTCATAGTTTTTTTTTTCCATCCCAGCTATTTTCCGTCATTGTCGTCGTCACATCGACATCAACATCATCGTCATCGACTCGGATCGCGAAAGCTCTTCTACAGTCAGGTGAAGCGACCGCCAGCCAAATATCGAGAAATCTTCGATTTCTCCGAGTGATCGTTTTCACTTCCGAAAATTGTTGTTGTTGTTGTTTGGAATTGAAAATATGGCTTTATTATTCCTGGTTTCTGCGACTCGTACCACATTCCACCACGTCCCGACCGTTAACTGAGCTAAAAATAGAATTATCCTTCTCTCTCTTACCCTCTTCCACTCCCCCTCAATCGTTACTTTAGACTGTATCAAATCAAAGATTTACGTACACTTTTCTTCTTGACCTACTTAAAGATAATCTTAAGTAAGTGTCACGAAGAGAAATACTTGAAAGAATGTTTTTTCAGGGGGTGCGGGTTAAAACTTTCAATTTTCCATGCGTCTCGCGGGATTTCAAAGCGTGTTTTTTTTTCTTATCGTGTGCAATACTCGTAACAAGCTTTTCGTTTGTGCTTTCAATGAAAAGCTTACACTTTAAACGTGAATATCAGAGATTTGGTTGAATATTCGATGAAAATATTTGTCGGTTTTTTTATGAGTACCACGAAATTCAACACATCAATGGTTCTTAAGTAAAGCTCTTGTTTTTTTAGCGGTGATTGGATCAAATATAAATGTTTTAAAGCTTTTATTAAAAAAAAATAAAGTGTGATTGTTTTCAAAAACTAAAACAGGTTGAATTTTAATATCGTTAGGGGTTGAGGCTAAATTCAAAGAGTACAATTTTATCAATTTTGAAAAGCTAAGGGCTAGAAAAGTTGGAATAAACAAAAAAGTGGAGAATAAAATTCACCAAAACACAAAAATTCCAACAGTCAAGGCGGAGATATGCAGAATGAGCGATAAATATTTGAAAAGATTGGATGAACCTCCAAACGACTCTGCATTGAACTTGCTGGATAATAGCAAAGCGAGTCGGTTAACGAGTCAATCATAAAAAATACTTTTTACAGCATCTTAAGCCTTTTAAGCTTCACATCTGTGAATCATAAATAAACTTTTTTACTTTTTTTATTACTAATTTTATAAGATCTATTAAAGTCTTTAGAAGTCTATAGAGTTCTATATAAGTCTATTGAAATCTATTGAAGTCTATATTGAAGTCTATGAAATTTGTGGCGACGACATACATGCATAGTCCACACATTACACATAGCAATCAATAAGTGTAGAAAAGGCTTAAGAAAAGATGGGACCCAATTGATCTAACTGAAAGATTCCAATCAAAATATCATCTATATGGAATAGTTTATAGGGAATTGTCCTTTCACGAGCTAATCACGACCAGAAGCACTAATTCGCTGTGCATTTAGGAAAAAAAGGTCTTTCTCCTAAATGGAAAAATTGTGTTAATTTTGGGCTCAAAAGAGCTGTAAACTTTTCAAAATTTTGATTGGTTTAAAAAAATTAAACAAAAATTTACTTCAGTAAGAGTTTTCTTGTGGTAAATTAGAGCGAGACTATGTTTAATTAGGCAATAGTTATAACTTAAAAGGAGGATTACTCTAAAACTACTTCTAGTAGAAGAAAAAATCAAATAGTTTCAATTAAAAGATTTCACTGTGAATCTTTGAAACAATTCAGTTTCACCGTGAAGATTTGGAGAAATTTTTAAGGATGACTCTCATAAAAAGTTTAACCAGTGATTGGTTTGAAAAAAAAAATTAAAGATAGATTCAATCAAAGTCTTCGTCACACAAATGGTGATAAGAAAAGTTAAAATTTTCCAATCTCATCTCAACTCAACAATTATAAAGGATAGATAACAAACTAAGAATTTCCAATAAAAAAATTCTTTTATGTGTAGATTTAAAGATATTTTAAAAGGTCAAGACAGCCTTGGAATTTTCCCACTGTGATTGGCTTATGTAAAAACAAAAGCGTAGATTTAATCAAAGCCTTCTATCAATATATTATACAAGAAAATTTTGAATTGTTCTCTTGTAAATAACATAAAAATTAATGAAGATTAATAATAAAAACGTTTGATGGAAAAAATATTTTTTCTACAAATTTTACGTGAACTGCTGTTACATACCTAAGATTTAAATGTATGTGTGCATAAATCTTGCATCTAGCGTCCCCCTGTGTGCTCACAGAAGCATGAAAAAGAAATAAAGGAAGAGCGGTCAGCACAATGAAACGAATGATGTTTTATTAGTTTCTTTGAGGATTTTTGAGAAAAAGGATAGACAAAAATTAGGGTCGAATATGCCAGAAATAGAACAAGTTGGAGTTCGAATTATCTGAAAGCATCTCTGGGCCCATATTTATAACGGGTTGACAGCTAGGAGAATCAGTTATAAACAGTTAGTGAGTGAACAATGGATGAACAGTTATAAGCGGTCAGTTGTTCAGTTATAATCGAGTTACAGTCAAAATTAAACAGTGAAATTAACGATTGTTAAATTGTAAAGAAAATAGTGTTAAATAAATAAATAAACGTGTGTAAATTTTTGTCTTGAACACAAATCCTTAGAACGTGTCAATACGTAACAGACAACAGTACATTTAAAAGGTTATGAAAACAAAAAGAAAATTTGGCAAAAAAAAATTTCGACTGATATTTTAACAGTTTGTGAGTTATTATCGAATTTCTATTCACTTTTAAAAAAATTTTAAAGTGTTTGAAACCGGCACTAACTTGATGATAAAAGCGGCACACAATAAAGATTCTCTTATAACGCTTTGGCTCTGGGTTTGAAATCAAAATAACTATGAAAATTTCTCATTTTTAATTGGTTTAAAAAATAAAACAAAAACGTAACTACAGGCAAAGCCTTCTTGATAATAATTGGTATTGAATAAAGTTGAATTTGCCAAGGCAGAATGGTAAAAAGATAAAAGAAAAATTCCAATAGTTACCAATATAAAATCTCTTTCTCTTCAGATCTCTCGTATAAAATATATTATGTATTAAAATTTGAAGGTATAAGGGTCAAGATAGCCTCGGAAATTTTGTTCCTGTGATTGGCTTAAAAAGCAAAGATACAAATCCTTCTACCTACACAGTACCCAAGGATATCTTAAACTGTTTTATATACAACTCTAAATATAAACAAGATAAAAGAAAAATATTAAAAGTAATTGAAAATATATTTTACTACCAATGTCACAACAAATAATTTTCTTATATACATTAGGTACAAAAAGATTAAATTGACTTTTTTAGAAAAGAAAACTTCAACTCTAAGGAATTAAAAGGTTACAAAACCTTTTTTTCAACGAGATGAGATTGAAAATGTTCTTCAACTTTGAAACTTTTTTGAAGTTATACTTCTTTAGGCGCGTTATGAAAAAATTATGAGAGTAAAATTTTTAGATGGGCGGCCATCTTGAGACAAAAATAAACAAAATAAACTTTGCCGGAAAAACCACTGGGTTTCTTGGCGCGCGTAATTTTAATTTTTTTTTGTATTTATTTACTTATTTATTTATTTTTATACTTAAACTAAAAATAATTTTATATACAAATGACACATATTATTAATAAATAAGTTATTACTTTTCTCGTATTTTGCAGTAGTTGTTATAGGTACTTTTTGAAGTTTAATAATGAAAATGACGTCTACATTGCGGTGCGGTTTCAGAAGCATTAGTAGCGTTCTATTTTATCATCACAAATTAACAAGATGAAGTTGCCTGCAAAACGGCTCGGTATTTTTAACTAGGCGCGCGTAATTTGAAATTTTGTTTTATTTATTTACTTATTTTTATATTTAAATTAAAAATAATTTATTCTTTAAATATACTTTTTATATTTTATTTAGAAAATATTTTAAAAAATAAAATATATTAAAAAATAAGTTATAACTTTTCTCAAATTTTGCAGTAGCTGTTATACTATTTAAAATTTAATGATGAAAATGACGTCTGCATTCCAAGCATATTCTTAGTTATCACGAAATCTAGGATTCTGAAATGATTCAACCATCTTAGAATAATAATTTAGTAACACAAGATATGAATAAGATTAAGACATTTACTTTGAAAAGTACCTACTTACTTTATTTCGCAACTTTTATGAAGGTTCGTTTTCATGGCATGCATGAATTGTTAACCAGAAAAATGATCCTGACAAATTTTATAAACGTCTTGAAGCTTTCTTTGGAGTTTATTTATTGATACAAATTAAAATATTATTCTCTTAATTTTATTTTTAATAATTATATCTTTATATATATTATTATTATTATTAAATATTAAATTACAGTTTTTTAAAATTGATTATTTGAATAAAATTAATAAAAACTAATTTTTAATGATACCAAAGAAGTATAACTTCTCACGCGCGTACATAAGTACACGCAACCACTTTTTCTTCTTGTTCTTTTTTCGTGGTTGAAAGTATCCTGTTAAAATTTTACAAATCTTTATCTTTGGAGCCAATCAACGAGAAAATTGCATAGAACTTACCACAGATAGAAACAAACAAACACAAAACTTACCAAACTGAAACCACAAAGTATTCAAATTAATTGAATCAATCACACAAAAAAACCATTTACTGTACAAAGAATTTTGTTGCTGATTTAAACATTTTTTTCCTCGAGGTTTTTATTTATTTTATTTTTGTATGTATTTATGTTAAAGTGTTATTTTCGTCTGTCAGTGATCGTCAACGTTAATTAATGCATGGCATATTCAAATCGCTAAAACCGATAGACGTTGTGGCATCATTTTTATGTCTGTGTGTGTGAACGTGGGCGACATGATATCGACACTGTGAAACCAAACTCGTAATTATTGTCATCATTATTCGGTGTTATTTCGTTTCAATGATAGTTTTCAACACATGAAACCAAAAAAAAAAAAAAAAATCACACACACAAGAAATTTGATTTGATTTTTCTCGATTGAATCAATCAATGTCTTGAAAAAAATTTTGTCTTGTTTTTTTTTCTTCTAAAAATAGTTTTCACCAGTGACGACATTATGAAACGTCGATATTTAATGAATAATTTTGATGTTAAAATTATTTTACGTTGAATTTTTTTTCCTGAAGATCCGTTAATATTTATTTATCGATCTGCTGAATTGTTTTCAATGAGTTTTTCGACAAGTCGCGGGACGGATGAAACGAAGGGATACCGTTGCGGGTTTTATCGTCGATAATTTTTCTTTTAGATCATCATCGAGTGCGCTTCATAAATTTTATCACAAACAAGTTTTTATATAATCGGTTGTATAAACAACACACATACAGACACACGTTTATTAAAGTGCAAACATTCATGTATTTACGTTTTCAATGGATGATAATAATAAGAGATCGGGGTAATAAAAAAATGGCGAATAAAACACATTTGGTGGTGAAGTAAAGAAGAAAAAGGAATGAAAAGTAATATAAAAACAAATCAAAAGAAAACTGAGTTGGTTAACATAAAAATTACTGAAACAAAATTTAGAAGTTTCGCTGTAAAAATAGAGAGGTAAAATTTAGGCCACCCCAAAATTGACCTTAAAATTAAGCACAGAGAGGTTAGGAAAAAGGCTTAGACAGACAGACAGACAAACATAAATACAAGCGGTTTGCAAAAGACTAATTTTTCCTCGTTGTAGGTACCTGTACTTAAACAAGACCCCAATCGCTGTTAAAAATGTGGAACATTGAACTTTATAGTCTTTGAAGATCAGAGAAGCTTAAAATTTTACAATGCTTCTCCAATTCTTTTAAAATTAAAAGAAAGTGTAAGGTGGGAGTGATTACCCACATTTATTTACACATAGGTATATAATTACAATTACAGTGGCCAGCACTGGCCCCGTATAAATTGAATGGTATATAACGCCGTTTTCTCAGGGCAGTTGCGAGAGGTATCACTGCATGTTTGAATTCCATTTCTAGGCGCAAAAAAAGTTTATAAAATGGATATATTTGATAAAAATCACATAAACAACATTTGTAGAGAATTTTCAAGACACACTTATAAACAGGTGGTTGAAAGTTAAGTTTTCATAAAATGAAGACATTAATTGATATTAATACCAAAAATTGTTTTTTTACTGATTGGAAGATGGATATCAAATTTTGAAGGACTGAGCAAACATAAAATATAGCCCTACTTTATAAACACCTTATAAAACCCACCTGGGCATCCAGTTTTGGGGTTGTGCTAAGCCCACGAACAAGAAAATTATCCAAACATTTCAAAATAATGTGCTGGAAGGCATTTTCAATGCACCCTGGTACATCAGAAACTCTGGCGTACAGAAAGATTTAAATATCAACACAATTGCAGAAGAAATTAAGAAAAATGTGGGAAAGCACCAGCAGAGTACTTGAGTACACCCGAATTTTAAGGTCTAAAAGATGTTGAATGAGCCTGACCCTCCTTGTCGACTCAAGAGAATAAATCCAGCTGATCTGATGTAGCTGTATGTCTTAAAGGGAACGGCCCCTGGTTGTTTCCCATCACAAATTTTTATTAGATAGACAAGTTGCTAAATGAGCCAAGCTCAGGTGCAACAAATTGATCAAAAAAAAATCGAACTTCAAATTATCGGTTTTTAGAGGTCATTGGACCTTTAAGAATCGACCTTCTTGCTAGTAACCTTAACAATTGAAAAATAAAATGTCTTTCAATTTCGATAAATTCGATGAGAACAGTCTTTGGTAGTCAAATGTACTTACAAATGACCTTAAACACATTACAATTACCTACATTGTTTATAAATTTGAATAATAGAACACTGAACTTAAAATTTCAAAATACAGATCAGTGGACTCTATTATTGTAAGGATTATTTTTCGCATTTATCACTGTGACCAATGAGATCTATCGTGAGGTGACTTTTCATTTATTCTAGAAGAGCTTTGAGCTTTTAAAGAAAGCCAGCACCTACCTAGGTACTATACTTGCAATCTTACTAAAAATTATGCCTTTCTTCTTATAGTGCTACAGTTATCTTTTAAAATCTATCTCAAATAAGCATAATAGATGCCACTTTTAAACAGAAACGGCATATATTGGTATATTGACCTTACTTATTTTATTCAGATGATAGCTTAAAGTAAACAAGTCAATCGTAAAAAAAAAAAATTTACAGCATCTTAAGCCTTTTAAGCTTCACTTCTGTGCATCATCAGTAAATTTTTTTACTTTTTTTATTACTAATTACATTAGATCTATCGAAGTCTATTGAAATCTATTGAATGAAAAAGAAATCTATAGAATCTATTGAAGTCTATGAAATTTGTGGCGACGACATACATACATAGTTCGCACATTACACATAGCGATCAGTAAGTGTAGAAAAGGCTTAAGAAAAAATAGCTTGTGAAGAAGTTTATCTGAAATTTTATGTTCCCTTTCTCTAGTGGTAACATATCATCAGCTCCCTTGTTCGAGTTTTTTATAAATTTTTATTTTTTTTATCCTTGAGAATTCCTTCAGTTAGAAGCTTCGTTCTTAACAATCGAAACCAGAATTATATTCGTCACTTTACTTTTTGTCAAGCTACAAAAACGCTGATTCCCTGATGAGGTCTTTTGGGGTTCTTGTTTCGGCCTTTTCATATTCAGGGCATACTTTTATACCGTGAATTTCACAGAAGATAGACCTTAGTTGGGGTCGAACGGTCTTTGAGACCTTCTTGACATTGCCAAATCGTTTTAGAGGACAATATCATATAATATAATCACAATATTGATGCATGCTTTACTTAGACCTTTTTGGCACATTCATTTATAGCAAGTTTTTCGGCTTGGGAGATGATGGTAGATGTTCCAAAAGGTCGTCTAATTTAATTTTGTGACTCATTAACGCCCATTTTTGCTACCATGAGTCATCAGTGAACCATACCATATAGGATCTTTCCCGCTCGTTCATTCTGGTTTATCTGGTAGGTTGTCGGTGAAAAATAGATGATAAAAAAATTAATCCTTTTTTACCTGTCGATCTACAAGTGTATTTTCATTGTGTGATTGCTGTTTTTTCAATTAAAAAAAAATTATTGTGTGGTTTTACGAAACACGATGCAAGTGAAACTTTTTTTCGGATTTTAGGCACTTAAGATACTAAAAATTTTTGGAAAATTATTCGATTTGGGGTATGAAAATAGAATAGAAAGAAAGGGATGTGCCACGAATTCGCTGTCTAACTTAACGCGCACCGTTGCAACTATTTTTGAATTTCCATTATTGATGTTAATACTCGAATGTTATTTTCATTATTGAGTTTGTTGATTATTGTTAAATCTCTCATCTGCCTGTTGTTATCTATTGTAACATCACCGTCGGATATTTTTGCACTATTCTCACTAGCTGTATCTTTGTCTATCATGATCCAGTGAACAATAACATTTATATCAATACACTGATCAAAATACAAATACCAATATGATTGACAATTAATAAAACTTATAAAATAATAAAACGTTATCATGGAGAGGAAAATAGCTCATTGCATTAGTAATAGTTTGCGCAACAGGCCTGGGAAAACGACATGGTTTATAGCTAACAATGTGTACACGAGCTCTGCCGAACACTTGCCGATTCCCTGCCGAGAATGTGTTACATTTAGCGACATGCTAAAGACAGGCCAAAAAATTTGAGACGATCTATAAAAAGTTTTACTTTAAAAACCGGTTGTAACAACCGGACAAACAAACAAGTAGTTCAAAAAGCTTTGTTATCTAATTTGATTTAAAAATCAATTGATATAACTACCTAAAAATGTTGGTATTAATGTTGAAATTATGAAACACTTAACTTAAAATGTTTTTCAGTAGACGTAAACATTATTTGAAAAAAAAAATTGCGAAATTATTTTCTTAAATATTATGTATGCTATGCATTAGCCTGAAAAATGTTATTAAGCTTTATGTGCTTTGTTAAAAATGAGTTTTCAAATTGAACTTTGCATCAAAAAGAACAACAACAAAAAAGCTCATTCGAATGGATAATGAGAAAATTCGAGTCTCACCCCTTCGCGCCTCGTACTAATTGAGTCGGAGCCGAGAGGCGATTGATGATGGTATATTTTTAGCAGTTAGATTTTTACACTTTTTTCCGGTAATATGATGCAACGATAGACACCAAACAATATCAGATCGTCCTATTTTGTAATGAAAATTAAAATGTTAAAGGTGAATTTAATTTCTAATAACACAGACAAAACGTTTTCAGTAGCTTTCATCATTTCAATTTCCCAAAAAAAAAATTAGTTAGAAAAATATTTTTTTTACTCAACGAAAATATTTATTCAATTTCTCTTGTATTTTTTTTTTTTCGAAAAACATAGAGAGAATAATTTTAAAATAAATAATTTTCCAGTTCAAATATTTAATCATCATTTCGAATGGTTTTGATTGTTTTTAAAATTTATCTTTATATTTCTCGTTTCATTAAAAATACAGTGCTCATTTATTGGATAGTCTGTGAATTTAATTTTTTACATGAAATTTTTTGCATTTCAACCAACGAATTCTGGGTAGTGATAAAAATAACCAACGTCGACAAAAATAATTGATTCGAAGAAACAAACCTTCAAATAGACCAATGGTAATTGCATAGTAATTAGTGGTAAAAAAATTGTTCACTTCTCGATTTGTTATAAAAATATTTTTAAATCGAGTCACGAATTAGAGAAAATTTTTTGTCTTATTTTTGTGCTTAAAAAGTTGAGTAAATAATCGGCTTAGATTTGGCCATTTTTTGGGGTGGGTATAGAGAGCTTTGATTGAGAATCCCAGTCGTAGTGCGGCTCAAGTGGTTCGTGGATCGATGCTCGCTGTGTGGCGCGGTGCGTGGGCGACTGAGCTTGAGCCACTCATTTCAATATCTCTCTTCATCGACCGACTGCACCGATCGTCTCGTCTCTGTTCCACTCGTTGAAGTCACCACACAGAACCGTATACCAAACACTACGTTTATATACGTATATGTTACGATTTGAATGAATTGAATCACACATCTCGCACAGTGGCTCTGAGCCGGACCGACCGGGACAGAAAACGGGTGAACCACGCTGAATGAATGAAGATCGAAAGCTCCGTCCTCGTCGCACCACCACAACCAGCCTCAAGCTTTCAAACTCGCGATGCTATCGTGAATGAAATAAGGTGTAATGCCCTCGATACGCGGCTTCAGCTTCTTGAATAACTCCTTCACACCCCGTGCTTTTCCTTTCCGTTTCGTGAATGTAACACGGACTATTTATCGGCGAACAACAGGTACGAAACACGGGCAAAATAGAAGAATTAGCCGCCTAATCGATTGTACATTCGACTCCTCGTTCTCCAGCGTTGCGGTGTTAATCTTACCCGATACACCAGTGGTTCTCAACCATTTTACCACAACGCACCTTGAAAAATTCCTAACAGATAAGTCTTAAAGATAAATCTTCAAAAATAACATTTTAAATGTACAGAAGATTATGGGGTGGGTTCGCGAACCTCAGGTTGAAAACCACTGCTTTAGGACTGAAAGTCCGCGATGGACGTTTTGTGGCTAAAAATAAATGTCGTGCTCGTTTCAGGTTTATAAATATATTATATCATCATACACATGTTATTATATTGGCGTTGGTCGTAGAAATTACGAGTATGAGTTTAGGGGGTTGGAAATTAATTTGTCTGACGTATCAAGGCGGCGTGTGTACATGCAATTATATCAATTGTTTCCGTTTGATCAATTGCAATGCGAGTTTTCGATGAGCATTTCCATAAATCAACATGATTTATATACGATGTATCTATACGTTCACGTAGAACTTTGTTTTCCTCCACTTTCGATATAATGTTTAGTAGTATAATACTATACAAAACATTGTGAGGTCTTTCATTTGTTTTTGGGTATAAAAAAAAAATTAAAGACAAGAAAGAATGTTTATTGATATGTAAAACGTTATCTTAACTGAAAATCGGTTTGAAGAATTCTTTCACGAAAAATTGCTCAGGAACATAGGCTGTGTTCCGAGAAAATTAACTGTCCTGGAAAGTCTTGATGTCCTTTTAAAAACGGTTGAATGAATTCTAGAGAAACTGTGAATAATTTTAGATTTGACTCTGTTATTGTTATAACCTATTTTATTACGGAACAATTTTATATTATTCACTAATTTTATATGTCTAAATAATAGTTAAACTTTTTTATAAATATAATCTTTACATAGTATAAAACAAAGTCGCTCCCGCTGTCTGTTCCCTTAGATCTTTTAAACTTCAACACGGATTTTAATGCAGTTTTCAACAATTGATAGAATAATTCAAGAAGAAGATTTATAGGTATAAAACATGCATATTATAGTAGAGAAAATTCGGGAAATTCAAAGATTTGTAATGTGGTGTCATAAAACGCATTATTTTGTGCACTTACATTGCAAACGCTGGCTAAATCTTACAGGAAAGATCAAACTAATATGCAACGAAATTGCGTATCTTAAAAAGATTGATAAAAGCCCGCGACGGTATATGTTTAACTCCTATGGATAACCCACAGAGACCAAAATAAAAATGGTTCCGTGTGCTTTTACGTGCGTAAGAAGTTATACTTCTTTGGTATCATTAAAAATTAGTTTTTATTAATTTTATTCAAATAATCAATTTTAAAAAACTGTAATTTAATATTTAATAATTATAATAATATATATAAAGATATAATTATTAAAAATAAAATTAAGAGAACAATATTTTAATTTGTATCAATAAATTATATCCAAAGAAAGCTGCCAGACGTTTATAAAATTTGTCAGGATCATTTTTCTGGTTAACAATTCATGCATGTCATGAAAACGAAGCTTCATAGAAATTGCAAAATAAAGTAAGTAGCTACTTTTCAAGGTTAATGTCTTAATCTTATTCATATTTTGTGTTACAAAATTATTATTCTAAGATGGTTGAATCATTTCAGAATCACAGATTTCGTGATAACTAAGAATATGCATGGAATGCAGACGTCATTTTCATCATTAAATTTCAAATAGTATAACAGCTTCTGCAAAATTCGAGAAAAGTAATAACTTATTTATTAATAATATGTGTCATTTGTATATATAATTATTTTTAATTTAAATATAAAAATAAATAAATTAGAAAATAAATACAACAAAAATTCAAATTACGCGCGCCAGGAAACCCAATGGTTTTGCGACTAACTTCATGTTGTTAATTTTTGGCTGAAAATGTGCGCGCATTTTAAAATTTCACTCTCATCATTTTTTCATATCGCGCCTAAAGAAGTATAACTTCAAAAATTATTGGTTATTTACCAAGCTATATTATACAATACAGTATTATTTCTTATCCAATGAAATACCTGAGATACGTTGTACATTTAATGTAGAGCAAAATTGCCCTTTACCTACAGCAAATGATAAAAATGAATATCCAAAAATATAACTAAATATATAAAAAGCGTTTTTTAAACGGCGTACGTAGTGACTGTTTTATTAATATCTTTTTCTTATATATGTAGAAATTTTATGTTCGTCCTTTTCTAGGACAAAACTCGAAAAATTCTGCACTAATTGAGAATTTTAACGCATTTTCCTCAAGAAGGCCTGACCAATTTTGCATAATAATGAAAGAAATATCTACAAAGTTTATATTCAAAAATTTACAATTTTTACTGGAAAATAAATATGAATTTCAATTTAACACCCGATAAAATTAATAATGAAATTTTTTTAAATATTTGAATTTCCTTACTGTTTATTGTCGAAAATATTAATTAGAAACAAACGTATTACAATAATATAATTACAAAGTTTTAAATAACTAACAAATACATAACGAAACGAATTTTAATGACGTTTTGTTAAAGATACCTCAGATCTATAACCATTTATCTTAAAAAAGATTTGGTTCCCGTAGGACAGCTTCTAATCTTTTCTACTTAATTAGCTGAACGGTTTTCAACGACATTTGGTATGAAAGATTTTTTCAAATTTTCTTAAAGGACCTTATTATGCTTAAAACCGTATAGAACATGTTAAATAGCTACTATCTCTTCTTAGACAAGTAGTTTTAAGGATTTTGATAAACTAACTTTGGATATAAAGTCTCTTGAAGTAATTTTGAAGTATCTATAACCTATTTCTGTGAAAAAAACAAATTTTATATCTATTTCGGTAATTAAATTTAGATACTCTCAGCAAAGCAGCAAAAATGTAATTTGAATATAAATTTAACAATACAAAATTTCAGGTAAATTATTAAACTATTAAGACCTGAAAATTAGTGTTATAAAAATAAAAGTGTTGAAAAATTAAAGAGAAATAAGCTCAAATCTAGGGGTCTATAAAGATTATTCGGATCATTTGACATAGTTATACATCTGATGTACATATAGGCATGCAAATTCTTAGTAAAATATTCCAACTAAAGACCAAAAATCTTTATTTATTTTTTCTTTAGAAAAGCCGCAATTTTTTTCAAAAAAATTTTATTTTCCCTAATCTTTTAAGTAATTACAAGGTTATACATTACTTTAATGAAATTCGTTTGGTTTTTTTCATTTTAAATGATCGTGTCTGAAGATATCACCGCAAGAAACCTTTTTTAAGACGAGCGTTTAAAGCTCAACTTTACAAATACAAACATTTAAAAATACCGTTAAAAATTACCATTTTCTGTGTACAAATTTTGATATCATTTTTTTTAATTTAATAATTTTTACTACTGTCTGTATTAAAATCTTTATACAATAAGTAATGTAATAACAATGTATTATAGATACGACACAGAGCTAAGGGTTGGTCCTTAGCGAGTGCATAAAAGCGGCATGTAACATGGATAGAGCAACCAACCAATGTTGGAACTCAAGAAAACAATCGAACAATCGTTCAAAGCTGTTCTGTAACTCAAAATTGTGTGATTAATTCTTTAATATATTGATAATAACATGTCAATGTCTTTAAAAATTAAATGCAACAATGAAAAAACTTAACATCATCATCTACTCTAAAATAGTTGGTTTGAAATTCAATTACAGATATAATGTTGAAAGCCGTCATTAATCTAATCAGGATGAATGAATGATGCTGTATATTGTATGGTTATATGGTGGTAATCTATCAGCACGAATTTGCACTTTCTTTTGCTTAGTATTCGTTTATTTTTCCTCAGGCCACGTACCATAGTAGGTTCATAAGCTCGAAATTTTCCGTGAAACCTTTGACATTTCCTAGGCAAATTGGCAGTTATGAAAACTTTTTCTTTCGCAAAGTTTCCATGCAGAGTCGCTTCATATTTTTGTTTGATCGCGATAATGTTGACTTTTTCACGTTCCAAGTTTTTGTGTGCAATCAGAAATTGGTTCATTCATGCATTGTTGATGACGATGGGAAAAACGCTGTTAAAACAACATTAATTTAAATGAAACGTCTATTGTTTGAAGCGAGGAAGTTTGGTGTTGGTATTAACTTTGATACACCAAAGAAATTACAAAACGTTTTTGTTATAGTTTCTCATTAGAGAACTATTCGAAATTATCCATATTAATTGAGTGAAAATTTGACTTGAAAGCATAGACGTTAAATAATAACATCAAGTTTACCTAACTTAAGTTATTTGAAGAACATTTGCGGTCAAACAATATTCAAAACATTTATTCTCTCGTCTTAATCCAACTTTTCGTCATCATGAGTAAATCTTAGTTAATTTTTAATTCGGAAATAAAATAAAATTAAAAAGCTTCTATATGAAAGTTTTCTTCGAATTCTAACTCCCAAATCAAATATAAACTTTTATCAAAATAAACATCATATAGTAATAATATAATGAATTATTTAAAAATGTAAAGTTTTCGTTATCTTCTTTAACATTTTTGATTCTCAAGGGACAAAACACCTGCAGTGCAGATAAGACAAGTAAAAAAATTGCGTGGATTTTCGTTCTCTGTTTTTTTTTTCTCCATTTCTTCCTCTTTTTCTCTCGTTTTGCAAATAAATGCGATGCGAGGCAATAAAAATAATGTCGAAAATTTTATTAACTCATCTTGTTCTTACGACCAAAGCTCATTTTTAACCACCCCTGCACGTATGTATGTATGTATGTATGTATGTGTATGTGTGTGTGTGTGTATTATGCCTCGTTTTTCTTTTTCCGCGCCCAAATTACCCACTGAGGAAATTATTCATGTGGCTGCCTCCGGCAATTGCATTACACGAACAATTAATTTCCAAATACAGGAGGAAAAAATACACCAAGAACAAATAAAATTTATAAAACATACATACACGAAACTTGTATAAAGCTCATTACAAACGTTATTAAAATGAGCTTTTCCTCCTCGAGGAAAAAAGATAATAACATAATCATTAAGCGTACACCGACATGACGTAAAGCTCAACAATTATAAGAAAGCTTTTGTGGGATATTAGAAAAAAAAGTTATTTATAGAGACACTAAGTACCTAATATTTTTATGTGACATGAGTCTTATTAAAAACATCAACAGGTGGTTAAAAATTAAAAACGGTGAATCATTCATATTTGGGATTAATTTTTTAATGATTTCATTAAGTCATTTCAAGGTTTCTCGATGTTTTAATTTTTCTTATAAACTTTTCCATTCGTGTCTCTTGTAAACTTTTCGATACTAGGACTTTCCATCCACTTTGCGAATATCTTCTACCTATTTTTGGTGGTCTTTATATATCACGTCCAGTTTAACTCTATTTCTATTTAACTTTTCGCTAAATAATATCTTTTATAAGCGTTCTTGGTTTTTTATCTTTGATTTTAACCTGGTCTTAGAGGAAAATCTTCAACAGTGTTCCATCCATAGCTCTTTGCATGACTCTTAATAAATATGTGGTTTGGTGTGGTACAGCCAAAGTTTTGAGTCCATAAAAAAACCACTCGTAAAATACAGTAATCAAACACCTGTCATTTTAGATCTATGTATGTGTACATTTATCAGTCCTACACGAAAAAAATAGTGGTGTAAAATTTACAACACTAAATTAGTAATATTTTTACTGCACTTTGTGTTCACTATAACCACAAATGTAACATTATATAACACACTGTGTTGTATCTGAATACAACGTATAGTATTTTTACTACCATAGTGTAGTAAATATATGTAGCTGTTACAACTGCTGAGTGTTGTACAATTAACAAATTTTGGCGTTTTTTTTACGCCATGAATTTTAACAAATTTATAATCGTTATCATTTTTGATGTATATAATTAAAAAAACATCAGAGACATCTTTACCTTTTTCTATAATTATATTTTTAAGATTTTAATAGTGCGCATGCGGCGCGTACAACATAACCAATAATTTTGACAAATAAATGCAAGTGTCAAAAATTTCAATCATTTTTACTAGTTTGTGTTGTAAATAATACTACAGTTTTTTAATTACACTTAACTGGTAAACGTTACCATACGTGGTGTCATCCTATATAATACTAGTTAATGTAGTAAAATTAACAAGGAATGTTGTTAAATCTACAACACATTTTTCCGTGTACAATATCAAATTTAATCTCTCGGATACAATTCACGAAAATCCCATTTTACATGTTTTTATAAAGCTTAATTTTCGTTTCCTAGAATGATCTTATGTCCAAAATCTTTATTAATGTATTGTTGATATTAACTATTTTAATGTCGGTATTATTCTACAGTAGCCAGTACCTGCCTAGGGGCTGCCATTGTCTTAACTAGGTCTTAAGTCGAAAAATGAAAATACATGGAAATGTTATATTTTTTAGCTATTTCAGTTAATTCTTTCATCGTTTGAGATGATGACTGGTGCTATATACTTTTCGGATACCAGCTTGATTAACCAGTTAATAGAAGTTTCTTTATTGTTTTTTTTTTCATTTTAACGTCTTTTAACTATAAGGTAATTAGTACAGTGGTAATTGGTAGGGGTTAGTTCCTTGGTTATGTTAGATATTAAATGTCACTCCAAATTCCCAGCTTCTGGAAGGAACAGCAAGCGTTGCCCCACTGTTGTGGGTCTCCCATCGCCTCCTGGATGGAGTGTGAAGTACCCGTCTCCTTCCTTAACCTTTTCAGAAGGTTACACTCGAATAACGGTGAGTTTAGTGGGGATGAATTTCATGCAGTTTGGAGGTTGAGTCCTTTGCAGAAGGTATGAGTGGATTAATTTTGTGTGTTCTATCCTCAATCGGGTTACAATCACCTGGGTTGGCCGGAGAATGGTTTCAATGGGTGGTTTGGTCCATGTCGATTTTCTGATGGAGTAGAGTTTGGAGGTTTGGCTCTTCTATGATGTGTCCCATCCCATACTGATCCTTTCACTGAGGTGCTTCCTGAAGTCCTCGAGTGATCCAGGTGTTTGGGCCACAGCAGGAATTTTGGTTGCGTTTTTGGATTCCTCGGATTGCCCTTTATGCCAACGTACGAAAGGATCCATTTTAGGTTTATAATTTTCCCCGATTCCTCTTGGGAGGCTATGTTGGCTTGGATATTAGATATCTTCGGGTTGAGAAAAGGGTTGGGGGATTCAGTGACTTTGAGACAGGCTAAAGAGTGCATATTAGGATTCTATTATTATTTTGGAGACTCGCGGAGGGGAGGGCTAGTTCAATAGCGTGGGCTTCACATGAAAATATAGAGAAGTAGTGCGGAAGATGTTGGCTCGTGATCGGCGGTTATACCTCGTCCTCAGTCTTGTTCATATCTGATCAATCATATTTGATCTAATCATAATGACCTTTGTTTTCTTGTGGGATTCCTTCTGTTGGGTGTTCATGTAAATCTAGGATGATTTGGGGGTTTTTTTCCTCCATGGAGGGATGAGGAAGGATATGTTTTGGATGAAGATGGGAAATTGTAAATTAATTTCTTGGAGATAATTACTTGCTTTGGTCGTAAGGGGTTTAGAAGAGTTTTTGTTTGGTTTGGGTCTGGTTTGATTGAATGAGCTTAGGATTTTGGAGGACTTCTTTTGTAATGTTTAACGAGAGGCAAAGAATTGGATGGCGTAATGTTTCCATCTAAGGGTGATGGGAACTTCGTTCGCTTCGGCTCGTTCTGTACACCCCTAAGGATATTCTTATTTATTTATAATCATTTAAGGAACACTTAAAGCAAATTTTAATAAAACAAATCTCAAATAAATTTTAGAGTTAAAAAAAATAATTTTATTATTTTTTCCAATTTTATCAATTCTGACTATATATCAATCAAGTCAAAATTTCTTAGTATGAATTGAGCTTGATATTTTTACTTGTTGATGTGAATTCAATGCTTGACTTAATATTGACTTGATTTTGACTTGACTTTGAGTCAAATTAAACAAGTAGCTTGAAAACCAAACCAAACAGTGAATGCCTAATTCTGACAAATATTTTCTACACTAACATCTGTAAATTTCAATCGTAACGTTTCCCCTGAAATTCCATCAATATGAGACAACCACAATTAATCTCGAAGATATTCCATCACAAAAAAAAAACTTGAGAAAACTGTAAAATGTAGTTTTTGGGTAGTTACGTTGACGGAGTGTTTTAAACTATTTAATGCATTTTTTCTTCGATAAGAAATTAAAGAAAATAAGGCTTGGATATCAATAAAGAATTAAATTTTTTTAAATTAAACACATCGGTGGGGAGGGTAAAGACACCTGAGATGCTTTGTTTGATGGAAGATTGAATTTTGTACATCTCCAAGGTACTACAGACCTAAGTGTTTCTATGAGAGTTTCGTTTTTCCTTTTGTAAGTATGAACCCTTAAAAAAATTACTTTTGAGTGAAATATTTTACAAGAATAAAAAAAGTTTGTATCTCTCGTTGATATGAAATGGTTTAGTTTAGTGGAAGGTCAAAACTCTGATTATAGTGATTAGTAAATGAAAGAAAATAACTCTGGTAGGATAAAAATAGCCAAATTAGATCAGAAACAAATTGCTGCGCCGGAATTATCTAAGTGTGAGAGATGGTGGTATGAGAGGGCCAAATCACGACATCGAACTTTCAAGAACTGGTGGCCCATTCAAGTGGGACAGTGACCAAATACAATAGAAGGAACGAGTCGAGAAAAAGAAAAATAACATTAGAAAAATTGTCTATACACATGAAATGTGAAAAGAAAGATTTTCTCTTTATCGAACGTATGTATAAAGGCTGGCGATGGCTAATACAAAAGTTTTTCGATAACAATTTTTAATGGATTTGGCACCTAATTATTTTACCTTCCTCGCCACATATTCGTGAGCTGTTTAATGAGCCCAGAGTAAAGAGCTTTGAACAGTAACATTTTGTCTCGGTTTGCTAAAGTGTGTGAAATCTTTTTTCTGACGTCAGTGGAGAGAACTTTTTTTATACGTGACGCATTTTCGTAAATGAACGAGCAGGTAAAGTATGATCACAAACACCTTCCATATTCCCGTATCATATCAAAAACGACCTGAATCAATACACTCAAATAAATTGCCAACCCACTTGCCATTTTCACACCATCCACCCGCTTAGTGCCGGCCTTCAGACCAATATTTAACGAGACAATCAATTCGACATTCGACATATTGCGAATTTAAACAATGAATTAAACATTATCGAGTTATATTTCAATGTTTAACGCGACGTAATAGAAATTGAGTTGTGCGAAAGCTTTTATCCTCGCATTTAATTATTCTCGATATCAATCTTTATATCGTTACGTATTAAGACACGCTTGTTCCATTGTAATCAGCCGGTAATACTTTTTTTTGCAAAGCCTAGGCTTCACTTATAATTGGAAATGAAAATGGGGGCCTCTATTGATTCGGTCAAAAGAAACATAAAAATGTTTAAGACTTGGCATCGTTCAATCAACATAACATAATTCACCATAAATTCAATTTGGCCGTTTTCAAAGGTATCACTCAACGTGTTCCTTCTTCTACTTAGTTCAGTATAAAAGCTGGCCCGGTCCCTCTGGGTATTGTATCGAGAAAAAAAATGTTTTCTCAATTCTTCCGGTTCGTATTTTCGATTAGCACAACATTTATTTTGTACTTTATCATTGTGTGTAATTCCGAACCTTTGTCAGTGTAAAATACGATTAGTGTAATAATTTTTCTTCGGGCGATCTACTAACATTTCATTTTTCCGAAACTTTGTCTTAGACTGTTTCTTGGTGGATGAGAAAAACGATAAAATTATAACAAAAATGAAAAACCGACTTCCAAATAAATAAAAAATCCACTAAAAAGTTAAAAAATAATTACGTATTCTTTCAGTGTCTACAACTTACAAATTATTAGGATGAGATAATGTACAACTATTGTTATTTTTGGAGTTGGTATCAGTCAAGAAATACGACTATATCGGTAGTTAGCAATAAACGAGAATACTTTTTAATAGAAAAAAATCATCAAAATTCGATGATTCAGTTAAAAGTCACTATTTCATCCCCTATTTTCATCCTTCGGGGGTGGATTTTTTTCTTCAAATTTGAATGTGAATAATTTAAAGGTACGATGTACGTAATAAGAACAAAACTATCGAAATCGGGTTAACCAGAAAAAATTTATTATTTCATCCCTAATTTTTAACCCCTTATGAGTGTTTTTTTATAAAAAATGGATATGAGATTAATTTAAAGTTATGTTCTACCAATAAAAAAAAAGAATTATCAAAATCGAGCTATCCAATAAGAAGTTACTATTTCATCCCTTAGTTTTCAACCCTTTAGAAGTGAAAGATTTACCTCAAATTAAAATGGAACTACACGGAAAGCACCAGCTTTCAAATAAAAAAAGAATTATCAAAATCGAACTATCCAATAAGAACTTAATATTTCATCCCTTAATTTTCAACCTCTTAAAAGTGAACGATTTGCTTAAAATTAAAATGGGACCACTCGGAAAGCACTAGCTTTCAAATAATAAAAAAATCAACAAAATCGCTTCACTCAGTCGAAAATTCTGAGGTAACAAACATAAAAAAAATACAGTCGAATTGAGAACCTCCTCCTTTTTTTGAAGGCGGTTAAAAATTATAATACTAATTTTCTGGTCTTAATTGTTTAATATTTGAAGCAATTGTCAGGTGGAAAGAGGTTTACGTTTTAAAATTTTTTTTCTTTTACACGACGTTTCGTCGGTGTTGTTCCGACTTCATCAGGTATTTTGAAAAGTCTGTTTAAATTTTCATATCCAATTTTATAACAACGCAGTTTTTTGATTATTCACTACTAATTTTTATGCGTCTAAATTATAGTTATAGACTAGAGAAAATAATTTTTCAAGAGAAAAAAAAATTATAGTTGGATTAAACCCATTGGAAAAGGAAGAGAATGTAACAAAAATGAAAGAAAACATAAATTACTGAGATGGGGATGTGGAGTAGGGGGTAAGGGTAGAAACTGTTTATCTCAATTTTCGACAAAACTACAAGTCCTATAAAAAAAACTTAAACTGCAACGTTGTAGATAATAAGTAGATCTACACTTTTTGTACTAACACCTTTTTCACATAACCTCAAAATGTATGCAAAAAATTCCAATAGCCAAGTTTTCAGTTTTTTATTTATATCTTATACAAAATAAAAATTTCATGAAATTTGGCATAGTCTTACCTCTAAATGTCCCAAATATACTGTAATTTTTTTGATTTAAGATATTAATTTTTTCACCTTATAATTACTTAATATTGAAAAAGGGGTTATTGTTATTGTGGGTTATTTATACCAAACCAATCACCGTTCTCGAATTTTCCAAACGATAAATTCCCCGTTTAGCAGAATTTTCGATCCATTGTTTTGGTATTTGTCTTTTTCTCATCTATTGATAATTCAATGGAGAAATTGCTAGAAAAAACATGCTATCCTGCTCTTCTATTGTTATATTAATCCTCACAACAGGAGCTCTTCAGCCATAAAAATGGTGCCACGGAGTCCCGTCTTTTGTTCAATTCTTATCGCTGGTGATTGGTTAATTCCACCCAAGTTGACAGCGGGTGTCCAGTCACAAAATGGCGTCGCTTCTTAGCTCTGTGGCAATATTAAGCCAAAATAAAGTGAAAAAATAAATATTTTAAACCAAACGAATTACAGAGTGTTTAGGACATTAAAAGGTAAGTTTTTACCAAATTTCATGAAAAAATTTTTTTTTTGTAATAGATAAAGATAAAAAACTAAAAACTTGATTATTGACATTTTTCACATGAATTTTGAGGTTATGTGAAAAAGGTGTGAAAAGTGTAAATCTACTTATTAACTACAACGTTCCTATTTAACTTTTTCCCATAGGACTTGTAGTTTTGTCGGAAATAGAGATAAACCGTTTCTACCTTCCCCCCTCTTTCCACTTCTCCACCTCAGATCTACCGTAATTTATTTTTCCTTTCATGTTTGTTACATTCTCTTTCTTTTCCAATGGGTTTAATCCTACTATAATTTTGTTCCCTTTTTACTATTTTAAAAGGCTAAAAGCTGGTCTATTAAACTTTTATTATTTTTAATTATTTTCTTTTTGACACCTGAAATTTGTATTGTTAACTTTATATTCAAATTACATTTTTATTATATTTATTAAAAAAGTTTACTTAACTATAATTGAGACGTATAAGAATTAGTGAATAATAAAAAAAACTGTTAACGATGGTACATGATAAAGTCGGAACAACACCGACGAAACGTCGTGTAAAAGAAAAGTAAATTGTTAAAACATAAAGCAGTGGTCTTTTCACCTGATAGGTACTTGCATAAAAAAAATGTGTAGAGATTATCGATTGATGCTTTGCAAATCAAAAACTTTTTGAAAATGTCATTTGTCGAAAAGGAACATTTAAAGGACACACACACACACAAACATAAAGCACGAAGAAGTACCAAAATAAATGAAGTTGTTCACATATATAAGCAGATGAGTGGGATGTTCTAAGACGAAGAACAAGTTTGAGGATTTGAGGAAGAGGTCTAATTTTGTCCCTCTCAAAAACTTTTACTTGTACGTGTATAGCTTGTATGAATGTACACTTACACAAACACTATATGTATATATACACACACACATATGTACATTTACTTATCGTTGGATTTGTAATGTTATTAGTTTTATTTTTCTTTGAATTTATTTCTTATCGACTTTTCTCAAAAACTCCTCCAGTTTTCGCTTCTGTCTACCACTTAAACACATAAAGCTTACAAGCTTTTTGGTAATTTAATATTATTAAATCGAATTTCAACGTAAATATAACATCAAAATTATAAATCTCTAGCAGGATAATAAAAATGGTGTAGTATAAATGATATTAGGTTATAAATGAGGTTAAAAAACACAGATAGAAAAGTTATTCTTAAAGTGACAATTTTAACCCTTTTGGGGTTAACAATACAAGTTCTAAAGCCAAAAAAATTTGAAATTATATCACGTAAGTTTTTATAACACTGAAAAAAGATAGGATAAAAAATAGCACAGCATTGAATTAAATAATATTTATTTCCATTCTAGCAGTACGATGTGGTGCTTATAGAATTGAAAATTTAGTCTTTGTACGTGTCGAGGAAATGAAGAAAATCACCAAGTCCAAAGTTGTTTTATGTGGTATAAAAATATCTACCATAATAATAGTTTACGGAGAGATTGTTTTGATGGTGTTAAAAGAAATGAACTTGGAATAATAAATAATTCACATATCATATTATCTATGTTATATTCTTCGCTTGTACGTTTTTTAACACGATATTTCTATGTTCTAGTATAGTATATGGATACATACTGTTACCAGGCTTGGTGTTATTACATTTAGAAGTAATTGGCCTTTATTATTATATGTCTGTGTGATTTAAATAAAAATTTATCGGGTTATAAAATATGGAATCGTACGCGTGTAGCCTTGAGTTAAAATCATAATAATATTTCAATCTTCAGTGAGGATAATCAAAATTTTTTCAAGGCTTTTTCTTGTATTTGTGGTTGATGTTTTTCTGATTCAATCCATTACAGCAGGTCTGAGGTAATTTTTAAGATAAAATTTCGTCCAGACTAGATTTAAATTCCCAAGGTCATGCTTGAAATTTAAATACAAAAATTTGAGATTATGATTTGATCAAAAATTCATGTTCAGTAGTTACAGAAGAAGAAGAAGTGAGACACTTAAAATTACCAAATTAATACTCCATTTTTTCTTGTGAAGCTTATGCTATCGTAAAGGCGATTGGTTTTGCTGAACAAGGAACTAAAGACCTGTTCCTTTCGGACTCTAAATCTGTACTACAAGCTGTACTGAATAAATGTACCAACGACCCACTGATACGGATGATCCAAGCACAACTTATTATTAAGCTAGCTGAAAGTAAACAAGTGGTCCTTGTCTAGGTTCCAGTATAATCAGTATATACCCCGGTATAATGGGGTATAACCGGTAATGAACGGGATGCTCAAGCCAAACTAGGTGCAAAAGCCACGACCGAGGTGGAAACTACCCCCATAACAAGCAAGGACACCTAGATAAAGACGAAGGATCTGATCGAATATAAACTAAGGTATAAAGCTTCAACAATGGTACATATAAACCTAAACAAGATCGACAAACTCCCTGAAATTCGGAAACACCCAAATTAGAAGTGACATGAATAAAAATGATGACATTATAACAGGAACACCAAATGATGAACTTGATAAAGTTGTAAGACATTTGATCAGGATATTATTCTTAGGTCTAGATTGAGGATACCATATAAGAACACTTAGAAGGGTGTAAAGCAAATCAAGCTGATCAGGATCACCTTTTTTCCGTTTTACGGGTGCCAGGATATTTTTTCCTCTTATCACCATGACCAAGGAGGTCTATTGTGATGTGACTCTCTTCCTAGGGGCTGCCATCTCGCTAGGCGTCATGTCCGCCTTTCCGAGATGCTGCAGTCTTCTTTTGAAAGTTGCCTCACATGAGCACAAAATGTATTCCACTGTTTCTGCCACTTTCCAGCGAAGGTGACATATGTTAGCTTTACCGATCTTGTGAAGATGGTAGTTCAGGATACATTGGCCCGTATAGAGGCTTGTTAGGAGCCTTACGTCCCTTTTGCCGAGTGATAATAAGCCATGTGTTCTCTTCTTGGAGTACTTCATGAATTTTTTTGCTTGTCTCTAGCCTGGAGCTTTCTTCCAGTGCGAGGCCTTGGTTTTGGTCTTCCAAGCCAGAAAATCATTTTTGAGTGTACTTTTTGTGATTCTACAAAAAGGTTCAGATCCTATGAGGTCTGATGAGGTGCCGTTTTTGGCCAGTTGATCGACTTTTTCATTGCCCTCTATACCCTCATGTTCTTGTCCTGGAGCCCACCATAGGTAGACCTTGTTGCAAGCTGCTAGCTCCCTGGGAGTTTGTAAACATTGCCAAACAAGCTTAGACTTAACTGTCTTAGATAACAGTTCATTTAGCGCTGCTTGACTGTCACTTACAATATTGATGTGTGCTCCATTTAAACCCTTTGCGAGGTTTAGTCTGGTACATTCATCTATTGCAAGTACTTCAGCTTGGAAAATGGTAATTCAAGTTCTAAAGGCCTGTTCAATTTGGCCATATGGCCCATAAACGCCCATCTCTGCTCTGCCATCCAGGATCACCTTACATAGTCTGATCAATATTGCATTTAAGGTGTCAAGATTACCTAATTAGAGTCAGGTTTACTATAAAAAAGAATACTTTAATATTATCATTAATTTTTTTTGTTCATAAACTAAAAATACTATCTAATTAACCCTTGTCACCTGCTAAGGACTTTATCAGGTTTATGTAAGCTTTGTCTCAATAGAGTAACCTTGATAAGGCCCATATTATAGCCTTGTTAAAAAATATTTCTTATCAGGTTTCCATCCAAAAATAGGTATTTACCATCAGATACGAAGACTGTTCAAAAAATACATAGATTAACGATATAAATTGAAATGTACCATATTTAGAAGGTTCCATGTCTTGGTCTCCTCCAAAGTACTCACCTACTCCAGATTACACAGTTACTCTAAAGGTGTTCCCACTTTTAAAACAGTTTTGTTATACTCATCTTTTGTGGTGTCCTTCAACTTCATTGCATTTATTATCTTAATTTCAAAAATCGTTTTAAATATTCTCAATGATTTATGGAGTTTAAGGAACAAAAAGAAGCCTAAAGCCTAAATAGAGTGGATAAGGAAAAGTAGTGATTCAGTTTTTTAAATTCTCTTTTTTTTTTTTTTTTTATATTACTGCAAATACAAATTTAAAATAATTTTTAAGTTACAACCGTTACAATAATCAAATTACATTTCAACACTCCGTTTTATTATTGCATTTATTTTTTAATCAGAAGGAGTAAAGATAGCCAGAAACATTTTTTTAAAATTAAGCTATATGCTAAAAAACTGCTCCTTGAGAATCCACAATTTCTCGAAGTGTATATTTATTAGTTGATTAATAATTAAATTTTTTAATTTGCAAACTAAAAATTAAAATTGCTGTAAAATACAAAAAAGTCAGTTTTTTAAATTTTTTTTTAATTGCTCCTTAAATGCTCTTTCTGGATCCGCAATTGCTCCAGGTGTATAGTTAATAGTGAATTAATAATTAAATTTGTAAAAAAATTTCAAACTCAAGAATGAAAAACGCTATAAAATCCAAAATAATTTTTAATTGAAGTTTTTGTTTTTTAAGCTCTCTATCTGCTCTTTTCATTACGCAAATATTCGATCAATTTTTTGCAATATTTTTAAGAATTAATTATTTTTAACTATTTATACCTACATGTATTGTTGTACTATGACTTCATCAACTGCCGTTGGATCTTATAAACATAAATTGTTTAAAAATTGAATTACAAATCTACTATACACCTGGAGCAATTGCAGGTCCGGAAAGAGCATTTAAGGAACAATTTTTTGAAAAAAAAATTAAAAAATTGATTTTTTTTGGATTATATAGCAATTTGTATTTTTGAATTTACAAATTTTTGAAAACTTAATTATATTGATTAACTTATAACTAGACACTTGGAGAAATAGTGGATCCGGAAAGAGGAATTTTGGAGAAATTTTTTGGCATATAGTTAGAAATGTTCTACGCTAAGCTCTTTGTGCTTATTTTTTTTATTGTTTTGCTTTCGGTTTTTTAAATGTTTTTCCTTTGAAAAATTCTTTTAGAACATTTTCAATATTTAAAAGTTGTATATGTGGAAATTTTCACCAGGAATTTTCCATTAAAGCATATTTATTTTATTTAATTAAATTAATTTAATTAAGTAATTTTCAAAGAAACGAATGAAAGTTGAAAAAAAAATGTCGGATCTTTTATATTCATTATAAATGATAAAAATTTCATATTTAATAATTTTTATGTGTATGTATGTATGTAGTCGTATGTCGCCCATATTGATAGCAATAAAAATATTTCACCCAATAAAATATTTTACTCCTCTTCATTCATGTCAATGTTTATAGTTGTATGATACATGTTTTCCATAAAACATGAACCGAAATAGTGATGAGGGGAAAAAAGGAAAAAAAAATGCCAAACACGGGTAGTTGATCGACGGAACAATGAGGTGAAAATATGGGAGATAAGAGAACGAGAGAAGTAAGCGGCTATTTCATATTTATAATAAATAAATATATGGATCATAAAGCGATGTGATCGAATATATTTATTGAAATGTTACAATTTTCATAAAAGAAAAAAATTTTCTTCTTGTTTTTGTTTAGAAAAAAAAAATAATTTATCAAGATTTGTTTATAGATCGAAGGAAGAGAGTCGCGTCTATTTTTGCCAGTCATTTATTCAAATATTAGTCATTAATTATTTAAGAAATTCGTGTCAATTTGCCCTGGGTGGAAGGCACATCGTCACAAATCAATAACATGAAGCAGTGAAAACGAGACGTCATCAAACATTTAAATTTCTGATCGACAAAAGGGAAAAATCTTTTTTGCTCCCCCGAAAAAAGCGTGGCTCACAACAATAAGACGACAACCACTTCATTTTTTATCTTCAGTCTTGAGCATGTCCCTATAATCCACGTTTTTTATACTGTTGTGGAGAGTTTTCATGTTACCTCTATATTTTTTCGAAACCGCCCCATTCAAAAACATCCCTTTTGTCGATGAGGAGCCTCTCCACCGATGACGTCCACGGTTCACTCCTTGTTTTTTTTTCGCTTCTCTCGCGTGACAAAGACTTACAGCGTCATTCCATGCTATTTATAATAATAATAAAAATATAATATATTACATTCAATTTTCATAGACTTATAAATCTACGTGCATACCTTCAACTTTTTACATAATCAGTTTAATTAAGCCGACAAAGAGAATGTTTCTCAATGTTTTATGTTCGGTTACGAAAGCGGTATGAAAGCTCGACGTAGGTCTTTCCTTTTGTCGTGGCATACAATCAAAAAAAAATTTGATCGTATTACATAAAATTTCCATTGAATTATCGTTTCTGTATTTGGAACTGGAGTTTCATTAATACTCATAACAATTAACATTTTTTACTGATTTTCAAACAAATACCCTACATAAAGTACCCTAAGGCAAGGGTCGCTAACATATTTTAAGTAGAGAGCCATTTTTCCTTAAATAATTATTAAAAATCTTACCAAGAGTCAAACAAATTTATAAAATTGAAATCAAAAATATATTTAAAATAACCGGAAAGAACTTACCATAGAACATTTTTAAATATATGCCAAAAAATTGCTCCTTCAGAATCCGCTATTACTTCAAGGGTATAGTTATTAGTTAATCAATAATTAATTTTTCAAAAATTTGTAAATTCAATAATAAAAATTTCTAAATAATCCAAAATAATCACTTTTTAATTTGTTTTTTTTCAAAAAATTGTTCTTTAAATGCTCTTTCCGGACCCGCAATTGTTCCAGGTGTATAGTTAATAAGTAATTCAATTTTAAACAATTCATGTTTATAAAATCCAATGGCAGTTGATGACGTCGTAGTACAACAATGCATGTATAAATATTTAAAAATAATTAACTATTAAAAATATTGCGAAAATTTGATCAATTATTTGCGCAATGAAAAGAGCAGATAGAGAGCTTTAAAAAAAAGTCAATTAAAAATTATTTTGGGTTTTATAGCGATTTTAATTCTTGAGTTTGGAAATTTTTAACAAATTTAATTCATAATCAACGGTTAACTATACACCTGGAGCAATTGCGGATCCGGAAAAGCATTTAAGGAGCAATTTTTAAAAAAACTGAAATTTTTGTATTTTACAGTAACTTTGGTTTGCAAATTTTTGAAAAATGAATTCTTAATCAATTAATAACTAAACACCTGAAGAAATTGCGAATTCTGAGGAAGCAATTTTTTGGCATATAGTTTAATTTAAAAAAAAAATGTGTCTCGCTAACTTAACTCTTTCTGGTTAAAAAATATATTTGCAATAACTTAAAAATGTATTTTAAATCTATATTTACAGTAAAATAATGCTAATATAAAAAAAATTTAAAAAGCTACAAAAAATATTTTAAAAACTGCTAAACAAATAGAAAATAAAATTCAAAAAATCTTTATCAATCGAATATCTCGCTGAGCTGCATTAAGTTTACGCACAAATATGAAATAATCAGTAGGCAATGGAAGGAGAAACATATTCTCTCCAGATCATGCACATAAGAGCGACTAAAAATCCAGCGCTTAACGCGTTTTGCTTGTAAAAATCGCATTTTTTAAAACTTTTATTACGTTGTTTTTAATGAAGATATCGTGATAATTCTTTGTGTAGATAAGAACCAAGTATATAAAAAGTAAAAAAAAAATGGGTGCCTGTACTTATGCACGCGTGTTAGAAGTGAAACTTCTTTGTCATCATTAATAATTAGTTTTTTATTGTATTCAAATAATCAATTTTAAAAAAATTGTAAATTAATATTTAATAATAATAAT
The DNA here is from genome assembly GCA_958496155.1 of Sisyra nigra. Taxonomy (NCBI): domain Eukaryota; kingdom Metazoa; phylum Arthropoda; class Insecta; order Neuroptera; family Sisyridae; genus Sisyra; species Sisyra nigra. The sequence continues at coordinate 49,058,498 of OY292316.1, forward strand.
AATAATAATAATAATAATATATATATATATACATATATATATATTTAAAGATATAAATATTAAAAATAAAATTTAGAGAATAATATTTTAACTTATATCAATAAATAATATCCAAAGAAAGCTGCAAGACGTTTATAAAATTTGTCAGGATCATTTTTCTGGTTAACAATTCATGCATGTCATGAAAACAAAGCTTCATAGAAATTGCAAAATAAAGTAAGTAGCTACTTGTCAAAGTCAATATCTTAATCTTATTTTTATCTTGTTTTACTAATTTATTATTCTAAGATGGTTGAATCATTTCAGAATGCCAGATCTCGTGATAACTAAGAATATGCATGAAATGCAGACGTCATTTTCATCATTAAATTTCAAATAGTATAACAGATACTGCAAAAATTGAGAAAAGTAATAACTTATTTATTAATAATATGTGTCATTTGTATATATAATTATTTTTAATTTAAAAATAAAAATATATAAATAAGTAAATAAATAAAACAAACAAAATTTAAATTACGCGCGCCAAGAAACCGAGTGGTTTTTTGGCCCACTTCATTTTGTTAATTTTTGTCTCAAGATGGCCGCCCATCTAAAAATTTCACTCTCATCATTTTTTTATAACGCGACTAAAGAAGTATAACTTCAAAAAATTGATTGAAATCTATCCAGTAGTTTTTGAGTTAAAAGCGAACATTGGAAAACAGCTATAATTTTATTTATATAGATATACTGCCTTTATGTACTATATATACAAACTCCCACCCATAACTATGGAACTGTACTTATTTGAATTTCTCCGCGAAAAAGTTTCGAATAAAAGTTGAAAGCATTGATGAGTCTAAAAACTGTGGCAATTTTAAAGAAAATCATTCGAGCCGTTTTCAAAAAAAAAAAATATTAAGCTCAAACACTCCTAGAATAAAGTGGAACTTTTGGTCCACCGATTTCAACCAAAAACTTCGCGGCAATACTAGATGGTTTTTGCAGGCTAAATTCCAGGTTTGGTAATATTAAGATAATGCTTCCGATACGATGTCGTAGTCACACACAGGTACACATACACACATAAATATTTCTAAAAACCATTTTTTTGGATTCAGAGGACCTCAAAACATTTATTTCCAGTGAAAGCTCGAATTGGAAAATTCGACTCGATTACAATACTTCCTTTACTATATAGTAGTAAAAGAAAGTAAAAGAAAAAGGTCAAATAATCAAGGGTTCACTAAATAGCTCGATTTTTAATCTATTTGACTTAAATTTGACTTAAAATGTGAATTAAGCAATGCTATTTGTTAAGTAGTCTATACAACTATAAGAAACCCTCAATTTATTTCCTTAATTTTCATTCATTTAACCGAGATTATAAGTAGAAAGAAGTCATTAGAAAAAACGTTAGCTTGACTTAATTATTTAAGTTATTAGACATGATTTTCAAACTATTCGGCTCAAATTTAGCTTAAAATCATTTTAAATGTTAGTATTTAAATATGAAATTAAAATATTTTTAAGCTCAAATTATTGCACAAAATATCTATTAATTCGATAAAGTCCTACAAGTGGCTAAAAAAGAACACTTCAAAGTTCATAATGACAAGCTAGAGGGATTTTTTGATTTTTTTTTAATAATAAAAATTAAATGGGAAAACAATCAACAAGTTGATTTGTTTAAAAATAATATACAAGAAAGCATTTTTCAGGATAAAAAGAAAATATATCCAACCTTTGAATCTAAAACTAATCCTACACAAAGACTCATATTGTTATAGAATTAATTAAAAATATTTTTATAGCTATCCTGCAGGAACCATACATATTTTAGATAAATCTATACTAATATATAAAATTGAAGAGTTTGTTTGTTTGTTTGTTTGTTTGTTTGTTTGATTGGTTGAACGGGCTAATCTCAGGAACTACTGGTTCGAATTGAAAAATTCTTTTAATGTTGGATAGCCTAATTATCGGGGGAGGCTTTAGGCTATATAACATCACGCTACGACTAATAGGAGCAGAGCATCGATGGAAAATGTTGCAAAAATCAGGAAAAATTTTTCTTTTTGAGAGCGTTCGTGGCCTGCCCTGCGTACACGGTTAAAGTTACGCAAAAATTATGTGCAGCAAAATTGTTCCTCTTAAAAAGTTCTACAAAAAAGTCCGCGACGGCATATGTCTATCTTTTACGATTAGCCCGCTATAACCTTTTTAATGGTTGTTAAGGTTGTTTAAAAAATAATTCATTATTTGCGAAATTGTTTTTAGAAACATATTATTAATTCTTACCCAAATAAATATGACTTTTAATAAAATTTGTTGTGATAATAAATGACAATCTGAGTCATTAAATAGAATTCTTTTTATTAAGGGAAAATGTCTCATTTACCCGGGAAATTGAAAAACGGGTTGGAGAAAAAAATTATGCATTAACTCTATTTTTAGTTGAAAATAGATTTTGGTGATATTTAAGTATGATAAATATGCGAATCATTATCTAAAACACGTTTTATTTCGGAAAAATTTCTCATTTCATCGGGAAAATAGAGAAAAACTGGTTCGAAGAAAAATCATGCTGAAACCAAACATTTTCATAACTCATTTATTAGCTAAGAGTTAAGTAATACCTCATAAGGTCCTCAAGGCAAAATCATAATTTTTCTTTTCATACAGTCCACTTTTTATCCAGGAAAAATGTATGTTCCCGTAGGATAGATACGTTTTTGTTTTTCACAGAACAAAAGATTACCATAATTTCTTGCAATATGGTGGTTTAAGAAACAGTGAATGATATGGGTTACTTTTTATGTTAGAATATTGTACGGTTCCCGTAGGATAGGCTAAAAATAGAATCTTTCAGGAACTGAGTATTTCAAAGGAGTTTTCTAAAAGTTCATGAATAAGAGTTTTAACGAATTTTCCTCAGGAAAGCTTGATCTCTTTTTTATCCAGGAAAAATATTCTACTCCCGTAGGATAGATATGTTTTTGTTTTTCACAGAGTAAAAGATAGACATGATTTTTTGCAATATGAAAGTTGAGGGATCAGATAATAATATAGATTATTTCTTATGCCAGAATAATGCACGGTGCTCAAAGGATAGCATGATAATTGTCTCCTGCGGGAACCGTGTGTTAAAAAAAAGGTCGTGAAATAGATCTTTAAAGTTTGTGAAATAGCGGTTTAACACATTTTCTCTTTAGGATTAAAATTAAAATTACAATTTTCACTTGAAGATATGATTTTTTATTTAACATCCGAAAAATAATGAAAATTTTTGAAACGTTGAAATTTCTTTCATTGTTAATTTTCGAATACATATTTAGAATTTAGCGTGTTAAATTACATTTAAAAAATCAACAATTAAATTTTCAACTTTTCTTTTCAAAACTTTCCACTCTTTAAAATATGTTAGGCCTCCTAAGTGAGCGCTTGCGCTTTTCCTTCTCAATATTTGTGTACTTCTAACTTTTTTTCAGTAGTCAGTACTGAGCTGATTCATAGATCATTAGACATTCAGACATTCAGCTCCTTGCAATATATTATAACAGATACAGAAGTACAAGTTTAAAATATATTATTTGTTACAACGGTTACAGGCGTTGCAATAATCAAATAACATTTCAATTTTTTTTACGTTACTCTTTGTTTAAGTTTCATATATTCTTTTTTCTTCATTATATTTTTAGTTTACATACGTAAATTTTATCAACTAAACACCCCAGTAGTGTTATGCAGCGTTCCTTTATTATTCCCGTTCCCGTGACATTTTCTACTATAGTTCCACTCTTACTGATCATAGTGTGATGTACCTAAGATAGCTCATGAGTCATGTTATACTTTTAACGTTACAGACATACAATGTTTTTCTTGGTTTCGTCCGCGTGGTTTTAAATTAGCATTATAGGTAGCAAATTTTATCTCTTCAATGGTTCTTAAGTGATTTGTGGATAAAACAAAGAAAGTTTCAACTCCTTTAGAATTGTGCCCTAGGTTCCCCACTTTTAACCCTCTCTCACTCTTATCTGACGTAGACGGAGTTGCGCGGGTCAGCTAGTATTTAAATATGGAGTTTAGAATACTACGCTTTCATAAAATATCATTTCGATTAGTTATTTCGTTCTTATCCGAAGAACAAACTTTATTCTTCCTCTAGCTATCCTGCATAAGCTATGCATTTTTCTAGTGTAAACATTATCCTTGGTATTTTCTCATAAATAAGCTTCCCTTAAACAAACTATAATTGAAAATATTATATAAATTTTGCAGAATAATCTAGTTGCAGGATAAATTATAGCCATTGTCTATCTAAAATTTTGTTCCTTTTAAATTTTTCCATTATAACTGTAGCTTAATTAATCTTTATTAGCACAGAAATCTACAAAATTTGAATTTTTTCTTTATACATCCTATATTATAAACACATATATTTAGGTATGATGGTAAAAAGTTCATTCAGGGTCCATTGTGTAATTAAAGTTTAAACGACTATCCTAAAGTTTAAGAGGTCAAAACCTACTCTGAACCAATTTATTTTTGTTAATGGAAATAAAGATTCATCAAGTAATCAAAGATTTTGTTATATAAACTAAGCTTAATATTTTGGCATTAATATGAAATAACTTACAAAGGTTGAAGACCTGTGTTCAAAATTTCAATAGCCCTTAATAAAGACTTAAAAAGCTCTTATAAACATCTACGCAATCAGCTTAAAACTTTATACAGAACTTCGAGTTGATTCACACTTTTGGGATGTTTTAGTAACAAGAAACCTATCGATCAATGATTCCAACCCCAGTTTTAAATCATTTTATTTTGAAAAACTTTTCTTACAACTCCCACTTGCTAAATTTTGAACCTTCAAAAAGACACTGAAATGATTCACACTTTTGATGGAAATCTCACCCCCGACGTTTCAATGACTTCAAGCACTCAATCTTCAAAGTTTTAATAGGTCTAAACCCAGCTTTCATAACTGAAATTCAGAATAAAAAAAAGTGTTTGCGTGTACTTATGTACGCGCGTGAGAAGTGATACTTCTTTAGCATCAATAAAAATTAGTTTTTATTAATTGAATTCAAATAAACAATTTTAAAAAATTTGTAAATTAATATTTAATTATAGTAATAATAAATATATACTAGCTGATACCCGCTCGCTTTGCTGAGTGTATCTAAATGTAACTGATTGACTAAAAGATTCCCTACGTTCATAGCGAAATATAAAAATTAATCTATTTTGACAGAAAAAAATTATAGATACTTTCAGACTTTAGATCCAAAGAAAATTCATTAAAATTCGTAAAACTATTTTTCAAGAAAGATATGTTAGCTGTTTCACATCAATTCTATACGATTTTTAGTAAAAAAGTACCTGTATTCCTTCCTTTAGGGCTTGAAAATCTTTCATACCAAAAGTCATTTAAAACCGTACAGCTATTTAAAGGGGCATCCATTAATTGCGCGAGGCGTTTATTGCGATTTTTACAAGACATCCCCTCCCCTCTGGTAAGATGTCATGAGATTTGGCATATATCTTTCCCCCAATCCGCAATTTAATGTGATATTTTTCAAAACAAAAAAATCCGTGATATTTGCGAGACCTTCCCTTTCCTCAAAGTAGGATTAGATGGGATTCGGCTCGACCCCATCAGCCCCTAAATGCCTCACGTAATTAACGAATGTTCCCTTAAAAGAATAGATTAGTAGCTATCCTACAGGATCTTTAGCAAAACTTCATTAAAATTCATTCCGTTAAGTAATTGTTGAATTTTGAAATTTTTAGTTTATTATTTTAATATGTTTATTTCTAATTAATATCTTCGACAATAAACAATGAACAAATTCAAATATTTGAAACAATTTCATTATTAATTTTATCGGGTGTTAAATTAAAATTTATAATTATTTAATTATTTATTTTCTAGTAAAAATTGTTAATTTTTTAATTCCAACTTTGTAGAGATTTTTTTCGCTATCGTGTAAAATTAGAGGAAAATGCGTTAAAATTCTATTTCACGAACTTTACCGAAACTTTTTAAATGTACAGTTCCTGTAGGATATAATTGTTTTGCCATCCCATGGGAAACATGCATTATTCAGGCCTTAAAAGTAAGCTATATCATTCTCCCCCAAAGTACCACATTGCAAAAATCAAATCAATCTTTAACTCTGTGATTAACAAAAAACATATCTATCCCACGGGAATTGTACATCTCTCCTGAGTAAAAAGTAGATAAAATCTTCTTCAAAAAAATGAGTTATGACTCTATTTCGTGGATTTTAATGAAACTGTTTTTAAATACACAGTTCTTATAGAAAACATACTTGTTTTGCTATCCCTTCCGAACCGTTTATTATTCCGGTATGAGAAGTAATCAATATTATTTTCTGACCCTTAAAATACCACATTACAAAAAAGGAAGTTAATTTTTTGCTCTGTAAAAATCAAAAAAATATCTATCCCACGGGAACTGTACATTTTTTCTGGATATAAAGTATACTATATGTTAAACTGGATTATAATCTATATCTATGTCAAATTTCATCCAGATATATTCAGTACTTTTTGAGTGAAAGAGCAACAAACATCCATTCTTACAAACTTTCACTTAAGATATATATATATATTTAAAGATATAATTATAAAAAATAAAATTAAAGAATAATATTTTAATTTATATTAATAAATAATATCCAAAGGAAACTGCCAGACGTTTATAAAATTTGTCAGGATCATTTTTCTGGTTAACAATTCATGCATGACATGAAAACGAAGCTTCATAGAAATTGCCAAATAAAGTAAGTAGCTACTTTTCAACGTAAATGTCTTAATCTTATTCTTATCTTCTTTTACTAAATTATTATTCTAAGATGGTTGAATCATTTCAGAATCCCAGATTTCGTGATAACTAAGAATATGCATGGATTGCAGACGTCATTTTCATCATTAAATTTCAAATAGTACCTATAACAGCTACTGCAAAATTCGAGAAAAGTTATAACTTATTTATTAATAATATGTGTCATTTGTATATATAATTATTTTTAATTTAAAACAAAAAATATAAAAAAGTAAATAAATAAATAAATAAATAAAACAAACAAAATTCAAATTACGCGCGCCAAGAAACCGAGTGGTTTTTTGGCCAACTTCATTTTGTTAATTTTTGTCTCAAGATGGCCGCCCATCTAAAAATTTCACTCTCATCATTTTTTCATAACGCGACTAAAGAAGTATAACTTCAAAAATTGTTTTTCTGTAGAAAAGTAGATATAGCTTTAAAGTCCATCCCTTATTAGGTTAGTTGAACACAATAATCGATTAAATAATTTTCATGAGCTTTTTAATCGTTATACAATATAATCATATCTAAGAAAAATCGTCTGCAAAAAATGTTTAATACGTTTCGTTACGAAACAACACGGCTCTGTAATCAAATCTATTCTTAATCAAACGAATCTGTCAAATACACCGTTACGGGTCATAAAAACGCCGGAAAAAAAATTATCTAAATATAGCACCGTTTTTTATATGAAGCACTGATGTTGTGTTGATGTAAAATAATTTGAGCTTTTCACCATCGAAAGTGAATTATCTTGGATATAATTTGGTCGAGAATAGGTACGAGAGGGTGACGATGGGGTTAAAAAAATAAATAGGGGTGGGTGATATACAACCAAGAAATATTATAAAATGGCCTAGGCTCACGCATAGTGTTAACCTGTTGGTGGTTCTGGGGAAAATTCTATTATATACTACGTGCCTATACACACCACCGCTACACAATTAAGGGATGATTATGATGATAAAAATTTTAATTTTTAAAATATTTAAATAGTTCACTGAAGTGGTGTGCGGTGGAGTGGAGAGAACAAATCTGATAAGAATGTGTTATTTTTATAACATTTTATAATGGAAATTTTATTTTTAAGCTCAGTGAAATTTTCTATTTTTTTTTTTTGTTATTATTATTTTTAAGGTTATAGACTCGTTGATTTTTTCATCGTTCTTATTGTGTAAGACGAGATCTCTTCTTGAGTTACCGAGCCGAAAAGTTCTTGAGCCTTTAATGCAAGGATATTACATTTCCATATCAAATATATATATATAGAGATATATGTTATATGGAATGGAATAGGTCAGTGGTTCTCAACATGTTGTTCGTGAATCTCTGGGAGTTCCAGTATTTTTATAGGAGGGTATTATATTTATAGGCGTTTTAAGGGTAGGTATGTTATGGTAAAAAGGTTGAGTACCACTGAAATAGACTTTGAAACGTGAATGTGAAGGAACATGTAATACGTCAATATATACATGTTGTTGTTATAATTTTTTTTTCTTTTCTCACATGAAAAATGCCAGTTGGTGAAATTTCCATTTACATTCTATACTCTCCCCAATCCACATATAGTGCTATTGTAAGCAAGTTTTTCGTTTCGTTTCGTTTCGTTTTTCTTTTCTTCCATCATATTATAGATAGATGTATATATGTATATATATAATGGAAGTCGTCAAAACTGCTCTCGAATATTTGTCATGGTTTATTTGTATTTTTGTTGATTCGGTAAAAGTGGCATGAAATGTTCACTCTCAGACACATTCACGTCGCTCCATTCGAATGGAAATGGAAAATGGGTGGCAAAAAATTGATGTAAATCTAACAATAACGCGATAATAAAGACGAAATAAATTGTTATTTGGATAATAAAAATGAATTGGTTGACTTTGGAGAGGAGAAAAAAATTGGGTTAGTGGGAGCTTTCATGAGCTTTTCGCGACATATCACAAATGAATTTTTCAAGAATTCTTTAGGCTGATTTTGACAATTTTTTTTTTATTATTTCTACCAAAATTTTATTTTAAGTTTACTGCGTGTAAGAGTTGACAATTTTTATCAATTTTCATCCATTTATTTTATCAATCGCAATGAGATCTATGGGCTTATGAGACTGGAGCCAATTCATGACTTTAAACAATTTTCGTTCAAAATTTTCCAAGCTTAAATATTTCTTTCCATAAGATATTTAGTTTTTAAAGGATATCATCAATAGGACATAATTTTCCTGTAGATTAATGAATGAAACAAAACTTTTTGGTCTCTTCAAGCTTTGAAGAAAGATCTCCGCCTGTTTTTCATTCTGCTGACGGTCGATTAGATTCTAACGTGTAATATGGGATCCAAGTTTCCTCCATCGTTACGTATCGACATAAAAAGTATTTTTTACTCCACCGAAGCGGTTTTAAACAGTGCTCGGAATCATCAATATGTTGTTTTCGATCTACTGTTAACACACGCGGTACCCAATTCGTAAATAGCTTCCTATTAACCAATTTTTTCTTAAGCCTTTTCTACACTTACTGATCGCTATGTGTAATATGCAATGTATGTATGTCGTCGCCACAAATTTCATAGACTTCAATAGATTCTATAGATTTCAATAGACTTCTATAGACTTCAATAGATCTAATAAAATTAGTAATAAAAAAGTAAACAAATTTATTGATGATGCACAGATGTGAAGCTTAAAAGGCTTAAGATGCTGTAAAAAGTATTTTTTACAATTGACTTGTTTTTATAATTTTTTTTTTAAATTTTTTTAGTAAAATGTGTTCCAGTGACGTTGAGATGTATCTTGGGATGCTATCCAGCAGTAGTCCCACTCACTATTTATTTTATTATATTTTTTTATTCACTTTATAACTATACAATTACCCACTTAACACAGTTGTTTACACTCGAAAGCCATCGTGGTGGTTCCTTTTCAGGTTCCTTTCAGGTGTTTAGGTGGAGGGAGTGCTCCGATGGCATTTGGGAGGATTGGGTCGTTATGGCTCTCTATTGAATCGTGCAGATGTTGGTAGCTTTTTTCGACGATCTTCCTCACTGTGGGCATGTTGAGGTCTTTGTGTATGTTGGCGTTTTGGTCGTACCATAGGGCACCCGTGATTGTTCTTAATGCATGGTTCTGAGGTACTTGCATTCTGTTGACTTGCTGCTCCTTTCTTCTTATCCAACGCCAACGCTTGACATTCGGTGCTACATTGTCCAATAAAGATTAGACTAGTTGGTTTTGGTTCTTTTCATTTTTCTCCCTGACGTCTGCAAGTGCAGGACAGTTCCCAAGATGCATGGCGTTCATGGATTTCCCATTGCAGAGGGAACAGATTGGAGTCAGTAGGATGCCAATACGATACAAGCGCTCACATAGGTAGTCATGCCCCGTGGTAGTTCGGAAAACTACAACGGACACCTGGCGGGGGAAAAGTCATGGAATAGAAGATTCCAGACAGGATTCCCATTTTTTTCCCAGTTGATAGTGCTTGCGATGTGGCTCTGAGCTTATGTTAAAGACATAAGGGTTGGCGGTTGATTTACAGCGGAGCCAGACTTTGCGAGGACGTCTGTTTTTTCATTTCCCAAAATACCAATATGACTTGGGAACCCATTGTTGTGACAGGGGTCAACTTGTTTTAGCGAGACTGTCCAAGGCGGCTTGAGCTTTGTTGGTACGGACGCAATCGGTGGGGTAGTTAGAGGATAGTTGAGGATACTATTATCGCGGCTTAGAGTAAAACTGCCCTTACTTCCTTATCAAAACAGTTGAGAGGTTCTCCAACTGCGGTGCATCTTTCCAATATATCGCTGTAGTAATCAGCACCATTCTTTCTGGATCCTGGAATGGATGAACCATCTGTTTAGATGTGCAGAAATTATGACTTATGGTACATGGAGTGGATGGTTTCTAGAGAGACTTTCCGTAGCTCGATGTTCAAATATGATGATTTTGATAAGTTTGGACCCATTAGTCGCAGAAGGGAGTTGGGTTGGCTTTATGTATCGTTCGTTATTTTAACAGGAGCCAGATCACCTAACTTTATATTATATTTATTTATTAATTCTTGCTGCTCCTCAAAGTTCTGACGCGTATTTCCATACGGGTATTGTGATTGACGTGTAGAGACGGCATTTGTCGTTCAGGAGCAATGGTGTACTATTCCCCAGTAGTGGATTTAACTGTTGTAGTCTCCGCCAAGCCTTTTGACTAGATCGTCGACATGGTTGGAGTAGTTCCGACGCCTATCAAGAGTGACTCCGAGGTAGCGGATTGACTTGACAGTGCGAACGGTTGCTCCCTCTGAAACGATCGATGTAGATCGACGTACTACCACTACCCTCCAATTCTGGTTCCACAGCTTAGTTACATAGCCATAGAGTTGATATTGTGGATGTGTATGTCACTTACATAGGCCCAGAACACTGCTTTGCGGGACGCCTATTTTTATGGGTTTGGTTGAAGACCTTACGTTGCCATATTTGACGCTAAATGTTTAGTAGGAGAGGTAAAACTGGATAATTCTGTAGTAAGTGTCGGGGAAGAGAGGTTTCAGCTTGAAACTAAAAATTTAAATTTGTTTGGCACCTCACATAATGATTGAATCTTTTGAAGTTTTATTCCTCATCAATACTACAACTTACTTCCTAGGTGGAAGTTACAATAATCACATTCTACTAAAAAAAGTTACCTACAAAAATGTTGATAAACGAGTCAGTGATTCCATATTAGATGGATTTAATTTCTAATTGACTTGCCTTAAATTGGACTTAAAATTTAATCAGACTTAAGTCAAATATTAATTTATAAATATTATCAGAATAAGTCAAGCATTGAATTTACAAGCTATTTCATTTCAATATTAAAATGTTAAGCTAAATTCATTGCAGAAAATGTCCAATTAATGAATCCTTAAATTGTAAAAACTTTGGGCTTTGAGGATGTGTTTTAACCTCTCAAGTTAAAGTTAAATTTTGAATTTAATGAACAAAAAAGCTCGGGGTAACTCTGGGGAAATACCTTGTTTAGGTATACCATATTTGTTCTTAAGCCTTTTCTACACTTACTGATCGCCATGTGTAATGTGCAATGTATGTATGTCGTCGGCACAAATTTCATAGACTTCAATAGATTCTATAAATTTTAATATAGACTTCAATAGATTTCAATAGACTTCAATAGACTTCTATAGACTTCAATAGACCTAATAAAATTAGTAATAAAAAAAGTAAAAAAATTTATTGATGATGCACAGATGTGAAGCTTAAAAGGCTTAAGATGCTGTAAAAAGTATTTTTTACGATTGACTTGTTAGTACAAATATAAAAGACTGATTGGAAAATGATACATACAATGACCAATTTTTTTTATTTGTTTTTTTCCAAAATAAATCATCCCTTAATTTTTCTAGTTTTATATTTTTTTGTCTTCAATCTTGAAAAAATGACGTCTCCGAGAAAAGGGTTTTTTGTGTTTTATCTCAAGTGTTTCTGGACGATGCCAATGGTGAGCTGGGATTTTCTCGCCTCGTACATTTGCAACAATGAAATCACGTAGCAATGGTAGTATGCTTGTATGCTTGAGGGACTTGATTATAAAAGGACGAATCTCTACCTCTTGGTTTCATACCAACCCAACTGCATCTACTGTTACTGTTTGTCTCGATTTAATCTAATTTTTGTTTGATTGCATATTGCATCAATTACATTTACCGATTTCCCACGCGATCCACTTTATTCATCATATTTTTCTTTACTTAAAAAAATAACATTTACCCTATTAAAGCTGTTTTGAAATTTTTTGAAAAATTTATTTCTTAACGGCTCGTTTAAAAAATGACTTTGTAACGTTACGATAATGGCAACAAAATGTTGGTATAATTTAAACTAAATCCATTTAAGAGGGAGAGACGATGATGATGTGGATGGGGGTAGAGAAAAACGAAAAGTACTAGAGCTTTATTTTCTTCTTCGTCTTCTCTTGTCGAGTAAAATGTTTCGGTACATTTTCTCATTTATTACACTCACATTATTTTATGCATTAAGTGCTGCTTTCTCCTCGTCTCGATCGCGTCTCTGTGTTATTTTTATTATTATGAAATAATGGAATAATGGATGGTTCAGGACGCGAATTGTGATGTGGTTTTGGCACACTCTAGATGTTAAATTTTCGTGATATTTCGTTTTTCAATGATTTAATCTTGATTTTTTTTTTTGTTGGTGTTATTATAGAATGTCCTCCCGCTCCGGATGGTATGGAGCGATTTGCCTGTCCGACTCCGGATCGCCAAGGGCGGTATCGGTGCATCGACGATCACGTCTTGTGTGACGGCTTCATCGATTGTCCGGCCGGCGAGGATGAGGACCGCCAAAATTGCATGTTTTACAAAACGGTAAGTGAACAAAAATGGGGAAAGGATATCTTTTTTGGTTTCAAGGGTTCAAGTCATGTGGCTTCTTTGCCAAATAATTTATCTCGCCTCGTGGGAAATAACATTGGTCAATGAGGCGTGATATTTATTAGCTTCACCAACGGAGCTTTCATGTGTGTGTGTGGGTTAACAGCGTCGAGTTAACACGATGAAAAACCTAGGTGATTTATTCGTCGCTCGTCGCAACTCTCTTCCCAAAAAAAAAAAAAAATAAAGAAAATAGATCATTTTCCTTAATAAATCATATCGGAAAATTTTGCGGATCATCACACTGCTTGATATTTTTAATAGAAAGCACGTAATAGAAGTACGTCAGTTACTTTGACCCATATTTTTACACAAGACAAAATTTCCATATGGCTTCTCGTTTTGTCATCTTGTGAACTACAAAAAAGACACTTTATTGAATATTCAATCAATCAAATACTGCTTTGCAAGTATTTAATTCGTTTGCTAAAATTTTAGAAACATTTTCCTTATCATAATAAAGACTAGTTAGTGGACGACTAAGTGCAATACCAACAAAAGGTGGAATTTTTGCAGGATCGCTATACAAAGGTAAAATTATCTGAATCAAAGGTTAAACTCTACCACACAAATGTAAAGAGCATCTTTATGACACTAATTGGCAGGTACGTTAAAACATGAAACTATTCTTCATGTAAGAAAGGATTAAATGCTTTCGATAATAAAAAAATTAGCACCTGAGGATATCCCAACTCAAGGACGAAATGTTGTGCAATGCAACAGTTTTAATCAAAGTTCCAGTCCACTTCTTAATGAACTTCCCCATTGAGTTCTAAGTTTCTTGTTTAGTCTCACGAAAAATGTGTTGTAGTTTTAACAACATTCCTTGTTAATTTTACTACATTAACTAGTATTATATAGGGTGACACCACATGTGGTAACGTTTTATTTTATTTGTCAAAATTATTGGTTATGTTGTACGCGCCGCATGCGCAAACGCCAAAATTTGTTAATTGTACAACACTCAGCAGTTGTAACAGCTACATATATTTTCTACACTATGGTAGTTAAAAATACTATACGTTAGAGCTGAATACAACACAGTGTGTTATCTAATGTTACATTTGTGGTTATAGTGAACACAAAGTGCAGTAAAAATATTACTAGGTTTAGTGTTGTAAATTTTACACCACTATTTTTTTCCGTGCTTCTTTTTAACCCATTTTTTCATAAATATGGGATCGAAATTTCTCAAAGCCTCGTTTTTATGAGTAGGTAACTATTTTTTTTCCTATCTCTAACCATTTTCCAGTTCTAATATAGGCCAGTCAAAATCGACATAAAAAATTTCTAAAATCACAAAACATGATGTATCTCTGATTTGTTAGTATGCTGTTGGGCCCATTAGGACTACTTATTCTCAAGTTTGCAGCTCTCAAAAATTTGTGGAAAAATATTTTTTTGGTTTATTTAAGGTCGCATCAACTACTTTGGTCATTAGCGACCGTCGAATCCGAAAACCCAGAAAAAACATCTTAGTCTTCCATTGGGATTCGAACCCAGGACCACTGGCGTATAAGGCAACTATCTAGTCCACCACTAAGTGACCTAAAAATCTTTATACAGGACAACTGTAAAATTTTTGACCTTGTTTCAGATTCTGCTCGATATCTCCTAATCCATGCATTTTTCTTCGAAAGCCATTCTGTACATTCTATAAGAGCATCAAATTTGTTACAAATTAAGCTCAACCGGAGCTTTGCACGTCAATGGGTTACCGAGTTATGGCAATTTAAAAGTAGGCCATATTTTTCAAGAATTGAAAATTTTAGTTTTAGACCTATTTGGATCGAAGTTGCGTCGAAACCATTGATCCTACAAGCAAAACTTGTTGAATATAATACAACGTTTTTACGGGTTCTTAGATTTGTGTTTAATGGCAGCTAATTTATTTTTAACAATTGTTTATATACACTTAAACAGTTATTTAGTTCACTGTTTCACTATTCATAGTCACTTATTCACTAATTATTGTCACTCACTATTGCACTGATTCACTTTATTTCACAATGCTCACAATTTATTTAACACGGTCCACTTTCACTATTTATTTTAGCACTGATCACTTTCACGAAAGACGTTGACGATTTATTTTCTGACTGTTAACGTGCACTATTTATTTCAAGACTGACTCGCTTATGTTTCTCTGGGGCTTAAATAGGATTTCTTTTCTTTAAATTTTTTCTCGAATTATATTCGGTTCTATTATTCCTTGATTGAAATTTCTATTCTTTTGTTTAATTCTTCGTCCTAGGTGGTCTCAAAGACAAAGCTCTTAGAGAGAGAATATTCTGCATTTCCCAGAATTTCATAAGATTCCTCCCCATCCTGTGATAACGGTGCTCCTACTTTGGCTGGTGATTGGTTCGGCCCACCCTCGGCTGAGAGTAGGTAACACCACCCCCAGAGTCATAAAATGGCGACACTCTCTTAGACACATGGCGGCACATTCTTAGACTTGTGACAATAATTGGTAGGCAATTTAATTAGCTTTAAATTAAGTGCAGAGCGGGGTCTGTAAGCCTCGTAGTTTACCTTAAAATCTTAAAAAAATCATATAAGGTAAAATGAAAATTTTCCATAAATGTACCTAAACACTTTTTATTGCATGAAGTGATTTTTAAACATGCAAGACCTCGGCTGGACTCAACCACATTGCTAGTCGGCTGGCTCCTATTCCCGCAGAGCTCCTAAGGAGATTAGGTGTCCTGTGATGTGTGCTACCTGCTCTGGGAAAATTTGCAAGAATTCTACCCTTATTATCATTTAAGAGGACGACGGTGGTGAGCCTCAAGACAACCCTAACGATCCATCAATACTGGAGTACCCACCAAAATACGATTTTATCTTATGTTCTCTAAGATTTAAAAAGAACTACGATACTTACAGACCTTGTTTTGCACTTAATTTAAAGCTAATTAAATTGTCTTCAAATTATGTTCAATAAGTTCTTCTCGTAGGATCAACGGTTTCGACGCATCTTCTATCCAAAAATGGTCTAAAACTAAAATTTTCAATATTTGAAAAAATTGACCTATTTTCAAAGGGCCGTAACTTGGTAACGCATTAACGTGCAAAGCTTTGGTGGGGCTTAATTTGTAATAAATTTAATGCTCTTAAAAAACGTAAAGAATAGCTTTTGAAAAAAAAATGCATAGATTAAGAGATACAGAGCAGAATCTGAAACAAGTTCAAAAATTTCACGGTTTTTTCTGTATAAAGATTTTTCCAACCCTTAGAGTATTTATGTTTAGCTTAATATTACATCTATATGTTATATGAAATAAAATCAATCATTCGAACGACGATGTTCCTCGAGGGAAAGAAAAACCTTAATACTTTTCATAGTTTCCATTTATTCAATACAGTTAAATATAGATATTTATAATTTCCACTTCCCCATACTAACGACTAGGACGTGGAAAAATCTCAAGACTGACAATTGTTAAGACATAATAATTAATCAAACCATCGAAGGAAATAATAATAATTAATGAGAAATATATATTTTCCGTTCATTCGATAAAATATCTAGATTTAATGAGAATGACATACACAAGGTAGAAATTATTAAAAAGATTTATAGCGACTAACAAGTTTGAATTTTTTAAAAAGAAATTGTTGATTGAATGGCTCGACGACTTTGGAATTGGAATTGGAAAATTTTCCTTTGAATCACTCGTGAACGTTATATGTATTGTGTGTCAGATTTGAAAGGTCAATTGAGTTATTCGAAAATTGAAAGACTCGAAATATTTCGAGATAAATCCACGGTGTTAAATTTAAAATGAGATGTCTTATCAGTGAAAAAATTCTCGACGTGGCAAGTAATTTCTTGCTGATAAGCTCGTCGTGTGAGGGACGACCAACCGTTTCAATAGCAACTTCACTTCAGTCGAAGAGAAGTTTTTTTCTATGTACTCGACACGATGAAAAGACGTAAGTTTCACGTGGAGAAAATTGCATAAAACGCGACCAAGAAAAACTATTTGTCCGTACAAATTGGAAGCAGGTACTTGGAAATTCACATACAGATCAGCTAGACGTGGACGTTTTTCTAAGCACGAGTGAAATCGATTGGAAATTGACGTAGGTGCATGAATAGTCAATGAAAAACGTGTTTATTCACAACTAATTTTTTTTTTTTAGTTTTCACTTTAAAGTATGTGATTTTCTATTGAAATCTAACAATCCATTTTTATAATGGATGGAAAATCATTCATAAGCCTTTTCTAGACTTACTGATCGCTATGTGTAATGTGCAATGTATGTATGTCGTCGCCACAAATTTCATAGACTTCAATAGATTTTATAGATTTCAATAGATTTCAATAAACTTCTATAGACTTCAATAGATCTAATAAAATTAGTAATAAAAAATTTATCGGTGAAGCACAGATGTGAAGCTTAAAAGGCTTAAGATTCTGTAAAAAGTATTTTTTTACGATTGACTTGTTTTTAGATGTTGAACCTTATGTTTTATTGGAAATTGAAATAAAATTTTTACGTCTAACCAAAAACTGTTATAAGTTCCCTTAAAAATACAGTACTTCGCTTATAATAATTGTGCATACAACCCTCTCATCCTCAACAACCTTGGAAAATAGTCTACGCTCTAATAAGCTGAAGAATATCTCATGGAAAAATTATATTGAGGAGCTAAGAGCAGACTGTCAAAAATGCCTAAATATCCCTGAAATAATTGCATCAAAAAATTAGGGAGCCGATTTAGAAATGTAAGGTGGGAGTGGTTATCCACATTTATTTACATATATATATTTACAATTACATAAGCCAGCACTGGCCCCGAACAAATTGAACTGCTTAAGGTATATAACGTCGTTTCGTCAGGGCAGTTGCGAGAGGTGTCGCTGCATCCTCGAATTCCTAGTCACCATAGAAACATTAAAACTTACATATTAGTCTATAATATTATCAAAAATAGATTATGCCTCAGTAATATATGAATGCAGCCTCTAAGAATATCCTTAATAGAATGAAGAAAATCCACAATTCAACGTTGCAACTTTACACTAGAGCTTTTCGAACCAGATCCTGTTCTAGTATTCTGGCAGAAGCAGGTGAGCGTCCAACGGAAATACGAAACAATCAAATTTTTCATAAAAGCAGTACAAAAAACTAGCAATCCTGTTAGTGACTGTCATAAAAAAAATTTGGCTAGTGAAGCCATGATTCCAAAATGGCGTCGTTTACCAATAGGAGTCAGAGCCAGGAAATACCTTAAAGAGCTACAAATGGAATCACCAAATAAACGAGCCCAAGGAATCCAGCCCACACTTTCCTGGGAAAGATGGAAACCCACGGTGAGTCTAACCTAAAACAATCTCCTGGTAGAATCTACACTCCCGCTACTATTCCAGAGTTTACACCTAGAACATCTAAATGAATATGCCTAACATAAAAATCCTGAATGGAATATCGGGCTATGCAATTGTTGACGATGGTACAACGTTTGGACAAAGGCTATCAGATGGAACCTCGATATACACTTGCGAGGCCGAAGCAATAAGGAAATGACTGGAATTAATTGAAAGGAAACCGATTCCAGAACCATCAGTCATATTCTCTGACTCACAGGCCTGCCTAAAAGCCATATTCAGCGAGAAAAATACCAATACTACGATCCTACAGCTACGGATATACCTTAGAAAACTGAGGTTCAAGGCGAATCTGACATGGATCCCAGGACATTAAGGGATTGGAGGGAATAAAGCAGCTGACAAGAAAGCGAAAAAGGCTACAGAGGAGAAACTCGATCCAGACCTTAAACTATCGATGGAAGTCAGCATCAAATTGTGCTTCAACAATATCACAGAGACGTGAAACAATAATTGGCTGTTGCATCCCCAGAAACGTTTAAGGGCTCAAAAAGTAATGAAGGACAAAACACATGGTGAGAAATTCACGAGAAAGACCTTGCTCAGACTTGGAATGGGTCATACTCCTACCTAACCAATAGATACTTTCCGGTTAGATGTTGTACTGAGTACTTTCCTCCCACCCTTATTCAAGTTGGCGTTCCTTAAGGGAGTATTCTTAGTTCTATCTTTTACAGCATAACCTCTGCTGACATCCCAACCTCCTTTCATCCCCTATCAACATCTACAATTGACACAAAAATAAATTGACTTTCTACAAAACCTTACTGCGACCTATCTAGACTAATGAAGTAGAACTGTGGGGTTCTGCAAAGCCCTCAAACATCCAATGTATCCAGTCCTTCCAATCAAAAGTTCTCCGTCGGATCCCTAATGCTCCTTATTATATTAATAACGAGGTCGTACTCATAACACAATGACCTCAATATTCCCCTTGTAAATAGTTTGATTCAAGATCGCTTCCTAAAATTCCATACCAATTTATATGACCATCCCAACCCAAATGTACAAATCCTTTCGTCTACATCTAATCCAACTAATAATCCACGCTGGTTGGCTGCTCTTGTCAAATTTCAGAGTGCTACTGTGACCAGGGCAGAGACTTGATTTCTCTAGCTCCAGGCCACAAGGATCTATTTATTATGTAATGACAAATGCGGTCAATGATGAATTGACAGTAGACCACATTTTGACTGACCAGTCGAATGTGAGAATGTCTTAGGAAGAAATGGAAATTGCCTCAGACAATGAAGCAGTGCCTAAATGCAGAAAAGGGAGCACAAGCAACAATAAAATTCCTAAAAGAGGCAAACTATTTCAAGGAACTTTAAAGAGCCACTCCTAACAAAGTACCACACATTCTTACTAACTCCTTCATACGTACTAGTTTTCTAAGATTAGTATTATTGTTACTACTTATATTATTGTGAGGTGGGATGGTAACCCACATTTTTTAATTTAAGCAATTCAATTTGTTTGGGGCCATTTTGTAACGTTTTTACGGGTTCGATAGTTTGTGTATAATGACTACGAATTTATTTCTTAACAATTGTTTATTTATTTATCTAACACTTATGCCCTACACGTTAACAACTAGTCAGTTTTTAAAGTCACTTATTCACTATTACAATGTTCACTGTCACAATTTATATAACACTTTCACAATACTCACAATTTACACTTTATTTAACAATGCACTGATTATTTGTTTAAGCACTAATCACTTTGAGCACTGTTGAAGATTTATATCACACGTAATGTCGTTTATTTACACTGTTGATTCACAACTCAAAGATTTATTTGAATACTGTTGATGATTTATTTGAATACTGGTTCGCCGTATGCTTGTCCGGGCTTATATAGGGTTTCAGAATATTTTCTCGAATGTTCCCTATTGTCTTTCAACTTTCTATTTTTCTCGGAATCTATTTTGTTGACACCACTGTCTAGAATTCGTCAAACTATCGATCATTCTAGAATTTTTACTCCTTCTTAATTCATCCAGTAAGCCTTTTCGGCACACCCTCTCTATAGGGGGTCTCTCGCCATCCATAATCTGATAACAAATACCGCCTTCTCATTGGCCGGCTTGGTGGTTACGCCCACTCCCGCTGGACCGGGTAAGTGTAGGTGTTAAAAATGGCGAAGTCTCGCCATCTTAAAGTACATAACGTCGTTTCGTCAGGGCAGTTGCAAGAGGTATCTCTGCATGTTCGACTTCCATTTGTAGTCGCCACATTATTATTATCATCGTTATAACTAATAGTGTCGTAGGTATAATTATTTAAACTACTTATCATAATTATTTATTTATATTTATTTATTTATATAAAATTATAATATCAATGCTATTGCTAAGTCGCTAATGACGATGTTGTAAAGCGACTATAAATAAAGTTAAAGAAAAGAAATAGTAAGGTTTTTTATTTCAAACCACACAGGGGTGAGTCAGGTAGTTTTCAAGCAAATGAAATCAATGAAATTATGAATGATATATGAAAATTTTAAACAGTCAAAGGGGGGTGAAAATTTGAAAGTAGAAAAAGATTTGATTTTGTTTGAAATCACAAAAAATTGGAAAACCACTGCTGGGTAGGGCTATCAATTAATGTTTTACGTCAGATGTAAATATTTTTAACTCGCCACATCATAAAAAAAAAACGAAAACTATTTATATAAATAGACATTTAATGGTTCCACAATGAGGAAAGTTCAAGAGGAACATTTTAAAAAGGTTTTATGTAGGTCAGATTTTTTTTTTCACTCTCCCCCACATTTCTTGTCATCGGGTGCTTTTTCTTTGAAGCTTTCTTTCGTTCGTCCATTCGCCATGTGTAACGATGATAATTTATTTTTAATTATCCTCTTTTCCATAATATATACACTCATACACCCAAACATGTTGATACATATATATATATATATATATATATATATATATATATATATATATATATATATAAATCGACTTGAAGTACTCAAACATTAACTGTTCCCATACATAATAATTTATCATTCATTTATGTATACATGGAAATCAAGCAACAAAAAAATAGATTATGACTTGTGCTTTTTACGAGTATCTTTCTCTTCGGTTTGACTTAAGCTTTTTGCTGTGACGTCGGTCGTTCGTGAATTATTTTCGCCCGGTTGTTTTGTTGGGGCATCAATTATTCTCCCGAGTTCGCTCGCTTCACTTAATGATCCTTCGCCATACAAATCAATATTGAAACTTATAAAAAATTTAAGTGCACATTTTTTTTTTCTTTCTCTCGTACTACCATGTAATTTTCATTTGGTAAAAATAGATTTGTCCAAGACGAAAATATACAAAGTGCACGATCGAAACACAACGTCATAAATAATTATAGTACAATGAGAGGTTGATGGGTAAAATTAGAACAAAAAGTAATTAGAACTTGTAAAGAGAAATGGTTTTTGAATGGGAATACGGTTGTTGTGCTGTGTTAGAGAAACGTCTCCCGAGGTTCCACTATAACGAGATAAGAAGATGTTGTTTATTCGGATGCACTTCGTGCCTCCTGCAGCCAAAATATGAACGATACATTCGTTCGAAACACGTTGCACATTTGCAAGAGCGAGCAAATGGGGAAATAATTAATATGTTATAATAACGGAGACATTCTCCAAGTCCTCTGTGGTCTTGTTTCGGGCTCCTTGTCCTTGTTTTTTTGCTTTTGTCGTTAACAAAAACTTTGTCTGCCACATTTACATAATAATTTTAATGAATTGTAAAGACGTTTAGCGCAAATAAATTCAACGATCGTACATATTTTCCATTGTTTTTTTTTTCTGTTCCCGTTCCATTTTAAGCTCGTTTTGTCTTGTGTCTGAAGTTTCTTCAAGCACATTTAATTAGAATTTCCATCAAAGCGATTTTCTAATTAATTTCATCGAATAAAATTGTTGTCGAAGAGTTTTCACGACGTAACTAAAATATACCATATGGTATTATTTAATCGATAACAAATATTTTAAGGGTTGAAAGTAGGTACCCCCTAAAATTAAACTATAGTTTTTATGTAAGTTTTTTATTCGAAACTGACCTTCTTTTAAATGAAGCAACCAAAAATGGTCGTTTTATTTTTAAAGGGAAAAAGTAATACATTTTCAGGCTCTACTCAGTTACTCTAATTGAAGTGTCTGAAAAATATCTTTCCAGGATTTTTTGTTTAAATTATCAAATTTAAGTATAGTCACGAGAAAAGATAAAGAACTACATATTATACCACAGTCCGAAATTCTAATGGTTTTACATTACCTAGGAAAAATAACAATCTATACCAATAATAAGATTTTTGCTACTTGACTAACCTATATCATAAAAATGTTCCATCTCACCTGCGCGAGCGAACGAAAACGGAATCATTTTTCCCAGCTGAGATTTTTATCTAATCTTAAAAATATAAGGTGTTTTGTTGTATACTCTTTATTACCTATATTTTCATATATTTAATACAAAAAAATAAATGCCATTCAACATTGTAATTTTCCCCAAAAAAAAACAGAGTAATAACAGGGTTTGTCCAGGGTAACCTTGAAAACAGCTGAGCCGATTTCAAGGGAATTTTCACAAAAAGTTATTAAATATTGTAACTTACATTATAGGCTACTTAAAATTTCAAATACTTTTCCTTGTCTGTTTATTTGTTCTTGGCAAACTTGAAAACGGCTGATCCGATTTGGACGAGATTCTTACTACAAGTAGTAAATATTACAAAAAGTGCTTTAAAATACTTTTTATTCCGAAAAAATGTTGATTTTCTGACCAAAAAAATAAAAACAATAACATCTGCGCGAAAACATACATCGGCAGGCAGCTGTGCTGCCATATCATATCGTAGAGACGATATGATTTTAAACTATGTAATTTGTTATTCTTATAAATTAATGTTCGCTTGAAAATTATAACCATTATAGAAGTATAGCGATAGGTTAAATTCCTAGAAACCATAACTCCATTGTGAATTTACGGGTAGTTAATATATTATTAATAGTTCGGCTGAGTAAACGTTCGAATTGTCGAGGGAGGAGAAGGAAATCATATGCAGTAAATATGATTTTATTCATAAAAATAAATATATTTATTCAAAAATGAGACTCGTAAGAATAATTAACAAAAACAGACAGTTCGACTTAAGTGATCCCGATTAGAAGTTTGACTAAGAGAGGTAAAGCCGTTAAGCAGAGCCTCCAGAATAAAAAGAAATCCAGCCCAACTTATTTTTCAAGAGAAAATAGCAACTTAGATGTGACCATCGCGTTGTTTTTTTTACCAAAAAACTATATTTTTATTTTTCAATTCATTTTAGCAAGATTTATAAGAACTCGTTGTCTAATCTTGGACCCCGGAAAATAGCAGGCTTGCCGATAAGACATAATGGACTTAATACTATATCCTAGAATAATGAACCTAAGGGAACCAAACCTGATACCTCAGATCTTAAGATAACACATTAAAAATTTTTGATCCTAAAAAAGGTACACTTCCTAAAGGATAGCTACTAATCCATTCTACTAAAATTAATAAATTATTTCATATGACATTTGGTGTGAAAAGTTCTCAAGGCTTAAAATTTTCTTAATATTTTTTAATATTCAAAAAAAAACGTAAAGATCCTACCTATAAGATAGCTTATATCTGTTCTTGGAAAAATAGTTTAACGGATTTCCATGAACTTTCTATGAAATAAAGATCTAGAACTACCTATTTATCTTTTTTTGTTAAAATAGCTGAATTTTTTATTTTAGATAAAGTTTCTCTATTATTGAATCAGATTAATTTAGATACGTTCAGCGAGGCGGGCGGATATCAGCTAGTTTTGAAAATACAGCCGATTTTCCACTTGCTACTAGCTTTATAGAAAAGAGAAGTGGTTCTTTACCTTAATTGGCCATCAGAATCTGAGTTCTTTTATCCAATTTGATGGCTAAGATTTGGACAGGGTGTAGATCTCTCCCATTGGAGGAGTCCTTTTATGTCTGAACTTGATCACCTGGCACTCTTCTCTTCAGCCGTCTTGAACCTTGATCTTGATAGTTTAGAAGTGGTGCCACTAGTAGGTTTATATGATTACGCAACATTTCAAAGTGACTGGTAGTGCGAGCAGCAATCATGTCGGCAACTAATTGGATAGATAAGTAAGCTCGAAGCGTCTCGTTGGTGACATATCATGGGGCATCTACCAGATGTCTCAGTATTTTATTCTGTGTGACTTCGATTAGTCTTATATTGGATTTGATAGCAGAGCCCAACAGTTCAATCCCGTACGTCCAGATCGGAAGCTTTGAGCCCCTACCCAACAGCCAGTGAAGCTGTTTGATTCTAGCTCGTATATACTTCCTTTTTTGGGATATGTGGTATTTCCACAGAAGCCTTCTATCTAAGTAGATACCAAGGTATTTGATAGTAACAGATGAGGGGATCCTGACTGAGCCCAGAGTAACGGGGGGTATATTCCTTTTCTGAGAGTGAAGGTCCTTAGACTGATTTAGAATCGTTTATTGTAATTTTCCATTTTTGTGACCAATCACTCAGCAGATCCAAATGACGCTGAATGTACTGTGAATGAGTAGCCATAATCACCGTATCATCTGCAAATGTTTTCGTTAGAGTGTTGTACGTAGTAGGTAATTCGGAAGTATACAGCAGGTATAGTAGGGGTCCCAGAACGCTTTCCTGAGGCACTCTACTCTTGGTTTACTCTTGTTTTGAAGTTCCGATCCTGGAGGTACGATTTGAAGAGCTTCCAGAGATTCGGTTAGTTGTAGAACTCAATCGTTGTAGAACTGTCTGTAGAGCTTGGAACTTTGTCTTGGGTGGATTGTAGTTTCTTGATGAAAAAATTGTAACCAAATTAGTGTTCCAGTATTTTCCAGATGGGATCTGAGAATCTGATATCTAGGACTTGAAAAAATTGCATTCAAAAGGAATCTAACTGGATGGCCAAGAAATTCTGATGAATGAAAGAAGTCGATCAGAACTGTTCCTGGGCGGTAAACTAACAAATTTATAGTTAAGAACCCTTAAAGAACCATAAAACTCTTCGAGATAACACATAATCTATTTGTATGCGTTTTGATCCTCAGCATTCAGAGAAACTTTACTTTTTTCATATTTATCAATAATGAAAAACGTGACCACACGGTATGCCACAAATAATTTTTCCCATTTTTTGGCAAATTAATGATCATCACATGAAAAACTAATTATTTTTTCTTTGTTACAGACGAAGGCGCATTTAGACGTGTTGGCTGATGCACTTCTTCGATGGGCTCGGGGACGTTAAGCAATCACTTCAACTCTACTTATACTTCGTTAATTTCCAAAGGTGCTATCCTCTGAAAAAAAAATAAACATAGCTCCTCACTCTTCAATCTACCCTCTTCTTGAACCCCCTTTAAACAAAAAAAAAAAAAAAGAGAAAATCCGCCATTTATATTATTGATAAATCAAAGAGAATATAAAGAGAATAAAATAAATATAAATATATAAATAAATATATTTTATGTCAATTTTTCTATTTTTATGTGATGAAATTTTTTTAAAAACTCTTTCTCTCACTCTCTATCCGTATGTGTATTTGGTTTTTCGTCAAATGGATAGAGACAGAGGAAATTACTTAGAGACAGAGAGTATAAAATATGACCTAAAAAAAAAAAACGATATGTATAAAAACCCCTTTGGTCTTGGACAAAAAAAAAGTTAATTATATAAAAAAAAAAAAAAAACAGAACTTAATATACTTAATTCTTATTATTACGAATAATATAATAATACAGACTGATTATAAAATTCCTTTATACAAGAAAAAAAATATATTCACTGTATGCCTTGTATACAGCATATAAAAGAAAATTCCTTATGAATTATGATGAAATTAGTTGATATTTGATTACTTCTTAATATATTTTTCTTTGTGTAGGAAATGAGGAAAATAGGAAAGATCATCTTTTGTTTTGGTTGACTAAAGAAAATTTCTTTTTTTCGTGTACATTGAAGTATAAAGTCGCTTTTCTTATGGGGGGCCTCTAATTAAGTCGAAATGATCCGAGTGCAAGGAAAATACCAGGAAAACGCATACAATTATTTTCTTTTCTTTTAACATTAAAACCGAGAGGAACAAGACTAAGTTTTGTTTAAAAAAAACCTACAACAAATCCAAGAGCTACCATTCAAACTGATGAAAAGTTGACTCGAATTATAGAGATTGTCTTTGATGAGAGACGCACCATTTTTCCAACAGCCCTTTGTATCACTAATCTATATAAATGTATTTAAAAACTTAAAAAAAAAATACAAATAAATGTTTAAAAAAAATTAATTAGATAAATTTTATCATATATTAGTATAAGATTATATGTTATTTGTGTATCTTATAATGAGAGCAAACAAAAACCCAGAAAAAAAATGCTTTAATTGTCCAAAAAGAAAATTATTTGTGTCAACTGTTTGTAGAAATAGAAAAATTAAGCTGTTAGTTCTTCTTCATTATAAACATGTTATTAAACAAATTGATGTTGTGATATTTAAAAATATTTAAGGGCTGTGTGTTAGGGGTAGTTTTTTAAGACAAAAATATGGATGAATGGTGTCCAAGAGTTATAACAATTATTTGAAAGTATCTAGTGAAAGATTTGGATTGAAACGTAAAAAAGGAATGATTTTTCCTGATGGTAACGGAGGCTGGATTTTATGATTTAAACGAAAGAATTGTTAAGAAAAAGGTGCTAAGAAAACAGTATGAGAAAAATCAATGTTAATAATTGACTTGGACGATGATTTTTCCTCGATATTAAAGATCTTAGATCTTAAAACTATTTTCTTTAAAAATATTTTTTTTTCGACATACTTGATTAAAATTTAAAAACGACGAAAAATTCATCCTGAGCCACCAAGTACATTATTTAACCAATTGATTTTTCATAAAAAAAAATTAAGAAAATAAAATAAATCATAAGATTCTAAGTTGCTAATCAGGAACGTAATAAAAATTAATCTTTTTTTCAAGAAAATTTGCACTTTCATCAGTTTGATGTGCAGCTAAAAGTTCTCTAAAAATTGATTTTTTAAAATTTATTCTGGGCATGACAAAAATAATTAGAGGATTTACTCAAGATTGTACCAATATTCTTTTTTAAAGGTTCTAACAATAAGTTTGTCTTCAGTGAGATCCAATTTAAAAGAATTCAAATCGGAACAGAAATTTTACGTGTTATTGGTAGTAAAGAGGCCTAAGATCCCAACATAGATCGGTCTATCTCCGTCGAGTATTCATATCAAAGCCACCTATTATTATTGCAACGAATCATTAAATGGGTTAAACCCTTAATAACATTCGAATAATTTGAACAGTTCATTTGTTTTACTTCTTAAAACTGTCTATTGCCATTGTTTTTTGCAAAAATCGCTATTTTCGATACCTTTGATTGTTGATGGTTTTTTCATTAAAAGGTGAAGATTTTTGAGAAAATCATATATCATATATTTTTTACACGCTACTAATAACGTAATTTTCGATACCTTTCATTAAGAATTGATGATCGAAAGAGCTTTTATCTGAAAGAAGTGATTGTTTCCTTTAATTCGATATCTCATTTTTTAAAATTGATTAAGTAAGAGGGCTTGAAATGATACTTTGAAATTTTTATGTTAAGATTATACGAGTATATAGAAAAACTACAGGTGGTTTTTGCTTATTATCTCTGTTTCCTAAGAAAGTTAAGATTTTTTTACTATAATTTAATCGTAAACTCCTTTACTGGGATAAAAATGAACTGGCAGTGACCATCACGTAACGAAAAAAGTGCTATATCGTCTTTAGACGACCTTCTCTCTCTCTTTTACTTCCTATCCCATTATATCGACCATTTGCTAACAGTGATTGATGAAATTAAGTATGTCGAGTGAGAGAAGAGAAAAAAAAAGATAAAAAAAAGATAAAGAAAAGGAAAAAAATTAATTCTACTACTAGATGGCAAGTCTTAAATGACTCTTTAAACTCTAAGTAACCAAAGTAACAGAAACAATAATAAAGAACACAGAAACCATCTGCATTTGTTGGCCTACTCAAAAACTACACACTTATAAAATCATTTTAAAATTCAATTATCCATCAAAAACTATTTGAAATTTTCTAACTTGAGTCTTACTGAAGAAAATCCAGAAATAAGAAACATTCGGTATAGTCCTCAATTATTTTTCATTTTACCTTTACAACTAAATTTTTTAAAAACTAAAAATTAATAGAGGTAAGCATTTTTAGTGAGACAGCCAATATACATAGAATACAGGTGATTTAAATGTACACCCGGTAGAATTTTTAATTTTAAATTTACTCATTTAGACTAGAAAAAAATTTATTTTAAGGCTATTGAAACTTATTCCAGTTCCACTTTTTGTTAGGTGACACAGCCAAAAAAAATCAAATACCATAAAGTATTTTTGACGGTTTAAACTTTTTTTTTTTAAATTAGTTATAGACATCCTCAGATCCTTGTTATTTTGAATTGATATATATAGTTAGCGAGGTAATGGATCGAGATTTTACAGTAAATGCAACCAGAATATCAGATCGCGACGTTTTGTCTTATATTAAAGCTTTATCAGCCTCTCTGATGCATGCTCAGCATTCTTGTCTTTCTGTAGCCTTGAATATATATCAGTTCTATATAATTTTCAAAATCGAAAACAATTATATATAATTGATATATGCAAGGTTACAGAAAAACAAGAATGCTGAGCATGCTTCAGAGATCCTGATGAAGCTAGAATATGTGGCGAAACGTCACGACCTAATAATCTTGTTGCATTCAATGTAAAATCCCGATCCTTTGCCCCTCTAACTATATCTACCAATTAGTTATTGATGTCTTTTAATTATAACTTGTATGCGTTTAAAACCCAAAAAAATATCATAGATGATCGTATAAAAGCACATTGCAAAACTAAGAAAGCGATTACGGTGCATGATCTCGTTGTTTATGAAATGTTTAACAAAAAAAAAAAAATTTCAAAAAAAAATGAGAAATTAATTTAATAAAATGAACTTTAAATAAAAAAAAAAATTAATTATATATTGATATTATGTAAATATATATTCTTATAATTGTTGCACGAAATTGCACAGACTGCACTTCATACACCAAAAAAAAAGCAAAAAAAATCTTAAAAAAAAAATTTAAAATATTTCTTAAGAAACACTCTTTATAAAATCCCTAACAAAAATTAAGTATTTTGTCCTCCCTACCCCACCCCTTCACCCCAGAAAAGTTTAATTTTTGAAAAAGTGATATTTCCATATAATTTATAAAATATACTCAATATTATTGAGGTTTCCAAAAATTAATTTAAATTTTTAACAGAAAATTCTATCATTTGAATGGTCTTTAGAATTTAAAGGACTATTTTTATGAATCTTTGTTTTTTTTTAACTTCCAATTTCTCGATTTAATTTCTAACTTTAAATATTAAATAGAGAGACTTCTAAAGTTAAGATCTTAATTAATATAAAATGTCGATGTCAAATATTTAAAATTTAATTAAATTATAATAAAAAAAATGTCACAGTTTGTACCTAAAAATAATTAAAAAAAAAAAATTCAAGCACACGACGCGACGTTTGCAAAAAGGACTCAAGAAAATTGTCGTCGTGACTTGAATTTGAGAGACAGAGCCAAAAATAAAAGCAATGCACCAAAGTTTGCACCCACAACCACTTGCATTTCACGTGCACCCTTAGTCAAATTAAACAATGAAACATTTTCATTTGAAAAAAAAAAAAATATTTTCCATTATTTCTAAGGCTAAAAATTGATGTGATTCAACAATTAAGTGTATTATATTTAAAAAAAAATTGCACCAATCTATTAAAAAATTAATTTAAAATAAAACTAGGTTAAGACACAAACCACCGTAGTTCAATTATTTAAAAGAAGCATTGTTGCACATATTGTTATAATTATTATTACTATGATTAATGCATGATACCTGCACACGCGCACAAATATATATTACATATATATAAATAATAATTACAAAAAAAAAAAACTTTCTACATTCCTTTTCCTGTTTAAAATTTCATCCTTATTTTTTTTTTTTTTATTAATGGCGACCTGACTAAATGATAAACGACTGAAACTTTTCTCCTATGACGTCACAAGGCTCTAGTAACTCATTTAAATGAACAAAGTCGTCATGTTTTTCTTTCACTAAATTTTTATTGTTCTATTAAATATTGTTATAAGTCTGTTTTAATAGTACCAAAGATAAAGTGAAACTTCTTCAGGATATTTGAAAATGTTACGCTCATTCCAGATGTTAGAAGACAGCATCTAGTGGTTAGAGATCATTATAATGAATTATATAAAAGCGAACTACTAAAGGTTTGTTTCTTGGGAAGATTAAACTGAATCGAAGGTTTACATAGTAATCATTGACAAAAACTAAGCCTTAAGAAATCTTTCACTTCTTCCCTTTGTACACTGATATATTTATTATTTTATAAAAAATTTAAAACTTTAAGTCAATTTTTTTGGCAAAGCCTAGAATAAGGCCTAATCACGGTAATTTTCAGTGTTAACTTTTCTTGATTCTAAGACTGGAGAACATTAATGTCTACTCCCTTAATTGTTTCAGTTGATTGAAGCTAATAAAAATTTATATTTGGTGGATTTGGTATCCTATAAAACTATGTAGGTATTTATATTGTAAATGTTGATGGAAAGAAGCGTTTTAAAAATAATAAGAATAAAAATTAATAATACTCTAAAACATATCTGGTATTATATAAGATTAAGGCTTAACTTGAAAAAAAAATGGTTGTACATTAATTGGATTAATTGTATTTTTTCGTTGGTTAAATTTTTTACTAAGTGTATAAAATATGTGATTGTATTGTTTTCATATTCTATCAAATCTCTATATATATATTATATAAAAATATTATTAAATATTTCTTTGAATTGTTGTTGTAAATTTACGTTTAATATATGATATTATTACATTTAAATGGCGGTCTAAGACATTATTATTAGCTATTTACTAACTGATTAAAGTGATGACCTAAAAAAATAATTTTTCAGTCCAGAAAAAAAAAACTTTTGATCAAAGGAAAAATTTAATGCTCAAATGATTTTTCTTGGTTTTTCTTTTGAAATTTAAACACTCACCCAACTTTTCAATTAAATGAGCTAAAAATTTCATCAAATTTTTTCATCTAGATAGTGAGAAAACCTTTTTCACTTATCTATAATTTTTTAACTTGATTTCATCACAATCAAAGCAAATCTCACACACAATCATTTTTGTGACGATTAAAAAAAAAATCTTGGAAAAAAAAACGAGTAAATTTCATTATTTTATAAGAAAATCATGAAAAATTCAATGACTCTCAAAAAAAAAAAAACTAGAAAAGACGTGTATATTTTATTAATCCTTAAAAAATCTTAGATTATAAATAGTTAAAAAAAAAAACTAAAAATAACATCCAATCGCGTTATGGAAATCATTTGATCCATGTCCAAAACAAAGTGCAGACCTGGACTTTTCCAAACAATGAAAATGCAATAAAGAAAAATGCACTCTCACACATCTCTCAACTATTTTCCTTTGTGAATTTGCATTTTTTTTCTCGGTGTTTTCATCGTAATGTTCATTCCATGCAGGGCTACACAAATAAAAAATTTGCCACCGTGTATGTGTATAAGTGGGCGCCATCAATGTGATGTTTGGCCGAAAGAAATTTTTTGAGTTAAGATGAAAGAATGAGAGACAACATAAAAAATATATTTGAAGAAAAGAAAAAGTCGTAAGTTTAAAAGAAAATACATATTGATGACTTATTATATATTATATTATACTAAAAATATTAATAAATTATTGATTATTATTGATCATTTATTGATTATCGTTATAATAAGATAAAATAAATATATATATATATATGTACAATAAATGCCTCAGCCAGAACAAATTTGTTTTATTTCAAACTTTTTATATTTTTAGGTCCAACTTTTGTAGTTTTATAAAATTTATCAAATTTTCGTACAACTGATGCATTCGTCCGAGTTTCAATCTCTTTTTAATCCGATTAAGAGATTAACTTATTTTTCAACCTTGACAATTTGGATTTTGCATATTTGATCGATATTTTTCTCATCAATTACAGAACATTAAATAGAAATCACTACCTTGGATAAATATTTCTCCTTTTTTCTTTCTTTTTTTAAGGGGCAAATCGATTTTTTAATTTTTTTTTCTGTTGCAACTTGAAGAGAATATTTTCCAAAAATTTCAAGTTATTTGTACTGGATTTTTAAGTCGATTTTTTGACGTGATAACGTTTTTTAAATTGATGAACTACGACAACAAGTCTGAAAAAGTTCGGCCATTTTGTCACGTTACCTACATTTGAACCTGTGCGTGCAAGCAAGAACGCGATACAAGTGATAGAGAGGCACGATATTATTGTTGAATCCTAGGCAACGTAGGGATGGGCAAATGTATAAAATATATCGATATTTACAAACAATATCGATAGATGCAGAGAAAAAAATATCGATACTTCGATATATCGATATTTTCATCTCAAAACGCGATTACTTGAAAAATTGTCAATAACTTTAAGTAGAATAAATTATAATTATTATAAATTATAATAAAGCTCTTAAAAAAATATCGAATTTGATATTCAGAAATAAATATCAACTATCGATATTTTGATATATCGATAGTTGGTGCCCTTACCTAAGACAACGTGTTTTGTGTTTTTCTTTTACAATTTACTTAATAAGATTTTATTGATTTTTTCTTTCATAATTTTCAGTCTGATTTTATTTTGAAAAAATTGTTAATTTTCAATTAAGTCCTTTGTATTATACAAAGTAATGATAATTCAGTGATAATAATTCAATTCATAAAAGTACGCAATTTTTTATCAATTAGGTGTTCTTTATGACGTTATCACGTAAAACTATCGCCCGTAAACCGACTTTACAGACAAACAATTTTTTTAATTTTTAAATTGAAGAACAACCAGTTTTAATTAAAAGTAATATCGTTGCATTGTTATATATATATATATATTATATATATTGTATTTTCTTCCCGTATATATTGTTAACGGGGAGAAAATAATTGTCATGGTAGAAAAATAAAAATGCATTGAATACATTTGATTTGTTCTAGCTATGTAGAATATCCTTGATTTATCAAGAGACTATGGGCCGTGGTATAGAGGCGGCAGACTTTCGAGATCGGCAAAAATAATAGAAAAACTGCAATCGGTTAGTTGTTCACTTAAGCAATGGGTTATTATCCAACACTTCGTTGAAGTTTGAAATGTTTGTCCACTTAATAAATACTTGAACCAGTGAGTAATTATGATAGGTGAGAATTTGGAGGCGACGTAAACATAGTGGCCTAGACTTAAACACAATATAAATCCGGCACTGACATGCCATCTAGGAACCAATAATGTCAATTTAAGATTTTCTATTCAAGTTTTTGACAGATAACGAAGTAGTTTTAGGATGTGAGATTTGATAAACTTTCTCCAAGAAATCACTCTACCTAGTGTCAAAATAGTGCAGCACATTTACTAGTGTAATGGTGGAGTGGACAATGTGATGTGGTTATATGCAAGAAAGACACGTATTATTAAAATAAATTAGATTAAGTAAATATATATATAGTTGAAGGAAAACGTTTAGTGTCTCAAACAGATTCAAGTTTGTCGTCCGTTCGTGAAAAACGGCACGTTGTGATGTGTGGCTAGCAAACAAAAAGTTAGGTTACAATGGAATTAAATTGAAATTGATGCTAAGCTGTGACAATCAGGTGATTTTGCAAAAATAGCTTTCACCTTTCTGTTTTCTTCGTCTCCTCATCATATAATATAACACCACGTAGAAAGAAAACGAACGAATTGAAGAGCGGAATATCAATATTGAGTCTCGACAATATACAATTGTTACAACTGAAAATTTTATCTACCACACATACACACATTAAATGAAAATCTAACTTTTCATCATTTATAAAATACACACACTACCTGTTCTTACTGCCCACTTTGTCGTTTGAGTTGGAAACGTTTGGTTTCGTTATTTTCAATTTTATCCATCTCATTGTATTGCTTAGTAAGTTTTTTATTTTTTACTTTTACTTTCAATTGGTTTTTTTTTATTTTCATATAAATAGTTTTTAAGTTTTTGGTCTTTACTAACATTAATTGGATTTCTTTTCTTATAGCCAGTGGAAATTTGTTCAAGGAAACATTTCCTAAACAAGCCAAAATATCTTTGACCTAAAATACTTTTCAAATGCCTATTATATCAATAGTTACTCATAGAAATATCCAGGACTGGCCTTAGTCATTCAGACATCCCGAGCTAGATATTGCCCTCTATCAGAATACATAACGTTTAAAAGCTAATTCCTTGAACGGGCTAATCTTAAAAATTTACTAAAATTTGTGACCTTACAAATTCCTTTTTTTATCATTTGTGCTGGCCAGGCTTTAGGCTATTTAAAAATTAGAAGTTAAAAAAATAATTTAATTAACTTGGACCACTTCCAACTAAGCTTTTATTAAATTAGATACTTATTTTAAACAATGCATGATTTCTTTCGAGTTAAGGTGCCGTTCATACTGAACGATATATCGTAAGCAAAATACGAAACACAAACGGTTGCTTGAAATTTGAACAAAGGCGATAAAAAAAAGCGTATCGCATATCGAATACCCCTTACGATATATCGCCTATCGCCTCAGTATGAACAATGCCTTCTTCATTTAGAATCAAAGCATGTTCTAAGCCCACTATCTGTATTTGAAATTTAACGGGTGTTCTTAAAACTATCATAAGGGTTCCAGAATTCGTTTCTTTGTCTTGAGAAGAAAATCAAGCTACCAAAATTATAGAATATCACACAATAGTTGCAACTAGTACCATCATAATTATGAATTTTTAGTTTCTTATTGTTCTTAAAGCTCCTCATGTCAAATGAGTCTATTTGGAAAGCCCAAAGTGTCAGGACTTAGGACCCTATCCTTATTTTTTTGATTGTATACTTATACATAAGACATCTATACAATACTCCTTGCATACACCTTTTTGTAATTTTACCTTTAGAGTGGTTTGCACGATGTTATTTTTTGAAAATCCGGCATTGTAAAAATACAACTTTAATCTCTTATAAAATCTAGTTACGTATAGGATGGCCTAAATTTATAAAATAAGTTAAGTGCATACTGTTAAGTATATTATTTTCCTTTATTATGATCATTGCTAATCAGACAAGCAGACATTAAACTCTTAAAACCAACGTCTAACAGATTTCCCAATGTTTCAATACAAATAGACCAGGATCGGTAGTTTTTGAACATTAGAAAAGGAAGAGAATATAACAAAAATGAAAGGAAAAATAAATTACGGTTGATCTGAGGTGGGGTGGGGGGAAGGGTAGAATCAGTTTATCTCGATTTCCGACAAAACTACAAGTCCTACGGAAAAAAGTTAAATGGCAAAGTTGTAGGTAATAAGAAGATCTACAACTTTTGTGCTAACACTTAAAATCTTAAAATTTACGTGAAAAATTCCACCAATTTTTTGGTTTTTATTTCTTATACAAAAAAAAAAAATTTTCATGAAATTTTGTAAAATTTACCTTTTAATGTCCCAAGCACACTGTATTTTTTTTGATTTATTTTTTTTCACCTTATTTTGAATTAATATTGAAAATGCATCCTAATTTTCAATCTAAAATTCTCACATCAAAATATCTACTTTCTTAAAAAAGTCGGTGGGCTTTTTGTTTGTTGAAACCACTACTTTCTGATGGTGCAAAAAAATAAACATTACAATGTTAAATGTTCCCAGAAAATGCAAAAATTAAAGTGTAAAATTTAATAAATTGCCCAAAGATTTAATTTTTGCATTTTCTGGGAACATTTAACATTGTAGTGTATATTTTTTTTTAAAAACCAAAAACTTGGTAGTTTGAATTGTTCACATAAATTTTGAGGTTATGTGAAAAAAGTGTTATCACAAAAGTTGTAAATATTCTTATTACCTACAACTTTACCAATTAACTTTTTTCCATAGGACTGGTAGTTTTGTCGGAAATCGAGATAAAATAAACCGTTTCTTCCCTTAAAAACACCCACCCCCCTTCACCCCCACTTCCCGACCCCAAATAAACCGTAATTTATTTTTCCTTTCATTTTTGTTATATTCTCTTCCTTTTCTAATGGGTTTCATCCTACTATAATTTTTTTTCACTCTTTTAAAAGTACAATATGCGCATAAAATTTTTTTTTCTATTTGAAAATTAAATATTTCCATTGTTCCACTTTAAATACGGCCCTGCGAGCATCGTAAATGTCTTACACTCAAAGTACAATTATCTAATACGTACACAATCTTAGTTTAATTAAAAAAATGTCTATAAACGTTTGAGATAATGGCTAAATTATCGTCATGTAGGTGCCACAGTGTGTGGATTTTTCATGAGTAAACTTTGGTCTTGTGATAACGCTTAAAACTACATTAAGTCATTATCAAAATCAAAAAGAGATTTATTAGACTTTTGATGAAAATCACAAAAAATTTACTTTGTATTTTGAAATTATTAATTTATTTTTTTTTTCTAAATGAGATAACGGCTAATATGTTAATGGTTTTATTGTGTCATTAACTCTTTAATTGGTTGCATTAATTTATTTATTTTTTTTAATTGAAATGTTTCCTTGTGTTTGAAGGCTGAATGTTTTACTGTTTTCAATGGCTATAAGGAAAATGTT
The DNA here is from genome assembly GCA_958496155.1 of Sisyra nigra. NCBI lineage: Eukaryota > Metazoa > Arthropoda > Insecta > Neuroptera > Sisyridae > Sisyra > Sisyra nigra. Next base: position 49,096,011 of record OY292316.1, read on the forward strand.
TATGCATGAAAAAGAAAGGGAAAATTGTAACATGTATATGTACTAACTTTTAACATAGTTGCATTGTGCATTGCCTAGGCCGTATTATGGCCGGTGGTGGTAAGCGAAGAGGAGGATTACAACAGTCACGCAACTCTCAGCTGTCGACGTCGTCGGCGATGTCCGAAACCGATTTTAATGGTTATACTAAAGAACAATTGAAGAATGAGTGTCGACGTCGTGGACAAAAAACGTCTGGCAACAAAAAAGAATTGGTACTAACATAAAAAAATGATTTTTCCCCCTTTCTCTTGTCTCTACATTGAAGTTGCCTCCTGAAGAATTGATTTTCTAAATGTATAGGGAGCGATACAAAAAAATCGGGTGTTAATTGTTATTGTTTTTTTTATATTATGTTATTACTATGTCCGCTTTTGTTTTATTTAATTGTTAGTGATAACGGGCAGTATTTTGAGTTAAAACCAAAGATTCCCTTGAAATGACTTAGATTTGATTACTGAAGACGATCACAGGTGGTTGTAGAATTCATTCCAAAAAGTGTACCTACGAATATGTATGGAAACTCTACTTCATATCTGATTTCTCGTTGCACTTTAGGAGTCATTTTAGTATCAAATAAAAATAAACCAGTCAAATTCTCAGCTCAAGGTGTGACACACCATGTGGTCACACCTTTACACATTAAAAATATTTGAAAAATTCTCTTTGTTAAACCTTTCTTTTCTTCTTTCTCCCAGATTTTTTCCCAAAAGGGGTCGCCGTTCCGTATCTTTTTCCTTCATCCTGCCCTATTCTTGACATCCTCCTCTTTCAGTCCCTTTTCTCTTCTGAGAAATAGTCCTTCCATCTCTTCTTCGGTCTTCCTACTGGTCTCCTTCCTTCCACTTGAATTCTGTCCACTCGCTTCCCAACATAGTCCTTTCCCTTTCTCGCCACATATCATTGCAGCCTTCTTTCCCGTATCTTCTTTGATCATTCTACCACTCCAACTGTCTCTCTTATCCTTTCATTCCTGATCCTGTCCTTTCTCGTCTTCCCCAGCATCCAACTCCTTCTCGTGAGCTCTCCTGGTTGCCTAAGTCCCACTTGTATATTCGACCCCTGACCTTACTGGCTATTCTTCCATCCCACAACATCCGAGATATTCTTTTCCAGCTCCTCCACCCCACCTGAATTCTGTTATTCACTTTCCTGCCGAGTTCACCATCTTCCGTTACGAACGATTCCAGATATTTAAAAGTGTTAACCCGTTCCAATTTCTCTCCTTGTAGCTTTCCATCCCCGTTGTTGCCACATTCTTCAAACCACAGGTATTCAGTTTTTGTCCTGCTGATCCCCATCCCGGGATCTTCTATAGCCTCCTTCCATTTTTCTATTTGTCCACGACTGTCTTTTTGCTTTTGTCCAACACAATGTCAAGACCAAGGGGCCGGCAACCTATAATTCTCTGTCAAGTCATCCATGACTAGATTGAACAGGTACGGGACTCAGGGTGGATCCTTGGTGACGGCCCACCGTCACTGGGAATCCGTACGTCACACCCACATATACCCTGCAATTTTTTGTTATACCCTAATAAACTAAATTAAGATCAAAATATTGAATTTTAACAAAACAACAATGTGACCACACGGTGAGTCACACATTCTTTTTTCCAATTTTTCAATATTTTTGTTACATAAACTAGCACAAAAGGTGCTAAAAATCAGTACTTTATTCAAAAAATGAAAAAAAAAGTGTGACACACCGTGTGGTCACACATTTCAATATTAAGAATTTGTAAATATTTTAAAATATAAGTACATCCTGCCAATCTAAATTAATCTATTTAACTAAAGATTGTTGCTTAGTTAAATCTTGATAGAGCAACAACGTGGCCACACGGTGTGTCATACATTTTTTTTCGATTTTTGACTAAAAATGTTTTGTATCTATTTGAAATCAGTTAAAAATCAAAGATTTTAGTTTATAGCAGAACTCGTGATAATCCTAGACCTTAATTACGAGCTAAGGATTTATTTGACTTAACTAAAATTTAACTAAAAATCAATGATTAAATATCAAATCCAATTGCACAAGATGTCCAATTTCTTAGCTTTATGAATCCCTAATCCAATGAAATACTTTTGAATTTTCAGGAAAAAAAATTTTTTAGTAACTTAACTGTGCTTTTATCTAAAAGATGATGATGTATTTACAAGATGAATTCGTTTGACTCCCTTTGCCAATTGTATATAATATTTTCTAAGAAAATCGTTCTTTAGGAGTGAACTTCAATCACTCGTCGAAGTTTATTTACACTATTTTTCAGCGTTAGGTGGTCTTAGCCTCACGATGGTCTTAAGAGTTACTTTTTGTAAAAAAAAGATTTTCAACTTAAAGCTTCTTTCTAACTAAATTCTTTACTAATGATTTAACTATCCTTAACTAAGTTAATATAAAATGAAATTAACATAGGAAAATCCTTCGTTAGTGATTGATTAATGTTATTTTACTTTAGTTAAATCGACTAGGACATAGAATGACGTCACAATCAACATTTCCATTGGACGTTGGTGCTCCCGACCATTTAGGAACGCGTCGAAAAGACGTGACGACACCCAACGGTGATAATTTCATAGGCAACGATACGTCGACGGCCACGTCGATGTCGTCTACATTCTCGAGTGAGCAGCGTGAGCGTGACAAAGCCTATCGAGAAAATCTGGTCATATGGAAAATGCCACTAAAAACCTTTGAGTATTTCTGTAAAGAAATTATATTTCTACTACAAACTTATGGACTTAGGTGAGAAAAGCTGATGTAACTTTTCACTGAATAACCCGATTGTTATAATTATTGTTCTTTTAGTCGATAGAATGTATCGTTAGACCAAGGTCGATAATTTTTGAACCCAAAAAAAAATTATAGTAGTATGAAACCCATTAGAAAAGGAAGAGAATATAACAAAAATGAAAGGAAAAATTAATTACGTTCGATCTGAGGTCGGGAAGTAGAAGGGGGGGGGGAGGGTAGAAACAGTTTATCTCGATTTCCGACAAAACTACAAGCCATATGGAAAAAAGTTAATTGGCAAAGTTGTAGGTAATAAGAAGATCTACAACTTTTATGCTAACACTTTTTTCACATAACCTCAAAATTTATGTGAAAAATTCCAAAAACCAAGTTTTTGGTTTTTTATTTTTATCTTTTACAAAAAAAAATCATGAAATTCGGTAAATACTTTTTAATGTCCCAAATCACTGTAATTTTTTGATTTAAAATATTTATTTTTTCACCTGGGTTTCATCCTACTATAATATTTTTTTCACTCTTTACTATTTTCAAAGGCTTTAGCTCTGGTCTAGTATAGTTGGTACCGTTTTATAGGCTCCACAATTTCACTCTTAAAAATAAGAATATTACAAATGGTTTATTCTTATCATTTTAGATTAACTGAATACCGAAAGACCGTAGCTGCTGTGGTTCTAAGCTGCGTCTTCTTATTTGTGCTTCTTAATCAAGAAGACTCAAAATTGTTTAAAACCTTTGCCTGGTCCGGTTATTGGGTCAGCTTAGGTATTTTATCGTCCGTGGGACTTGGAACCGGATTGCACACGTTTTTATTGTACCTAGGACCACACATAGCCAAAGTAACGATTGCCGCTTACGAGTGTGGCTCGTTAAACTTTCCAGAGCCACCGTATCCTGATGAGTAAGTTTTTGTGGGATTTTTTTTATAAATTTGATTTGATAAATTTCTTTTTTAAGGATTGTTTGTCCTGATGAGTACGATTCAAGTTATGCGGCTAGCATATGGAATATTATGTCGAAGGTTCGCTTAGAGGCGATGCTTTGGGGTGCCGGCACGGCACTTGGTGAGCTGCCCCCCTATTTTATGGCTCGGGCGGCTCGATTATCAGGATATGATCCGGATGATGAGGATGATTTACGTGAGTTTGAAGAGTTGCAACGCAAACGTGCGGAACATCCTGAAAATATGACGATCATTGACAAAGCGAAAATCGCGGTCGAACGATTGGTTGAACGAGTTGGATTCCTAGGGATCTTAGCATGTGCCAGTGTACGTTGAGAACTTAAAAATTTAAAAGTAAAAAATTTATTTGAAGGTTTTTTTTAGATTCCCAATCCATTGTTTGATTTGGCCGGGATCACATGTGGTCATTTCTTAGTGCCATTTTGGACATTTTTCGGTGCTACACTGATCGGAAAGGCTATAATTAAGATGCACATTCAAAAGATGTTTGTGATAATTGCATTTAATGATGTGTTGATTGAGAATGCAGTGGCGTTTTTGGCTCATGTTCCTGTGGTTGGGCGCACGATGCAAGGGCCATTCAAGGAGTTTCTCAACAATCAAAAGCAAAAGATGCACAAGCGACCCGGCAGTGCGGCACCGGTTGAATCGGGCAGTTTGTTGGCGTGGATTTTTGAGAAATTTGTCATTGCCATGATCCTGTACTTTTTAGTATCAATTGTTAATTCGTTAGCTCAAAGTTATCATAAGAGGATACATAAACGACATCGGGTCGCTGGCAAGAAACATGCAACCGATTGAAGTTGGTGCTCTTATGAATTTAGTCGCATTTTTTATGTATTTTTAATTTGTAAAACGAATAGGTAGTAGTTATGAATTTATTGTGATAATTGGTTTTGTCAGATTCACCATTTTTTTTAACTATTTAATTTCACTTGACTAATTAACTTGCCAAATTAGTTTGACAACAAGTATCTTAAAAAGAGACAAACAAATAAAAATTTCGTAATAAAAAAAAAATGCCTCAAGTATTAGTTATATACTTGAAAGTGTGAAAGTGCAATGAAATTTTTAGTTAATTAATGAAAGTTTTTCACGTCCATAGAAATTTCTAATTACAAACGCCAAATCAGCTTTTTATACGTTTTGTACTGAAAAGTGAAACTCACACACATTGACAATATTTAACTCATAAAAAGTTTAGTACCTATAGGAAAATGTTCGTTACTAAATCAATTACTATTTTTATGAGAATACTTTAAACGATTCCCGGTTTAGAATCTGACAGTCATAGCAATTCTTCACTGTAAAATGTACGAGATAATAACTTACCTTTGTTAAAAAAGACATTGACTATTATTATTTTCCCCCATTATTGTTATTATCTCACAATTTTTTTTTTGTTTAAGTAAGTGATATTAAATCCAAAATATAAGGAGGTTTTATGAACATTCCGGTTCTACTAATTGTCTGTATTTTCCATGTTTTCTCTTACTTACTAAATGTAATCTTAATCATTTCTATACGGCTATATCTACTATACTATAATACATATTATTGCACCTTTTCCACTTTGCTATCATTCAATATATGGTATGTTTTATTTTGGGTTTAATAAGAAAGTGTTATATATACATATAAATGTATAGATTATGTTTTTGAAAAAAAAATGGGTATTAAGTTTTTGTATGATTATACTGATATGAACATTTATTATTTGCAAGAACTGCATATACTATCTATAATATAATAATCAATTGTATAAATAGATAAATTGATGTGATTGTTCTATTTTTTTTTCTTTGTTATGTAAAGTATTTTACAAAAATTTGTTTTGAATGATGTAGAAACGGTTTCTTTTTTTTTCTTTTGTCCTTTGATTTTCCTGAATCCAAACAGTGCGCTTTGCTGAGCATAGCTAAATTAAACAAATTTGTTTAATAATTTGTGTCGTTTCGCAATCTATCCCTAGATAATAAGCGAATCTGTTGATTGTATGGACGGAACGACAGGGCATCCCAATTGGGGTACCTTATACGTTACTGCCAGTGGCGTGCGGTGACCTTTGAAACGGCATGCGGTCAGCAGAAGGGGATGGGGAGGGGCAATTTTTTAGTTTAATTTTTTTATTTGTTCAACATTGTATTAAAGTATTTATTTTTAACAATTACCCTTATTCGACGCTCCTTACAAAAATCATCAATAACCGCATCATATAAAACTATATTGTATTTAAAAACCACGAAAATAGTTCTTATCCTGAAGAACAGAACATTTGTATGGCCTCTTGGTAAATAAATCAGTAAAAATTAAATTCACTATACTATAGATTCAAAATGTCAACAGCATCTGCAAACCGTCAATCGGCAATGTGAAACGCCAAGAGAGATAGTATTCGACCATACTAGTGCGCCTGCGCGACTTATTCGAAGCAAACGGCCGCATGTTGCGGTCGTCTGCGCATTCATTCGGCTTTTGCCTTTCATTTGATTTGCTGTTATATGCCATTTTTATGAGCCATACCTTTTATTATTACGAACATTAAAAAAATTATAAATGATAAAAATATTTAGAATCATTTTCAAATGCATGCAATTACGCAAATTAAAAAATGAAATGAATAAATCATAAAAAATATTCAATTTTTAAAATCGTCTTACAAGCTCAAGGTATTTGGCGCTAAATCTGGATGCCTCTTCATTAACAGAAGCAATGCCTAAATCTTTATGGATGTCGAAATTCGTGATATACCAAGGGGCATCAACGATGAGCTGCAGTGTTTTAGAATGGAACCTCTGCATTATGTCAATAATATTAGAGCTGCTGACAGTTGCCAAAAGTTGTATTCCATACGTCCAGACCAGTGACGTGCAGTCCATGGACGGTGTGGAACGCCGCCTCCCTTGTTTCTTTCAAAAATATACAAGTAAATAAAAAATTGTATCCAAAATATTTCAAATTTTTGTACATACTAAATGCATTATTTATTAAAATTATATTGATATAATTTCTAATATTGATTAAATATTCCAATTAAGTTACAAACGTTAGTAAAATTTCAAACAAGTCTAAAACTTTTCAACGTTCAACTTATTAACAATCAAATATAAGACCAAACAACATATTTGAAATCCGTGGCTTGAACAGAGTTGCCTCTATACACAATAATGATATGATGAAACGAGACAGACTTATGTAAATATCCTGTGGAAGCTGCTTGAGTTGCAGAATCCACCTTGTAAGGCGGATCCAACATCATCGCGCATGCGTATGAGGTGTCTAATGGCTCAACTAACTAAAACATTTCTAAATTATTTTCTAGCATTTTTAATTTTAAACATGTAACCTTGATATCCTCATGGCTTTAGAATGCAATTCCATAGTTGAAAAATCATTCAATAAAATGTTTGGCACCACACCGTTAATGAAAAAGAAATAATTATAAAAAGCAGCAGACCGAAACCTACGTTAAGTATATCTAGCGCTAGAAAAAAATTTATATGACATTTTCAAAGTAAAAACGATGTTAAAAATGGCTTCTTTGCATAAAAATTTACAAAAGTAAAAAATAGCTTCCCTACTCGCAAATTTCACCGCACGCCACTGGTCCAGACCGGTCTTAGGACAGCTTAATAGATCATTAGCTTACTTTCCAGGGACAGGTGCGATCCGCGCCGTAATAACCACCACAACTCTCTTAGCTTGTACTTGTACCCCAGTTGTTCACACTTTTTAGAGATATGTTGGCGCTACGTGAGTCGTCGGTCCTAGTAAATTCCGAGGTACTTGGCCTCTGTTACCTGAGGTATTTGTCGGTTATTCATGATGATGTGAACGTCACGTGTACCGACTTATCTTCATTAATTTTTATTTTCTATCGGTGGAACCATTCCTGGAGAATATTTAAGGTATCTTGTAGTTTTTCTGTGACAATGATCGCTTGCTAGGACCGCCGTGTCGTCGGTGAAGGTAGCTAGTTATCAATAAGTATAGGACTGGTCCAAGAATGCTACCCTGTGGAACTCCTGATGTTATTGGAAAAGTAGTGGATTTGAATTTAACGAAGAATTTTCGATTTATCAAGGACGCCTCGATGACCTTGGTGATTAAAACGCGCGCAAAACTCTTTGAATTTTGAGATTGAGTCCCTGGGTGCCACATTTTATCGAAGGCTTGACTTACATCGAGGAAGACCACAGCGCAGTGTTCGTTTATGCAAGGAGTTTATTATGATTTGAGCTACTTTTTCTACTTGCTCTGTGGGTAATGCATGTTTTTGTCTAAACCCAAACCTGTGGGGGGTGGGATTACGTTCCCCTCTTCCAGTATGGGTATTACGAGTTTTAGTAGGAGCCATTCGAATAGCTTCGATAAGCTAGGTAAAAGGCTTATTGGTCGATAGGATTGTACTTCAATTTTAGGTTTTTCAGTATTGGGATCATTTTGGCTATCTTCCACAATGAAGAGTAATGCCCCGTGTGAAGGATAGCGTTGAAAATTCTGGTACAAGAGGCAACTGTTTTAGAGGGTAACTTTTTCAACATTAGCCCGATAATTTGGTCGTGTCCAGGTGCTGTTTTGATGTTGATTTTGTCTATTTTTATTTCTACTTCTTGGGTAATGGTTGGAGGTGCTGAGGTTATCGCTGATTGGAATGCCATGGTTGGATTGTCGCTTTCTGGGTCTGCACATTTGTCTGTAAATATTCTCTCAGATGCTCCGCAAAAAGATCAGCCTTGACCACTTCTTGCCCATTTGCCTGTTCGTTTTTTGATTGGAGGATCACTTACACAAGTAGGGTTTTTTATTTTCTTAGTGGCTTTCCACAGAGAATATTCGGTAGTGGAAGTAGCTGTTAGATATGACTATAGCTTTTCTTTTAGACATGCCGTTAGTTTTGCTATATTTTGCGAAGGTAGCAAAATATGAAGAAAATAAATGTATGTAATTATTGAACTACAAACCATTACATATACACAAATATAATTTATGCATCGATGATGAATCAAAACATTAACATTTTCAATAATACAAATATCATTCTAGTAATTACATTTAAACTGTAGCGGCATAAATTTTTAATTTTACTTATCAAAATTAACTGATTAATATTTAATTGTTGTCTCAACGCTGATTCGTTACTTCTCATTTTCCAACTTTCAATCATGTTTAAAGTTTTCACGAAAATGTTGACCAAGCTCAAGTGCAATCAGTATTTCGAAAATGTGTGTCTATTTTCGATTCTACGCCCGTTTCTCACTCTATTCCGTTGGATTTGCGTGATTCGAATCGACATGGACGGCCTCGAACTGAAAGAAACCCCATTAACGACCAAATGGCATCTTTGCTCTACTGCTGTCATCATTTTCATCCAACTCTGCCACTTTTCCATTTTCCTAACCGAAAGAACCAAGTTGACGGCCTCATTTTCCATCACTGACACGTTGAATATGTTTTCCGTGGCCATACAGCACGTGCTCACCGTATCGGTTATAACGAAATCAATTCTATACCAAAAACACCAGAAACAATTCTATGAAATCATTCGGGACATGTTCGATATATTCGGACAGAAAATGAATCTGAAACTATGCTACGCGGCTATTTGGATGCATATTTTCGTCTTTGTTTTCATTGCACTTCTTCACAATGCATTGCTCATGCCGTTTAATATAATCAAAGAAGGACAATGGATGGCTCTGATACATTATGAAAATGTATTTTTAATTCTCGGAACAATAATCTTAAACATAATTCGATTTGGGACATTGAATTTACATTTTCATGAAATTTATGTACAAACCTATTGTACATTAAAACTAAGACAAGAATTGAATAATTTGATACATGTTGGAAGCAGAAAGAAAACTTGCTTTACTATAAATGATGTTGATATACAAACGCCAAGGTTCTAAACAAGAATTTTATGAAAATCGAAAAAAAAAATAAAAACATTTTATTTTCAAGGGAAATAAATCACAGGTTGCATAATTGCATGCGAGTGCATCACAAGCTCTGTGAAAGTTCAGATAATACAAATCTCCGTTCTGGAGTTCATTTGTTGTTGATTGTTACAATTCAAATCTGTGAATATTTATATTTTGGAATTTTATTGTTGCATCGTAAATATGATGCGATTCCCAATATAAACGTTGTTCGTCTTCTCAGCGAATTACTACCGTCGTTAACTCTCACTCTATATACGGAAAGATTGGTCGGGTTTTTACTATAATAATACTGTTAAAAGTTTTCACTTGAAATTATTATGTTTTCAGATGAAAATCACGATTGATTTAATTGAATTGATCGATGCCAGTTACCATGTTGAAATTGATTTACAACAAACTGTACGTAAATCCAGATAAAGAAAATAGAACTGGAATAAACGATAACTTGTTATATTTTTTAGATTAACTTATTTCTATTGCAAACAATTCATAAGAAATTTGAGTTTAATGCAGCAAATCTTTATCAGTTTGATATGACATCACTTCTTAATGTATATGGATAGTCAAATCCAGAGCCGTAGCGTGGGTGGTGCGGGCAATGTTCGAATGATAAAAAAATAGAAACTTGGAAACATTTCTTAGTGATGCAGCGATGCATTTAATTTTATATAGTGCCATGGCACGCTACGACTCTGATCAAATCAATCGATTTTTATTTTCTAAAAAAAAATGTTTTTAGATCTATTCCATCATTTTAACAGTGTTGATCGTCTCGGTTCCATTAGACTGGAATTAAATGATCAAAACGATTGCACCAATGAGAGCATTAATTTCGCTGAATAAGGACACGTGTGGTATTTTTGGCGGCACACACTTTCAGCACGACTAGAAAATCCTATTTGAGCGGCCCGTTGTAACTGGTTATTTGCCCAATTATTTTGGTTTTTGTAAAAACTAAAAAGATATAATAAATTGAATTGTTTTGTACGATTTTCGATTTGTTCCAGATGAAAATAAAACCATACATTACACGATACAATTCCCATACCCAAAATATTAAAAACTATAACGTTTATACTAAGCACGACAATGTACAGTTTTCTTTTCATCTGGTTAAAAGCATGTTTAAATTACTTGAGTATTTTTAACACTGAAATTTCTTCAGGATCGATTTTTTGTGGTAATGACGATGCTAATGCGGCTGATTGGCAAATGAAACTAGAGATACAGTGTTTGGGGTCGTAACGAAGAACAGTTTCCCAACTCCATTTCTCGAATAGTTTCTAAAAATTGGTCTTAGATGAAAAAATTATCTTAATTTTGTTTAGATCACAATTTTCACCTGGATCAAAGTTTGATTTTGAACTAGTTGTGATAGGTCTTCCGATTGAAAATGTTCACTGGCGATCGCGGCTCGTTTTCCTCGTATTATTTTCTGGGCCAATTGAAATCCTTTTCGGATTTTAGTGAAGTCCTGCGCCAATTTGTGCATCATCCATAGACCAGCTAAGCCTAGTAATCCTAATAGCATCAAACGGAAAAAGTGTCCACCCGCTCTCACTAAACCAATCGCGATTATTATCGATAACAGCTTAAACCACCCACCACAAGTACTTGGATTAGGACTCATTTTAATCTAGTTTAATTAATTTTTTATCTTCACAACAACATATTGGAACCAATCTTGACCAAGACAGCGTACAAACATTGAGCTTCGATATTTTTTTTTCAACATGCATCTTGCAAATCTCCGTTAAATACTCGAAAGAACTTCGAAAAACGTTGGAGTAGGGAGTGGATTTCTGCTTCTGAAATACATATAAAGGGAAAGTGCATCATCTCGTTAATTTATCTTAAAATTTGAATGTAATAAAAAATAAACTATGCGTGGATTTGAGTGGAAATTTTGATTATTTGTTAATTAAAAAAATTAAAATCAATCGTTAAGATTCAAATTTATCAGTTCGATATAGAAGTGTAGAAAAAAGAAATTCGAATTGCATATATTGTAAATATGTAAGATTACGGCATATGCAAAAAAATGAAAGGGAAATGTTGATAAACAAGTTATGTGGACGACAATAAGGGAATAATGCAAGTGGTCAAACCACAAAATTGCCCACGTTTGATGAAGAGAATCGCAGAAAAATAAAAACTTGTCTTCCGCTTCTTGGCAATAAGAAAATATTTCCATTTTCAATTACGAATTACTTACGCAACATAAGTGATTTAAAGTTAAACTTTCGAATTGTGCTCAAAGAAAGAAGTTAAAAGCAAAAAAAAAAAATTTTTTTTTGAACAAGTTTATTATGTTATGAGATTTTATTGCACTTGATGCATTTTTTAAATAAAATTTAGTATAATATAATACAGTAAAGGCTCGTTTATCGTGCGGATTATTCAACAATTTACAATTTTTTACTTCAAATACATACTCTTTCATTTCAAAAGAATTGATTTTCATTTTAAAAGCAACGCTTTTCATTTCAAATACATTTTTAAAGGGCTTCTTATGTTTAATCGCTAATCTATTACCCAATTTTTGGAACCCTTCCTGTTATAGGTACAATTTCTCTCAAAATTTGTACACGAGGTTAATTTTGATGAAGAATGATGGAAATAAAGTTTTCGAAACAATAGCATCTCAAGATTTAATTTAACTAAATAATTTCACTATATATATATTAATATACTAGGTGATACCCGCTCGCTTCGCTGAGTGTATCTAAATTTAACTGATTGATTAAAAGATTCCCTACGTTCATAGCGAAATATAAAAATTAATCTATTTTGACAGAAAAAAATGATAGATACTTTCAGACTTTAGATTCAAAGAAAGTTCATCAAAATTCGTGAAACTATTTTTCAAGAAAGAGATGTTAGCTGTCTCACATCAACTTCTATACGATTTTTAGTAAAAAAAATACCTGTATTCCTTGTATACCTGTATACCTGGTAAGATATCATGAGATTTGGCATATATCATTCCCCTAACCCGCAATCTAATGTGGTATTTTTTAAAACAAAAAAATACGTGATATTTGGGAGACCTTCCCTTTGCCCAAAGTAAGATTAAATGAGATTCGGCTCAACCCCAGTGGCCCCTGAATAGTAATTAATGGATGTTTCCTTAAAAGAATAGATTAGTAGCTGTCCTACAGGATCTTTAGCAAAACTTCATTAAAATTCGTTCCGTTAAGTAATTGTTAAATTTTGAAATGTTTTGTTTATTGTTTTAATACTTATATTTCTAATTACTATCTTCGACAATGAACAATGAAAAAATTCAAATATTTTAAACAATATCATAATTAATTTTATCGGGTGTTATATTGAAATTCATATTTATTTTCCAGTAAAAATTGTCAATTTTTTAACTTCAACTTTGTAGAGATTTCTTTCGTTATTGTGTAAAATTGGAAGAAAATGCGTTAAAATTCTATTTCACGAACTTTACCGAAACTTTTCAAATGTACGGTTCCTGTAGGATATAATTGTTTTGCTATTCAATGGGAACCATGCATTGTTCTAGCCTTAAAAGTAAGCTATATAATCCCCCCCCCAAATTACCACATTGCAAAACTCATATAAATCTTTAACTCTGTGATAAACAAAAAACATATCTAGCCCACGGGAATATTACATCTCTCCTGAGTAAAAAGTAGATCATGTCTTCTTAAGGAAAATGAGTTAAGACTCTATTTCGTGGATTTTAATGAAACTGCTTTTAAATGCACGGTTCTTATAGAATAAATACTTGTTTTGCTATCCCATGGGAACCGTTTATTATTTCGGTATGAAAACTAATCTATATCATTTTCTGACCCTTAAACTACCACAATACAAAAAAGGAAGTTAATCTTTTGCTCCGAAAAAAAAACAAAAAAATATCTATCCCGCGGGAACCGTAAATTTTTTCTGGATATAAAGTATACTATATGTTAAACGGGATTATAATCTATATCTATTCCAAATTTCATCCAGATCCATTCAGTACTTTTTGAGTGAAAGATCCATACAAACTTTCACGTTTATAATATAAGTAAGATTATTAATATATTAATTATTTTTTTCATTTCAAAAACACCCCTGGCAACTGTTTTGCTTATTTAATTTTTTTTTTTAAAAATCGTATATCAAAATAAGAAAACAAAAACAATAAATAATATGCAATAGGATACATGCACTTTTATAAGTATTGTTTTCATTGTAGTATTAAAATAATTTTATAAGAAAACTTTTTTTAAAAAACTTCTATATAAAAATTCAAATTTTTAAAATCCGTTACGCTTTGTTGACTCAAAATGATAACGTTATATAAAATAAAAAAAACCTTTTTAAAAAATTCCTATTTTCAAAAGCACTTAAAAGTAAAAATTGCATTTGAAAAAAAGCACTTTTTTAATACTACAATGACTACAATACTTATAAAAGTGCATGTATCCTATTGCATATTATTTATTGTTTTTGTTTTCTTATTTTGATTTACGATATTTTAAAAAAATAATTAAATAAGCAAAACAGTTGCCAGAGCTGTTTTTGAAATTAAAAAACCAGTAAAAAACAATGTTTTTATTTTTCAAGAAAGGTAGTACAATCTTATACACGTTATGGGTGTTTCATATTACTTCACCGTGTATTTGCATTCGTTATACAAAAGAAACACATTAGAGTTGTGTTGGATTGTACCTGTCAATTCAACGAAAATACCTAGTGTGATAATAAACTGAAAATATTTGTATTTATTTTACTAAAAATCGATCAATACTTTGATAATTAATTTGAAAAAAATTATCAAAATTATTTTATCTATCAAAACAAATATTGAACTATGTGAAAATTGACGTAAATTGTTAATATAAAACTTCGTGTGTTGTCAAACCCGTTGTCAGTTTGACAAAAATGTCACTGTGACAGCTGCCAAATGCATCTGGTCGGGTTCTAAATGAAAAACCAGTGAAAATACCCGGAAAATATGTCGTTTGAACGAGACTTGACCATCCAAAGTGTTTGGAAACCAGACTGTACGTATAAACATACAGGACAAGTGAAAATTAACCTTAATCCTTTGTTACTTCCTCAAACAGTGTATCGTATGCAGCTGGAGGCACCCACGCCAAAGCCCATAATTTGTCCCTCGTTCATTTTTGACAAACCTGATTATTTGGGCGATGAATATCATGGTTCCATTTCACATTTGATCGCCGACCAGTTGTTAAATTCACAGCCCGAAGGCTCGTATTTGGTGAGGGAAAGTGCAATCTCGAAAGGGGAATTTCATACATTGTCGTTGAAGTAAGTGTTTCATACTTATTATATTTACAGTGGACGAGATGCATTTGTTTTTAATTCCAGATTCAATGGTAAAGTGCATCACTATAAACTGTTTTATGATCCCGCATCGGGATTGTATGTACGAGAGAAACGTTATGATAATGTCAAGGCATTGGTCGCCGATGGCTTAGTTACTATGTATTTAGAATTAAAGGCTCCGTTACTTATACAACGTTTAGATTCGTCAGTTAGTTATCACGAAAGTCCTTATATGACGTTAAATAAACGAAAACTTAAAGTATTATCTCGACAATCAAATAATCGTAGTTCAAATCGAAATGGGTACACAAATTAAACTTAAGTTTAAGTTTTTCATTGTTGATATGTTTGATATAGTCTTAGGAAAACTCCAACGTCGACAGCAAAGAATCTCTTTCCACCAGTCAAAAAAGATGAGACTGGTACAACGGTGATAAGCAGCCCCACATATCCTCAAATTTTCCCTTTTGGCAACGAAAACATATCAGCTGCATCGACTCCTACCACCAACGATCTACTCTTACCATTCGAAAAACCCCATGCTTTTCGGGTGCACACATTCAAAGGCTTGAATTGGTGTGAGTTTTGTGGTAATTTTCTATGGGGGTTTTCTCAACAGGGCGTCAAATGTGAAGGTTTTTCATCTACATCATTACCATTTGATACTTAAATAACCATCGACATGTTTTCCAGACTGTGGTTTTGTCTCACACGTGAAATGTTCACACTCAGTACCAGCCGATTGTGTGCCCGATTTGAAGAAAGTACGAGGCGTTTTTGGCATTGATTTAACCAATGTTTTGATCTCGAGAAAAGCCACGTTACCGTTCGTCATTGTTAAATGTATTGCGGAAATCGAGGCTCGTGGATTGACGTGTGAGGGAATTTATCGTTTGTCCGGTTTTGCTGATGAAGTTGATGCTTTGAAAATGGCTTTGGACACGGGTTGATAAAATCCATTTTGATTAAAATGTTTCAATATTGACTTAGTTTGATTTTTAGATGGCGAAAACGCTAATCTCAGTGAAGCGGCTTATAGTAATATTAACGTAGTTGCTGGAGCGTTGAAACTTTATTTGCGATTATTGCCGGTTCCTTTGATTACTTTTTTGGCTCAGCCTACATTAATCAAAGCGATTCGTACGTTTAATTGGTTAATATAAGAATTTGTACTTAGTTATATTTTTTTTTAGAAAGAAAAACTCTTGCCGAACAAATAATTGGGATACGAGAGGGGCTGAATTTATTACCCGTTACCCACTATCATACTTTACAGTATGTTTTAGAGCATTTACACAGGTGATAATGGAATATTTCTTATTTGTAGTTTACGGATAAAATTAGATAAAACCTGAATAAAATCTAAAATTTATTTTGGATTTTACTCATCTCTCCTGGGTAATCCTAAGTATAGAAGTTTCCGGAGAACCTGAAATAATAGAAATCTGAAAATATAGTCTAACTGGATTTGAGCTACCTTCCTTAAATATTTTTTAGTTTTCTGACACTTCCGGTTATACCGGAAGTCGACACTAAAATCGTTATTTCAAATGGCATACCCTATTCGTTTTTAACTAACTTGATTGAATTAATAATTCTAAGCAAATTTCATAATAACAAGACCTCATTTAATCCTTAAGGTTTTCGAGAAAAAAATTTCAAAAAATTTCGTCACTCTCACATTAAATTGTGTAGGAAGCTTGACATAGGCTCGTTCGAGAGCTCAAAGATGCAGTTGCACTCGAGATTATCAAAAACAATCAATTTTAGTTACTAAGTAAAGTAAAACGTGTTAAATTGTGCAAAATTTCAATTTTTTAAAAAGCACCCACTATTTTTATTTGCCCTGTTTGGCTCTTCTTAAAATTCCCCACATTTTCATAATTTATATCCCCAATAAGTTTGAGGGTTTTTGAGTTACCGTTGAAAATAAGTAAATTCAACGTTACATCCGTAATTTATAACCGAGCCGTATACTGTATGGGTAACAGTAGTTGGCCATGGTTTCAAGTAGGCTTTATTTTATAACACTAGGTATTATTGTGCTTTGTGTCCATTACTTGTTTTAATTTACCTATTTGAATTTCAGACAATCTTATGATAATTATTACTGTTTCGACTAAGTAAAACCTACCTGAAAACATGCATACAGTATAAAGCTCGGTTATAAATTACGGATGTAAAGTTGAATTTACTTATTTTCAACGGTAACTCGAAAATTTTCAAACTTGGCTATAGGGATATGAATTATGAAAATGTGGGGAAATTTAAGAAGTACCGAACAAGGTAAATAAAACTAGATGATGCCATTTAAAAATATCTGCTGCGAGGCGTCACAGTACTTTCTTTTGCTTTCATTTATGAAGCACTTTATAACTATGTATATAAACAGAACTATATGCATACAACCTATAGATACAAAGTCCCAACCTTCACCCCAGAACCGTCCTTAATCTAATTTTCCCAGGAAAAAGTTTCAAATAAAAGTTGTAGGCATCAATGAGTCTAAGAACTATAGAAAGTTTAAAGAACATCGTAAGAGCCGTTTTCGAAAAAAAAATTGAAAAAACTCAAAAACTCCTAGAATAAAGTGGAGCTTCCGGTTAACCGATTAGAACCAAAAGCTTCGCGGTATAACTAGATATAATATGAAGGCAAAATTCCAAGTTTGGTGTGATTCGGATAAAGTTTTCGATACAATATGGCTGTCACACACACACACACAGACATGTTTTTAAATACCACTTTTTTGAACCTAGGAGACCTCAAAACCTGTATTCCCGGTGAAAGCTCGAATTCGAAAATTCGACCCGATTACAATATGTATGGGAAGGCGGGGCGGAATGGGGTGCCATCTTTTATAGTGAGATATCACTAAGAATTGAATAAAAACAAACAAAATTTATTTTATTTACACTATTCCAAACATAATAATAATAATAGAAAAAATTCTAAAAAGTGAAACATATTAAGAAATAAATTAACAAAAAAACAATTATCCTGTTCCCGTTCTGCCCCGCATAGTGGGGCAGAACGGGGTAACGTTTAAACATCAAATTTTTTAATTTTTCGGCGTACAAAACTCACATATTAATATGGATTCATCATCGTCGCTATCAAAACCAGCACACGATATATGTATGTGTCAATTTTTTGCAATGAAAACAAGAGCACAAGCCGTCATTGGACTGAGAATACAGCTCGTTGCAATAAAGGCATGATGTATCTTCTTTGTCTTCATCCTCTGAATGACCAGCTCTGCCTATTTGTTTTTTTTTAACATGACGCACCATCTAAAAGAGACATACATAAGTGAATTTATTGATAAAGCAACATGGGGCACAATGGGGTATCGTCTTATTCCGCTCTACCCCATTCTGCCCCATTGTACTCTTCCGTGAAAATTGAATATAAAATTCATGATAGTCACTAATGTCATCATATTATACTTGAGATATATTACAAAATACCCAACGGAATACAAAAAATAATTATCATTACGATAAAAGTGAAAAATAACATGACTTACCTTAATCCAATATCTACAACTTTTACAACTCTCAGGAAATTTCACAGCTCACAGTAAAAACAAAATAGAATGCGCAACATAATAAAATGCTTAACTACCAACGACAACATATAAATGACAACTGACAGTTATGGAATGATCAGTTCGATGTTTTTTCGTCTACACATTTGACAACAGCGCCATTCCATTCTGCCCCACTACCCCATTCTGCCCCGCGTTCCCCTACTTTGCTTTACGATGCACTTTGAGATACTTAGTAACAAAAATTGATTTTTTTTTGATAAACTCGAATCTAACAGCATCTTCGAGCTTATGTAAGAGTTACGGACCTTTTACGAGACGTCCGTTTGCTAAGAAATTTCCAAAAAAGAAATTTTTGCTCGAAAAACTTATGGATTAAATGAGGTCGTGTACTTATAAAAAATGCTCAGAATTATTAATTCAATCGATATATGAAAAAACAAATAGGGCATGTCATATGAAATAACGATTTTAGTTTCGACTTCCGGTATAACCAGGTGTGTCAGAGACCTTAAAATATTTTAGGAAGGTAGCTCCAATTAATTTAGGCTATAATTCCAATTTTCAGATTTCTATTATTTCAGGTTCTCCGGAAACTTCTAATAGCCGGTCAGGCTGGGACACCCTGTATACATATTGTACTGATTAAGTGGACTTAAAGTTTGGATTAACAGTTAAAAATTTCTTTAATGATTTTTTTTAGAGTGTCCCTGCATCAGGCTATCAATAAAATGACGGCTCACAACCTAGCGACAGTATTTGCACCAACACTGATTGGACCTCCGACAACAATCGGCCCATTATCAGTGCCACCTGACATCACATCCGACATTCTATTGATCGAAATTATGATAACATATTGCATGAAAATCTTTCAGTAATCATCACTTATAAGATTTAAAAAAAAAGACTTTTATAGTAGCTAAGAGTAAAAGTTTTATATTTTTACAAGCATGTACATTTTCTTACAAACATTTTTTTTTTATAAAAATAAATTATTGGTTTTTACATTTGAGAACTTCTATTCAGACCACTGACATCACTCTGCCATGAAATACATCCTGTGTTTTTATCGATATTTTGTTGTATGAATCGGTTGTTTAACGAATGCAGGGGCTCGAGAGGACAAAACGTTGATTTTACATATCGATTTGTGTTGTATAAAGGTCCGCAGGTTTCACGTAATTTGTCGTTGGAGTATAAAGTGCCACCGTCGCAAATAACATCTATATTAGTAAAAGAAATTGAGTTACCAAAGGGACAGATTTTATAGTTTTTTCTTGTACGTACTGCCATTGAAAGAGGACATGGAAATGTGTGAATTGCCAAAAGCAATGCACGTTTTGTCGTTGACCACCATACGATTACTTCCTGGCATGCAAACTTCTTTTTCAGGTGGTAACATCTTGCTCATTGACATCAAATTTCCTTGACACTCAATCGGTTGATACGGTTTATTTGGAAAGCTAATTTGTCCATCACAAACGTAAGAAACGCCATTGTCGATCCATTCTGTTATATCTATCAACATACCAAACAAAATTTAATATATACCTAATTTATTTGAATGATATCCAGGTGTATAAAAATGTTTTACCTCCGTAATTACGAACAGTGATTCCGCCTTCTCCACGAAAGAATGACGAATAAATTCCCATCAGAGCCAAACGTTCCGACATTTCATTCAACTCGGCCATTTGCTCGTTAAACATATCAGACATTTGATTATCAAACATTGAATTAGAAAACATACTGTTACCGAACGGAACTGAAATAGCCAAAAGATTAATTTAAAAAAAAATTCATTAAAACACCAGTTAATCATTCATTGAAAATTGGTTTTTAATTAATTTTCATCAAAATATGAAACCAGATAAAAAATATTGTGTAATTTAATTGTATTGTTTTGTGTTTGAGTCAAAAATTTAATTGTCTTAATACGGTGTCTTTACTTATCATAAGTGGTATAAACTTGACAAAATTAACGAAACACTAAGTCTTTATCTGTTACCTAATCGTTTTTCTACCTGATAATTTTTATTGTAAAAAGTTTTTAACTTACAGCCGCCTCCAAATGGTGAAGGAAAATTCCATAAAAATGCCTAAAAATAAATTTTTGTTAATAAAAAACTTAAGTTACGTGTAACTTAAAATGATTTCCACATTTTTAATTGTTGGTAAGTGATCTTTAAATAGTGTTAACTATAAAAAATTTTATTTGAAACTTTATTATTCTACTTACGTTTCCTTGATAAGGTATTAATAGCAAAAGGACGTATAAAAATATGCACTGCATTGTATTTGAGTGCGTTTCACAGACAATAACGCAAATATATTTCCAATCAGTTGATTTGCTTGCACTTTATTATAAAAATTATATGAAATATGTTCAAAGACTATAACACGATATATTATGATTGTTATCAAGGTGTAAGAATATGTCTCAGGTGTGAATTACTAGTCGCTTTAACGATCACTGGTAGTTTTCTGAAAAGCCAAACAAACAGCTATTGAATTTAAGTCGTTCGTCGCAATGAATCATAAACATAACATGATATAAAAAAGTAATTAAAAAGCGACATAACAAACTAAATTTGTTTGATTTGTCGATGATTCCATTTGTTTGCTATTTTCTCTTATCGGCACATATTCAGTTTTTGCAGCTTCTAATTAGGTTTTTTTTCTGTATTTGAAATGTACTATATGCACAAAGCGTGATTAATTAAAAATTAATGCACACCGAAGGTTGAGAATTGTTAGTTTTTTTCTTCAAAATATTTGCTTTGAAATGCGTACACAAAATATAAAAACATTGCATTTGCTATGCTTATTATTATATCATGTAGCATATGGAAATTTGATTAGGTTGGGTTTTTTTAAAGTTCGCAGTAATGCAAATTATTAATTTAAATGATACTCGGTGCCCCGTGACCTGGATATCGAGACAGCAGATTGGATAAAAGGACCATTGTCCTGATGGCCAATAAAACACATTTAAAAAATGATACTTATACTTAGATTTTTTGATGAATCTTTAAGTTTTGTATGTGGCCGCAAATCTTAGGAAGTAATTGATGGATTTGAATAATTTTTTTTTGGGTGTTTTAAGTCTCTTTAACATCTAAAGTCATTTCAGGACTGTCTTATACATACAAAAAATTTTCTCTAGGTCTTAAATCTTAGATCATAAAACTTAAATCTAGGGATTCCCGCTGACGCATTTGGCGGAGAGACCAAACTGCTCTAACCACTAGGCCTCTAAGGGGCTATTCATAAATTACGTAAGGCGTTTTTGAGGCTTATTTATAAAACCTCCCCCCCCTATTGTAAGAAATCATAAGATTACAATTACTCACCAATTCCCTTTCATAAAAAATTTTCGTAAAAATTGAACATACTTATAAAATAACCGTTTAATCAGAGCGATTTTTAATGCGAAATAGTACAACTTTCAATTCAAAATCAAACGTAAAATCAAATTGTCTACTCCCTCTTACGATATAAAGAATTGATAATATTCAGTCTACACCCCACCCCCCTTAAATGTCTTACGTAATTTATAAACAGTCCCTGAGTTGTTTTGTTGTCTCAATTTTAAGATGATTTACGAAAAAAAAAAATAGAAAAAATTCCAAGGGACAGCCGAAAAATTGCTAACTTTGGACATCTTCGTATTACTGACAATATAGTGCAGTCAAATCGTGTTCAGAAGTGTTGATTTCAGAAAAGAGTTTTTTTTTCACTCGTTCTATGCGTTTTTTGGGGGGTGCTGAACCCGAACTTTAACTTTGCTACTTTCCACGGAAATGGCTGCTTAAGAGGGTCATCCCATGTGATGGGCTCAAAAAATCGATTTTTTGTTGTTCATAAATTACTTTCTTAACATATCCAAAATACGGTAGTAAAGTGTTTTTTGAAAATTCGAAGTTGTTTTAAAGATACAGCAGGTAGAAGAAAGAGCTGCTCGGAGCGCTGAATTTGCAGTTGAAACTTTAAACGCGTTTTTCTCAAACTTTCCTCCATCGTATCTCAAAAACGGCTTGACCAAATGACTTGAAATTTATAGGGTGCACTTAACACATGTAAACGCATAAAATGAACTATTACCAATCGAAAATTTTCAAAATTTCGATTTTTTTATAGCAAAAAACAAAAAAAAACAATTTTTTGTATATTCGTTTGATAATAGTTCATTCCGTGAATTTAGGCTTACAAATTAAAACGCCGTTGTTTTTTTTTTTTGTTTCGAATAAGCCAATCTGCCGGAATTGTGGAGGAAGTGCGAGCTCATTTTTTCGAGATGGGGGAGTTCAGAACGCTTAACTCATGTTCTACACAATATTTTTAGCTTAAAATTTATATTTATACTGTCGAAATATATGTTAATAAATGATAATAAACTTAAAGCTCTATCTATTTACTGGTCGTAGAAAAAAACCCTAAAAAACAGGCAGTCACATGGGATGACCCCCTTGAAGAAAATCGCGAAAAACGTGAAAATTTTTGACCTTTTCCCAAGAAGTTATAAAATGATGGTTCTGTACAAAAATAAAGTCCATACATTAAATTTTTAACAAAAACAATTCTTTTAACAATTTTCTTAATTCAATGGTTCAATGACTGCTAGAGCGCTTTGAAATAGATTAATATTTTCTATTTTTTTAAAAACAAAGCTTTCAATCACAAAACATTTTTAAATAATGTTGAAAACATATTAAATTCCCTTTAAATACTACGCCTTAATTACTTATTTTGATCAAACTATAAAGCTTCTAGGGGGTATTTAAGTTTGATGCCATATTATATGATAGCGCTAATCTGATCAAACAGTGAAATTATAGAATATTTGTAGAGTTTGGTGAAAATATGACATATATCTATCGGAGAACGCGAATAATGATTTTGGGGGGTTCTTTTAGAGGGTTGAAGTGAAAAAAGTTATACATACTTAAAGTTTCATATATATGTCACACGTGTGTGAAACGGCTTATGTTCAGGGCCTAAATAATATTTTTATTTTTAAATTTCATGATTCAAAAGATATTGAAAAATTCAACGAAAAATGATCGTTTCCTCTTTATCTCTGAAACAACTGAGTCTAAATTTTCGAAAAAAAATGCCAATATAGGATTTTAACTCAAAGTTTTCCGGAAAAATAACACGATGAACGCGAATATCCTAAGCCTTTTAATTTACAAACATTAAAAAACAATTTCAACTCTCTTGTCTCATACATGTCTTCCATACTGTTTTGGCAATTCATATGAGCTCATAGGACTATTCAGCGGGTTGCCACTCAATGCTAAAAGATAGGAAGCCTTTTTGACCCATCAGTTTTGAAACAATACCAACTTGATTCACTTTAGTATTTAATAGTCTTTAGTCTTTAGCCATCTTCAAATATTCATAGATATTTGAGCGGGTCAGTGCAAAAAAAAACTTTTACAAATTTTTATGTCAAAACACTTGGTTGACTCCTAACTTTATATATCTCAAATAAATTTTTCTAATAATAAGTAATAACAGCTCTAAATGGAAATTTGCTTTTTAGCTTTTCCATAAGAGACGATGTATTTCAGAAGTCTATTTTATCAATTTACTCAACTTTTTGCATTACGGAGTTAATCGATGTGTGCACTGAGCGGCTCATTTTTGGTTTTCTACCATATTTGGTGGGAACCTTGATTTTTTATGCAGAGCACTATATTGACTTAATTAAATCAATTTAAACTAAATTTAACTTGATTTAACCAATAATAAACCAATTTGCTTTAAAAATTTGTTGTTGTGGCATATCATGGATATCATTATAAGAAAGTGGATAGGTCCAGTTATAGCAAACCGCTGGGACTGTTTTTCAATAAGATAGTGTTTTGGTAACAATGCAATACTTTTGAAAGTCATTGTCACTTTTCTAAATCTTGTAATCTTATCATTAAACTAGTTCTATCAAACGTATTCCTTATGTTCTTACGCTTTTCTTACATTTTGTTATCTTTAATCAAATCGTTAATTCTACAGTAATTATTTCGTATGTTATCGAATTGTCACGGAAACGAACGATCGTTCGTGTAATGTTAAATATTTACTTTAAGAATAGTACATACGGTACATAGAGATGTTTTACATCATAAGTATATGCAATTCTTGCACTAATAAATTGCCCAATACAAATCATTTCATAACATTCCTCGAATAGTTTTCAAGTTTCGAGTCTACTAAGCATACTGCTTTTAAACTACTTTAAGTATATCCATCTTCATTTATCATATTCTTAAAAAAAAGACAAAAAATATCGGTATAATAGTGACCCATAAATTGACAAATCAAATGAAGAAAATGAAATAAGATAACTCATTAAATATTTTGTAAATCATCTTTTTATAGGTCCTTTGAAGTGGCATTAGATTTTAATAGCCAATAGGAACATAACTTTCTCAATAAATATAAGAGCTAGCCAAAGCCTACTATTATAAGTCTTTTGGTCTAAAATACTTATCAATAAAATGTTATAAGTTAATTTTCGGATGTAAAATTTATTAATTAATCACTAGCTCCAAATCTTAACAAACTTTTAAGTGTGTTGTTTTATTAATGAAAACGAAATCTTTAAGTATCCTTTCAAAGATTGATATTAATTAATAACGCTATTAATTATACTCAATTATTCAATACAAAATTAGAGACCTTTCAATGATAAATATAAGCTTATCTTTTCACCCCTGATATCTAATAAGTTATATCAGAGATTGTGGAATTATCAATACTATTATTAAAATTTATTAACTAGTTTTTAGGTTACTCATTGACTCTCTAATTCACTCCACTTCATCGAGTATTTCCTAATAAAAAAAATTTGTAACATCCATAGAACCGCTATCTTCAGCATAAAACATTCAATATAAGATCCTTGAACCTAAATAAAAAATTGTAAAGCAACCAATCCGTAAACGATTTGCGATAAATTTTATCTCATAACAACGACATATTAATAGATACATACAGAAATCAAATTGAATCGTTTTCAATCAATCATATTAAATATTGTCGCTTGAGAAATGTCGACTAACAGTGGTTTAATTATTCAAGGCTTAATCATTCACTGTCCGCGGCCATTTCACGTGGAATTTATTGAAAATGGATCTGTCTACGTTAAACATAACAAGGTTTGTCTTTTTGGTCCATTACTTGAATCATTCAATTATGAAAATATGTTTTATAGATAGTTGGTATTGTGAGAGACGACAAATCTGTCGAGGAATGTTCAAAAAATCAAAGCACGTGTCCCCAAGTGCCGAGATTGGTCTTGAAAAAAAGCCAATTTTTAATGCCCGGTCTGATCGACACGCACATTCATGCACCCCAATATCCAAATGTTGGATTGGGATACAACACATCTTTGTTGGACTGGCTTCAAACCTATACATATAAAATGGAAGCCCGTTACAGTGATATTAATTTTGCTCAAAACGTCTATAAAAAAATTGTCGTAAGTTAATTAGCTGCATATTTACACAGTTAATTACCCCGATCAATATAATTAAATTATCGCATTTCTTACACACAATAAAGGCGCGATCTAGAAAATTCTTTGAAAAAAAAAATTCCCGATAAAAACATTAAAACAAAATGATAAAATTTTTAATTGGCTATAAAATTTAATTAAGTCGCAATAAATACTTAAGTGCTTCGGAGAAACTGGTGCATCAGTGCTAAAAATAATATCACGATTTTTTTTTTTTATAATGTATAATGTCTTTAAAATCTATATGGCAAATAATACCATAATTATTGTAAACGTAAAAGATTATGAGGATGGATGTTTGTTCGTCCTTCACGCACGAACGGCTTAACGAATCTGGATGAAATTTGACATAAATATAGATTATAGGCTGCAATTGTACACAGGCTACTTTTTGTCCCGAAAAAATGTACGGTTTCTGTGGGATAGGTTTGTTTTTGTTATTCACAAAGCAAAGAATGGACATAATTTTTACATGGTGGTAGTTAAGGGGTTAAGAGAAAGTTTTTATTTCTTCAATCCTGGTTTTTATTGATCAACCAGTGTAATTTAGATATGCTCATATGCTGGTATAGATGTAAGAGGCCTAGTATTTTGGTTTTTATATTAAATTTCACATATTTTCTGTAGTGAAGTATTTAAAAAAAATTATTTGTTAAAACTCCAGAAGAATTTTCGGTACTCATGCAACAATTTTTCCATAGACTAATTTAAAATATTTTTTTTAAATTGCTTGCAGCAAAAAACTTTGCATTCGGGAACGACAACTGCCTCGTATTTTGGTACGGCCCATGTTACATCGACTTTAGTTCTGGCCGATGTTGCAATTGAATTGGGACAGCGGGCTCTGGTTGGCTTAGTTAATATGGTACGATTAGCACCAGATAACTTAATCCAGAAGTCAAATGATGCTTCAATAGAAGAAACCGAAATCTTTCTCAAGACCATGAAGGAAAAGAACAGTGATCTTGTCTCACCCATAATCACACCACGATTCGCCCTCTCCTGTAATGAAGACTTACTGTTACGACTAGGAAATTTAGCGAAAAAATACGATCTTCACATCCAAGTAAAAATTACAATCGTATTGTATAAAAATTTCAGTGGCGTTTTCTTCTTTTAGAGTCACATTTGTGAAACCTTAGATGAAATCGATGAAACTTTAAAATTATACAAAAATTCTTCGTGTTACGGAAACGTTTATGAAAATGGTAATTTATTAACAAACAAAACAGTGATGGCCCATGCGGTTCATTTGTCGGAGGAAGAAATGAATTTATTTGCCCAATATGGAACGTCTGTGGCCCATTGTCCCGCATCCAACATTTGGTTACAAAGTGGTCAATGTAACGTTAAGAAAATAATCGAGAAAGGGATAAAAATAGGACTTGGAACTGATGTTTCTGGAGGCGCGAGTCCTTCGATCATAGACGCAATGCGAACGGCTCTGAGTAACTCAATTCATATTTCTTTCCACGACAAAAGTAGAACGCCTCTTAATTATACTGAAGCCTTTTCGATGGCTACCCTAGGAGGAGCAACTGGTACAATCAAAATTTTAAAAAAAAAAACTTTATATTTTATAAGTAATTTTTAGCTCTCGCCTTGGACGATAAAATCGGCAATTTTGAAATTGGAAAAGAGTTCGACGCATTGGTCGTCGATATGGACATTGACTCGGGGTGTGTTGATCTAATCGAGAATGTTACACCCAAGGAACTTTTACAAAAGTTTATTTACACCGGCGACGATCGGAATGTACGAAAAGTCTTTGTAGCCGGAAAACTTGTAAAGGATATGGACAAAGATTAAGAGGATAAAAAAAATGTTTTCTCATTTTTTTTTCGTATAATAAAAAATTATTTTCACTAAACTTTTAATCATTTAACAACATTTGCTAATATTGTTTTCGTGGTTTTCATAGAAAAATTTTACTCCTTGACTAGAAATTTTGGGAAAATATTGTTGATATATTATCCTTACTAATTCATCACGTCAAGTAGTTAGACATTTTTTTAAATGAATTGGTACTTACAGTTTTAAATAATTATTATTTAAGTCGAGTTTGACTTGATTTCAAGTAAATTTTAGGACAGGTAGCTTAAAAATCAAATTAGTTAGCTTAAAAATGAAGTCAAGCCAATGCTCATAGATCAGAGCTAAAGTCTTTGAAAATGGTAAAAAGTAAAACAAAATTATAGAAGAATGAAATCCATTAGAAAAGAAAGAGAAGTGGGGGGTAAGGGTAGTAACGGATTATCTCGGTTTCCGACACAACTACAAGTCGTATGGAAAAAAGTTAAATAGCAAAGTTGTAGGTTATAAAAACATCTACAACTTTTGTGCTAACACTTTTTTCACATAACCTCAAAATTTATGTGAAAAATTCCAGTAAGAAAGTTTTTGGTTTTTAATTTATATGTTTTACAAAAAAAAAAATCATGAAATTTGGTAAAAAACTTACCTTTTAATGTCCCAAATACACTGATTTTTTATTTATTTAAAATATGAATTTTTTAATCCGTTTCTGACTTATATATAATTCTGACAATATTGAAAAAGCACCCTAATTTTCAATCGAAAATTCTCACATCAAAATATCTACTTTTTAAAAAAGTCGGTGGGCTTTTTGTTAGTTGAAATCTCTACTTTTTGATGGTGCAAAAAAATATAAAATGTTAAATTTATTAAAATTTACACTTTAATTATTACATTTTCTGGGAACATTTAACATTGTAATGTATATTTTTTGCACCATGAGAAAGTAGAGATTTCAACGAACAAAAGGCCCACCAACTTTTTAAAAAAATCATATATTTTGACGTGAGAATTTTAAATTGAAAATTAGAGTGCTCTTTTGATATTAAGTCAAAATAAGGTGAAAAAATAAATATTTTAAATCAAAAAAGTTACAGTGAGTTTAGGACATTAAGAGGTTAATCTTTTAAACCAAAAACTTGGTGGTTATTGGAATTTTATTATTTATTTATTTGGTTATGTGAAAAAAGTGTTAGCACAAAAGTTGTAGATCTTCTTATTACCTACAACTTTGCTCTTTAATTTTTTTCTATAGGACTTGTAGTTTTGTCGGAAATTGAGATAAACAATGTCAACCCTTACCCCCACCCACTCCCCCACAACAGATCGACCATAATTTATTTTTGCTTTCGTTTCTGTTATATTCTCTTCCTTTTCTAATGGTTTTCATGCTACTATAATTTTTTTTGGCTTCAAAAATTATCAACCCTGGTCTATAATAACTTAATGAAAAAAGAAATTTCTAAACTCTTTAAAAAAAATATTTATTTACAAAAATGTCTCTTACAAACAAGTAAATAAACAATTCGTTTCAATGGCCGAGGGATATTTATCTTTACAGCTTTTAAATTCAGCCGCACATTTATTTCTTTCCTCAATCGACCCGGCATAGTCAAATAATTTTGCTTGTAAATATAAAACGTCTAAAACACGAGAATACGCCTGCACTTTTTCAAATTGTTCTTTGACTTCGTACAACAAACGAGTACAACGTAATATCGATTTGTTGTGATCTATTTCCGAGTCGTTACTGTTAATTTTAGCGACCATACATTTAACATATAGTAACATGGAACGAGCGCGATCGTATAATCCTCCATGGGCCAAAATTGTGACCAGCGACTTGTCGTTTAATTGGACCGCATGTGACGGCATTTGCATCCACAACTGTACATGTGCCATATGTAAATTAATCAGTGCAGCATAATAAGTAAGATGATACTCTTCAGCCAAAACTAACGCCTCGTTCAATATTATTATCACTTCAGCCGAAATATTACTTTCGATCAAGTTCATATATTTCAGTTCAGCCAATAAAATCATCGCTCGTATTTGTAATGCAATACGATTTTTAACGTTTAAATTCTTACTCATATAATTCAATACGACATTGACGTGTAAGAAGCTCGTGTCATAGTCCCCCTTAGCCAAAAACATTTGAGCCAAGTGCAGTTTACTTTCCCACTGATCAATTGCGGCCATTTGCTTGGCGGCCGTTTCGACCTTTTGCCACAACTTGTTGTGATACGCTTGCGTGAAGAAAAGACTATTTTCGGCGAACATCCAAATATGCGACAGGGGTTCGTTGGAGAAACGTTCTCGTGTATGATTCAACACAGAAAACGCTTTGTCGTATTCGCCTTGAAGCGTTAGCATATGCACGACATTACAAACCGCCTGGCAAATGCCTTCCCCATTATAACTGATAGGACCTCGAGTTAAATGATCCGTTTTTAGATGCAACAACAATTGGCTCCACAACAAACACAACTCGTATTTGCCATAAAAATACCAAAGGGCCGCCTTTTGCGAGTGGCTATTCGACAACAAGTCGATGATTGAATGTTGACAATTGATCAGATCACTTTTCAATATAATCTATCAATAATATAAAAGGCCAATTTAAACTATTAAAAAATATTTATTTTGATAAATTTACCTCAAATATATACTTTGGTTTTCCTCCATGAAACGCAGCAAATTGTGTGTACGACTGAAAGCCTAACGACATATTATATAACATATTCAACTCGCTACTCTTTAAAATGGCTCGTTCTAGCAGCAATTCTTTGTTGGTCGAAGTTAATTTATACATCCACGTCAGGGCGTGTTGCAGACAAACGTTATCATTGGCGTTTTGGGCTTTACTAATCGCCCATTTCAATGCCATCAACGCTTCTTCCCTGTAATTTTATACGAGTATAAATCTCTTGGTGTTTTCTTTGATTTGTAAGGCTTACTTATATCCAAATTGTGCGTATAAAATCGCTAAATTTAACGAAGCGTAACGGTAGCTATCCATTTTTTCCTCGGTGATCAATTTGTTATCACCGACGATGGTGCTTCGATCAAAGGCATGATGTAGACTATCAAGGGCTCCAGGAAATTCTTTGACTCTCAAACAGTTCAAATAACTTAAGTAATGCTAAAAAATTAGATTTTAATCAAATTTCCATCAATAAGCTTCCGTTATTGAACCTTTCCCGATAATAATGACTCTGAAGTTGAACTAGATCCGATTAGAAAATAAATAAAACAAAAATTCAAATTACGCGCGACAAGAAACCGAGTGTTTTTGCGGCCAACTTCGTTTTGTTAATTTTTGTCTCAAGATGGCCGCCAATCTAAAAATTTCACTCTCATCATTTTTTTCATAACGTGCCTAAAGAAGTATAACTTCAAAAATTATCAAATTATAAAAATGAATTTAATTTCAACTTACGAAAGTATATCATTATCATCATATGGGTAAAAGCGCAGTTTGGTTCCTAAGAAAGTTTTCACAATCACTTATAAGTAAACGTGTAAGCACAAGTCGTATTACGTAATAGTTACATAACAATTTAGAATGTTATGTAAATGTTACAGAACTGTTACGTAGTTGGATGTTTTATCCTCACTGGGATATCCTTTTTAAACAATAATAAATGTAAACAATTTAAGGTATCAATGGCACGATAAGTTAAAAACCTCTTATCAAATAGTTCAAATCTATATTATAGATTATATTATCAATCGATAAACCGATTTTGGTGATTCTCTTTATTTTAAAGCTGGTGTATCTCAAGTAGTCCCATTTGATCAAGATCTCATTACCCTTAATAATCTATTTCAATAGCTTCGACTACACTGAAGATTCTCTATTGAAATCGGTTTTCTATTTTGTTAAAATTTTTAATTATTTATATAAATTTCGGCCAGGTAACAATGTGGTCACACCGTGTGTCACAGATTTTATTTCGAACTTTAGTCCTAAGAAAAGTTTTGTTAACTTTTTTACAGAACTAAGACAGTTAAGCTGATGAAATTTTTTTAGAATTAAAAAAATATTAAACCTTAACACTCACCAAATAATATAATGGGAAATAAATGTTACTTCAACCATAACCCATAATAAGACCGTATTTGCTACCGTTTTATCATAGTTATAACTAAAATATCATAACCACACTAAATATGTTGACGCAGGACAATTAAATAGTAATCGAATTAAATCGCAAAACTATTTTTTCATCTCAAATTAGAAGAAAGTGCCGCAAGTTTCGACTTGTTTGTAGAAGAAATATATTCTAACTGATCCTTCATTACATAAAGTCGTATATAAACGAAATGATATTAATTACAGTCCTGGAAGTTTCTGATAGTGACAGTGAAATAGTTGTAGAATAAAAATAAAAAAGAACGATCAAGACATACCAGTTTTTACAGCCATAAAATCCAAGATAAAACCAACATCGCCCACTTCAGCACTTCCAAACGACTTTGTTAGTCATATTTACACTATTTCATTTTCAAGATACCCCGCATAAATTTTACTCAAAATAACTTGCCGGGTATCTATTACACGCCAAAACACTTATTTTCACACAAATCCACTTAAATCCAGGGAGATTCGGGATAAACCAGGAAAATTACACACATGTCACAATGCATTGAAAAAGCCGCTTCGCTTTTGTCTTAAGTCAACGGTCATTGCACATGCTTGCGCAAACTCCGTCCGACTCAAAATTCAAATTCGTGTCTTGGGTTTTGAAGAAAAATTAATAAAAATTCATTTAAAATACAGGAAAATTGATTTTTATAGCCCTTTAAATAATTTAACATGCAATTCATTAACTTTGAACAGTATTTCAGTATTATATAATTTTTCAAAAATTATGTTAAAAACACTTTTGGCCAGATCTAAATACATAGAGCAGGTCTCTTATAATCATCATGTATAATTTTTATAAAAATACTAGCTGACCCGCGCAACTCCGTCTGCGTCAGATAAGAATGCGAGAGGGTTAAACGTGGGGAACCTATGGCACAATTCTAAAGGAGTTGAAACTTTCTTTGTTTTATCCACAAATCACTTAAGAACCATTGAAGAGATAAAATTTGGTACCTATAATGCTAATTTAAAACCACGCGAACGAAACCAAGAAAAACATTGTATGTCTGTAACGTTAAAAGTATAACATGACTTATGAGCTATCTTAGGTACATCACACTATGATCAGTAAGAGTGGAACTATAGTAAAAAATGTCACGGGAACGGGAATAATAAAGGAACGCTGCATAACACTACTGGGGTGTTTTATTGATAAAATTTACGTATGTAAACTTAAAATATAATGAAGAAAAAAGAATATATGAAACTTAAACAAAGAGTAACGTAAAAAAAATTGAAATGTTATTTGATTATTGCAACGCCTGTAACCGTTGTAACAAATAATATATTTTAAACTTGTACTTCTGTATCTGATATAATATATTGCAAGGAGCTGAATGCCTGAATGTCTAATGATGTCTAATGATCTATGAATTAGCTCAGTACTACTGAGTACTGACTACTGAAAAAAAGTTAGAAGTACACAAATATTGAGAAGGAAAAGCGCAATCGCTCACTTAGCAAGCCTAACATATTTTAAAGAGTGGGGAGTCTTGAAAAATGTTAAAAGTTAAAAATGTAATTGTTGATTTTTTAAATGTACTTTAACACGTTAAATTCTAAATATGTATTCGAAAATTAACAATGAAAGAAATTTCAACGTTTCAAAAATTTTTATTATTTTTCGGATGTTAAATAAAAAATCATATCTTCAAGTGAAAATTGTAATTTTTATTTTAATCCTAAAGAGAAAATGTGTTAAAACGCTATTTCACGAACTTTAAAGATCTATTTCACGACCTTTTTTTAACACACGGTTCCCGCAGGAGACAATTATCATGCTATCCTTTGAGCACCGTGCATTATTCTGGCATAAGAAATAATCTATATTATTATCTTATCACTCAACTATCATATTGCAAAAAATCATCTCTATCTTTTACTCTGTGAAAAACAAAAATATATCTATCCTACGGGAGTAGAACATTTTTCCTGGATAAAAAAGAGATCAAGCTTTCCTGAGGAAAATTCGTTAAAACTCTTATTCATAAACTTTTAGAAAACTCTTTTGAAATACTCAGTTCCTGAAAGATTCTATTTTTAGCCTATCTTACGGGAACCGTACAATATTCTAACATAAAAAGTAACCCATATCATTCACTGTCTCTTAAACCACCATAATGCAAGAAATTATGGTAATCTTTTGTTCTGTGAAAAACAAAAACGTATCTATCCTACGGGAACATACATTTTTCCTGGATAAAAAGTGGACTGTATGAAAAGAAAAATTATCATTTTGCCTTGAGAACCTTATGAGTTATTACTTAACTCTTAGCTAATAAATGAGTTATTAAAATGTTTGGTTTCAGCATGATTTTTCTTCGAACCAGTTTTTCTCTATTTTCCCGATGAAATGAGAAATTTTTCCGAAATAAAACGTGTTTTAGATAATGATTTGCATATTTATCATACTTAAATATCACCAAAATCCATTTTCAACTAAAAATAGAGTTTATGCATAATTTTTTTCTCCAACCCGTTTTTCAAATTCCCGGGTAAATGAGACATTTTCCCTTTATAAAAAGAATTCTATTTAATGACTCAGATTGTCATTTATTATCACAACAAATTTTATTAAAAGTCATATTTATTTGGGTAAGAATTAATAATATGTTTCTAAAAACAATTTCGCAAATAATGAATTATTTTTGAAACAACCTTAACAACCATTAAAGAGGTTATAGCGGGCTAACCGTAAAAGATAGACATATGCCGTCGCGGACTTTTTTGTAGAACTTTTTAAGAGGAACAATTTTGCTGCACATAATTTTTGCGTAACTTTAACCGTTTACGCAGGGCAGGCCACGAACGCTCTCAAAAGGAAAATTTTTTCCTGATTTTTGCAACATTTTCCATCGATGCTCTGCTCCTATTGGTCGTAGCGTGATGTTATATAGCCTAAAGCCTTCCCCGATAATTAGGCTATCCAACATTAAAAGAATTTTTCAATTCGAACCAGTAGTTCCTGAGATTAGCCCGTTCAACCAATCAAACAAACAAACAAACAAACAAACAAACAAACAAACAAACAAACAAACTCTTCAATTTTATATATTAGTATAGATTTGGTTTTGTAATTTTTATTTTTATTTGTATCTTGATGTATTTATATAAATTAATGCAAATTAAGATTGTATTAATGAAATTTTTAACAAGATGAATATGGAAATACTAAAAAACAAAAAAAATCGTTATTTTCGATTTATCTCAATAATCGTACGTTGTACAAGAAAAAGTATTCTGAACAAACATATTTAAAATTAATTTTTCTTTAAAAAAATAAGATATAATTTTTTTAATATTTCGAATAGTTTTTGAGATATTCAGCGTTAAAAATATAAAAGCTACGACTTGACATAAATATTAGGTTATATCTCATAAAATATTAGACCACCAAAAAAGTGTGTAATAACAAAAAATAAAGAATATTTAATTTACTGCAAAAATTATAATGAATATTTTTGCTCTAAAATGGTCAAATTATTAGATAAATGACATAAAAGATTTACAATTCCAGATTTTTCACTTTCGACAAGAATACTAACAAAACTATTCGGTGTATGAAAAAATGTACAAGATATATTTTGTAGTAAATTAAATGTGCTTTCATTTTGATAATCATACAATTTTTCCAAAATCTAATA
The DNA here is from genome assembly GCA_958496155.1 of Sisyra nigra. Classification (NCBI taxonomy): domain Eukaryota; kingdom Metazoa; phylum Arthropoda; class Insecta; order Neuroptera; family Sisyridae; genus Sisyra; species Sisyra nigra. Next base: position 49,131,716 of record OY292316.1, read on the forward strand.
TTTAATAATATATAATCTAATAATTATGACAAATCTTAGTTTTCATATTTTAAACGCTTGATATCTCAAAAACTATTCGTCATATAAAAAAATTGATATTTCCCTTTTTTGTAGGAAAATTAATTTTAATTATTTTTGATTATTACACTTTTTTTCTAAAACTCATGGCTATTGAGATATTAGTAAAATGATTTAATTTTTGTATTTTTTTTTTTCATTATTCTGACCAAGAATTTTTACTAAAAATACCTTAAATTACTTTATATTATAAAAATAAAACTAAAAAAAAAAAAATTACCGAAAAATTAAAAAAAAAATAATAATTCTGTTATGATTATGTATATAAAATGTGCCTTATAAATTGGTTAAAAGTGCCTTAAAAATTGATTTTGAAAAATTATTAAAAACGTTATTTAAACAATGAAAAACTATTCTTAATTAAAGAACTAAATATTTAATCATTTATGGGACAGTTAAAATCATTTTCCGGTGTTTTTAATAAGTTTTTTTCTTAAATTTTCATCAAAACCCAAGACACGAATTTGAATTTGGAGCCGGACGGAGTTTGCGCAAGCATGAACAATAACCGCCAACAAACAGACAAAAGCGAAGCGGTGTTTTTAATTCACTTCAACATTTTTGTACTTGTCCTGGTTTATCCTGAATTTCCCTGGATTTAAATTGATTTGAGTGAAACTACGTGTTTTGCCGTGTAATAAAAATGTTGTGAATTGTTTTGAACAAAATACATTTGGGGTGATTTAAAATTCAAATGGTGTAAATACGCTTAACAAAATTCGTGATGAAAATTTTTGGATTTATCATGGATTTTCTGGCTGGAAAATTTGGTAAGTCTTATATGTTATATTTTTATTTGATTCTACAATCATTTCACTGTCACCATCAAAAATATCCGGGGCTGTAATTAATTTCGTTTTGTTTTAATAAGGCTTATAGTGAGAGACTGATAAAAGAAAATTTTCATCTGAAAACAAAGTCGATTAAATCATACTTCTTTCTAATTTAAAATGTAAAAAATAGCTTTGTGATTTAATTTGATGATGTCTTAAATGTCTTGTATCAAAATATTTAGTGTGGTTATGATATTTAAGTCGTAAATAAGATAAAACGGTAGTAACTCCTGCCTTCTTTATTGAAGTAAAATTTATTGGAAAAAATGCATGGTTCCCGTTGAATATTTTAACTTATAAGGATTTGTACACTATTTTTCGTTTCTAAAACTCAGGACCAATCAATTTGTTGTTTTATTTTTACAGTTTTTTTTTAAAACAATAGTGATAGATAGTTAGCGATATTTTATCCGACAAAAGTGCATAGTTCCTATGGGACAAGCAAATTTTTTCAGCTTAAACGCCTGAATGGATTGTTAATGAAGCTCTTTGTGGGATATACGATGTCTTTAAATATACTATTGAATATTGCCTATTGCAAAAAAAAAATTTTTAAATGTACTGTTGATAAAACGCTCTTTAAAGTAATTTTAATATCTGGAGTTACCTCCAAAACATTTGTTATGTTGTAATAAATGCTCTGTTTCAAATAATTGAAAATTTCTGAATCAAACTGCGCTTCTATTGGTATATACTCGAATCTGGATAAACGAGAATATAAAGGTCTACGATTTCTTTTTCGCTTATGGACGATTTTCATTAACCCGACTTCCTAGTTTATAGAGGTATAGAACTGGTCTTTCTTACTTGCAGAGATCCACAAGTGAAAAAAATTTCTCTTATAGAGGTTACTATTTCTCACTTATAGCAATTTTAAAGGGTTTAAATGGTAAATAATCTTACTTATAGAGTTTTCTCGCTTATCCAGGTTTCACTAGACCTAAAATAATACTTACAGCCTCTGAAAAGCCAGAGTTATTCTTCAATAAATTACGAATACATTCTTGTAGTTTGGGTGGCGATAGGGCAGCCACTTCATTGGTATTTAACAGTGCCGCTTGTGTTGCGATAAATAACTCGGCCTGCTTTCGAGAGCAAGGTACATGTTCCTGACTCCGTGGTAGTCCATCCATTCGTTGTGAAAAACTAAAATGGTCGAAATGTTCCTCTAAATTAACCAATTTACTACTCTTTTTGGAAAGGTCGATCGGCGACTCGTCGGTCCATGCATATTTATCCTGATCCAACTCGAGATACGCCTTGAACTGTTCATGTAAGTTAGTCAATTCATCAAACGAATGTTTTTCAATTGCCAAAAAGAATCGGCGAATATAAAACCCGATGACACTCAATCGATGAATGTTAAACTCATTGGCCAGATTGATCTTGTCGAACTTTTTCAAGAAGAAATCGTTCAAGTCCATAAAGCAACTAATTCCTCCCGCCGAGATCTCCTGCAACTTCTTCATGAACTGATTTATGTGCACGGGTAATATTTTGTATTTGTCACTTTTCAACAAGCTGTACAACTCGAGGAACTTTAAATCGGGGCTTTGAATTAAGTGTAAGATTAGAATGGAGAAGTCTTTGATGTAAGCAGGACGCATTTCAGGTCGAGTATTTGTATCGGAAACTGAAATACAAACTAATTTTAATTTTCGATTTAATGGCCAGAGAGATAACTTTACCATTTATTCCTTGAGCTGGTTGAGCTCGAATCATCATATATTCCGCAATAAATGCAACGATTGATATTTTATGCGGTGTGATGGGTTCGGTTACATTTTTCTTTGAAATCAAGCCAAATTCAGTGATATCCCGATGTAAATTCATCTTGATTTTGATATATTTAAAATATAAACTAATTAACTAATGCATCAAATTCCTAAGATTAACTCAAGTTTTAAACAAATTGAAGGACCATTTCAAGTGATATTATACATGCTTGATTAAACTATTAATCCTCAACAAGCGTTTAATAATTAAACCAATCAAATGTATTATTTATTTGAGTAAATGCCTCTTAATTTAAATAAATATTAAAATATTTACAAAATTAACCTCACTTTAAATGGTTAGTGACATGTAAATATCGTAGATGTCGTTATTTTGACGTTTGAATAAGCAATTCTGATTGGTTAGTTATGAGCTCAGTGAAGCAAATCGACCAATCACAGCAAAGAAGCCACAAAGTTGTTGATGTTTTAAAACTTTACAACTTCTTTAGTGAAAATAAGTGAAAACTTGAAAACGTTATTTTTCGATTGATAACAACTTATGTAATGATGGAAACACCGACGTAAGTTATTAAATAAATAAAAGTTTCAATATTTTTAATCATAATTAATTTTGTAGCAAATTTAATTTTTCGCCTAGCAACATTTTGACGCGACTCGAAGAGCTAAAAAAATGGCAAAAGGAACAACACGAGCGTTTGGTTGCACAACAAAGCCAACAACGGCAACTTTTATCCTCGGAACAACGTCGTATGTGTGAGGCCCTCAACTTTGGCGAATCCTCGATTCCTTCACAACCACTAAATTCCTCATCGGAGAACATACAAGAGGTAAAAGTTTGCGATTCAGGTGGCACTTCTGAGAGGGTTGATTCGAATATAGTTCGTAGTCGTGAAAATAATAAGCCTTTCGACGAAATACCCGTTAATCAAATGCCAAAATCTAACTTTAAAATACCTCAACAAGTCGAGTCGAACGAGGCAAAACCAAAATTTAAATTTTTGAAACGAGGCGAAGGAATTGCCCGGTTTAAAATGGCACCGAAACGGAGCAATAAATGTACCAAAAGAAAAACTAACGAAAGTAATTCTAAAGGTACCATTGAAATTAATTCAAAGCCTAAAAGTGAACCGAAAGCTTCAACGTCTAAAGTAGCGAAACCACCAATTTGGCAATGTGTAGGGAAACCAAGTGTTTCAATCGTAAAAGAAAATTCAGTTGAAGACCCTCTTAAGTCGAGACACGAAGAAATAAATAACATTTTAACCAATATTCGTAGTAAACGTGATTTGGACGAGTTGAAAATGTTTGAACTTCTCGAAGAAAGAGCCGCAAACAGTTCGTTTTGTTCGAATAGTTCTACGATACAAAACATGCTGGAAAGCGGGGCCAAGGCGACGCCTCAAATCGAAAAATTTATTCGTAACAAAATATATCAGGACTACGGATTGAGTTTGTCGGATTTCGATGATCACACTCCAGAAACGAGTCCTGTGAAGTTGTGCAGTAAAACAAGTCGAGTTCGATTTAAAGATTTACCCCAAAATGTTTACTCAAAAACGGATGAAATCGAAAAGAATCCCTCGAATCAATTCAACGACGACCATGCATGGTCTGACAATTCCTGTGTAGAAACTCAAGAAACCGAAGAAATACGTTCAATATTACATCCGGTAAAATCCTTCACCGATGCCGCAATCAACACCGAAATCATCGGCGACACAAATGAAAATCACATACAAGAACTCGACGCCGAAATCATCTTCAAAAGCCAAATTTTAAAATCTCGCCTGGAACAACTCGACAGTGAAATTGAAATCTTTCGACAAGAAAACAGCAACTTACAAAAAAAGAAAATCGACCTAGAAAACGAAAAAAAGAAATTCCACCAAGAAAAAAGCGAACAAGAAAAATTTCTGGTCGAGGAAAAAATCCGATTCAAACACCAGATGGAGGAGGAAAGATCTAAGCTGGCCAAAGAAAAAATGGTCTTTGAAAAATATACTAAAGAGATCAAAAATCAACCATCGAGAAAAGAGCGTGAAGAAATCACAGTCCTCAAAAATGAAGTTAATGATCTTAAAGAACAAATTAAGGTGAAAGATTCGAAACACGGTGCTCAATTGGCTCGATTTCGCACCCAAGTTAAAGGCTTGGAAAAAGAAGTGGTACGACTAAAACGTGAAAATGAACTTCTCGTTAAAGAGAAGAAGAAATTGGAGTCGCAACAGCGACCACTTTCTGGCATTTCCAACACGAAAATGTTGCATGAAATCAACAAAAACATATCGAAAATGATGCCGAAAGAATTAAAATCCGTGGTGGAGGCCAAACAAAAACTTGCTTCATACAAACAAAAAAACAACAAGACGTTGAGGAATCAAGCTCCCATCAATAATTCAGACAGTGAATATGTTTCAGACGAAGAAGATGAAGATGAACACCATCTACCAAATGATAAAAACGAGATGAACATCAAGAAACTTCCTGTTGTTCGCCAAGATGTTCCTTCGGAATTTGAAAGTGATGAAGAACATGACGATTCAAGCCACGAAGAAGCTGCACCTGCAAAAATGATCAATGAGACCCTAAAGAAGACTATTTACGATCCTCCAAGTAGTCGCCACACATATTTTTCATCGGAACCCATACACGAAGAAGAAAATGACGTAAATCAAATCAATATTGAAGCTAACAGATTGCAACCAAATAAACAGAAATCGAGCATTGAATTGGAGTATGAAAAAACATTTGGAAAAGTCGATGACGTGATTTTCGCCTCGCAGAATCCAAGTGTGGGAAATCTTAAACGTAAGTATTTATATTTAGACCTTTGACTTTTTTTTTTCTCCCGTTTTACGGGTCCTAGGATATTCCTTCACTTTATCACCATGACCAAGGAGGTCTATTGTGATGTGACTTTTGTTTTGGTAGAGCATAATTTTAAATTAATCTAATTTCCATTTTTATAAAAAAAACTCCACTCATAAGGGGTTAAAAATAAGGGATGAAATTATAATTTTTTTTTTTGGCTAACCAGATTTCGATAATTTTTTTCTATTACGTATATCGTACCTTTAAATTGTTCATATTTCAATTTGAAAAAAAAATCCACCCCCTAAGGATGAAAATAGGGGGTGAAATAGTGACGTTTAACTAAATCATCGAATTTTGATGATTTTTTTTTCTTTTGAAAAGATTATTCCAGTCAGTTCTTTCATTACATTTTAAAGAAAAAAATTTCAATCCTTAAGAGCAAAAGGGGATAAAGAAGTAACTTTTAACATTTGACGGCGCTGCCTCATATGAGCTGCGCGTTTAGTAGGTTTACCCATATTTAAAAAAATAAAATCAGAAAAACCGACCTTAAAATAAATAAAAAAGCTTAAACAAAAAATGCACTAAAAATTAAAAAAATTATTGCGTATTCTTGCAGTGTCTTCAACTTACTAATTATTAAGATGATATAATGTACAACTATTGTTATTTTTGGAGTTGGTGTCAGCCAACGAAATAAATATTAATGTTCATTTATGAAAAGGTTTAATTAGTTATTGGTATTTTGTAGTTTAAAGGTCGTTAGACATCGTCACAGTACTAGTATATTTTATAAAAGTACATTTGAAAAATAAATTTCATAATGTAATCTCGTTTATTGCTAAGTAAGTACCAATATAGTCGTATTTCCTTGGCTGACACCAACTCCAAAAATAACAATAGTTGTACATTATATCATCTTAATAATTTGTATGTTGTAGACACTGCAAGAATACGCAATTATTGTTTTATTTTTTAGTGCATTTATGGTTGAAGATTTTTTATTTTTTTTTGAAGTTGGTTTTTCATTTTGTTATAATTTTTATTGATATTCTTTTAATGCGAAGTTCCAATTGTTAAAAGTGGGAAATTTACGATATTAATAGTGTTCTGTGGTTTGTGGATGACTCCTTAAAACAAGAGGAATTTTCTATTATTTTCTTTTAGCTAAACGCCACGAAACCGTTTTTCCTGATGGCCACAAAGAAATTCGATACTCGAATGGAGCATTGAAAATTGTTTCTTCAGACGGAAGTTTGATTAAATTCATTCATCACAACGGCGACATCAAAGATGTGGATCTCAATGCCGGCACAATTAAATATTTCTATGCGAAAACAAAAACGTGGCACACCCAATATGCAGACGGAATGGAAATTCTTGATTTTCCTAAGTAATTTTCGTATTGTTACAAATAGATTGAAATTTAATTTTTTTCTCGTTTCATTCAAGTGGTCAAGTAGAAAAACGTTATAAAGACGGTAGATGTGAAGTGGAGTTCCCGGACGGCTCTCGTAAGACGGTCGATTCTTTTGGTACTCAAAAATGGGAATATTCTGATGGGACTGTCGTAACAACAGATCGAAATGGTGATAAGACATATAATCTACCAAATGGACAGCGAGAAGTTCATACTAAATCACATAAAGTAAATCATTTATCAATTCATTTAAAAAAAAAATTTCAAAATGATCTTATTTTTAGCGACGTGAATTTCCAGATGGAACTGTAAAAATTTTATATCCAGACGGAAAGACTGAAACACGTTATTCAACGGGACGAATACGAATCAAAGATCGTAATGGACAGTTATTAATGGATACAGGAAATTAAAGTATTTTTAAATATTTTATTTGTACATATACACATTTAAAAAAATTAATTTAAAGTCTAAATACTTATAAAAGATGCATTCTATTGTTATTTCGAATTTGATGAATTATCTTAGCACCATTCGACTTAAGCAAATAACTATCTTTGATTCCTAGTAGGTTCTTTAAGCTGTTCTGTGCTGCCAATTCCAGAGCAACTGTTAAATTTTCTCCCCATCCTCGACCGAGTAATTCCTGATCTGAATAAATGCCTACGTTATATGTCGCTAACACGGTTCCAGTACCAGTGTTGTTCAATAGTCGAGGTTCCAATGGACCTCGGTTCTTATCTTTCAATACTTTCTCAAGCATTTTCATCGGATTTTCAATCATCCAAAACGTGCTCATATCTTTGTCATTCAACTGCGTTATGATAAAATCTTTGACAAATTCACCAGCGCGAAGACTTCCTGATGATTTAAGAAGAGCGCCAATTATCGCTTTTAAAGTTGTAGCCAATGTATACTCAGTGATAACGTCATCCTAAAATTAACTATGGTCAGCATAGAAATTAGAAATAGAGTAAGATCCTAGGGCTACCGTACACTACAACTTCACTGCTTCACATTTTGTCTTTAACAAAATAAGCTACATCTGGAAGCCCTGAGATCTTAAACTATAAATATTATTTTAACAATTACTCCTGTTAGTATAAGGTCTTTGGTTCCTATTTGAGTCGAGACTTTCGCTAAAAGCTCATGGTTCATTAGATAAGTGGTAACATTTTGAATTCCATACGCTGGAAATCCGTGTAGTTCCGTTTCGGTGAAAGACTTGATGAAGTTAGTGATGAAAATTTCACCACTTGTTATAAGCTCGGTGTTGTGCTCCATTTCGAATGTCTCATTCCCGGTTTCGTTTCGTACACGAATAACATATGACGGGTGTACAAAAGCGGCTTTTAGATATTTCGTATCGAAATTCTCGTGAAGACGATTGGCAAAAGCCGTAAGCTCTGCATCGCGGTTCCATTCAATGAAAGTGTTACGTTTTACGGGCTTGGCTTCAACAAATTGTTTACGACGATGAATTTCTTTTAGCACCGGAGAAACCCATCGTTTATAAGACCGACGGGCTAGAACTTAACATAAAAATGCATTGATAAAATTGCCCAGGTTAAGGTTTCTCTTTGGGCATCTTACCATTAGGAATTATTCCAACCGAAAGCAATTCTGAGCGAAGTAAACACTGACGAAATGTTTGAAACAGAGCCATGATGACTTTAAATTTTTTTAAACAGTAAATTAAATCTTTTAATTCAAAATCCACATTAATTTTAATTAATTCATATTATGTCAAAACGCAAGTGCATGTGGGAGTGCATAACATAGGCAACTGTATTATCTACATATAATATAAGTAGGTTCTGGTCTTGAGTGAAAATTTTTCCGACTGACATTTAGAAAAAATATTAATAATTTTTTATTTTTACACGTGAAAATTAAATAAAATACATTATGTCGTCGTTAAAAATTTATTCCATCGCCAAAGCAGGTACAATTTATCGGAAATCATGCTATATTTGCCGTTATTTAATCCTGAGTTTGAATCTTAACCTTGTTTTTTATTTCATAATTATTTTTAGGAAATAAATTTTTGCGTCCCACTTTTTATTTGGTGAATTCAACGCGGAACTCGTGCGAGACTCCCGTTGAAAAAACCGAAAATGGCTATGTGTACGTGAACAGTGAGGAGCCCAGCATGGAAATGCGTGACATAACAAATCGAGCTGCGACGACGATGTTTTGGACCGAGCTACTGCGTGGTTTCGGGGTGACATTAGCCCATATTTTCAAAGAACCAGCCACCATCAATTACCCGTTTGAAAAAGGACCCCTTAGTCCCCGGTTTCGGGGTGAACATGCACTACGTCGGTATCCATCTGGCGAAGAGCGATGCATCGCTTGTAAACTATGCGAAGCCATTTGTCCGGCACAAGTAAAACCCAATTTTCTCATTTAAATAGAGAAGATGGTTTAAAATATTGTATCTTTTAAGGCTATCACGATTGAGGCTGAAGAACGAGCTGATGGCTCTCGAAGGACTACACGTTACGATATCGATATGACCAAGTGTATTTATTGTGGATTTTGTCAAGAAGCCTGTCCGGTCGATGCTATTGTCGAAGGACCGAATTTTGAATATTCAACCGAAACCCACGAAGAGTTATTGTATAACAAGGAAAAATTGTTAGATAACGGCGATAAATGGGAAAGTGAAATTGCTTCCAATATTCATGCCGATCATTTATATCGCTAATTATATGACTTGTTAATTAGTTGCTATGTATATAATTTAAACAAATATAGGACATTGTATAAGAGTTAAATTGTGTTTGAAAATGAGATCCTTTTTAATTTTCTCTCTGTGTTTGAAAGGGCTGATTTTTGGAACACCAACTTGGTCTTAACAACCAGTGACATATCATCTTTTCATGATGGCAAAAATACGCTTTATTCCATTTTTTTCCTTTTAACCAAAGAACAGATAGTTTTTCAAGAAAAAATTATGTACAAAAATTTGCGGCATTACAATTGGAAATAAAACTTGTCCTATAGTAAATTTCTTTAAACTTTAGATAGTTCGGTGGATAGTTAGATTCGTTACATGTTTGCTAAAAGATTTTTCTTGTAGCAAACAGGAAACTTTTAAGGGTTTTCTGATGATGATTATTTTTTCGGACTTCTGTGCAGTTACACCTGGTGTATAGGCAACCATATAGTGACTCGCCATTTAATGACCTAATGAGAATTGATTTCATTTATATGAAATCTCAGGATGTATAATAAATCTTAGAGCTTTCAATAAAAGCTCAATTTTGGCATTAATATTTTATTCTTATGTTTTTATGCACACTTTTGTGCACGTGTACTTGAAATTGTTTTATACTTTAATATTTTCTTTTCTGTAAGTTTGGTTGCCTATACTTAACAAAAAATAAAATTTTTGATCCCTTTGATTAAATAAACAAATATTACTATTTAAGTACCCTACAACAATGCTACCACTTAAAATAAGTTTTTAAATTATTATATAACTTTGAACATTAGAAAAGCTCCGTCATTGCTGATCAGGGGAATCTACTACTGTGAAGTTATGGTGCTATAATTTTAAAATATCTCCATATCATACAGATCGATCCACAGCGTTTTTCTTTTACGAATTTTATCGATGAGATTTTATAGAATTCAAATATAAATTTCCAAGTTTTAATGTTTTGATTTTTTGATAAGAAATTGAGTTCTGAGATGTTTTTTGGGATGGCTTTTTAAAATATAAGTATGCAGTCATTTTTGAGTAAATCATACAACACCAATATTGTCTTTAAACGTAACAAAATATAAATGATACAACTAGTTTTTTTTTTTTTTTTTTATTATCGTCTTCGTTATCGGTGATGAGCGTTTTTATCTCCGACAAAACATCTTCGATAAAATATCCCAAAAAGCGAGGTCCGAAGGTGCAGCCCCCCGTGGGGTTTGGAGTCGGAGCCCCCAAAATAAAAAAAAATCCATCTAAACTTTTTTTTTTCAAAAAAAGAAAAAAAAAATTTCTGTGTGACCATCGCGTTACGCGTTCGAGATCTTTAGTAAAAGTGGGGTTTGCCGTATTTTTGTTAAAACCGGTTTTTCGGTTTTTTTCTATCTTTTAACCGGTTAAAACCGGGTTATTAAAAAAATTAAATCTATAATAAAATCACCCCTCTCTTATTGTATTTATTTATAAAAAAAATACTATTAAATAATTTTTTTTTAACTCAAATTCAGTTATAAAAGTTCATTTGCGAATTTCAAAATTTATGATAACAAAATGTTGAAAGAGTTATTTTACACTTTTTTCGAAAGAAAATAGTATTTGATAAATACTAATGCATTTATTGAGCCATCTCCAAGACGACTTCTAATTTTGTTTCAAAAATTTCCTGACAAAAAATGTTCTTTCTGAATCCGTCGAAGTTGGTTTAACTATGACAGAGAGAAGACTGAGAGAGCCAGATCGCATGAAAACACTTGCTGCCATCTACTCCGAGTAAAGGTGTTTGGAACTATTCCTTAGTCAGTTTGTGTTCCTTTCTCCACCGTTCTACACTCGGAACGCTTTTCTTCTCTCTCATGAGCATAGATAAGTCGTAAGCTATCGCTATTTCAGTTGAGAATTATAGCTCTATTTATTTTGCGATAGCTTACGACTTATCTATGCTCATGAGAGAGAAGAAAAGCGTTCCGAGTGTAGAACGGTGGAAAAAGGAACACAAACTGACTAAGGAGTAGTTCCAAACACCTTTACTCGGAGTAGATGGCAGCAAGTGTATTCATGCGATCTGGCTCTCTCAGTCTTCTCTCTGACTATGAATAAGGCATTTAAAAGTAATTCTAAATTGTTCGTTTTTTCCCCGATTGTTTCAAATAACTGCCATTTTTTTTAAACGTTGTTTACATTAACAATACTTTATGAAGTTTATGCACACACTCCTTTTCGATAGCCATGTTGAGTTCGTCATTTAGAAACATTTCCACTTAATTTACATTTATTATTTAAATCTCACTATCTTAACCATCCAAACTTTCTGGTTCTGATTCGTACGACCTACGATCACTATTTGATTATTTTCCAAAAAGAAATATTAAAAAAAAAACTACTAGTATTAACTCATACAGAAAAGAAATAATAAAACAGAAATTAAACATTTATAGCATTAAAATTATCAGTAAAAATTTATATAGTAAAATTTATGTTAAATAATACATATTAGTTATACAGTTAAAAAAAACGAATATTTTTATTGAATAACCGGATTTTCGGTTTTTGATTTTTACTAAAAAAAACCCGGTTTTTTAAAACCGGTTTGCCAACATTACATAATAGGGTATAAAAATAAGCAAGTCTATTCCATAAGATGTGTCACTTGTCAAGTGAGGCGACGATAGACGAATAATCTCGTCCATCTATTTACAATGTGTGTTTAAAAAATACTAAAAAGAAGCGAGCATCATTATATCCAATGGCCATATTATGTCCAACTAACTGTTGGATACTAAGTGTTACAAATTTTTTACGTAGTTGGGCATTTTATGGATACTGGGCATTCACGACATTTGTCGTGAATCGACAGCATACAAAATACGAATTTCAAATACCGTTTCTTTTGACAAATGACAAGTCTTACGGAATAGGGCCCTATAAAACCCTCAACTAGTTTAAGTCGAGTTAAAATTGTAAGCTTTTTTATAAGATGTAGCCGATGTAGCTATACGGAACTAATGGTTTTTATTTATGAGACTTTCTCTTTTTTGTTCTTCTCAGCAGACTCTCTGTTAAATTTTACATTCGAACCTGCCCTAGTTAAATTTAATTTTGATAAAAAAACGTATTTTTTAATATCTTCCTCATTATATAGAAAAAACGCCCCTTAACATTTTTAAAGTTATGTTGGACACTTAAGCGCCCCTTAATACGGCCCTTTTACAAAGTTCTGCGATACTTATTTTTATTATATTTGATGATTCGTTCCCCGTGTATATGTATATGTAGTTTATCCTTGACGTAAAAATCAATAGAATAATTTAACGTGCGAGGTAAGGATAAGCTGGACTTGTCCTAGGCTCTGACGTTCTTAGGCAAATCAAGTTGAAAGAACCTCGACTTGATTTGTATATAATTCACATACTTAAACGTTGCATTATTCAAATAACCTAATTTTACGTTTTTCCAATCGATAACAATAAATTGTAATAATCAATTAACGACTGCATTAAATTGACAGTTGTGAGACAGGTAAGTGCAATTTTTGACAAATCAAACGTCAATGTTTGACGCAATTGGGACCCAGTTGTGACATTTAATGACGTTTCACAAGATATGTCATATGTTGGAAATATTTTCTTAAAATACTTGTGAAAGACTATTTTAAGCATTTGATCAAAAATACGCAGTTTTTGTCGAAAAATTGAGTTGTTATGGAGATTTTTTTCTCGACTTGAATTTGTTGACTTGTTACAGTGAAATGATGATGATGATGTGTGTATTGAAATTGGATATAAACTCTGGAAATAATTGAGACACGTTGGAATTACGGTGATATGTCGTATACAGAGCTGGAGCACGGTTATCAGGGATTACGAAAGGCTGCTGCAGGTCCAGCCGCCCATTTTTATGTCCCTGACGATTGCATCACGGTAAATATTTTTCTGAAATCATACACCAAAAAAAAAAAATCTATGAACCGTTTTCGTTTTTCAGATTATAACTAACGCATTTCTTATATTATAAAACACACCAAACTCAGTCACAGTCCACACTATAAATACAAAATACTTGAACTTGTTATGTGAATATGCACACACATATCTCTCTAGCATACGATATTTTTTTCGTATTGACACAAAAGATAATTAATTATCACAAGGTTGTTTCAATTTGAACATCTCGCGAGACTTAGATTAAAAATTACATATTGAAAGTTTTTTTTATTGATTTATTTGGGATAAAACGATAACGTGAAACCGATTTTTTTCTCTCAATATTCTTATTGTGGTTCTGTTAAAGTTACTGCCCGTTAATGGTTCCATAATCACATGATTTGCCGTCTAATTTTTGAACAAATCTTATTAAGTTATTACATTGATATTAATTGTAGTAAATAATGGAATGGTCGTGGCTCAAGGATTGGTGGCGATTGAAAAAGTGGCGCACAAATAAAGAGAATATGAGCGAAAGTGAATGTGATGAATATTGTTATTGTGATGAATGTCTCAATGTAGGTTTTTTTCTTCTTAAATTATTTCATTAGTTACATTTTCATTGCATCAATACGCTAGCTTTCATCTAGTTATCATCTTGAGAGGAAATTTCCTCGTAGTTCTAAAATCTAACCAGGAAGAGCGAGAATCGTTCTATTTAACATGTCGATTTACATACGTACTGTTGTTCATAGATATTCAAAGTAAATATTCCATTTTATATAAATTTTAAATCATCTCATTTGCTTAACAAATATTCAAATACATTAGTTTTATGGCTATGTATGTCAGTGGTTCTCAATCTATGGTTCGCGACCTCTTGATGAGAATCAATGAGACAATATCTTGGTAATTTTACCATAGTGCAATCTAGTACCAACATAATTGGAGGCTGAAGCTTATTTTGAATTGATCAAATTACATTTATATATGTACTCCCATGTACCCAGGGACGGATTTCATTAACCGGGGGGTTCGGTGGTCCTCCTCCGGAAAATTTTTAAAAATATATCTCTCAAAAATGTTAGCTTAAACTCAAGTGGTACCGAAGTTAAGAAAGAGATAAAAGGTTAACTCAAGAAAAGAAATAGCAAATTTATTTGGTAGACAATTGAATGTTAAGCTTAATTTTTTAATGCAAAAAAACTTGAAGGGGGGTCATGACCCCTGTGTCCCCTCCCCTGAATCCGCCACTGCATGTACCTTAAATAGGGGTAAACTTGACATTTCGCGTTAGTAATTTTTGACACCCTTTATAACCCATGTTATAAACACTATCCCAATGTTTCTGAATTATACTTATGTATTTTACATCTATATACTATATTAGAATAATTTTAAGTGGTCCACACGATAAGTTAGACGTTTTTTTAAAGTCCATTATGGTAAAAAGATTAGGAATCATTGCTATTGCTATAGTCAATTCCAGCCAAAGTTATTAGATACATAAGGTATGCTCACTTGAATAGGCGGCGTTTCTTTGATCTCTGAACATGACGTCACTGGTTTGTTGTTTCTGACAGAAGCCAGTAGAGGCGTTAAAAGCCATTAGGTATGATTGGATTGTGGGGGATTCCACCTGATGACTGCATTTGGTTGGCACTACTATATTTAATAAAATATGCTTTTTATTTAGGTTATTAAATTGCTTTAACAAAAAATTTAAACTTTTATTATGTCAATAGTTAATTTTTATGAACATAATAAATGTTAACTTGATTTTTGTTTGTTATTTTATTTTAATTGAATAATGAAGATATATTTTTTCTATATTCTATACCTTACTTAGCTATATATTTTGAATTCTCACGTCAGTCAACAAACCAGTGTTTTGATATATTATCATTGTCATCATTATTCAATTAAAATCATAAGAACGATAGTAACGATAAGAACCAACGATAGCAGATAGCTAATGACTTCTAACGCCTCTACGGGTTTCTATCAGAAAAAAACAAACCAGTGACGTCAGAGCAAGCTAATAACCTTGAAATTGAGCACCCCTTGATTTCCAGCCCCCTACAACTCCATGTTACAAAAATGTGACTTTTTTGACTGCATTTGCAGACATCTCCAGTAATATTAGTTTAAAACCTGTTGAACGATGACCACAAAGACTGACGAAAACTGAAGACTTTTATGGTTTTTAGAGGTTATATTACTCTAATACATTTTTTTTAACGTCAGGCAAATTATTTTTAGTGTACTCATTATTATAGAATAATTATGATACGTATTTTTATTTAATAGGTATAATAACTCTGATAATTGATGGTAAGTTTAAGTGACAGGGGGCTGTTTGGGACGTATGACTCGTATAACAACACAAATAGTTAACAGCTGTTTTTCATTTAGCTACCAGCGCCACCCAAAGGTACTAAGATTTGCGTAACAATTGGTCACTTTTTTTAGCCTTTCTCGTATGTGATAAGGGGCTGGTTAATTATCATGATTGTGACGTTTTATAAAATAATTTTTTGCTTGATATTTTTATTTGAACGTGAAAAAACTTGCGAAGTCAATTCTTAATTTGCCTTGAGTTTAACTTGATATCCAATAAAATTTAAGTCAAGTAGCCTAGAAACCAAATCAGTAATTAAGTCACTACGTAGAAGTCCTACTAGGTGTTGAATTTGCCGCCTCCTACTTTCATAACCTAGTATAATCTATGACTCATTCAAAAAAGGTATTCAAAATAAAACATGGTTCGAAATAAAAGTGTTATTTTCGTGTTTTTTGAATTCTTCTCATTTTAAATTATCATTGTTTGATACTACAGAGAAGCTTGGCCAATTTAACCGCCTTTTGTCGCCCCAGGTTATGGTTTTGCCTCTCATTTATATGTGGCAGATCACTAATAGTAGTATAATAATAATATAAATATTCAATATTATCATCGATATATCGTCCCGCCCCTCAGAATCGTTTTAGTGCCCACAAAGAGGCGGTGTCGCCCACTTTGGGAATCACTGATCTACAATAATTTCATATGAAACCTAGCTAGTTTAACTGGTCATAATTAGTCAGTTTGTTTCAGTAATTGGTCAGGCCTGCTAAAACCTGAGCTCGTACTTCTTACCTAACTAACTGGACAGCTATGACTAATTAATTTGACTAGGCTTCCTAACGATTTGTTTTAGATGATGTGCTAAGTTTATACGCCTAACATTTGATTTTTTTAAATCGGGAAGATCACAGTGGTATTCATCTAAATGTTTTTTTTTTCTTTTTCATTGGCATTAAATTTAAGTTTATCACTTTAGAATTTTTTTCTTGTCAAAATTAGTTATGTCAAAAATTAACTATGTAAATATCACAGCCGTTAATTGTTATAGATATTCTGTTTGTTCTTTGGCTAGTTTAAATATTTAAAGGACAACATTGAAACGTTGGTTTAATTAATTAACTGTGTAATTATTTTGCTTCAAGGGTGAGCTGGAGTTATGCGGCGACGAAGATGGTTCAGAAGGCTCGAGCACGTTGTTGGCCGACAATGGTGGTCTAATCATGGGCAACGTGTCCGACTGTTCCGGCATGATTGACGTGGAAAATGGCACGCCGACATCGTCTTCGGCGCACATGTGCTCGAAACAAGTGGTCGTTGGTATTTGCGCGATGGCGAAAAAGTCGCAGAGCAAGCCGATGAAGGAGATTCTCACGCGACTGCAGGAGTTTGAGTACATCAAAATGACTGTGTTTCCAGAGGAGGTTATCTTAAAGGTCTCATTTATCCAAAATTAACAAACTAATGTTCACCGCTTTGTTCTTGATTGTGTCAAATGCACGACTAATCCACTTGAAATAGATGTTGTATGAACAATGTTTCTACTTAAGGTGTCCATATACAATTCATATTTACGACAACGTTTTTTTGCTTGAATGGAAGACATTTTCGGATTACTATGAGTATATTATTGTTATTTTTACGAACAACTACGTAAATACTTTTTTTTCTAAGGCCACCACTGAAAACGTAACGTGCATTGTACATCAACACTTAAAGTCGAACATTGCCGTCATATTATGTTGTATTATGTCGTTCTTTTACGTTCAATGTTTTATTTTTATTTTGCTGCACGATGTCCATAAGTTAACGTGTTGAAATTCTATTTTGTCTGTTTGTTTTCTCCAGAAACCGGTCGAGGAATGGCCACCATGCGATTGTTTGATTTCGTTTCATTCGAAAGGTTTTCCGTTGGACAAAGCGATTTCATACGCAGCCTTACACAAGCCTTATGTTATCAATAACTTGCATATGCAATATGATATTCAAGATCGACGTCGAGTCTACGCCATTCTGGAGTCGGAAGGAATTGAAATTCCGCGATATGCCGTCCTCGATCGTGACTCGCCGGACCCTAAACGTAAAGTTTCAAACAATTCCCTTTTATTTTATTAACAATTTATGAAGATAAGATTTAGATCATGAGCTGGTCGAGTCGGAGGACCACGTGGAGGTCAACGGAATCATTTTCAATAAGCCGTTTGTCGAGAAACCGGTCAGTGCTGAGGATCATAACATTTATATATACTATCCCACATCGGCCGGAGGCGGTAGTCAACGACTATTTAGAAAAGTAAGAAAAAATGTTAAAAACAATTGGAAATTTTTGATTGTTACAATTATCGTTGATGTGCGTTTGTTTTTGAAAGATCGGAAGTCGTAGCAGTGTGTATTCACCTGAATCACGTGTTCGTAAAACTGGGAGTTTTATTTACGAGGATTTTATGCCAACCGATGGAACTGATGTTAAAGTAAGTGTAATCTATATTAACTAGGGGTAACAATGAATAATTATGTATATTATAAGGTTATAGTACTAAAGATGACTGAGATTTTATCGATTTTAATTTCATATAATTCATGCTTGAATTCTTTGTTGAAAAAACCGGCCATGATTTGAACATGCTTTTTAAATTAATTTCTTCATTTTTTTTCCGTTATAAACTATTTTTTAATAACTATTTAAATTTTGCAATTACAGAGAGAAGACTGAGAGAGCCAGATCGCATGAATACACTTGCTGCCATCTACTCCGAGTAAAGGTGTTTGGAACTATTCCTTAGTCAGTTTGTGTTCCTTTCTCCACCGGTCTACACTCGGAACGTCTGTCATAGAGAAGGTTTTCTCTGTCAAAACGTACTCGGAACGCTTTTTTTTCTCTCTAATGAGCATAGATAAGTCGTAAGCTATCGTTATTTCAGTTGAGAATTATAGCTCTACTTATTTTGCGATAGCTTACGACTTATCTATGCTCATGAGAGAGAAAAAAAAGCGTTCCGAGTACGTTTTGACAGAGAAAACCTTCTCTATGACAGACGTTCCGAGTGTAGACCGGTGGAGAAAGGAACACAAACTGACTAAGGAATAGTTCCAAACACCTTTACTCGGAGTAGATGGCAGCAAGTGTATTCATGCGATCTGGCTCTCTCAGTCTTCTCTCTGGCAATTATATGCAACTTTCCACGTAGTACATTCAAAGCATTTCAATAATATAATGTTAATGGATAGGCAACCCGTTATTCACCAATGCATAATCGTAATAAAAAGCTTGTAAATCGCAAATTTTTCTTTGAACTAAGGCCATTCTAGATCGAAATTTTCACCCTCGAAAAGATCTCCACCACCTCAACAGTCCAACACTTCTTTTATCATATAATCTGAACTGTATTTACAATGCGGTTTTGCAAGTCAATTAAATATTTTAATACAAAAATTTGTATATTCTTCCGACAATTTTTATAATGCCACATTCTAGTCCCATTTATGCCCATAAATTATATCTTATCGAAATTGTTAGAACCGTTTTCGAGATTACAAATTAATGCTGTTCGTATAACAATATAAGTCAAGATGACTAAAATATATTGGGGAATAAATAATAGCCCATCAAAAAACAGCTGTAAAAGTAGTCAAATTAACGACAAATTAGGTATTTAGCACGACAAATTAGATATCCTTACAAACTATTCATGTCACGACAAATTATGTTTTAGGCAAAACAAAAATAGATTTTCAAGCGACAACCGTCAAATTTATAGGTATATTTTCCTTATTTGCACTACTTGTATACAGATGCTTATTTATTATTAAGTATTAAATAATAAATAAACCAGAAATTTATTTAACAAAACAAAACGATTAAACATACATATATAAATAAGTCAAATGTAAATATAAATATAATTGTAAATAATACTGGCAATAATCAAAATAAAATAACTAAAATATTTGGTAAATAATGCACATTAAGTCATTAAACGTATAATATGAGTGAGAATGCAATATATTTGTCAATTCAGAACAATTAAAGCCTTTCTAGCTTTTGCAGGTCTTCCCCTTTTACGTTTATTACCCAATAGCATAGTCAAATTTTGAACGGACGTGGTTTGCCAGTAATTTGTAGTGTCAATACATATTTCGATCTGAAATTGCAATAATTGCCGTTTGTTTGCATGTTTTGTCGTTTTAATAATTTTTTGTCGTTGTATATTTTTTTTGTCGCCTGCAATTCCAAACTTGTCGTTCTGAATACGTTTTTTGGTGGGCCGAAAAATGTAACCCAAATATATTCAATGAGGGGTAGTCATTTTTGACAATGAAGTAGCTATGAAAAGCTGCTTTTGAATGAGTAAATTGGACTTTCAAAATTTTAGCTACGGTGATGATGTTTTAAGGTACCCAAAATGGATATGATATTACATAACATTTGGATTATTCTTTGAAGGGACAGTTTTTCGCTTAGCTTTTAAAGAGCTTAAATTATCTACCAAAGATATTCTTAGAGAAATGTTGATATTTGCAATAGTTTAGTCGCTAGAGCAATTTAAATTGTCTGGTATGTATATCGGTGTATTCAAGTAAGAAGATAAGGAAGCTTGTAAATGATTGATATGATAAAAGGAAAGAGAAATAGGCGTTGTTAGGTAAAAGCTTATCTAAGTACTCACTCAGACATGTTTGAAAGCATTGCAAATTGTTAAGTTCTATGACGTGTGTTGAGTAAGATCTGTGTAAAGGCAGGTAGTTTGAAAGCTGAGATAGAATCATAGACGTTCTATTTCACTCTAGGCCATTGTACACGCACTTAGAAGCTTCCTTTTAAACGCATTCCATGCGCCCAACGATGCGTAATAATTGACCCACATTTGTTTGTTTATTTTTCCTGTACACACCCATTCAGACTTTATTTGAGTTCTCCTTCAAGGTTATTTTTTCAATACGTGCTTTAAGCATGCTAAAATATGTGACGTCATCAACATAAAGTAAGTGGTGTTTTCAGTTTCCCTGCAAAATTTTGAAATTAATTAAAACTTGTTTTACCACTGCAATTACGTATTAAAATTAATGATGAACTGGAGATATTAAATTTCAAAAAGGCAAAGGTTGGAGAAAATTCAGCAATATCATCGAAAATTTAAATGGACATAGTTTCGATAGAACATTTTTTTTGAGCTAAATCAAAAAATAGGGGTCAAGTAAATTTACGTAAAGAAGTTGTACAAAAAGTTTCAGACGATTCTTAAAATGTAAAGTTAAAATTTGTTCAGATTTTGTGCGGTTTGTAAAAGAACGAATCATTTATAATATTAGTAGGGTTATTCTTTTTATAATTTTTCAACCAATTGTGGGTTTCATTTAAGTTCTCTTAACGACGCTCGCAGTAGATATCTAACGACACTAAAGTCTCCAAATAATTGTTCAAATTCAATGTATAGTTTTTGCAGACTATCTTCGTAATTTCGAAGCTTTTTTTTCATCATCAAGGCTTTGAATTCAAGCTCGAGAAGTGAAACACGTCATTCTTAGCAAGTTGATTTGCAAATAGAACCAGTTGTAACATATAACCATTGAGATAGTCTTAGATATCTCCAAACAATTGATTTTTGCCTTGCAGCTTGCCATTCAACCGATTGTTTCCTTGAATTTTAAATTCTACAGATTCTTATGGAAGAATGTCATTATTCAGTTGCCAAACTAGCTCGAATCCAGTACTTCTTACTTTTAACATACTATTCCAATATCTAAATCTTTAATTTGTTATATTTTATACTACTTTAGGTATATACAGTAGGACCAGATTATGCACATGCCGAAGCACGTAAATCACCAGCCCTGGACGGAAAAGTCGAACGTGACAGTGAAGGCAAGGAAATTCGCTATCCCGTTATTCTAAGCAACGCCGAAAAGTTAATATCTCGTAAAGTTTGCCTAGCATTTAAACAAGCCGTATGCGGTTTTGACTTATTAAGGTACCTCTAAAATGATCTATTTAAAAAAAGTGATTAAATTTTAGCATCACTTGTAGAGCAAATGGTAAATCGTTCGTGTGCGACGTGAACGGTTTTAGTTTCGTGAAAAATTCGAATAAATACTACGATGACTGTGCCAAGATTTTGGGGAATATGATTTTACGCGAGTTGGCCCCCACACTGCACATTCCCTGGAGCGTGCCGTTTCAACTGGACGATCCACCGATTGTCCCGACCACATTCGGGAAAATGATGGAATTGCGTTGTGTGGTCGCCGTGATTCGTCATGGCGATCGTACGCCCAAACAAAAAATGAAAGTCGAGGTGCGCCATCCGAAATTCTTTGAAATATTTGAAAAGTATGACGGCTACAAACACGGACATGTCAAGCTAAAGCGGCCGAAGCAGCTACAGGAAATCTTGGATATTGCCCGGTCACTTCTTGCTGAGATTGCACAACGCGAGGCGCAGCCCGAGATCGAGGAGAAACAAGGAAAATTAGAACAGTTAAAAAGTGTCTTGGAAATGTAGGCGTAATTTTTTTAACATTTAGGCAATATGTTGTCGTATATGTAACGTTGGTCGCATATACTTATATTATGTAAAAGCTTTTTTTATTAATGTGTCGAGCTTAATTTGTTTCAGGTACGGACATTTTTCGGGTATTAATCGTAAAGTTCAGATGAAATATCAGCCGCGAGGACGACCCCGTGGTTCATCCTCCGACGATGGTAAAACTCCACGCAGTAGTACGACATTTTCATTATTTATCTTTAATGAATCTCCTAAGATCTCTACGAATGAAAAAAACTTAGACAAATACGCTTTGATTTTTTTAAATTTTTTTCTAATTTTGTTTCATTGGAGATTTGAGAGATTCAAAAAAATTTATAAAAAAAATTTTAGTTTCTCTTATTTTTGATTTTTCATCTTCGCTCTCATGATTTTTTCTTTTTTTTTTATAAATTTTTTTTCTGAAATAGTTTCCCAAATGTTGGAGTGCAACGGTTTTTTATGTGTTTTATGTTTAAATTTTCATTTAGCAACTGATAATTCGAAGCCGGCAGAGCCGTCGTTGGTGTTGATTTTGAAATGGGGCGGTGAGTTAACGCCGGCGGGACGTATCCAGGCCGAGGAATTGGGGCGCATATTTCGATGCATGTATCCAGGTGGACAAGGCAGGCATTTGAGTGGTCAGTTTGTTGACGTTAATTTTATCTCGTAGATTTAGTCACAACAAATCGGTATCGGAACTAAGTGCTTTTCTCACTTTCAATATTTCAAGAATATCGATAATTATACGATTGGCAATCGAAGTTTTGATAATGCTCACGTTTTTCTCTAGTTCTAGTTCTAGTGCTGGGAGCGAAAATTTTGAACAAAACATGAAATAATTGCAAAATTATTTTTGTCAAAAATATAATCTATGAGATAAATATTACAATTAATTGGTAACGCTGTTTAGTGCCAGTTTATTTTAATTTGATTTTTTTCAAATTGGTTTCTTTGATTATAAATTTTTTTGGTTGATTTTTTCATGCTCGTACGCTTAAATGCTGCATGAAGCATTTAAATATTTTTTTTTTCAAAATTTTTTCATATTCTCATATCATCAACAATAAACCATATGTTCATTGAAAGCACTTGATCGATCATTAGATTTGTTCGTTTAAGCTAGTCGGCCCTATTTTGTAAGACTTTTGATTTTTGAATAATTTATGATGAAATTTGTTGTGAAACGACAATTTTCGTCTCACTTGACAAGTGACACGTCTTACGAAATAGGCCTGAATGGCGTTTGTATAACGCAAAGCTCATTGAAAACAATTTGCCTTTGCGTCATACAAATGATTGTCGTGTAATAGCTGCAATTGATTCGAATCATTTGAATTGTTCGCCGTTTTCATAGCTTTATCAACTAGTTTAGAATGTTAGAGCTGATTTTTCTTTTGGTGGTTGACCTATGCTTTCAGATTCATTTTTTTAATTGTATGTGTTGAAAATCTACAGGTGAATATGCTGGGACGCAAGGACTTGGTTTGTTACGACTGCATTCAACGTTTCGTCACGACTTGAAGATTTACGCGTCGGACGAAGGACGTGTACAGATGACGGCTGCCGCCTTTGCAAAAGGTCTTTTGGCGCTTGAAGGAGAGCTCACGCCAATCTTAGTTCAAATGGTCAAAAGTGCCAATACCAATGGATTACTGGACAATGATTGCGATTCAAGCAAATATCAAAATATGTAAGTTTCAATTATATATAATTCAATTATATTCAATTTATAATTATATATAATTACATATATATAAATATATAATTATTTATAATTCAATTATATAATAAACCCATTGTAAAAGGCATTTGATAAATATTTTTTATAAAAATATGGAATATTTTATAAAATTCTTCGACTGTATTATAAAATTGATCAAATTTTTAAATAATATAAATCGATGCATTCGCTCGATTTTCAATGTTATTTTGAATTGCGGTTAAGGGATTAATTTATTTTTCAACCTTGACATTTAGATTTGGCAATTCATTGATATTTTTCTCTCATCAAATACAGAATATAGAATAAAAATAATGATGAAATTATCTTGGACAAATACTTTTATTAAATTTGCAGATTCTTGAAAGGTTTAGTGAAGTTTCCTTAAAAGGTGTTACAATTTGTTTCTTGGTGACCTCTTTGTTTCTTTAAGTTGGTGTCTTTTTATATTTTAATATTATTACTACCTCAATTAAACTTCCTTTCAGCTACTTTAATAGAAAAATTTAGTAGGTATTCTCGAAAAACGAGAAATACATGTCTTGGTGAAGCTTTTAGACCTTAGATACATTGTTGGGATTAAATTTCATAGTTGATCGTAATATTATATTTCAGGAGAAAGCCTAAGCTATCCCATGGGTTCTAATTGCCTTGCCCAAGATAAAATATACTTGTAATATTTTAAAACTTGAGAATTTTTCATATATAAGTTATTAAAATTCGCTCAACCAACTAATAAAATGGATTAGTAGTTATCCTACAGGATTTGTACATATTTTTGGGAAAATAATATTCAATGTGCTATCGTAAAATCTGAGGTATTTTTGAGAAAAATTTGTTTCAAATTTAATAAAAAAATTAATGATTAATATATAAAATAAATAAATATGTTAAAATTCATTTAGATAGTTGTTATAATAGGCCAGTCAAAATCAACACTAATTAACAAAAGATGATGTATCTCTGATTTTTTAGTATGTTTTTAGTTATAGTAGGGGAGCCCACGATGCTAAATCGGGATTTACTCGAGCGTTATCGAGACTTATTGGGATGCAAAGCTTAGATGATAAAAAGAAAAAAATGTCATATAATATTTTCCTTTTCAGCGGTGGGGGGAGCGGCTATAGACAAAAATGTAAAAAAAAAACTGTTACATGGACATACTCGAGCGCGTCAGATATTGATAGCATCCATATCTAACGTATTTTTAACAATTTACATATGTTAATCTGATTGTTTCCATGATGGGGGTGGTCGTACGTAAGGGTTGAAAATGAAGAAAAAAAAAATTTGATTGAGCGCGTCAGATTTTCTAAGGGGATGTTAAGTGAACCTAAGACAAACCTCTGACGATTTGAATGCGACGCAAGCGCGTTGGCATTATTAGAACGTGCAAAAAAAATCGCCATTTTGAAATACTCAAGCGCGTCAGATTAAGATATATATGGTTTATCTTTATGCCTTAGACATGCTGTCTCATAATCTGACGATTATCAGGAAGTATTCACCTAGTTTGAAAAAAATTCAAAAACATTTTTTTGTATATATGCATACAGCCTATATTCGAATTTTCCCAGGAAAAAGTTTCAAATAAAAGTTGTAGCCACTAATGAGCCTAAGAACTATATTAAGTTTAAAGAAAATCGTTGGAGTCGTTTTCGAAAAAATTGAAAAAGCTTATAAACTTCTAGAATAAAGTGGAGCTTTCGGTTTACTGATTTCAACCAAAAGCTTCGCGGCACATCTAGGTATAATATGGAGGCTGAATGCCAAGTTTGGTAAAATTCGGAAAAGCGTTCGATACGATATGGCTGTCACACACTCACACACAGACAGGTGTGACAGCCATATCGTATCGAAAGCTTTATTCAAATTTCACCAAACTTGAAATTTTACTTCCATATTATAACTAGTTGTGCCGCGAAGCTTTTGGTTGAAATCGGTAAACCAAAAGCTCCACTTTATTCTAGAAGTTTATAAGCTTTTTCAATTTTTTCGAAAACGACTCCAACGATTTTCTTTAAACTTAATATAGTTCTTAGGCTCATTAGTGGTTACAACTTTTATTTGAAACTTTTTCCTGGGAAAATTCGAATATAGGCTGTATGCATATATACAAATAGATATGGCTGTCACACCTGTCTGTGTGTGAGTGTGTGACAGCCATATCGTATCGAACGCTTTTTCGAATTTTACCAAACTTGGCATTCAGCCTCCATATTATACCTAGATGTGCCGCGAAGCTTTTGGCCGAAATCGCTAAACCGAAAGCTCTACTATATTCTAAGATATTTGAGCTTTTCCAATTTTTTTCAAAAACGGCTCCAACGATTTTCTTTAAACTGACTATGGTTCTTAGACTCATAAATGACTACAACTTTTATTTGAAACTTTTTCCTGAGAAAATTCGAATATATGCATCACGCAACTGCACGCATTAAACATTATCGATGCTTTTTTGTTACTTCGACTTGTGGAAATCGTCAGATTATATAATTTTCGTAGTCCTTGATTTATTCCCTTCAAAATTAAAAAAAATTTAGCCACGCTCGAGAATGTCGAGATGACGTTTTTTTTACAACTTTGTACCCCTCCCTCCCTTCTTTACGTCACTCTCAAATTGACAGATTAGTGGAATATACACGTTTTAGCATGTAACTAACTTACCCTATCTTTATCTGACGCCCTCAAGAAAATGAGATGATCAATTTTTTTTACTAATCTGATCCTTTATCCTTGACGGGCGGCCATATATATGGGGCTAATATTTGGTGGAAGTACTTAACTGGGTATACAAGGTATCACCCTGTGTATTAATCTGCCGCGCTTTAGTAAATCCCGAAATCCCCGCTTGGGCTCCCCAGCTATTAGTTGGACGTGATTTGTAAAAAATGTAACGTACTTTAAAACGTAGAGAATATCTTTCGAAGAAAAATGCATGGGTTAGGAGATATCAAGCAGAATCTGAAACAAGTTCAAAAATTTCACGGTTTTTCCTATATAAAAATTTGTCCTTAACTTTTTAAAAGTTGCAAACTTGAGAATACATAGCCCTAATGGGTCCAAAAAATTTACTAAATAATCAGAGGTACATCATGTTTTGCGAATTTAGCGATTTTTACTTTCTTTTACTACTATATAGATAGTAAAGGAAGTATTGTAATCGGGTCGAATTTTCGAATTCGAGATTTCACCGGAAATACATGTTTTGAGGTCCCCTGAGTCCAAAAAAGTGGTTTTTAGAAACATGTCTGTGTGTGTGTCTGTGTGTGTGTCTGTGTGTCTGTGTGTGACAGCCATATCGTATCGAAAGCTTTATCCGAATTTCACCAAACTTGGTATTTGACCTCCCTATTATACCTAGTTGTGCCGCGAAGCTTTTGGTTGAAATCGGTTAACCGAAAGCTCCACTTTATTCTTTGAGTTTTTGAGTTTTTCCGTTTTTTTTCGAAAACGGCTCCAACGATTTTCTTTAAACTTTCTATAGTTCTTTGACTTATTGATGCCTACAAGTTTTATTTGAAACTTTTTCCTGGGAAAATTCGAATAAGGGCGGTTCTGGGGTGAAGGTTCGGAATTCGTATACCTATACCTATGTACATATAAGCTGTATAGTGTATACATATTACTTTCTTTTACTACTTAATAGTAAAGGAAGTATTGTAATTGGATTGAATTTTCGAATTCGAGCTTTCAACGGAAATACATGTTTTGAGGTCCCCTGAGTCCAAAAAAGAGGTTTTTAGAAACATGTCTGTGTGTGACAGCCATATCTTATCGAAAGCTTTATCCGAATTTTACCAAACTTAAAATTTGACCTCCATATTATACCTAGTTGTGCCGCGAAGCTTTTGGTTGAAATAGGTTAACCGAAAGCTCCAATTTACTCTTGGTGTTTTTGAGCTTTTTCAATTTTTTTCGAAAACGGCTCCAACGATTTTCTCTAAATTTTCTATAGTTCTTAGACTCATTAGAGGCTACAACTTTTATTTGAAACTTTTTCCTGGAAAAATTCGAACAAGGGCGGTTCTGGGATGAAGGTTGGGAATTCGTGTATATTCATATAGCCCTATAGGTTGTATGCATATAGTTCTGTTCATATGTATTGTTACAAAGTGCTTATATTTCTTTTAACTAACAGCGAGTATTTTCATAAATGAAAGTAAAAGAAAGTAGTGTGACGCCTCGCACCAGATATTTTATCTCGATTTTGACTGGCATTGAAACTCAGAAGTTATTTATCCCTTTGAATCGTTCACCATTTCAAAATATAGTTTATTGAATAATTGAGGTGGAATTTATCGGGAAATTGGACAATAATTAAAAACAAATGTTAAATTGTCAAATGTTGCAACGTTTCATTGTTATTTACAACTTCATCAAGCAATATTTGCAACGTTTATGTGACATTTGACAATTTAACATTTGTTTTTAATTATTGTCCAATTTCCCGATAAATTCCACCTCAATTATTCAACATCATGGATGAAAGTAATTTTTCCAATAGTTTATTGAGTCCATTGTTTTATAAACCATATTCATAAATTAATGAAAACAATTTTACATTTTAAAATATCCCACAGAAAACATTTTTGAAACGTTATCACATCGCTAGTACCTACTAAACTTTATTTCGCTCAGTCATTTTAATTGGATAGGTTTGAAAGTATCCTACAGGAACCCACACTTTTTTCGATATTGACGGTATTTTAGCACATTAAAAAGAACAAACAAACAAAACTTGATTTTTTTATATTCGATGTTAATAATTATAAAAATTAATCATCGGTGAATGCCAATTTTAAACAATCATACGGAAGTAATAACAGTTATACTGGTAAAAATTTAAAAGTCACCAAATACTAATAATTCATTGGAGTATTAGTAACAATGAGGCTTTTGATAGAGGAGAGTTTCATGTAAAGAAAATCGTTTAAAAGAATGGAACGAAATTTTAGTCTAAGAAAAATTAAAATTTTCAATTAAGAATTGCTTTTATTATTCAACACTCGCAATTTGATAACATTATTTTTGATTTAATGTATCAGGTGCAAAGCTCGACTGCATGAATTAATGCAACTGGAACGCGAATTTACCGAAGAAGAGCGTAAAATGATAAATCCAGGCGGAGCGGAAAGCATTGCAGCCGCTCTGGAACTCGTTAAAAACCCGGCACGTTGCTGTCGCCACGTGCATTCCCTCATCCATTCCCTAATGGACATTGTTCGCACGAAACGGGAAGATCCTAAAACTCGCGATGCAATTCTCTACCACGGCGAAACATGGGAACTAATGGGACGACGTTGGGGCAAAATCGAAAAAGACTTTTGCAACAAAAACAAAAAATTCGACATCAGCAAAATTCCTGACATTTACGATTGTATCAAATACGATTTGCAGCACAATCAGCATACGTTACAGTTCGAACAAGCTGAGGAACTTTATATGTATGCGAAGTATTTGGCTGATATTGTCATTCCGCAAGAGTACGGTTTGACGGTGCAGGAAAAGTTGACGATTGGTCAGGGAATTTGTACGCCGCTATTGAAAAAAATTCGTGCAGATTTGCAACGGAACATTGAGGAGTTTGGCGAGGAAGAAGAGACGGTAAATCGGTTGAATCCTCGATATTCACACGGTGTTAGTAGTCCAGGACGACATGTTCGAACTCGGTTATATTTTACCAGTGAAAGTCATGTGCATTCCCTGTTAACTGTCTTACGTTATGGTGGACTCTTAGATGTAATAAAAGGAATAAAAGATTTTTTATTTTCAAATTTAAATTATGATAATTTTTTTAAGGTGATAAAAGACGAACAATGGCGACGTGCCATGCAGTACATTTCAATGGTTTCTGAATTAAATTACATGTCTCAGTTAGTGGTAATGCTTTACGAAGATCCGACCAAAGATCCTTGCAGTGAAGAACGCTTTCATGTCGAGCTTCACTTTAGTCCCGGTGTCAATTGTTGCGTCCAAAAAAATTTACCGCCCGGCCCCGGGTTTCGGCCGCATTCACGCAGTGAAAGTGCCACCACTACAAACAGTGGTAAAAATAGTGTAAGTACTTTATCTCGAGCAAAAAAAAAATTGTAACTTAATGGGCAAGGACCAAATGTGTGAAATTGAAAATCCTTTTTCATTTTAACGTCCAATATTTCTCGAATATTTCTCTTTTTATTGATAGACTGCCGAGTCGACTGCAACATCAACTCCAAGAACTGAAGAATGTTCGAGTCGAATCGATGAAGAGACTGAACCTAGTGCTGATGTAACTCCCACTGAAGAATTATCAAGGAGGAGCAGTCAATCTGTCACACAAACGGTAAGTTTAATTTGGACCAACACCTTGCATCACCTTTCCCTTATCGCCAATTCGGGAAAATTTTCCAATTTTGTTTTGAGTTTCTTATTTTGAATAAAGTATGTGATGTTTGTGGGATTGCTAAAGAAAATTCTGCGAAAAATTTAAAGAAAAACTTTTTTGTTTATCGGTAATATAAATGAAAAATTTTTGACCTTAAATAACTCTGATAAAAAATTTGCCCAAATCAAAAAACATTACATACGGTTTGTGTTTAATGACAACAAATTTAATTTTAAACAATTGTTTATTGATTTATCTTACACTATAGATACTTATAAACTACACGTTAACAATGCGTTAGTTCACTGTTTAACTAGTCAGTTTTTACAGTCAATTATTCACTAGTTATTGTCACTCACTATTGTGCTGTTCACTTTATTTACAATTTTCACAGTTTATTTAACACTGCTCACTTTCACTATTTATTTTAACATTGGTCGAAGATTTAATTCACACTGATCACTTACCGAGAGATTATTGACGTTGACGATTTATTTTCAGACTGTTCACGTGCACTATTTATTTCAAGACTAACTTCTTCGTTCAAACGAAGCTCTTTTTATATTAGTTTGTTCAGTTTCGAGAATGTTCTCTCCTATTATTCGTTTGCTAGAAATTTCCATTCTTTTGTATAATTCTTATCGCTAGGTGGTCTCAAAGACGAAATTCTTAGAGAGAGAATATTCTCGAAATTCTAGGAATTTCATAAAATTCCCCCCATTCTGGGATATTAACCCTTAGAGTGCCAACGAGCGCTATCGCGCTCGTGTACGAACTACTCTAAAGTGCCACGAGCGCGATAGCTCTTGCAAAATCTATTGTGGTTTAGCACGCTGTAGGAGAGGTATTTTTTATCTTTCTAAGTGTTATATATAGTTGAAATCATAATGTTATTAGTAATTACAATATAAAAAAGATTTTTTTCTATTTTATTACTATTGCCCAAGATTTAATAAATTACATCAAAAACGAAGATTTCGTTGGCATTTTTAAGCATATACGAGTAAAAATCTTTGGCACTAAAACGGTTAATGCTCCATCTTTGGCTGGTGATTAGTTCAGCCCACCCACGCTGACAGCAGGTGACACCCCAAAGTCATAAAATGGCGACACTCCCGTATACACATGGCGGCACATTCTTAGACTTGTGACAATACAAACTTTGCTTAAAATTACATCACACCTTAAAACTAAACTCAAAAAAACGCAACATTCATTTTTAAATTGCAGGAGTCTTGTTTGGCCAAGTCACCGATTGAAGAGAAAATATTTCGTCATAGACATAAACAATCCGATCCAATTCCAATTGGGTAGGTTTTTATGGTCGTAGCTATTTTTCAGGTCGAAAGTGATTTTATTTGAATTTTATAGAAGTTGTCATACTGTATGTGGACACGAAGCCGCTCATCTCGCCAAACGTTTAACGGCAGAACTCGCACAACAGCAACAGGCGCAGCAAGCAGGACGTAGTCTGTCTTCGTACGACAACGGTCGAGCTTTGAGTCCTGAGTGTTGTGAACCACGTGCACGATCTTACGACCAACAACGCCAGGACACGAGTCCCAATGCAGGTATGTGGTTGCCAACCAAAACTCAAACAACAACCATTAAGAAGGACTCAGAGAAAACTCAGTTTAACTCCATTGTTAACAATTTTTTGATTTTGATTACAACTTATATTTTTATAACTATCAAAATATTCAAAATATTTCCTTACCAATGCCTCTATTTCAAAAATTTCAAATCACTCAATTACTTTTGGTAACTCGTTAACGCTTTTTCGAAAGTGAATTTTTTTCTTTTAAATTGTAGACGTTTCGGGCTTTACTCGAGTAAACCCCATTCTATTAGCTTTTCGCTAATAAATAATAATAAAAGATTTTTTTTGTAAAAGATAAAAATTAGAAACCAAAACCGTGGTAATAGAATTTTTCACATATATTTTGAGGTTATGTGAAAAAAGTGTTAGCACAAAAGTTGTAGATCTTCTTATGACCTACAACTTTGCTATTCAACTTTTTCCCATATGACTTGTAGTTTTGTCGGAAATCAAGATAAACTGTTTCTACCCTTAAAAACCTCCCCCTTTTCCCGACCTCAGATCGACCGTAATTTATTTTCCCTTTCATTTTTGTTTATTCTCGTCCTTTTCTAATTCCAGTTTCATCCTACTATAATTTTTTTAGGGTCCAAAATTATCGATCCTGGTCTATATACACCGTATGTAAATCAACAAATATCAAATTGGAAAATAGGCCTTTTTGAGGTTAAATTTCTCACAATCTTTATATTATGTAATACTAGCTGATACCCGCTCGCTTTGCTGAGAGTATCTAAATTTAATTGATAGATTAATAAATTCCCTACCTTCATAGCGAAATATAAAAATTAATCTATTTTGACAGAAAAAGATGATAGATACTTCCAGAGTTTAGATCCAAAATAAGTTCATCAAAATTCGTAAAACTACTTTTTTTTCTACCCTTAAAAACCTCCCCCTTTTCCCGACCACAGATCGACCGTAATTTATTTTTTCTTTCATTTTTGTTATATTCTCCTCCTTTTTTAATCGGTTTTATCCTACTATAATTTGGTTTTTTGGGTTCAAAAATTATCGACCCTGCCCTAACAGTATCTGGATAGATTATTTATCTGATAATTTGGGAAATTATAGTGAGAAACAGTGAGAGCGCTTTCACTAGGATCTTAAAATAATGGAGGGAAGGTATCAGGGTAGATGGGACCGTCACATAATGGCAGATTACTGCTGGTCTTTAAAAAGAGATTGTCTTCAAAAAATTATAGAAGAAATTTTTATAAAAGGGATTTCACTGAAGTGTAGGTTTTAAATTAATTTAAAAAAGAAACTTCACATTATAAATAAAGGTTCTGTTGTTTTTTTTTTCATTTTTTTCAATTCTTGTAGTGTAAGATTTAATTAAAGATTTTAAAAAGAACCAGAGAGCAAATCTTCCAAAATCATTGATAGTTTCATGAATTGTTAGCATAAATATACCAGAAATCAATTTTATATCAAGGGCAATAAAACCACTTGAGCAGTGTAAGCTTTACCTTAAGTGAATGCTCATTTGCAAGTGGTAAAGTTTTCTTTTTCAATGATTCGTTTTTTAGATCAAAATAAGTTTCGTACTATTTTTTTAGTTTTTTTTTTTCGAAAACTGTCAAGATAACGTTTCTAAAATCATCCTTTTCTCGATCAACGTTTGAAATGTTTACTCTCACTTTATAATAAATCATGTACCTAAGTATACCTAAGTGTAATCAAGCGAATAGAACGTGAACAAAACTCGAAACGTGAACAATTTTAAATATATTTTAAACTTTATCTATCTGGAAAATCTAGGGGTATATAAAATGTTATTATTCCCTCACCTAGAAACCTTTGATACATGGAGTTTTATTGTTTTTCCTCTGGCTTCTTCATTTGCATTTGAATGATTTGTGGTGTAAACACTAATTGGTTTTAATAATTTTTGTTTTACTGAAATTTTTTCAAAATTGAAATAATCATTTGGGCGGTTCGACGCCGAGTTTATGCTGCCTGTGTTTTGTAATGTATGTAAAAAAAATGTTTTTTTTTTCTTTTGAGAGAGAAAGAAAAAAAACAACAATCGAATAATGACGATGTGTGGTGCATTAAATATTGCCACTTGAGTTTTTCGTGTTTGAATCTCAAGTGTTGTTGAGTTGTTGAAAATTTAATACACTATACATCGAAAACTGTTCAGACGCCGTAGTATCCTCAGCCTCGTATTTACTTTTATTTTGTCATATTATGCACATCCAGTATTTAATGTAAACAATCACACATCCAAATAATATCCTTAAATGCATTATACTAACATAATTTATAGCTCTGTTGTACGTAGGTGTGTATGTGTGTGTGTGTTTTAAACAATTGATGCGTCCATGAGTGAAACTTCCCATGGTTATACTAACATTTTGTTTTTCATTGAAAACTATTTTAAATAGATACTTCAAATTTTTGGTGAAATACTTGATTTAAAAATGAGAAGTCGATAATTCGTTATGAAGAATTTCAAGATACTTGGCTTGAGCTTTGCTTGATTTCAAGTTAAGCTTTCAATTTTGCATTTAATTTAAGATTCCAAATCAAATTCGCAATCAAATAAGAACATTTTTGGGATGGCCACAAATGGGTTAATATTGTAATACTTAAGGCAGTATTATAGTCTAGACTCTAGAGGAATGATTTTCAGGTAATATTTGAGGTGTCATAAAAAAAGGCAATTAATATTTTTAGTATCCATTTTTTTATTAGTTACTAGCTGATACCTGCCCGCTTCGCAGAGCGTATCTAAATTAATCTGATTGAATAATAGAAAATTTTACCCAAAATAAGAAATTCAGCTATTTTGACAAAAAAAGATAATTAGATATTTCTAGACCTTTATTTCATAGAAAGTTCATGAAAATCCGGTAAACTACTTTTTCAGGAACAGATATAAGCTATTTTATAGGTAGGATCTTTACGTTTTTTTGAATATTGTCAAATATTAAGAAAATTTTAAGCCTTTAGAACCTTTCACACCAAATGTCATATGAAATCATTTATTAATTTTAGTACAATGGATTAGTAGCTATCCTTAAGGAAGTGTACCTTTTTTAGGATAAATACTATTTAATGTGTTATCTTAAGATCTGAGGTATTAGATTTGGTTGCCTTAGATTCATAATTATAGGATATAGTATTAAGTTTATTATGTCTTATCGGTAAGTCTGCCATTTCCCGGGGTCCAAGATAAGACAACGAATTCTTATAGATCTTGCTAAAATAAATTGAAAAATAAGAATATAGTTTTTTGGTAAAAAAACAACGCGATGGTCACATTTAAGTTGCTATTTTCTCTTGAAAAATAAGTTGGGCTGGATTTCTTTTTGTTCTAGGAGCTCTGCCTAACGGCTTCACCTCTCTGTCATCACTGTACTTCTATTATGGTTATAATTTTCAAATTTGCGAACATTAATTTATATGAATAACAAATTACATAGTTTAAAATCATGTCGTCTCTACGATATGATATGGGATATGTACATTTTACACAGCTGCCTGCCGATGTATGTTATTCGTTGCGCAGTTTTTATAGTTTTTATTTTTTTGCTCAGAAAATCAACATTTTTTCGGAATAAAAAGTATTTTATAGCACTTTTTGTAATATTTACTACTTGTAGTGAAAATCTCGTCCAAATCGGACCAGCCGTTTTCAAGTTTGCCAAGTACAAACAAACAGACAGGGAAAACTATTCGAAATTTAAAGTAGCCTATAATGTAAGTTTCAATATTTAATAACTTTTTGTGAAAATTCCATTGAAATCGGCTCAGCTGTTTTCAAGTTTACCCTGGACAAACCCTGTTAATACCCTGTTTTTGGGGAAAATTACAATGTAAATGGCATATATTTTTTTGTATTAAATATATGAAAATGTAGACAAAAAAGAGTATTCAACAAAGCACCTTAAATTTATTAGATTAGATAAAAATCTTAGCTGGGAAAATGATTCCGTTTTTCGTTCTCTCGCGCAGGAGAGATGGTAAGTTTTTATTATATAGTTTTTCAAGTAGTAAAAATCTTCAATCTCATTATTGGTATGTATTTATTAACCTTACAAAAATACAGAAAAAAATCAAAAACCAAAAAAATACCAATGATACCAATGATTTCAATCCTCCGAGCAATGTGAAACCAAAAAAAAAAATTATTAATCTAGAATAATGTCGCAATGTCTGGAACTGCGGAAAAGTTGGAAATTTTTTTTTTCACAAAATGGCGACTGCGTGAAAAAAAATTTTTGTACCACTTTTTTTGACTGTTTCGAATTTTTTAAAAATAATAAAAATTGAAATTTGAGGATGGGGATAGTTTCAGGTATAGACAAGTCTATAAAGAAGACTACCTGAAAAATTTCAGGTAAATCGGTCGAGTAGAACCTGAGAAATCGTGGGTATCGTTTTGAAAAAGACACTTTCGAGAAAAACGCGTTTAAAGTTTCGGGTAAAGATACATACATCCCGGGGCTATACAATGGTAGTTAATACTTACATTTTTTACTCAGCGATTCCTGGTTCAAAAATATTGAAAATTTTGAAAAAAATCCTCTTAAGGGCATATTCTTAAAGGTTTAAACTTTGAGAATATCAAAGAAAAGAAAATTCGAATTTTTTCAAATTTCTAGACTAGAATAATACCCCCTTAAGTTATTTTTTGGTTTCTGATATCACTGAAACCGAATTTTCCATCAAAATCAATGAAAAATTGAATATTTTTCGGAAAAATGTTAAAAGTAGGAACCTTTTGTAAAACTTTTTTTTATTTTTTTATTTTTTTGATGATATAGATTAAGTATCAATGATCTGGGAAACCTTATGTAACAAGTTGTCTCAAAATTTCAGTTTCTTTATTTTAGGATTTTTCTGAAAACTTTTCCATTTTTCATTCATTTTGTTAACAGATTCGGTATTAGTCCTGAAAATTAAATGATAACTAATTTTTTTAAATATTAACAATTATTGGACCTTTTGTAACCATTCCAAAAACATTACCATTTTCGAGTAGAAATTTAATTTAAAGTCTCAAGTCAAGGAGCTTAAAAGCTTGGATTAATATTTATCAAAAATTCTTGGAATTAGACAAAACTCAAGTTAAGCAAGTAGATTGAAAATTTTCTTCAATATCAGCGACCCCAAAATTATTTTTTCGTTTTGCTAACGGGCTTAGAGATTTTTCTTTTAATTTTATACTAAAGAAGTTTCGCTTGAAATGTCTTGAATTTAGGTTTGGGACTTAATACATTATCATTTCATAATCGATTTGATTAATTTTTTTTTTAAATTGTGTTTAACATTCATTACATTTTTTGCTTTTTTTTCTGTGTGAACTTTGTCTTAAGTTTTTCGTTTTATGTTAATTTTTCTTTTCTTTTATTTTTTCTGGGATGACATTGAAGATATGATGCCGGTCATATCTGAGAATACTCTCTTGCTCTCTGTCGCATCCCCCTTATTTCATTCGATTTCATCTCCCGAATTTTTCACCAACGATAACGATCAAGTTGACTCCAACAATCAATGTTGTAATAATGCTAGTAGTTATCGAAATTGCTCGCCAACACCACCGATCACAATTCAAAGCACTACTAAAAACGATTTGTATCCGATAAACAATTCACAAGATTTGCATGGTTCACGACGTCATTTACAAACGCCTCGAATGCATGATTTATACACAAAATCGCCCACGAACGATGTACCATTGTCCGAGTTGAAGTTCACCAAAGAGTTTGGAAATGATAAATTTGAAAAAATTATGCCGGAATCGGCCACGAACGAATTGCCCCTGACAGAAATTAAATTTGTCTCGTCATCACGACAATTAGATCAATTTCAGTTTCCCGATGGAAAACGTTTACCGGTAACAGTTCCGATTTACGATAGTACAAAAGGATCTTCGGGTAAACTTTCATATTCCGATCCGAATATTTTAGATGTCGATGACGATTTATCGTCATCGAGATTTAAATCGATGTTTACTTTAAATAATACCACGTACAATTCGTTCCCTACACGTTCTTCGAGTCATCCGGCTATGTCTTTGTTGGGTGTTCCGGCACCAAGTCGTAAATTTAGCCGCTCTCATTCGTTGACGAGTAGTGACGATGATTTCTACGTCGAAGACCAAAATCAAATTACGTTAGATTTGATTGAAATGGATCGAAGGATTAGTTTACCCGATGATCGTTTTCGACAAATGGAACTGTATGCGAAACCATCGAAATTGCATCGGTCAATGATGATGGAGTCGTCGACTTCTTCACATGCTCGAGATGTTAAATATCCACGTCGTTCATTTTCACATCCGATGACCTCATCGTTTCATACGATCCAACATCCTCATTTGCATCAAGTTCATGTTGATCATTTGCACCATCAGACGCATATTGCACAGAGCTATAATATTATTAATGATAGTAATGCAAGTCCCGTAACATGCACTCGACTGCAGTCCCCAGTCACAACACCCATACGAAACAGTGTTCCCAAAACCATTGTAACTAATACAGAGGCAAACGGCGCTGCTGGCACAACAGGAGCGTTATGTGAAGGTGCCGGCGGTGGTATCGGCAGTGTGGGTGGCGGTGGTGCGAGTGGAGGAACTACGGCGATGAACATACGACGGCATCGGCACAGCATCGCCGGCCAAATGAGTTATTTCAAGATGCTAGGCTTCGGATTTGGCGGCCCGTTGGGCTTCAAAAAATTAGGTGTCGGCAGCTCGACAAGTTCCCTGTTCAGCACGGCGGTGATCAGTGGCAGTTCGTCGGCGCCCAATTTACGTGACATGATACCGAACACGGCATCCGCATCTGGTTTGTACCATTTTGTAACACTCTTGCCTGTCCATAGACGTACCCAGATTTTTCTTTTAGGGGAGGGCACTTTTTTGAACAAATATTCTGTAATTATCAAACTTTTTTAGTTATGTGAATGTCTCAAAAATTATTGATTATAAGAAGACCAAATTTTGAACATAGCCTTTGAATCACTTTATAGTGATCATTTGAGACCACAGATCATTTTGTGTAAGGTGTCTTTAGATAGATCTTAAAAAGCCACAATTTTTTTTGGGTTTAAATCAATAATTCTTTAAGCTTTTTCTTCTAAAATAGGAAAATTTTGACTCTGTCTTTTTGTTCTTTAATGTCAAGGTTATTAGATACATAAGGTATGCTCACTTGACTAGGCGGCGTTTCTTTGATCTCTGAAAATGACGTCACTGGTTTGTTGTTTCTGACAGAAGCCAGTAGAGGCGTTAAAGGCCATTAGCTATCGTTGGTTTGTAGGGGATTCCACCTGGTGACGACATTTGGTTGGCACTACTATATTTAATAAAATATACTTTTTATTTAGGTTAATTAAATCCCTTTAACAAAAAATTTAAAGTTTTATTATGTCATTAGTTAATTTTTATGAGCATAATAAATGCTAATTTGATTTTTTTTTGTTATTCTATATTAATTGAATAATGAAGATATATTTCTTCTAGAATCTATACCTTATTTAGCTATATATTTTAAATTCTCGCGTCAGTCAACAGACCAGTGTTTTGATATATCATCATTATTCAATTAAAATGTCAGGAACAACAAACCAGTGACGTCAGAGCAAGCTAATAACCTTGCAAGTGAGCACCCATTGCTTTAATGTAACGCTTGAAAATTCTTGAAAAAATAGGTTCTAGCATCTTTACACCTTCCTCGGTACGTCCATGCTTTATCTCACGATAACTTTTCTAAATCTATATACAAACATTGCATATTCTCTATAGCTGCAAGTTGCGTGAAATATTTCTCTTTTATTTTTAATTTTTGTGTATTATTTAAACTTTATCAAAGCTATTGAAGGTTTTGGAGGTGTGCCACCGATCCGGCCGTTGGAGACGTTGCACAATGCACTTTCGTTGCGGCAATTGGATGAGTTTTTGGAACGAGTGACGTCGGCGCCGATGCCTCGCACTCCCACATCGTCGCCGCCTAAAAATCCATCAACACCAAATTTAACGCCTGCACCGTCGTCAGGACAATTGGATCGATGTTTGATGTTAACAACATCATCGGATCTTCTCACTAGTGGCATTAATTCGAGCCATGTTGAAAGCTCGGATGTAATTGCTCCGGTTAACAAAGAAAACATATCATCATTGTCAACAGCAACCGCCGCTGTTTCCTTAAAACTACAATCGCCTTGTAACAGTAAGTATACCTTGTATAGTTAGTGGACAACTTTAGTTTTCAAAAAAACTTCTTCAATCTCAATCTATTTATCGATATATATTTATTGCACAAAATGGAGACCCAGAGAATTCTAACAAAAATTCGCAGAAAAGAACCCAATAAGTCTCGTATTTCTTAGGCTTTGTTTAGTAAGTTGGTTTAAGATTTCATGCAGTTAACTGCACAGTAAAACTGAAAGTGTATAGAGGACTAACTAAAAAAAAAGCTTTTATATACCTCTCTAATACTATATTATGTTTAACATTGTATAACATTATTACAAAATTGGAAAAAAATATTTTATATAAAGAACCATCACATCACCGATGTAAACTTAATTCCATATCTACACTTTATTCCTTAAAAATGTATTATAACTTATACAGAGTTCGGCAGAAATAACTCCCTAATTTTCCAAGAGTCTTGAAAATCGTACAAGGTTTCAAGGATGGGTCAATAATTGAACAAGACCGAGGATGCGCTGTAACCGATCATGACGAACCAACATCTTCCGCACTGCTTCTCTAAATTTTCATATGAAGCCCACGCACTTGAACCAGCCCTCTCCTCCGCGAGTCTCCAAAATAATAAAAGAACCCTAATATGCACCGACTCCTTAGCCTGTCTCAAAGCCATTGAATCCCCTAACACTTTTTCCAACCAAAAGATATCTTATATCCAAGTTAACATAGCCTCCCAAGAGGAATCAGGGAAAATGATAAACCGTATATGGATCCCTTCATAAAGGACATAAAGGGCAATGAAAGGGCTGACGAGAAAGCTAAAAACGCAATCACTGTACACCCAAAGCACTGTACTAATGACCTCAAAGTTAAAGCACGTTAAAATGAAAAAAAAAAATGTTCATAACAAAACCTCGATGTTCTCCCAACCTCACGGCATGGTGATGACTAAAAACGTTATTATGTGCACTAAAAAGAACTTACTCTTCTCTCTAACAACGTTGGTGACTTGACATTTATTTTTTTTAAATTGGGGAGCTATTTCTATCATACTCTGTATAATACGGGCAGCCATTTTGTAAGTTTTTAAAATTTGGCTTGTATAGGCTACTAAATATTATCGTAAAGATAGTTCCATTATTTCATATAAGTTTGTGTATATTAAACTAGATTTCCACTCTTATTATATATACTAGCTGATCCCCGCCCGCTTTGCTGAGCGTATTGAATAATAGAAACCTTCACCCAAAATAATAAATTTTAACAGAAAAAGATAAATAGATATTTCTAGACTTTTGATTCGTAGAAAGTTCATCAAAATTTGTTAAACTACTTTTCCAGGAAGAGATATTGGCTCTCTCAAGTTCTATACGTTTTAAATGTCAGTAAACGTTTCATTGTCCGTCAATGATCTGCTCCTATTTATCGTAGCGTGATGTTATATAGCCTATAGCCTTCCTCGATAAATGAACTATCCAACACTAAATTTTTTTTTTCAATTCGATCCAATAGTTGCTGATATTAGCGCTTTTAACATAACAAACAAACTTTTCAGCTTTATAAGTTAGTATAGACTAGTCTAACTTAGGTATTTACCAGGCTTGGATTAGTCTCATAGGTCTGATTGGGCAAATGGGTCTAATGGGTCGGTCTAGTAAAGGGCCATTTAGTTTGCAGCACTGGCTGCTTGTAGGATTTTTGTGGAAAGTGTTTCGGAAGCCAATATTTCTAAAATGCTCGGGGTGTTTTTAGGTCCCAGTTCGGGCCAGGTATTCATCATTTGACCTAATTTAAATAGTCAGAGTTTTCAAAAGTTTGAATTTTTAATATCAATTTGCAATCTCCAAAATCCGTTTGGTTTTTTCATTATATGTATAAG
The DNA here is from genome assembly GCA_958496155.1 of Sisyra nigra. Taxonomy (NCBI): domain Eukaryota; kingdom Metazoa; phylum Arthropoda; class Insecta; order Neuroptera; family Sisyridae; genus Sisyra; species Sisyra nigra. The sequence continues at coordinate 49,173,837 of OY292316.1, forward strand.
ATCCAATCCAGACATATCGTGGCCTTTTTTGAGAGGACCTTTTGAAAATCAGCTATAGCACACGGAAAAAAATGTGTTGTAGATTTAACAACATTCCTTGTTAATTTTACAACATTAACTAGTAGTATTTACCACACTAACTAGTTAAAATGACTCCATGATAATATAATGTAGTTGAATTTTTGACAGTTTATTTGTCAAAATTATTGGTTATGTTGTACGCGCCGCATGCGCACCATTAAAAATCTTAAAAATATAATTATAGAAAAAGGTAAAGATGGCTTTGATGTTTTTTTTCTCAGCCGTTTTACAACATAATGGAGTAAATTGTACACTGTATATATAGTATTATATACACCAAAAATGGTAACGATTACAAACTTGTTAAAATTCGTGGCGTAACAGAAACGCCAAAATTTGTTAATTGTACAACACTCAGCAGTTGTAACAGCTACATATATTTACTACACTATGGTAGTAAAAAATACTATACGTTAGAGCTGAATACATCAAAGTGTGTTATCTGCTGTTACATTTGTGATTATAGTGAACACAAAGTGCAGTAAAAATATTACTAGTTTAGTGTTGTAAATTTTACACCAATATTTTTTTCCGTGCAGCATTATTATTTTACAAAAATGTTTTAAATATAGTCAAAAGTTACCATTAGATGTGTACAAATTTTACATTAATTCATTTGAAAGTTTCCTCAGGAAAGGTTCTTGGAAAATCGTTTTTTTTGGGCCTACAGACTGTATATAACTTGTTAATTAAATGAAACCCATTAATCCTAAAAAAAGATTGAGAGATGTTGTTTTTGAGTGTACACTAAAAGTTTATGATAATTTTAACGTGGTCATCAAACTATTACAGCTTTATTTGTAATAAAAGCCTTAACTGAAAGCCGATAAAAATTTTTAGACATTTTTACAAACGTTCAGTTTGTGGTTCCCAAAGATGGTTACTATGACGATGAATCGAGCGACGAAGATTTATCAATTCGCCAGCACGAAATGAAATATCTAAAAACCGCGATCGATTCCCATCTCGGATGCGATCTACTTCCGCGATCAAATCCGAGAAAAATCACCGAGCTGAGTGAAACATTTGTCCGCGAGCACAGTAATTGTTTGTTGAAAAAAATCGCGTACACCAACATTATAGATAATTGTACGAATGACTTTATTTACGGCGTATTAAAACATCAAGCGGTTCCCTCGTCCGTGGCAAACGTGCACTCGTCCAGCGTATACTTGAATCGTCCGATTTTCTCGTCGAATATCACGAATTGTGAGTTTGACAACGATCAGCAGAGTGTAAGAGATGTAATTGTTGATCAGGTGAAGAGACGAAAATCTTCGACATCAACACGACTGCGGCTGCTTTTCAATAGTTCACAATCAATGATGAATTATGTCAGTCGAATGATGTCCACTGTTTATGGGCACTTGCACAAATCGGGCGAGTGTCAGGAAAATGGTGGATGTACTTCGAAACCAATGAAAACGTCTTATACGAATACGGCAAGTACGGAATTTTTTTACTCGGCGTTGGATATTGAGAGTGACGACGCTGAAACGGTTTATTATAGTATTACGACAACATCGTCTGGATGTCAATTTGAAAAAGAAATCGATCCGAAAGCAAGTGGTTTTGATGATGAACTTGACTATTAGTATTTTTTTCTACTTGTATTTAATGTTGTAATAAATGTTGTTTTGTAACAATTTTGGCATGGTTTTTCTTGAATACTTTATAGGTATAGGATGGAGTGGACCTCCAAGTTTTGTGTCGAGCAGCGGACCATCCTCTCCCACCGGTCTTTCGGATTTTTGTTCGCGAGAAAGTAGCGATATGTCGGCGAGTTTAATAAGCAGTGATGGGTATATGCCTTGTTCTGTTTCTTTTGTCTGTTAATTAAGAGTTGGTTTTTTTATGATTTAGTTATGTTGGAACGAGTGGTGGAGGAACAAAAATGACGCAAATCTTTCCAACAGCTGTCGATCTCGATAGTGACTTATCGAATGTGGGTTTGGTGATGGGAAGTGCAGAGGTTTTGGGTGAATGTAAAGGTGGGTTGATAAGAAAATAATCTTTACCAGGTTCTTTAGGTTGGATCCAGGACCTCCTCTTTCTTATGGTATAAAATTTCCATTTTTTTTTTAGGTGATTTGAATAGTGGAGAAATCACACCTGTTTCGGCCGAATCTGAGTTCGATTTTAACACGGGGGATGCCACGGCTGGATCGACGGCTGATACCGATGTCACAGTGACTGAAGATTTGTTTGAGGAATCTTCAGTGGCACCGTTGCCCATTGATCACGAGAATATGTCAAGTGTCGACACGGACAATTTGGTGGCTGTCGAGAAGAAACGTGCCGCGTCGTTCAGTTGCCAATCGCACGATAGCACCAGCTATCAATTTCCGAACTTTTACAACAACATCTTTCCGGGGAAATCAAACATCAACACAAGTTCGGCGACCAGTTTAGACATGCAAGACATAAAATGTAACGCGTACAAAAGACAAAACAGTACACCAATTACGTTAGATCAAACGGCCGAGAGTGCATCCACGTCTAAATACGGCAAAGAAACGCTGAACGAATCGAAAAATCTTTTTACGTCCGACAAAAAATGGACAAGTTACAAGGAAAAGTTTCTCGTATCCAAAGTGACGACTCCCACCGAGTCGACGCCTTTCGGTGGAAAAAATACAAATGAAATGTTTGAGAAGAACGTGGTCTTAGGTAATAATCTGAACGAGACGTCCCATGGTCAGGTTAATAAATGTGAAAAAATGGAGTTGAAAAGTATGAAAATGATGACAACACCCGGTGCTATTGTTGTAAAGGAGGCGTTTATTGAACCCCCAAAAATAAATCGCGTTGTAAGTTTACATGAAAAACATGTCGATACTATTTCAAGTTCACGACGTGCCAGTAGTTCGGATGTGGTGAACGATTTGAGTGAATCAGCCTACGTGCATTCACCCAAAGTAAAAAACCAAAGTTCCCGTCGTAGTAATAGCGAATATGAAATTAAAAAACTAAACGTAACACCATCAACGAGCCGTCCGGTTGCCGGTCACAGTTTGTTCTCGGAAAATATGAAAAAGGCATCGGAACATCCGGTGAAGTCGCAACGTTTCACCACAACTTTGGTCGATGAAACTAATTTGGGAGTGAATCAATCGTCGCGGTTTGATTCGTCCGAGAATCGAGCTGATGTTTTCGGTTCTGATTTAAGTATGGAATGTAGTGGCACTAATCAAAATTTATGGGAAGACGAAGATTTGTCGTCGTCCTTATCGACGACGCCTGTGTTGACTTTGGCCAGCAGTTTAACTGACCAACCCTCGATCACACACGGATTTAATATTAAACGAGATGAACCCAGTGCAAAATAGAAGGATTTGTCTTTTTTTTTTGGATCAGAGGGGAAAATGTCTGTGATTGCATTATATTTTTGGTTGGTATATTAATTAAATGAACAAATACTTAAATAAAAATGATATAATAAATTAAATAAATACTAAAAATTATTCACTAATTTTCCTTAATTTCACCTATTATAGTATTTTGAGGGGTTCGATCTTTTAGTAAAGCTCAACTATTGTGGTAGGTATCGGTTCTTAATACTTGTAAACAATTTGAACATTTTTAACCAACTTCAAATAAATAAAAATTATAACAAAATGAAAAACCGACTTCAAAACAAATAAAAAAGTGGTTGCGTGTACTAATGTACGCACGTGAGAAGTTATACTTCTTTGGTATCATTAAAAATTAGTTTTTATTAATTTTATTCAAATAATCAATTTTAAAAAACTGTAATTTAATATTTAATAATAATAATATATATATTTAAAGATATAATTATTAAAAATTAAATTAAGAGAATAATATTTTTATTTGTATCAATAAATAATATCCAAAGAAAGCTACAAGACGTTTATAAAATTTGTCAGGATCATTTTTCTGGTTAACAATTCATGCATGTCATAACGAAGCTTCATAGAACTTGCGAAATAAAGTAAGTAGCTACTTGTCAAAGTATGTAAATGTCTTAATCTTATTCATATCTTGTGTTACTAAATTATTATTCTAAGATGGTTGAATCATTTCAGAATCCCAGATTTCGTGATAACTAAGAATATGCATGTTAATAGGCCAATTAAAATTTTCAAAAATTAATTTCTTTCTCAGGACTTTTTTTCTTGACGAAAACCATATAATAGCATATATACAAGCCATAAAGCAATAAATGCATTTACGAAACGCATCGACTCATCGCTGTTTATCACAAACCTGTCCCTGGATGACCTCATTTTGATGGTGAGCGACAAGTAATTTCTTAAAGCGACTTTTTTTAAATGAAAGATGAATAATAAACGCACTATTCGCATTTTTAAAAAAAGGTGTCACTCTAAGGGTTGATGTAAAAAACCACCCTCAAAAAATAAAAATAATATTTTTCATCATTTATAGATTTACAAAATTTCTGAAAAAAATATATATATTACGTTTTATCTATATCTACGTATAGTTTGAAGTTCATGAAAAAATCTTCAATAGTTTTCTAGAAAAAAATTTTAACGTCTGGAGTAGTTTCCCCCATAACTCCAATACAAGTGGGGGTAGCGGGTTAAAATTGTGCAACAATAAGTTTTTCATGAAGAGGAATCAGCACACGAAAGCATTTTTCAAAAACCGCCTGGGGCACTTTTCTTATGGCAATTGGGCTAGATCCTTTGTGTAGTAGGGGAGAGTTGGATAATACCGCGCGTCTGATAATTCCGTGCATCAACGTATTGTAAAAACTAAACACTTCTAGTGTTATTTAGCACTTAAAAATCATAACTCGAAGCGTTTACTCCTCCCCGCGTGCACGACCAGTATGCTCCGAGCAGCGACGGAATAATATATCGTTTAAGGTTTTACTGTCGTTTCTTATAATTTGACGTTGATTATTGCAACTTGTCTCGTAATAAGGCTGGTTATAGGTATAACTGAAACGTACCAGTTTTATTTTAATTCAAAGATTTGCTAATTTTAATACCTAGACCACTTAGACATTAATAAAATAATAAATGTAGGACATAATTTTTGTTGAATTAACGAATCTAAGTTTCTGTCATTATTGTTCTAAAATAACATCTTAAGTTATAGAAGAATTATCTGGATTTGGTTAAACTCAATTTTTTAAAAATTAATTCCAAGGTTACTCAAAGAAATTCACGATATTATTACGGGCACAGTTTATCAAACCTCCGCACGATATTATCAAATCTGTATGATAATACCACGGTCGAAATAACTAATTTCTGTTAAATTTTTTAAACATTTTGTCATGCTCCATGTGTAGCTAAACAAATTCTTTACTATCTAACTGCATTTTTGAATCTGTACATCAAATTCTGTCTTAATTATAAGACCAAGTTCAAAAAGGCGCGGTATTATCCAACTCTCCCCTACACATTTTTAAAATTACAGATACATATGTGACATTTGGCATCGTCAAACGCGTCAAAAGTTGAAATACATTTTACTTTAACGCGTCGTGAGCGTACCGTCCGTCACGTCGCGTCGCCGTCGAGTATAACCATTCCTATGTAATTCTATATGTTTAACTTTTTTGACATTTTTAAGCGTCACCGTCGTGGACGTTTGACTCATGCATTAAACTACAAAATACCAATAACTTATTAAACCTTTTTACAAATGATCTTTAATATTTATTTCCTTGACTGACACCAACTCCAAAAATCCTTTTTATTTATTTTGAAGTCGGTTTTTCATTATTATAAATTTAAATTTATTACCTTAATAAACCGGTTTAGGTGTAAATATTAAACTGTTCCCGTTTTTCTCTTTGGTATTTTGTACTTTGTTCCTTTGTGTAAACCTTTTAATAACGAGCTACACTAAAACCAGCTACATACATAAACTAAATAAATAATTACTTAAGAATTAAGACATTTATTTTGTTGAAAAATCAATTTAAACCCGCGACCATTGGTAATTTGATTGGTCCGTACTGGTAAAATAAACGGTCCTGCCGTGGTGTCTGTAACGGGCGCGTTTTGTTGAAAATCTGCTATCAAAGTTCCATCATTAAAACGATCACCACATAGTCGAATTCCATTGATTATGATATAATCATCGGGACAGTTAAATATTTCGACACCCGCTTGATCCGGAGGGAATAAAAATGAACCATCTGTAAAAAATGCACTTTCAATTAATGCATTGAAATGTTATATCATAACGAAATTACCTTGATCAAGATTCGTTAATTGAAACGGAAAAATTTCTTGTTCTCTCACATTTTGAAATGTTATCGTGCAATAACCATCCAATTTTTTTATACAAATTGCATAGTTTAAATTGCTCTGAAAAACCAAATGAAAAACTCTCAACGATACAGGTAAATCGTTTTATACAAACCAAATATCCCGGTTGATTTTGTAATATGATTGAGCCTCCAGTTTGATAGTTAAAACTTTCAATCATTCCTGTGACAGTTTCATGTATTTGCAAACAATTTGGCTGATAATTGGATCGCTCCACTTGACTTATTTGAGTTATTAAAAGTCGAAAAATTCGCTGTTGATCCGTGTTTGTAATAATTGTGAACATGATCGGTCCTTTTGATTCATTCACGTCCAAATAAACTGAAATTTCTAAATGATTATTCTGAATTTTTCGATAAAATTCACGTACTGTGTTGTCCGTTATTTAATCCACATATAATTGGAAGTTGATTGTTTCGATTTTGACCCGAAATTATAAATTTGTCATCGTTACAAGTACCATTTGTCGGTGGTAAAAGCTAAAATAAATCCTAATGAAATTCTGTTTTTTATAAAAATTTATTTTTTATTACCTCAAACATTTCAAAGTCAATACGAATTTGAACGATGTTAATCGTTGATTTTTCAATCAAAAATATACAGTTTAACTTGTTAAAAGAGGGTTGAGGATATTGAGGGCTCACAAAATATGCAGTTCGTCGCGATGTTTGTTGTCCACATGTGTATTGAACTGAAATTTAAGATGCATATTATAATAGATTTACAATTTTGCATTGCTACAATAATAATAGAGAGGATGTTTGGTGCCTAGACGTTTTAAAAGGAAATAAATAGGTTTCTCTTGTAGTCAGGCATTGAGATCACCTCTATACGACATAAGCGATTATTAACAATTTAGAAATGAGACCTTTGGAAATTCAAAGTTAAACCTTATTGAGCTGCAGTTTTTCTTAAATACTCACAAATACAACAAACTCCAAAACTAGCAGCACACGGCCCAATAGAAAATCCACCCATTTGCCGACACTCACTCTCATGAAAACACGTCCCATTGCGTATTCCAAACACAGACGAACCAACATAACACGGCTCATTTTCAAATCGTAAGACCGTAAATAAATTCAACGGATTTAACATTCGACTTTCCGAGTAAATTTCAGATAAATCATTCACATCATTCGGTTGCGACACTATCAATCGTCGATCATTTTCTTTAACAAAGAAATCACCTCTTCTGTTACCCTCCATTTGTTTCATTTCCAACAAATGTGTCACGGCTAAATCGGCCAATATTTTCCACCAATTTCCACGTTTCATCACCGCATTTGTCTCCGATCGAGTTTTCGATATTCTCTGAACATGTCGCGGAAAATCGTCACCGATTTTCCTATTAAAATCTTCGTAATGATATGTTGATTGGTTTACAAAACTTTGCCAATTGTCCAAATACGAGTCTAAAAGTGACAATCCGTGTATAACGTTCGACGAGTAATTTTCACATGATACTTGTAAGACTTGTAAAAGCGCGATTATTGATAATATGAAAATCATATTTTTGATATACCTAAGTTTTATGGTTTGAGATGAGACATCGTTGTACTGTGTTGGTGTCTTCAGTGAAACTAGGTTTTGGTTTTACGCAAGTGTCACAACGATTTTGATTTAGTCGATTATAATTTAAGTGTGAGAGCAGAGTTGTGTCGAGATTTCAATGCTTCGTTAATTGTAAATTAAACACGGAAGACTAAGGGAGGGCGGCGAAATCTAAAAATTAACTAGACTATAATAAACGGCGGTATTTCAAGCATTGTTTAAATAATAAATTTGTTTAATACGATATATAACTAAATTAAATGCAAATTTAATATAATAACTTTAATAGTTAATTTTCCGCCTTAAATATAAAAAGATATCTAATGGTCAAAGATAAAAAATATTATTTGTGACAAATCCACAAGAAATATATTCCGATGTTAGTGCATCGAAAATTTCTCAAAATCTTTCCAGTTACTTACAGTTTAGCTGTTTTTATACCTGATTTAAATTGCATGATCAATGACTCTTTTATTAATAGGTACATAAATATGATTTGTTAATTATCGCATTGTCTTTCATAGCCAATAAATTTAAATTAATTTGTGATATCACTTAATGAGGGCTCATTTGGAACAATCAATAATCTTTAGTTCCATCGCTTTTATCTGCCGATGATGCGTTATTCTTTGTTTCGTCAGGATATTAGCCTTTAATACTCCGTACTTGATCTCTTCATCTATGTGATAATCTACCTCTTGATCTTCGTCCTTCCACCTTTCTCTGAAATGCAAGTTTCTCGAAATTGTCGTATTCTCGTTTCATGGTATGTTATTGACAGTCTTTCTGCGAATTTTATCTCATGTAGGTAGGTATTATCGATTTTTCAGTCCAAACTACCTATTCATAGTGTAACGTTTTTACGAGTTCTGTAATTGATGTTTGAATGACAACAAATTTATTTTTATTAAATGTTTATTTAATTACATTATTTACACTTTAACAATGATTAAGTTCATTGTTACAATAGTCACTAATTGTCACTCACTGTTTATATTTTACAATTTACACTGCACTGTTTACATTTTATTTAACACAATGTTCACAATTTATTTAACACTCACATTAACACGTTAACAATTTATGTATAACTCGGTTGACGATTTATTTATGACTGTCCTGCCTATGTTTATCTTCTCCGTATATCGAAACTTGGCCATCTCTCCAGAATATTCCTACCCCACTTATTCGGTTTCTATAACTTTTGATTTTACGAACTTTTGTCTTACGAACTGTCCTTTTTCTATCCATAAGGAATTACAGGTAGAAACTTCCAACAAGATTGTCCTCTTTCTCATACATCTAGTAATTCCTTGATTCTTGATTGGTCAATCTCTTCGCGCCATGGGGGTCCGACCTCTTGAGAACGTTCTAGAATCTAGATGTTCCGCAAGGTTTTTCCCATCCTACAACCACGTCGCTCCCCATTGGCTGGTTGATTGGCTTGGCCCACCCACGATGAAGTACAACCGGCTGAGACTGTTTAAAGAGCAGACGCCACCCTCAAACTCACAAAATGGCGACACTCCTCACCCTTAAAATCTGTTCCTTGTTCCTTAGACTGTGACAATAGTATACGCTGCCGATACTAAATTTCAAATGCTTGTATTCTATGTACCTAAGTGTAAGTCGAATTATTTATTGTTCTGCGGCATGAAGATTGAAAATGTTTTATCAATCTGATTTACGTATTACTGGTAATTTGACGATCTTTCCATATTCATTGCAATGCGTCTTCTTATTTTTTTGTTTCATCCACCCTGATTCTTTATTAAAGCTCTCAACTCCAGGTATATCAAATTGTTGTTATTTCCTCGAGAGGATCATATTCATGAGAGGTTTTTGAGGTTTATAGTTATATTCTTATTAAGGTTTATCTATAAATCTAGGTTTTTTGTTTTCGACTGTGATACTATCTAGCATTACTTGCATTTCTTCTTCATTTTTAGCCAGTATTTGTAATTAATATAATTTGTTAATTACCTATATACATCACGATTTGAAGACATTAGAAGTTTAATCGAGATAATAAAATACAGCCTAAAAATGCTACATACTTTAACAATATTACTGAATGATTTAAAAAAACGTTTCGATGCACAAAAAGTATACTAATATGTTGTAAAATATTATATACATTATGCCTATTTAATCTTCAAAGCCTTTATATCTTAACGATCAGTAACCATTTTAAAATACCTAACCTATATAAATAAAAGTATAGCTGTTTTCCTGTGCTCGGTTTTAACTCAAAAACTATTGGATAGGTTTCGATCAATGTTTGTTTGTTTTACTTCTTATATACTTGGTCCTTATCTAAAAAAGAATTATCATGATATCTTCATTAAAAACAAGGTAATTAAAGTTTAAAAAAAATCAATTTTTACTGCCGCAGGATCTTATAAACATGAATAGTTTAAAAATTGTATTACTTATTAACTATACACCAGGAGCAGTTACGGATCCGGAAAGAGCATTCAAGGAACAATTTTTCAAAAATATAAATAATTAAAAAGTGATTATTTGGATTATATAGCAATTTTTATTTTTAAATATACAAATTTTTGAAAAATTATTTATTAATTAATTAAGAACTATATACTTGGAGCACTAGCGGATTCTGAAGGAGCAAGTTAGGAACAATTTTTTGGCATATAGTTAAAAATGTTCTACGCTAATTATAACTTCTTTTCAGTTATTTTTAATATATTTTTGCTTTCAATTTTTTGAAATGTTTTTTCTCTGTAATTTAAATAAATGTTCTTAACATAATAACCTACGCAGACGACGTCGCTGGTATGAGCTAGTTAAGAATATAAGTTAATAAAGAAAAAAAAACTTATTAAAAGAATCTCGTGGAATCATTGAGATATTGTGCTATTAACAAGATTGAAGAATAAATAGATATCATAACTTTAACAAATAATTTATACTTTATTTAATTTTCTAATAAATTTTAAAATTAATTTAATAAATATTATAAATTTCGTATTACTTTTGAATACTTTGTACAATAAGTTATTTAACTAGAAATAAATAAATTTCACTAAAGATTTCCAATAAAGATAAGGAACAGTAAAGTAAGGATCGAGAAATAAGTGTAATAAGTTGTGACTTTATGTTTAAGAGTTAGACTAATAATTTGTTAATTACTTTAACCTATTTTGTGTTTTACTTATTTCAAGCCTGCATTTTTTGTGATATCCGGCACAAATCCATACGATTCCGTAGGATATCCATTGAAATTGGGGCCATGATCGATATTTTGTGACTTGGCACTTTCATTATCCTCCCCATTGTCCTCATTTTCAGCAGCCTCTTCACTCTCCGAACGCAACGGTTTCGTCAGTCCCGTGCACCGAATGAAAAACTTCAGCTCACTCACGACTTCTTCACGAAGCGACTTTTTCTGCTCGTAACTGCGTCCGATTGCACCCAAAAACATTTCAATAAACGCCAACAAATAGGCACAGATAAAACCAACAACGACAACCAAAAACACACCGCCAACATTTGCAAGTCCCAGTTCACTTACATCTGCACTAGAATCATCTGTCTACAACCCAAAAAAAAATTAAAATAATTTTCCCCAAGACTACTATGGAAATAATACCTGACAAGCTCCACCACCACGTTTTTCTTTCCACCATTTATTCTTCATTTGCGTCAACTTTCCTGATTCTTGCAGTTTTAATACCGCTGTACTAAGTGCATTTCGATACGGTGCATCTGATTAACAAATGGAAAAATTAATTATTCAATTTGTGATTGGTTTTAAGTTTTACTTTTTTTCATGGCCACGCCATATCCTTTATCGTCCAACAAGCCACCGACCTGCGTCAAATCACAGTGCCTTTCAATGATATATTCGATCGAAGTGGATTCCATCAAAAACGCATAGTTCGTGTATTTGGCTCGATTTACACCTTCATCGTTCGATCCAGTCATAACATGCGGATTTGCCGTCATATACTCTCCCATACGACGATACGTCGAATAATTGGATTCCTAAAACCATGATCATTGTTAAAACAATCGTAGTCAAGTCTTTCTTGTAAGTGGTACAGTAAAAAATCCCGCTGTAGATCCTCCACGTTTAGCTCCATATTCAATAACCTTTTGATTTCCTAAATCTTCGGCGTTTTTAATCGGCGAAGAAGTACTTTCAACGGTCAAGAACGCGGCTAAATTAGCTGTGTATGACGAGACCATAATTAACGTGAAAAACCACCAGATTCCAGCGACCATTCGTGTGGAAGTGGCTCTTAAAAATTAAAAATAATTAGTTGTTATTAATCATATTATGTTTGTATCTTACATGGGTGCAATTTCTGTTCCTTGTTGCAATAAACTTCCAACCGTGAACCAAAAGGAATTCGGTAAACTGAACTGATTCATCAACACTTCCGGTTCTTCAACACACGGATATGGATTTGTCCACTCATACGGACTAATGCGACCCATTACAAACAAAAGGAGAGACACTCCCACGTACGAGACACCCAAATAAAACCAAACATCTGACGAAAATGGGGCCATGAACGAAAACAATTCGGGTGGCATTTTCGTGGGTTTCTTATATAATATACTGATCCCTAACAAAAAATTTTCTAGTCAAACTGAGTTTGTCATCATAAGTTGTCCATTAACAAACCGAGATTCATGAAGGGCATCGTGAAGTCCACACCATTTTCCCGTTCGGATGTAATTGTCAAATCGGTCACAGCCAAGTCGGCTCTCTAAAGAACATAAAATTTATCAAGAATATGTTGTGAATGTTGAGGATTTGTTTTTTTATACTCCGTCTCGAATTTCACGAATCATTCCGTTCCATTCACCCGTTTCTTTGTTGACCGAGCCGTAAATGCTGTCGTGTTGTATGATGAAGGTGTAGTTGAAGCCTAACATTAACGACATTTCGTAGATTAAATCGATTCCGAAGCCTTCAAATCGATCGTTTCCCGAAAGTTTTTGAGGCGAATCTTTCAACATTCCATAGGGTGGAGTCTGTAGGTTAAAAAATAAACCAAGCAATTGGTTAAGAATACTTTATAATCTATATATTAATACGTGAAGCAAAAATTTTAAACCCCTTTTACCGAATATTATACGAACGGAGGAGTATGAAATTTGGCACAATTGAAGTTTATATGGGGAAGTTGCGTTATGAGATAATATTTTTTTATAATAATGCTTCAAAATACCTTAAATTAATGAAAAAAGACGTCACACACACTACCACGCGTTTGACACACACAGACACACAATACACACAAATATCTAGATTTTTAAATCTCAGTTGTTCAGTTTGACCACAGACTTCAACCATATTCCAAATGTCATTATTAAAACAAAATATTGTGAGAGGAATTTAATTTTGAAATTGTAATTATTGAAATTGAAGGAAACAAATTTAACCGATTATTTGATTATTGAGTAATATTATTAAAAATATATTTAAAAGATACGTATAACTTCAAATACACAACGTATCAACCATTTTATTTGGTCTTCATCAGGTGTTTCTTGATTATTATATAACGTATAAATAATTCATACTATATTCTTTTGGCAAAATCATTCAAATAAATTACACAAAAAATTAATTTAGGTAGGTAGGTACTATTTGAAAAAAAGCTTAGCTTAATTCAAAGTTTTAAACAGGACTTATGCAGCCTATTTCCAATTTTTTATCTTCGGCTTTTAAATAAAAAAATCTAAACATAAAGGTACTTTTGTTTTACTTTTGAACGTAGGAAACTCACTTGAAATTACTTCTGATGTTTCATAGTCATATTTTTTTTGTTTGTCTAAAAAATATTTCAGAATACTGTAATTTGAATTGACATATAACATTATAAAAAGAAAAATATCTGCTGCGTGGCGTCACAGTACTTTCTTTTACTTTCATTTATGAAACTCGCTGTTGGTTAAAAGAAATATATAAGCACCTTATAACTATACATAGCAGAACTACATGCATACAAGTATACAACATATATGTATTTATGAATTCCCAACCTTCACCCCAGAACCGGCTTTAATCAAATTTTCCCAAGAAAAAGTTTCAAATAAAAGTTTTAGCCATTAATAAGTCTAAGAACTATCATAAGCTTAAAGAAAATCTTTGCAGCCGTTTTCGAAAATATTTGAAAAAGCTCAAAAACTCCGAGAATAAAGTGGAGCTTTTGGTTAACCGATTTCAACTTAAAGCTTCACAGCAAAACAAGATATAATATGAAGGAAAATTTCCAAGTTTGGTGAAATTCGGAAAAGCGTTTGATACGATATGGCTGTCACACACAGGCACACACAGATATGTTTCTAAAAACTACTTTTTTGGAATTAGGGGACTTCAAAACATGTATGATATGAACGAATTGATATTTAGTTTTGAAATTTTTAGAGAATATTCTGAAATAATTTTGTAAAAGATTTATGGAAGAAAAAAAATAAATATTTTGAACCTCTACACCTATTTCCTCCCTTAACTTAAAATAAATATTTTCAATAATTATATGATGCACTTTCTTTAAATGAACCTTGAAGAAAAAATTAGTCAAGAAATTATTTTCCAAACATTCGCAAATGCAATTCGTTATCTGCTGTAGTTAGCTTAGTAACTAAAGTTTTTGAGGCAGTTACAAGTGAAGTGTACCATTAGGTATGTAAAAATTGTAACGAATTATGGTCGAATTTCGATGACTGGGCGACCTCTAGTAATAATGATTACTTAGAAATTTATAGTTTACCAGAGCAGTGAGAACACGAAACGTTCTGTTCACTAAGCTATTGAGACCTGAGTCATTTGATATTTGGAGACTGGACCGAGTCAGGTTCAATCCTTCAGTGGAATTCCACGTTCCAACTTTGTGCAATCCAAACTGAGTGAGTTCAACGATATCAAGCTGAAAATCGCTGCGGAATCCTTGATGATCAAACTTGATCATTCCTGTCAATCCCTTATGAGTCATCTATAAAAAAAATATATTTAAAACCAAATAAAATACATTGACTTATTGGTTAACTGTTTTCATATAGTTGATTAAACTGTATCCATGTTCCCAATTTTCAAATCCATCACAATCAAGCGATTTGGCGCTGATCACATGCGTGAAATTCCACTCGTGCAAGGCCCATGCCAGACTATGAACCGCATCATAGATTAATCCCGACTCGATTCTTAACGCTTGAGGTAACAATCCCTTATGCAAAGCCCGACCATTGCGTTGTTCTAATGTAGTCCAGATTTGAGCGGCTTGCAGCACATCAGGATCATCCGGATCGATTAAACGTACTCCCGTTATATTAGTACCTGCATGCTGAAACGGTTCCAAATCGATCGTATGAACATCCAATGTGGTTATAATAAAGTGATACTGGTCGGTTAAAAGTCCCACTTGTTGCGCTTGTTTCAGAATTTCAGGCAATTTTTCAATTGAACAATCCAAGACAAAGTGATACTCGCCTGATTGGCGGGCTTGACGAAGAATCGATCGATATTGATCACCAATGCCGAGATCGAGACGACGAATTGTCACCGTGTAGCCTTTGGGGTCGTACATTTTTAATAGTTCGTTGATGCGACCGAGACTTTCGCTGTTTTCGTAGAGGATTGTGAACGTTTTCCATTGCCAAGCCTGGACGAGGTCGACGTAGACTCGGGCTAGGGCTGGAGGATGTGGGTGCAGGTTTATGGAGCATGTGCCTCGGTTGGGATTGTCATTGCGCCATGTTTCGATATGAGGCATTTCCATGGTATCACAAATCGATTGGACGTATTGGGAAGTGCGTCCAGAGTTCGGACCAAATATTCCAATCACCCCATGACTAAGAAACTTACACACTAAAACATTTAAAAAAATTTGATTGAAATTATATCTTCTTGTTAGGGTTCCATGCGTTTTGATCCCCGGACAAAATATAGCATAATTTTGATTTGAAAACATTTAGTTTCGTATAAAACTTTGCGGTGTCAAGAAGTGCACATTCAGTCAATGGATGAAAATTGGGTAAACGAACAATGACTATCATTTATTTTGTTGGGGGGCCCCCAAACTCCTGCCAGGGGGACCCCCTAGACCCCTGTGGCTATTTTTGCAAATTTAACTCGGACACATGAGGGCCAATGTAACACTATTTCAATAAATAATTGGGGGTCAATTTAACATGTTTTTCCTAAAAAATTATTAAATACTAGCTGATACCCGCGATGTCGTCTGCGTAGGTTATTATGGTAAGAACATATTTAATTTACAGAGGAAAAACATTTAAAAAATTGAAAGCAAAAATATACTAAAAATAACCAGAAAGGACTTAGTGTAAAACATTTTTAACTATATGCCAAAAAATTGCTCCTGCAGAATTCGCCATTGCTCCAAGTGTATAGTTATTAGTTAATCAATAATTAATTTTTCCAAAAATTTGTAAATTCAAAAATAAAAATTGCCAAATAATCCAAAATAATCACTGTTTTTTTTTCAAAAATTGTTCCTTAAATACTCTTTTCAGATCCACAATTGCTCCAGGTGTATACTTAATTAGTAATTCAATTTTTAAACTATTCATGTTTATAAGATCCAACGGCAGTTGATGATGTCATAGTACAACAATACATTTATAAATATTTAACAATAATTAATAATTAAAAATATTGCAAAAATTTGATCAATTATTTGTGTAATGAAAAAGCAGATAGAGAGCTTAAAAAAAATTAATTAAAAATTATTTTGGGTTTTATAGTGATTTTAATTCTTGAGTTTGAAATTTTTAAAAAAATTTAATTATTAATTAACTATTAACTATACACCTGGATCAATTGCGGATCCGGAAGAGCATTTAAGGAGCAATTTAAAAAAAAAAAAACAAAAAAGTGACTTGTTTGTATTTTACAGCAATTTTAATTTTTAGTTTGCAAATTTTTGAAAAATTAATTATTAATCCAATTGGATAAATTGCGTATTCTAAGGGAGCAATTTTTTAGCATATAGTTAATAAAAAAAAAATTTCTCGCTAATTTAACTCTTTCTGGTTAAAAAATATATGCAATGATAAAAGGGAGTGTTGAAATGTATATTGATTATTGTAACGGTTATAACTTAATTATAACTTTATAAATTATTACATTCTAGTTATAACATTATAACTAAAATTTGAATTTGTATTTACAGTGAAATATCAAAAAATGCTAAAAGAGAATTAAAAAAAAGCAAAAAAAATATTTTTTAAACAGAAAAAAAATTGAATTCAAAAAATATTTTATTTATTTTAATAACTCGCTTAGCTGCATGAAGTCGTACCGCGTACGCTGAAATATGAAATAATCATTAGGCAGTGACAGGAGAAACATTCTATCATGCACATTACACCGTTTGCTTCACTCTATCAAAGCAACGAAAGAACAACGAAAGCATACGCGTTTTGCTTGTAAAAATAGCAATTTTTAAAACTTTAATTATTTTGTTTTTAATGTAGATATCGTGATAATTCTTTTTTTAGATAAGGATCAAGTATATATGAAGTAAAACAAAAAAAAAATGATTGAAATCTATCCAGTAGTTTTTGAGTTAACAGCGAACATTGGAAAACAGTTATCTTTTTTTTTTTTTTTTGGTGTTTTAAGTCGCTTTAACAGCTTAGGTCATATCACGACTGTCTAAACACAGAAAATTTCTGTTGGTCAATTTTAATCTTAGGTCGATGATCTTAAGTCTAGGATTCAACGGGAATCGAACCCGTACCACTTGACGCATGTAGTGGAGAGAACTACTGCCTCTAACCACTGCGACAATAGGTGGCCCAGCTATCATTTTATTTATATAGATAAAAGATAAAATCATAGTTATTTAGCTCAAAAAATTTTTATCAGAAAATTGTGAGGTTTTGAAATTACATGAAATATTTTATTGCAAATATTTTTATCAGGGGGATATTTTGTCCGGGGATCAAAACGCCTGATACCTATTGTTAGTGCACTTAGGTAAAAACTTCTTTTGGTTAAATATTTTTTTTCTGTTGTTAGTGGCTACCTACCTGTAATTTCGGTCACATAAAGTTATAGAAAGTAAGTAAACACAAAACAATGAACTTCTGTCTATATAGAGAGAAACTTTTAAATCATTCTAATGCAAGCAGCTGAAAAAATGTCTCAAGATTTTATTAGAACGAGATCAATTGATGTGACGCTTCATTCTTTCTAGAAGAGTTTTAGGCGTGTAGCTTACAATTTTAGTCAGCACTTGTCTAAGAACTGCAAATGACTAATTTCTTTCTTGAAAGCCCCCAAAAATTTTCTTTTTCAAAATAAAAAATGTTACAAACCGCATTGGGACGTGGCATAGTTATCATTATAAATAATCGTTTCGGCATCTCCGATTATCTGATGATTTGGAAGAATATCCGGATTCTGATTGATGACTTCGGTCGCCAAACGAAAAGCCACTTCTTGGTCATCGGTCAACGAATCAAATAAACCACCTGACATCGATTGACAATCATTAAACAATTCAAAGAAGCTAAAATATTTGTGATTCTTACCGAATCGAATAACATCTAAATATCCATTACCACTGTAACCCGCGACATAATTTTTCGAAGATAATGCAATAACCAAAAATATTGTCACCAATAAACATTTAGAATTTAACGTGAATCGCACCATTTTCTAAACATAAAACTTCAACGAGACATCGACAAGAATCTGGGTCATATCCAAATTATAAATACGCGATATATTTTTCACATAGAAAAATCTCAATGAATTTGAAATCTTTTCACATGATTTATGTCGATTTATAATCGTAGATGATTGAAAATCGTAAATCATCGAAGATTATTAGAAAGTTTATTGATGCAGTAGACGTTTTATTAGCGGGTAAGTAAATAAAATGTGCATTTAAAAACTAATTTACGACAATCAAAATTTATTTTTATAAATCGGAAAAATGTTTATCGAAACGTTTTCTTTTTCAATAAGCAGCTTTCAACGCTTAATAACAATCCACACACGGAACCAGTTGTAAATTGATTTGATGATGAAAAACCGCTCGTTTATTTCCTCTCTAATGAACCACTTTTAAATGGGAAATCACAACACTAATATTAGAACGTTTTAATTTTCCAGAAATGATCACATCATGCGACACTGTGTTAGAACACTGTAAGTCGTGAAAAACTCATTTTTTCGATGTCGTTTGTTGGTCACTTTTCGGTTGGATTCGTGGAAATTTGGCTCAAGATTTTCATAGTCACACACATATGTATATATGAAACTATAATCGTTACATGTGTAGATAAAATACAGAAAATGTATAAAATGATTGTCTAAAAATAGGTCCAACTCCGATCTATTTGTCTCATTTGAACGAGCCGAGGAGAGTCGGTTTAAAAATATTCTGCACTCACAACAACGTTTATTTCATACGCAATAATAGTTCTCTTCAAATTTGTTTGTTTGAATTATAAATGAGTTAATCCTTTGATAATTTAAATTGCTCACAGATTGTCCTAAAAGAAAAATGTAAACTGGTGATTTTGTCTTAAACAATGATAAACTTTCTAAATATAAGCTATGTTAAAATTACGCGTGCTTACAAAATATTTATTTTCTAAACCAGTAACTCTCAAACTGTACGACGCGGAGATCTGGTACACCTTAGCTGTGTTATTAGCGATATTCACTATAACCGATATGTATCGCTTAAAGTGAACAATTCGTTATAACTGAACATAACGTCCAATACATACATACATCTTGAAACATATAGGTACAAGTAATTGTGTAATGTATATGTATTTATTTTATTATCAAGGGAAAATAATTTAAAAATTATTTTGGAAGGGAAACTTTTTATGGCACTTGTTCAACTGCTAGTTTATTTTTTCTTTAGTTTTTTTAAAATTCCCTATATAGTGGAACGAGATGTTCCTCTTTCACCCTCAAGATCACTCACAAAATCTCCCGATTCAACTCGCGAAATTTTCCAAATTTTTCCTCGATGGAAAATGACTTACGAGGCATTGTTTCGTTTCCAAAAACTCAACTCAGACTTTTAAATGTATATGCCATATTTTAAAAATCATTTGCTGGTAAGCATTTTAATTATTATTTTTTCGACATTTGAAAATTTTCATTATTGTTTTTTGAACGTTTTTAATTTTAATTATTATAAAATTGTACAGTATAAACGGTTTTCTATGTATTTTATCTAAGACGGTAAGGTGTCAGTTTTTCGAATCACAATTCTTCGAAAAATTAATAATAAATAATTTTAGGGGCCGAAATAAGTAGAATAAATTTAGTTTTATTTGCCAGTTTACACAAAACAAATGTAATTGAAAAAAAAAAACTTTTATTTAGTAAATAAAATTTAATAATTTTTTGAACATTTTAACATATATTTACTAAACAAAAAAACCATGTAATTTACCTTTTTAAATAGGTACCTGTAAGTTATAGTTTACAGATTGTTCATTTTTGGTAAGATTAGCGTGGCGCTTAGAGAATTTGAAATCGCCCAACGTTATGCTTTTGTGTACCATAGAAATCGATAAATTTTGACGTCAGCATGAGGCTTAAGCAAGCCATTTGCAAAATTCAAGGTATGAGTAACTATGGGAACTTAGATGGTCCAATTTGAACACTCAATATTTATTGTTTGCGAACACGTTTTCAATATTAATCTTCCATTGAGTGATAATAATTTTCATTTTTTTTGCAATTCAAAGGACACATATTTTATAAACATCACAAATAACCCAAAATTTCAGGAATAAAACACAGAAAACACCATAAAATTAATGAAATTCTAACGAGTTTGAACTCAAGTAATATAGAAAATATAATAGGTAAAATAAACAATCCTTAGATACCACGTATTTTAAAGATGACTATAGATTTTAAAAATATTCTATAAATTTAAAATGCTCTAATAATGCAGGATCTGTATTCATAAAGATTTTCAATGAATTCTGAAAACTCATAGATATTTGCAGCATAATTTTTATGTTAAAACATTTAATTTTGTGTAAAACTTCGTAGTTTCAGGAAGTGCACATTCAGTCAAATAATGAAATTCGGATGACTACAATTTCTTTTGTTGGGGGCTCCACCAAACCCCCGCCAGGGGGCCCCCTTGGACCCCTTTGGTATTTTTAGTAGGAAATTGTTGAATGAATTCAAGGGGTGCTCACTTTCAAGGTTATTACTTTTCTCTGACGTCATTGGATTAAGATTTCTGACAGAACCATTAGATATCTGCTATAATTGGTTCTTATCACTACTATTGTTCTTATTACGCCAGGTTCTTATTACGCTCTATAGTTTGAAATTTCATTTCGTTTCATTTTGCTCAGTTAAAGTTCAAAATAAAACTTTTTTTATACACTTTATTTTATTTTAAACTTCTTTAGCAATATTGTTTATATTCCTTTTTATTTGTAATCTTTCTAGGTTTATCTAGTTAAAAAAGGTGGGCTTCTTTTCACAAAAAAAAAATAAGTTTCACTATGTTAATAGTTAATTTTTATGAACATAATAAATATTAATTTGATTTTTCTTTATTACTTTATTTAAATTGGATAATGGTGATATATCATATCAAAACACTGGTTTGTTGACTGACGCGGGAATTCAAAATTTATAGCTCAGTAAAATATAGATTCTAGAAGAATTAATATGTCTTCATTATTCAATTAAAATAAAATAACAGAGAAAAATCAAATTAACATTTATTATGTTCATAAATATTAATTGTTGACATATTGAAATTTAAATTTGTTGTTCAAAGGATTTAATATAACCTAAATAAAAAGCATATTTTATTAAATATAGTAGTGCCAACCAAATGCAGTCACCAGGTAAAATCCCCCACAAATCAACGATAGCTAATGGCCTTTAACGCCTCTACTGGCTTCTATCAGAAACATTAATCCGGTGACGTCATTTTCAGAGATCAAAGAAACGCCGCCTAGTCAAGTGAGCATACCTTATGTATCTAATAACCTTGGAATGAATTTATATGAATTAACTTAAAATAAATGACAGTTTCCATAGTTACGTCTTCTTAATTGACAGATTTATCAAAATCATTTCCCATAAGAAAAATGCGTCTTGAAATCCGGTTATTATCGAAAACGAAGCGAAAACTCGCAAATTAGCACTTTTCATTTTCGTTTTCTTTTGACTTGTTTTATCAGAAACCGTCGTCAATTCATGATGCCACGCTAACCTTACTCGCCCCTTCATTTTAAGTACTACAATTATCGCTATTTCCATTACGAAAAGAGATACAGAAATTGTAAAAAGTGAAAAAAAAAGTTATATGTACTAACACATTTATGTACCTATTTCATTTACCCTACCCGTCGTCGTTGATTTACACTGATTTTTGTTCAAAAACACCAACTCTACCTGTAGAAGTTGATTTAGACTGCATTATTTCGAAAAATTGTGCATTCGAAAAATTGTGTTTCGAAGAATTGTGATTCAAAAAATTGCGTTTTGAAGAATTGTGATTCGAAAAACTGGTCGGACACCATCTAAGACATATCACGGGACCCGAAGGTTTTGTACGTTACAACCGGTTGTTCATTATATCCAGTGTCGTTATAAACGATTTATACTGTAATTATAAATGAAAAAAATTTATTTAGTTCACCCTGAACTAGACCAAATACCGTAGAAAAATTAAGGACACCAAAAACCAAAAAAATTGGCAACCGCTTTGTTCTCGACAAAAAGAGTAAAATTTACACAAAATTGTTTGTGATTTCTTGAGAAGACAAAAGAAAAACTATAAAAGCAACAATAAAAATAATTGATCTGAAAATGTGTTTATTCAAGTACGTTTAACGACTGTCGTAAAAGGCAAATTAAGATCAACGAATAACACTCCACACAAACGCTATTTACTTTAACATCCATCTACTTAAGCTTGAAAAAAATGGAACACCCAAATATCAGAAGCACATAAAAGTATCAATAAAATTTAACACTAAAATTTGAGTGATCTATAGATAAATGTATGAAAATCAAATAATAGCAAATCCTTGAATTTTTATTAACAATCGTTATAAATAGTGAAAAACAAACATGAAAATAGATTGAATCAATAGTGAAGAATTATTTTCAACAATATAATCGGAATATTTCATTTGGTATTTTATTGAAGCCTTTAAAGTTTAATATTCTTGGCAAAGTTTTCTAATAACTTAACGTCGCGTTATTTGAATTCATATATAGATTTTAGCATAATAATGCACGTTCGGGTACGGATGCTGTAGGTATATGCTCTCAATACTCGTGATGATATTTACGAGTCGAGTTTTAATAAAATAATTTTATGATTCGTACATGTGGCTATTAAAATATTAATTGCATATTTTTGATTATATCAATGAATCGATTGGTGTTTTCATAGATGATGGATTTAGTTAATGAAAACCACATGTGTGGACTCTGTGAGAGGAAGACTCATTATATTTTCAATGTTAGGAAGTTATTTATAAAAGAGTATAAATATAAAAAAAAAACTTGCTTGTACTTTTTGATTTTTAAATTTGGAATGTTTACGTTTGGCTTTGAAAAGAAGAAAATTTACAAAATACAAGCCCATTCTCACAAGGTCTATCTGTGGTCGTTAAAAAAGGTAGAATATTGTGTACTGATATTAAATTTTTTATTCATTAGCTCTAGTTTAACCTGATTTTATTATGGCTAGTAAGTTCAGATGAGTTCTGATATATTTTGTTAAATTTGTAGTGCATAAATATTGATAATATACGGCCATGTAATGAGAAATTATATCAGATACCTTTTTCTTATATCGATACTCCAAAGGAAAGTTTATGGCAGAAGATGACCTTTTTTTCCCTTTTATCAGAAAGTTAGGTTAGGGCTCGTACTGCAGCTCCTTAGACTTATTGCACTTTTGTTTTGCTCATGTATCCCTGTTGTACAGGGATTCTTGCTTATTCCAGGTTCAGCATTTTGCCTAACAGAAGCAGTCCCTGTATTAAGCTTTGCGTGATTTTTGTCTGTTTGGAAGTCATTTATCCCATACAGGTGTCGTTCATACAGGGCATTCTATGAAAGCTTTGCATTAAAAATGACATGAGTTGCGTTTTTCTCCCCATCCCAACACAGTATGCAGTTGGGATCCTGCTGAGGTACCCCAATAGTCTGCAGATGCTTTCTCAGTCTACAGTGCCCGGTTATCAGTCCCGTTACTGTTCTGAGTTGGTTCCTTTCCAGCTGTAAAACCTCAGCAGTGAGCGAGGGGCAAATTATCCCCATCATTTTTTTGCTGAGCTTCTGACCGGAAATTTCTAGCCAGTATTTGTTTTACTGCTGCCTCAGCTAACTTTTTATCGCCCTTTTGACAGCAGATTTGGTAATTTCCACTCCAGGCTCCGGGCCCAGGAGTGGGGTCATCGAACCAGCCCTTGCGCAAGCATCAGCTTTTTTATTGCCTTCAACTCTCTTATGCCCCGGCATCTAACCAAGTTTGACCATGACTCGGTTGTGTTTGCCAGATCCTCCAGAAGTTGCCCACACTCCAGCACCAACTTAGGGCTGATCGTTGAGAAGAGGACCTTGAAAAAGAAGAATTTCTTGGCTCAGAAATCTACGAACGTGGTCCTCTAAAACGTTCACAGAGTTATTCAAAGCAGCTACCAACAAAGAAAATAAGACCCAGAATGATCGCCGGTATTCGGATCGAATAGGCACTCCAGGAAGAAGAAATATTGAGAGCTCAAAACTCGATTACAGGCACGCTATTTTGCTTAACCGTTTTAGTGCCATTGATTTTTACTTGTATATGCTTAAAAATGCCAACGAAATCTTCGTTTTTGATGTAATTTATTAAATCTTGGGCAATAGTAATAAAATAGAAAAAAAATCCTTTTTATGTTGTAATTACTAATAACATTATGATTTGAACTATATATAACACTTAGAAAGATAAAAAATACCTCTTCTACAAACATGCGTGCTAAACAACAACAGGTTTTGCGAGCGCTATCGCGCTCGTGGCACTTTAGAGTAGTTCGTACACGAGCGCGATGGCGCTCGTTGGCACTTTAAGGGTTAAATATGGGTACCTCATAGGGTATCTATATAAAAATATGCTATGCCTATTTAAAACAATGGGAGAAAGGAACACACAAGTATTCTAAGTTTGGGGTACTTACGATTCGACAAGAAAAAAAAATTGTATTACTGTACAACTGTTACTGCCATATCTCAAGATTTTTTCAGCAAATAGGCTCGGTCCTCACTCAGAAAATTTTTCAATGCCAATTTTCAATAAGACAATACAGCAATTTAAGGAAGATGAAACTAAAGTACTTAGTAGTAATTCTCAAAAGCATAATAGAGTCGCTAGTATTGAGATTTTTTGCACGAAAGTGGACATATATAGAAAGTACATCATAATATTAATTGTTGATTTAGCTATGCTTCAGGTATTTATTTGGCCTAAATCAGGTATCTTAAACACGTGGTACATAAATGGTCTAAACGTCGCTACATCAACAATTAGTAGTATTGTCATAGTCTTGGGAGCCTGAAGGGTTGGCCTCACGATTGTGTTGGCCTCCCTCCTTCGACCGTCTTAGACCTTTTGTCTGATTTTACGCTGAGTACCCCAACGAAGCGTGAAGGGTAGATAAAGAAGGGGCGTAGTCGAAGTTTGACCAATAAATGCTTACTTGTCAGATTACAAAGAAGATAACGCTTAGAAATTTCTACGTGGAATTCTTAATGGATGGGAAAAGGACAGATCGTAAAACAATTGAATCGAATGTTCTACCAATCGAATAAGTGAGGTTAGAATGTTCTGGAAAAACGCCCAAAATTTCTGCAGGCCTGCAGACGAACGAGTTCACTTGTAAATAAATCGTCAATACAGTGTCAATACGAGTTTTAAATAAATCGACAATACGAGTGATAAATAAACCGTAAATCGTGAATATTACATAAATAGTGAATTGCCAGTGTTAAATAAATCGTGAACAGTGCAGCGCTAAATAAATAGTGCAAAATGAAGGAATGAATACATAAAATTTGGTCTTACTTACCTTATATGTACCTACTTACTAAAGGACACTTTCAAATATAAACTTTTCTAATAATCTGGTCAACATCCATTAATTATCAATACCTATTTTTTAGGTAACTACTTCCGACAAATTCATCTATTTAGTTAATATGAAAATTACTAACGGTCAATGAACTATTTCTAAATAAAATTCTTATCACACATTGTCATTTTTAGTTTATTTTATCATAAATTCAATCAATACAATATCTCGTCGTAATATATAACTAGGCTAGATAAATTATTAGATATTTTTTTTTTATTATACAATTTCTCTGCTTTTTCGTTTTATAAGGACGATTACTTACCGTTAGAATATAGATTACAAACTCAAAAAAAAAACCTTTTTATTTTTAGAATATTCACAACATTTTTTTTACAATCTCTGCTTCGTTCAATTCAATTTAATTTTCTTTCTTTATTTCATGATTTGTATTAAGTTTATTATTTCTTTTTATTTTAAATAAAGATAGTAGGTTGGAAATCCGGACGGTTAAATAGAAATTGAATTGAGTGAAACAGTGATTTCCGATAATTATTAAATACAGGTAGATACAGATTAATTTTAGTGACACTTTTTTTTTTCATTTTAAGTGCGACAACTTTTTACATTGAACACGTTAATGCTATTTATAAACAGTATCATTATAACAGAAATGTGTATAATCAATGACTTACAAATAGACTTGTCATAAACTATTGCCATCAATTAATTAATTTTACAAATATTGCATTTTTTTTTATATTAATTATAGATTACGGGTAAAAAGACTTGTTCTTGATAAAATTTGGCACTGAACGTAAATAACTAGTTGTGATTTAAGCCATTGGTTCTTTGGTCATAAAGCCGTATTGATCTGTGTAATTGTTTCCGAGTGGATGGAAGCGTCGTTCTTCGCCGCCGTCGCCTGAAACGACGCCGATTATGGTTTGAGGCGGCGCCGATTTGTTCTTCGACGAGCTTCGCGGCTTCGCTGAGTCCTGACACCGAAATGCATGTCTTAATTCAGTGGCCATTTCCGAGCATAAAGAAACCTTTAAAAATTTCAACAATTTAAGCAAAGGTACACCAAGATCAAAGTTACACGACAAAAAAGAAAACCACAACAATCTAATTACTAATATCTCTACGTGAAAATTGATCCACTTACTTCCTACAAAATCCATTTCAGGAACGAAAAGCAGCGACAAATTTTTGATACAATAAACCAAATCATTGAATTTTTAAAAGAAAATTATATTGTTAATCGCTTATCCTAACGTTTCTATCGATTAAAAAGCTCACTTATTACAATCAAACTTGTGTTTGTGCGGTAAAGAGGGACCGCGTTAAAAAAATCGCATTAAGAAAAAACTTTAAAGAATTACGAAATAAAGAGAAAATGCTTTGAAACAAAATTAGTTATAAATTAACATTAAAAACATTGGGTTTTTCATATTGAAAGAATGGTGCGTGTTATCCCCCACCCTGGTTTTTGTCACAGATAGTCACATATGTGAGACTCCCCCCTCTGGTGTGACGTCACATATTTTATAATAAATATATTTAAATTTTTAACTTTTTCTGTCCTAGAGTATACATGGCCTCTGAGAAGTTGTAGTCTGTACTAAACGAACTCCAGCTGTAGTGTTGCAAGTGGAGGATCACCATCAACGAGACCAAGTCTGTCCACGTGATATTCACTACAAGGAGGGAAAACTATTCTCCTGTCTCACTAAATGGTCATATGGTCAGGTACCTCGGAATGAACTTAGACAGACGCCTCACCTGTTCAAAACACATTCTCCACAAATGCAACCATTATCACCATACTTAAAAACCCATCTGGGCATACAGCTGTGGGAAGCCGCCAGTAACTCCAATGTGAAAAAGACTCAGCGCTTCCAGTCAAAAACTCTGAGGACAATAACTGACGCCCTTGGTACGTCACCAATCACGCCATCCACGGGCAAGGTTATTAGATACATAAGGTATGCTCACTTGGCTAGGCAGCGTTTCTTTGATCTCTGAAAATGACGTCACTGGTTTGTTGACAGACACGAGAATTCAAAATATATAGCTAATTAAGGTATAGATTTTAGAAGAAATATATCTTCATTATTCAATTAAAATAAAATAACAGAGAAAAATCAAATTAACATTTATTATGTTCATAAATATTAATTGTTGACATATTGAAATTTAAATTTTATGTTAAAAGGATTTTATAACCTCATTAAAAAGCATATTTTATTAAATATAGTAGTGTCAACCAAATGCAGTCACCAGGTGGAATCCCCTACAAACCAACGATAGCTAATGGCCTTTAACGCCTTCACTGGCTTCTGTCAGAAACAACAAACCAGTGACGTCAGAGCAAGTCAAAGTGAGCACCCCGTGATCGACGGGGACATCAAAGTGGCTACAGTGAGAAGTGAGATAGCCAGATTCAATTAAAAATAGGTCGAGAGTCGAGCTATGTACGTACGTTTTTGTGACAATCGCGTATTTCGACACTGATTTGGAGGTGTTTAAATATCGGGAAACTGGTTAAAAACTAAAGGTAAACCCTTGCTTTATGTTCTTCACAAACTCTTGCCTCTTGGTCAATATGCCTTGCCTTTTGTCTTTCGTGACAGTGTATGAACATCATCAGATGGACAAGAGGAACAAACCTTATACTGGGTAAAAAGTCGCACATAAAACCACACTAACAAGTCAATCGTAAAAAATACTTTTTACAGCATCTTAAGCCTTTTAAGCTTCACATCTGTGCATCATCACTTTTTTTTTTTACTTTTTTATTACTAATTTTATTAGATCTATTGAAGTCTATAGAAGTCTATTGAAGTCTATTGAAATCTATTGAAGTCTATATTGAAATCTATAGAATCTATTGAAGTCTATGGTGGCGACGACATACATACATTGCACATTACACATAGCGATCAGTAAGTGTAGAAAAGGCTTAAGAAAAATAACACAAAATGAAATCTTTAAAGAAGTACCTACCATACAAAAACAAGTTTGACTGTACATACTCGTATTTATATAGATAATTGAACTATCCTCAATAAGTTTGAATAAAAAAGGCTTTCATATAAAAGTGTTCCTTACATTTTCATCATAGAATATTAAATATATTACAATAATGATTGTTTAAGATTTATCGTTTCAATTCATCAAATCGAACAATTATTTATATTGTCACAATATCATTTTTTTTTTTTTTTTTTTACTTAATTTGGCCGTTTTACATTAATTATTATGGATTAGTATATATTTACACGATTAAAAATATCAAAGTCTTTAAATACATTGAGGTTCAAATCAAATATGGCCTAATTTTGCAACATTTATAAAAAAATTATTTTCATATTATCTTATGTATAGTATACAAGAAATTGAGCTTAAAATCATTTGATTTAAACGAATAAATTCGATAATTTTACGTTTTAAATAAATGTTATAATAAGTATAAAGAGAGATGTTAGTTCTCTCAGAAAAACTAAAGTTTGTATAATTTAATAAGAAGTTACACTTCGTGTTTAAATTTTAGGTTTTGACGTAGAATCTTTGCTTTTTCGCTGCTTTGTAAACTCCGTTAGAATCTGTTAACGAAAAATGAGACAGTCTAAGTTTAAATGCTGTTCCAATGACTGTTTTTTTAAATAAAATTTAAATTTTATAACTATCTACAAGAAAAACACCCTGTATTTATATTTTATTGATTTCAATCTATATTTGTATATATGTATAGTTATATAGTTACCCAAAATCACAACGATTCGATCAAGCAAAATTTAGTTTCTGGACGTTAAAATCGATTTTTTCACTTAAGTTTACACGGGACGTCAATACTTGATCGCTTGTTTGTCATCCTGGAAATTTGAAGTGTGTTTAGTTAAATTTTAAAATTTTGGTTTGTGCAGGATGGTTTATAAGTCATGGAAATGCTGGGGGTCGGTTGAGAGGAAGCAATTTTAAGTAAACAAAATTATTTGGTGTTTTCTCTTTGGAAAGAACCGTTGATGAGGTATTCGTGTCCTAAAAAGGACCAAACAATCAGAAGAAGGTACTTTATATGAATTCTGAAGCCTTAGTACTCACTAGTAGACATGTTGCGCTATTTGTCTAGAGACCGTCTAGAGATGGCCTCTAGACCGTCTAGAGACACTTTTTTTTGCCTCGATTAACGCCTAAACTACGATGTGAATTTCTCAATCTCATCTTCGCAGTACACCATGAAGGACAAAATTAAATAAATAAATTGATAAATAAATATAATAAATGGAACTAGCCTCTAGACAAAAATGATGTCCACACTATCAAAATGTTGCGAAATATATTGTCTAACATTGCATGCTGTCTCCTAAAGTCTCTCATTCCATTCGTGAGACGTTAGACGATCCCTAACCGGAGATTCGCCTATAAACAAGTCTATGGAGACAATCTGAGACGCGTCTCAGAGACCAAAATAACTCTATATGTCTACTAGTGAGTACTAGGCATTAGAAACGAGAAGACGCAAGCTTTGAGAAGGACATTTTGTAGTTATGATCTAACAACATTATTTTTCCAAAAAATCAAAATATTTTGCATCTTTATCTATCGTTGAAATCTATATGTAAAATATCTGCTGCGAGGCGTCACAGTACTTTCTTTTAGTTTTGTTTATAAAACTCACTGTTGGTTAAAAGAACTATAAGTACTTTATAACTATACAAATACATATAAACAGAACTATTGTATATGCATATGGATAAACGAATTCCGAACCTTCACCCCAGAACCGCCCTTATTCAAATTTTCCCAGGAAAAAGTTTCAAATAAAAGTTCTAGGCATCAATGAGTCTAAGAACTATAGAAAGTTTAAAAAAAATCGTTGGAGCCGTTTTTGAAAAAAATTGAAAAAGCTTTAAAAGCCTTTGAATAAAGTGGAGCTTTCGGTTAACCGATTTCAACCAAAAGCTTCGCGGCACAACTAGGTATAATATGGAGGTCAAATTCCTAGTTTGGTAAAATTTGGATAAAGCTTTCGATACGATATGGCTGTCACACACAGACATGTTTCTAAAAACCACTTTTTTGGACTCAGGGGACCTCAAAACATGTATTTCCGGTGAAAACTCGAATTCGAAAATTCGACCCGATTACAATACTTCCTTTACTATCTATATCATAGTAAAAGAAAGTAAAAAGTAGCAAAAAAACTCAATTTCTATCTTAAATGGTGTTCTAAATGCTCTTTACCACATGAGAAATGACGTCATGCACAGTAATTTTAAAACTCCATTTCCTTACATATGCTTAATTCAAAAACTTTTTTCTACCTATTCTATTTTTAAAGCTTTTTGTATTGTTTTTTATTTTAAAAATTTTTTTTCTTAAAGCTTGCTTTTTCTCACCCCTTACTATCATAAGTCAAGCACCACTTATTGATTTAACTGATCAACAAATTACTCACTTAGCGTTTTTAAAAGTGAAACTTCAATGTACTTGAAAACCCATCTTGTATCACTAACTTTCGACTTAATCGTGTCTTATGAGACACCCTGTATAAATTAAAATCATCAAATATATAAGGGACAAAGTTTTTTAAGTAATTTCTTAACTCTAAACGCTTTCTACTTTCAAAAGAAAACTTAAAAAAATAATTTTCTTGTTTATAAGAAGTCAACTTCGGTGGTATCAGTTCTTTCTCTTTCTCTATCTTTCTATTTATTTTCTTCAACTCGGCACCCTTCATTTCACCAATCATTATTGGCAAGCAGTGTGCATAAGGAGATAAAAAGAAAAAAGTAAGAAATAATAATTTAAAAGAAAGAAAAAGCAGGTCACCTGGTCGCTTTTTCGTTACGTTACGGTCTCCATCGTTTCATCTTAAACCCACAAAAACCATAAAATTTGATGTTCAGTTAAAGTTGACATCTTGATTTAAAAGTTGATCAAAATAAATTAAAAATATTACTAAAATAAAGGCAGCGACAGTCTAAAGAATATCGGAAATGACGTCACAAACAAGCGATCAATCACCGTGTACTTAAATCTTTGCATTTTTCAAAGAAATTCAATATAAAATATGTTTCAAACATCTACTTATTGTCATAATCCAATAAAAGTTACTTTTAAAGTTAAAAATAGATTTTTATTTAAGTAAATAAATTAGCACCTTAACATCATTAAACAAATTAATTGCTCTTCGTTCTTCTGAGATTTGTACACGAATAAAATTATTTTAGTTGTGATGAGTATGGAAATATTGATTTTTGAAAAACTCCACTAATGTTTTCTTTAAGAAAAAATTCGATTATGTTAATAGGAATGTTGTCTGTGTTGAATAATAATGGAGAGCTTAGTCTTTGTATACGCGCGGGATAATTTTCTCTAGAGCGGGAATTTAACGATAAAATAAACGATTGCATATATTATAATAGGTAGGAAAATTCCACTTGAATTTATACGATAATTTTTTTTTCCTTTCATATTCGTGTCAAACGCATTGTTTTTCATGTAATAACGATTTAATCTCTCTTAACTTAGGAGTTACGTGTCGTGCAGAATGGAGCTCACCCTTTCCTCGACGGCGACTTTTCGCGATTTCCAGACAAACTCGCACACGGCCATTACACACGCCACCCCCATGCCCCCCATCAGAACTACAAACACACCCCCAACATTGGCCAGACCAAGCTCGTTAGCCGCACTGCTACTCTTAGTCGTGTCATCCTAACAGAAAAAAAATAAGTCATTTTAAAAAGATCTAAGTTTGCTTGCGAAAGACTTACGCGACATGTTCCTCCACCACGTTTTTCCTTCCACCATCGGGTCTTGAGAATATGCAATTTTCCCTCTTCCTGCAGCTTAAGGATCGCTCCACTAATCGCTGTTCGAAATGGAGAATCTACAACAAAAAATAAACATGTAGATGCACACAAGGAAGAAGTGAAACTTCTTAGGCGTGAATCATAAAAATTTTATAAAATTGATCATAACTCCTCCTCTTCCAGCCAATAAAAGTTGCAATCAAATTTTCATTTCTTAACTGATTAAAAAACAGGTTTTGAATGCGTGCTGAAAAAGTTCCAATCTTTAAATGGGTAACATCGACACTCAAAGTTTCTAATTTAATTAGTAAAACACGCCAAAAGAAGTATAACTTCTTAAAAAAAAATGTTGTTACTTGGAGGCATTGCAATTCCATATCCCTTCGAATCCAAAAGACCTCCAACCTGCGTCAGCTCACAGTTTCTTTCAATCACATACTCAATTGATGTGGACTCCATCAAAAATGCATAACTTCCCTTTCCTTTAACAACTCGTTCGACGCCTTCTACATTGCTCAAAGTAAACACCGATGGCCGAGCCGATTCCATGAACGACCACATACGTTGATATGTCGAAAAATTCGAGTCCTTCAATCATATTAACATTAAAAACCAATGAAAAGACATTCAAAGAACAAGTTAAAATACTCGGAAGAAAGCTGCCGTCGATCCACCACGCAATGCCCCATATTTGATTCGCGTTTGTTTCGCCAAGTCTTCAGCACTTTCGATTGGCGAGTCCATACGTTCGACGGTTAAAAACGCGGCCAAATTGGCCGTGTATGACGATATCATGATTAACGTAAAGAACCACCACATTCCGGCCACCATTCGGGTCGATACAGCCCTGTTGGCAAATTCAAATATATCTACTTAAAATCGGCAATCGATGAAAAAAACCGCTTAAGAAAATGATTGCATTTCTTCAAGCTTAACTACAATGACATTAATTCTAATTGTAAAGTGAATATTTGTTAAGGATATTAAAGCAAGGTTTTCATTGGTTGGGAATAAAATTCATTGCTTAACTCACTTCTAAATAGTATAACGTAACTAAAAGCTGATTTTATGTTCTAAAGCTCAATGTTCTACCGTCATGCATCAAGAATCCAACGATTTTGTCTTTGAAAAAAAATTTTAACAGAGTCATTGGCATTGTTTGGGATAGTAACTAGATTGAACGTTGTTCTACGAAAGCTACCATTGGACGGTCCAAACTTACTCCTTGCAATTGCAAATATACAAATAGTTGCATTTTTTATGAAAGTGTAAGTTTGGACTTGAACTTTATGACTGGTTGGCCTCAAAATTAAGTTAAATGGAATGCCAAGACTATAATAATGCGTGGAACATGATATGGTTGGGAGACACCAAAAAATGGTACTCAAAGTGGTCTACAATTACGTTCAATTTGAGATAAATTATTCTTCATCAAAACCTTAAACCTTAAGACATCTTAAAAGCAGATTTAGGGATTGAAGTTTAATTTAAAAGTATTCTGCTCTTTTAAGATTTATTTAGGATAGAACTTTTTATAACAAGAAAAATTAAATTTTAATCAAAAAAAGAAAAACATTTGTGACACACCGTGTGGCCACATACATAGTTGCCTGATCAAAATTTAAACAAAAATTTACTTTTAAGCTTGGTTTTATTTTTTCAAATTATTAAAAAAAAATCCTCAAATTTGAAAATTGTGACTACATGGTGTACCACAGTTTTCCCCGTACTTATTTTGTTACATTACATGTAACTAAGTGCCAGAATAACGTCATCATTGTTGACGAAAATAGTTTCCTAGTTCAGAGGTTCTCAAACTTTTGGATCTGCGACACATTTTATACTTCAAAATTACAAAGGATCCGCTTAAATTAACTCGTGTATGTTGGCATACAAAATATTAATCAAAGGATATTTGATGTTTAAGAGGGCTCCTTAGTACCCCCACCATATTTTTTTGTTTCTATGATCTCTACATGACTAGTGGTCTTATTTTATGATTTTTTTCATATTAAAGTATTAGATTAATTTTACAGAAATTCAATCCAAAAAAGATCAATTTTATTCAATTTCAACTTGTTCTGGAAGAAAATTAATATTCTGAGTAGTAAATGTATGGTTATGTTCCCAAATGACGTTTACACGCTGTATATGATGTCGTTTTTAATAAGCTCCCAAAACACGCTCTGGTATATAAATTTTCCTTAAAATTTCTACACGTACTCTACAACTACACATTATTAATGTAAAAACTCAATGTGTAGAAATGACATGAGCCTAATGTTAATTATAAAAGAATACATAAATAGTATAAAAAATGAAAAACCGACTTCAACATAAATAAAAATTTTTTAAATAAATGCACTAAAAAGTTAAAAAAATAATGGCGTATCCTTGCAGTGTCTACAACTTACAAATTATTAGGATGAGATAATGTACAACTATTGTTATTTTTGGAGTTGGTGTCAGCTAAGAAAATAAATATTAATGGTAATTTGTAAAAAGGTTTAATTAATTATTGGTATTTTGTAGTTTAAAAGTCGCCAGATATTGTCAAAGTACTAGTACATTGTATAAAAGTTAATTTGAAAAATAATTTTCATATGGTTTCTTGTTTATTGCTAAGAACCAATATAGTCGTATTTCCTTGGCTGACACCAACTCCAAAAATAACAATAGTTGTACATTATCTTATCCTAATAATTTGTAAGTTGTAGACACTTCAAGAATACGCCATTATTTTGTTACTATTTAGTGCATTTTTTGTTTAAGATTTTTAATTTATTTTGAAGTCGTTTTTTCATTTTTTTATAATTTATATTTTTTTTAGATTTTAAGTGATAAGTGAAGTTTGATAACTGATTTTTAACTAAAAATGGGTAAACCTTTTAAAGGCGCTGCTCATATGATGCAGCGCCGTTAAATATTAAAAGTTACTGCATCATCCCTTTTTGCCCTTAAGGGTTGAAATTTTTTGCTTTTAAAATGTAATAACAAAACTAAGTGGAATACTCTTTCCAATAGAAAAAAAATTATCAAAATTTGATGATTCAGTTAAATGTTACTATTTCATCCCCTATTATCATCCTAAGGGGGTGGATTTTTTTCTTCAAATTGAAATGTGAACAATTTAAAAAGGTACGATGTACGTAATAGAAACAAAATTATTGAAATCGGGTGAGCCAAAAAAATTTATTATTTCATCCCTAATTTTAAACCCTTATGAATGGAGTTTTTTTTTTATATAAAAAATGAATATGAGATTAATTTAAAATTATGTTCTACCAATATAAAAAGAATTATCAAAATCGAGCTATCCAATAAGAAGTTAATATATCATCCCTTATTTTTCAACCCCTTAGAAGTGAACGATTTCCTCCAAATTAAAATATGACCACACGATTTTAAAATAAAACCAGCTTTCAAATAAAAAAAGAATTTTCAAAATCGAGCTATCCAATAAGAAGTTAATATTTCATCCCTTATTTTTCAACCCCTTAGAAGTGAACGATATCCTTCAAATTAAATTATGACCAAACGGAAAGCACCGGCTTTAAAATTAAAAAAGAATTTTTAAAATCAAGCTAAACGTAGGTACGATGTACGTAATAGAAACAAAATTATCAAAATCGTAAAGGCCAGGAAAAATTTATAATATTATTTCATTCCTAATTTTTAACCCCTTATGAGTGGAGTTTTTTTTTTATAGAAAATGGATAGGAGATTAATTTAAAACTATGTTCTATCAATAAAAAAAGAATTACCAAAATCGAGCTATCCAATAAGAAGTTAATATTTCATCCCTTAGTTTTCAACCCTTTAGAAGTGAAAGATTTTCCTCAAATTAAAATGGAACCACACGGGAAGCACCAGCTTTCAAGGTAACAAACAAAGAAAAAATACAGTCGAATTGAGAACCTCCTTATTTTGAAGTCGGTTAAAATAGAGATAACGAAAAATTTATAGTTTAGATTTTTCCCAAAACTTTAGGGGGTGACTTTGGCGGTTATTAATGGGGTTGATAAATTTTAATGGAAGATAAAATATCTCAAAATGAACTAAATCGCAGAGCACCTCGGGTACCTGCCTTGTCGGTGGGTCATTAGTTCAACGTTTCTCGCTTAATTGATCGTTGAACTTACTTAGGTGCAATATCGGACCCTTGTTGCATGAGTGAACCAATTGTGAACCAGAGTGAGTTGAGCAAACTGAATTGATTCTCAAGTACATCGGGTTCGTCATTGCACGGATGCGGATTGTCCCATTCATATGGACTGAATCTGAAATTGCAACAATCGATTTAGTTTGATAGAAATCACAAGGTGACTTACTTGGGCAAAAAATCGCAGCCCTGTTGCATTAGCGAGCCGATCGCAAACCACATACAATTCAGCAATGTGAACTGATTTTCCAAGTGATCCGGATCGGGATTACACGGATGTGGATTATGCCATTCGTACGGTGTAAATCTGTAATTTTCGAGCGGAATTTTTCCACGTTCAAATTATTATCGAGTAAAAAACGCAACAGAACCTCTTTAATTTTTTTTTTGCTTATAAGACCAGATGCAATACTTACCGAGCTAGAATGAAAAGTAACACTGAAACACCTAAATATGCCGTAGCCATATAAATCCAAACGTCCAACGATAACGGTGATAGGAACGAAAACAAATTAGGAGCCTGTTTAATCGGTTTACGATACAAAATACTGATTCCCAAGTTCATGAATGGCATCGTAAAATCAACAGCTTGTTCCCGATCGTAGGTAATGGTAAGATCAGCAATAGCTAAGTCTGCTTTTTGGTCCAGTAATTCTTTCATCATACCGTCCCACTCTTTTGTCTCCCGATTTAACGATCCATAACGTCCATCGGGTGCCAGACGAATCGTATAGTTAAAACCCAAAATTCGCGATATTTCATGAATCAAATCGATGCCATAACCTTCAAACTGATCGTTCCCGGTCAGTTTTTCACTCGAGTCCTTTCTCATACAATACGGTGAACTCTACGAGGTGAAAATTTCAATTTAATCATCAATTGAAATGATATAATATATCATATATTATATATATCATATATATTATATATATCATATATATATATATTATACTTTAATATAATACCAATATTGTCGTGACCACGAATGTTTTGTTTTGTAAGATTTCCACGATTTGGGTGTAAGCCTCGCCATAGGTCCGTGTGAAATTGACCCCCTCGGTCGAGTTCCACGTCCCGATTTTCTTTAGTCCGTCTTTCGACAGCTCGACAATATCCAACACGAAATCGCTACGAAAGCCCTGATGATCAAACTTTATAACACCGGTGAGACCTTTCATTTCGACCTATCGATAAGAAACGTTGAAATTAGATATCATTTTTTTGCTATTATTTACTCGTTCATAAAT
This sequence comes from Sisyra nigra, assembly GCA_958496155.1. Classification (NCBI taxonomy): domain Eukaryota; kingdom Metazoa; phylum Arthropoda; class Insecta; order Neuroptera; family Sisyridae; genus Sisyra; species Sisyra nigra. Next base: position 49,212,064 of record OY292316.1, read on the forward strand.
TACGTACAATTTTCATGTAATTTATCAAACTGTAGCCGTGCGGCCATGTATCAACCGTATCGCAACTTAACGGCTTTATATCGATTTGCTGACTCGTATCAAGATCGTGCAGAGCTTTGGCGAATAAATGAACCGCATCGTACATTAGAGCTGTTTCAGCCTGAAAATAATAAGAACAGAAATCGAATCACTAAAAGCTTCACTGTATGCTGAATAATTAATTACGAATGGAATATATAAAGCTTTTCACTTTACACTCACACGTATGCACGAAAGCTCCTAATGAAACTGTTAGTCTTATTGCGTTTTTCAGTCGTTTATCACTCGGTTTATTGTCATCGTTGGGTTTTCAACAGAAAAAGATAGCCAGAAACTAAAGTTTAAGTATGATAAAATAAAGATATGGAGCAGTGTTTCCTAAACTTTATGTGTACCCCTTCTTTGATTTTTGTAAGCACTGAGTACTCGTTGTCAAAAATGAATATCCCATATCGACCATCACTCTCATCAGATAGCATAGTGGGAAAAATATCCTCACCAAACTCCTGTGCAAAGCTTACCCTCATCAAACTCTTCCCATACCCCTGGAGGTACGCATACCACACTTTGGCATGATGGACTAATTTACAAACTGTCGGAAGCAAACCCCCCGGTATCCCTACAGCAAATAATCACATCCTTTCTCCGTAACCGCTCTTTTAAGACCGTAATAAACGACATACTATCAACAGACAAGGGAACCTTAGAATGTGCGAGTCACCGATTTCGACCAAAAACGGCTGAATAGTGGGTCCTATTACTTGCACCTGTAACACCCCCAGGTGCACCCTAGATGGGGTATACATTTGGTCGAAATCGGTGACCTGCACGTCACTAAGGTCCTCTTGTGAGTGAAATCAACGCTGGAGTGCCTCAAGGTTCAATACTGGGGTTAATTTTATTTTCTTCTTATTCTCTTCTATCTCTATCCTGGTTCCCCAGAATTCTCATATGGGCATGTTTGCGGACGACACATGTATCCTAACACAGGACAGAAGCTTAAATGAATCCATCGAAAAGCTCCAGAATGCCCTGGATGAGGTAAGTGAGTGATTCGAAAAATGGAAGCTCAAGCTAAACCTCTTAAAAAGTGAGGCGAAAATTTTTAACCTCCGCAGGATACCTAATCCAGACGCGTTTAAAATGAACGGTACTCTTGTGGAATGGAACGACATCCTCAGCACCGTAAGATATCTTGAAATACACTTGGATTCAAGATTGAAAAAAAAAATTAAGAGAGGCTAACGCAAGATTGGCAATGGCTCCTTTCATAAACAGAAAGTCAACTCTCCTAAGAGACCCCTAATTACATACGCCGCAAATAAAAGCAAACTCCAGGTATTTCACAATAAGGTGCTGAGAATCGGGGCAAACGCTCCATGGTACTTCAAAAATGCTCAACTCCATCGGGAGCTCAATATACAATCTATCTTGGAGTACATCCAACTGACACTTATCTATCGCCTCTAAAAATCACAATAATATCTACAGAATCGGTCTCGACAATATTAAAAGTAGATTTTCTAAAAATCCTGTATATAGCCATGGGCTGATGAATCTTTGATAAGTTTTTTTTTAAAGGGATCCAAAGGAATTTATGACCTTTTCCGCAGTATTTCTATAGGAACTTATAATCACTCGCGTAGATTTTGATAGTAACTTGTTAGAACTTAGGATCAATCGCTTAACTTTTCGAAAGGAATCTATAAGCACCTACGAACTTTTGCTCGTAGAGACCCATGACCCTTCCTGTAGTTTTTAGAAAGCAATATAATATGGTATCGTACGTTTCCTGTCAAATTTTTTTTCGATAGTAACCAATAAAAATCTACGATCTGTAATGTAGTTTTTAGAAAAAAACTAACTGGGACCAAAAATCCAATTCTTACTTTTTTGAGAGGACGATGCCAATAGACTGATTTATTACATCTTCCAACAAATTCTTAGCAGCAACTTTAATTTTCGAAAATATCTCTTCAATAGGATTTATCATTAATGAACATGGTCATAAAAAGTTAGTGGACAGCAAATAAATTCACGAGCGTCCTGAGTATTATAAACCATCAGTTATATTTTTTCATAGTAATAATATTTAATAAGATACAATTAAGTGTCCATTTTGATTTGTAAAGTGTTCAATTTGAATTATAAAATCTGTACTTGTATGATTGATAAGAGAAGAGACAAACAATTTCATATCAACCTGAGAATAAATGTTTTTGTCTAATCATATATAATCAGTTTATTAGTAATTATATATGATAAGATAAAAATATTTTTTCCTGAACAATTACTTACGCAAAAGCACATGTTTCGAGAGTTTTTTATAAAAAATAAATAAAATAAAAAGAAAACACCTAGTACAACGATAGCTAATAAGATATGAGATATAAAACCAAAAAGATATATGATACAATATGAGTGAGTACCTGACAAACAATATTTTTGTCTAATCTATATAATTATATATGATCATACCTGGGCAATTTTCCGATCTGAATATATATGATTATATATGATTAAACAAAAACATTTTTTGTCGGGCACTCTCTCATATTGTAATATTTTTTTAGTTATTGCTATACTTGGTGTTTTTTATTTAATTTTGAGGTTGATTTAGTTTTTACAATACCTAATACTCTCGAAAAATGTGCTTTTGCTTGTAGTAATTGATTGCTCGGGAAAAATATTTTTGTCTAAGCATATATAATTATTTATTATTAAACCGGGCCAATTTCCAGATCTGATTATATATGGTTATATATTATAATATATGATTATATATGATTATATATTATTATATATGATTAGACAAAAACATTTTTTTCCGGGAAGTCTGTTAGAGTCATAAAAATGCAACAATTAATATCCTGTTTAGTATTTAAATGGAGATATTGTTGGTTATTATTTTGCCCCAAAACAAGTTTAGAGTAGCATCAATTTCCCTAATTTTATCATATCGTGTTGATCGTTTTATATTTTTAAGGTAAATTTAATTACAATTTAAACCATTTATATATCACTTAAAAGATAAGAAATATAAACACCGAGTTTCTACACTAAATTGATTTATTATTTTTATTTTTAGATCGATCATTTTGTTGTTTGCAATAAATTTTTTTGAATAATAGTTTTTCAAGTTAACTTATACCGAGCTTTTCTTTTTAAAGCACAATCTGTATGTGAATTCAAACACAGCATCAAAAGGAACGATATTTCATAATATTTTTAGGTGTTTTGTGAGTATACAAATTTATTTATCTACATTCAAGTGTGGATTTGTATATATATGCACATACAGCGAGAACTACCATTAAAATGAAATGCAAGCTTTGTGCTTTTATAATTTATATACGCTCCATGTGTGGAGTTTGTCGTGAAAACTGCTGAAAACGCCGCTAGACAATATAGAAACTACAACACAACAACAAGAACAACAACAAACCCAACTCCCAACAATCCCATTTTAAAAGGTGAAGTTTTACGATCTGCGTTCTGTGTTTATTTTATTGTGAGAATAATGCAAAGATAATGTACATGAATACGTCGAGTGCTGTAGAACGAGAAGCCGTAAGTATTATAAAACAAGTGGCATACAACCAAAGTGAAGTTGTTACGAGCGCATTAAAAGGCTTTATTTGAATTCACGCTTAGTCTCAGATTTTTCAATAACTCAACAATTATTTCACGTGACGTTCCAGCAATAAAATGTCACAGAGAGAACAGCTATAAAAATCAACATATTTACCTTAATAAATGTGATGTTATCCTTTATTTTCATCCAGGTGCGAAAACGGACATGAAATAAAGAGAGAAATTTCGTTCGTTTATTTTAATTAAGAGTTTTTTACCTGCACGTCATTAGTAATTAGATGAAAAGGGAAATTTTAATTACTAAGTGGGTGAGAACAAAAAAAAACAACAAGGCATTACCTTTGTATATGTGTACCTGTACATTTTTCTTTTAATTTTAGTAGTTTTTATGCCATTTTTAAAAATTAATGAAACGGGAAGATTTTTACCCGTAAGCTGGCGAGGCCAAGATCAAGTTTTCGTCCGTAGCGTGCCTCCCCGTGGACCCATTCCCGGACGACTTTTTGCAGTTCAGGTTTCTCGGGATCGACCAAACGAAACGCTGTTATGTTGGTGCCACCATATTTAAACTCTTCCAGATCGACGCTGTGCAAATCCTATAAAATTAATTAATTTTTATAAATTCCCATTAAATTGTAACTTGTAATATCTTTAAGCTTAGCTCTTTACTTATTGTTTCTTTACTGTGCTTTAAGAAGTTGCACTTTCGATTAAATATTGTCACAAGCCTAAGAAAGTGACGCCATTTTTATGAATTTGGGGGTGGTTTCATCTTTTGTAAGCTTTGATGGGATTAACCAATCACCAACGAAAAGAGGAGCATTGTTTTAAAAGACAAGAAGGAACGTTATGTTTATTCCTGGAACTTCGAGAATATTTTCTCTCTAAGAACTTCGTCTTAGAGACCACCTAGCGATAAGAATTGTGCAAAAGAATGGAAAATTCTAGCAAGTGATTGAAAAGAGAGAACATTCTCGAAACTGAACAAACTAGTATAAAAGGAGGTTCGTTTGAGCGAAGTATTCAGTATTCAAATAAATCTTCGACAGTGTTCAAATAAATCTTCGAGAGTAATCTTCAATATTGTGATATTAATCTTCGACCAATGTTAAAGTGTAAACAGTGACAAGTAAAAACGTTACAATATATTATATAGACATAATTACCAAAGTGGTTATCAAATAGCTGTGATAATCACTCATCATTCCAATTTGTTGAGCTTGTTTCAGTACGTCATAGATACGATCTGTCGAACAATCCAACACGATGTGAGACTCAGCTGAATTTTTGATTTGTTTCAAAAGGGGTCTGTAAAAACAAAAAGAAAATTGAAAAATTTCAACGACAAATTGCTTCAATTTACATAATAACGTACAAGAGAAAGTCTGCAAAATTTTCCCTCCTCAAATAACTTAAAATTATTTTCAAGGTGTTGCCTGTTTACATAGAAAACAAAACTATAAAATTTGATAACATCGATTTGTTTTTCACGAAATTTGAATAAAAACCGAATTTATTTCTGACAAAATCAGATCAAACACAGGCAATTGTCTAAGAAAATTCGACGTTGTGTCGCTATCATCAACGCGAATGAGTTTCATCGGATGAAAAACTTTTTCTTTTTCATCAGGTAAATGGTATTAAATAACGTCGATTAAATGAAAAATATCGTACAATGGCGATTTATGCGATGCTTTTAAAAGAATAAATCATTCATTATATTTTTATTAGGGGTTTTATTTTCTTCTCACGAGTTATTTTTCTTTATTTCCTCGCACACATAAATATTTACTATGACCATCATAAAAGTAACGTAAAGTTAATATTTATCGATCGAGAGACGGAAGACAATAATGTTTTACGATCCCATTCTGTTGCGAGTTAATTATTTCCTGAAGTTAATTTAATGTTGTTGTTTTGGTGAATGAATCGAGAAAAGTAGTTGTTTTCATTTTCCTTCGATTTGGATCATTTTTGCTTTATTAGGTAAATAATAATTTTTTAAATCCAATCTTCTTTGATTTGGAGTAATAATTCCAATTTAAAACGTTGTAAAATGGGAATGAAATTTTTTTTTTCATGGATTTATGATAAGATTTCTGTTATAACTTTGTGAAACTTTCTAAAAGTTAAACAAAATAAGTTTAATTTTTTCTTCACCATCATGAATACAGTGATATTTATTGTTGAAGCAAAAGCTTCAACCGTATATTGCACTATTGAAGGAATGGCTCTACCAATTAAAATTGGGAAGTGAACACTGAAAAGTCTGTTCAGGTCGATAAAAATATGTCTTCAGGCAGATACAAACAATTTGCTAGTCCTAATGAAAATTAACAATATTTTCAAAATGAAATCAGACTGAAAATTATGAAGGAAAAAATTAATTAAATCTTATTAAGTAAATTGTAAAAGAAAAACACAAAACACGTTGTCTTAGGTAAGAGCACCAACTATCGATATATCAAAATATCGATAGTTGATATTTATTTCCGAATATCAAATTCGATATTTTTTTAAGAGTTTTATTATATTTTATAATAATTATAATTTATTCCACTTATAGTTATTGACAATTTTTCAAATAATCGCGTTTTGAGATGAAAATATCGATATATCGAAGTATCGATATTTTTTTCTCTACATCTATTGATATTGCTTGTAAATATCAATATATTTTATACATTTGCCCATCCCTACGTTGCCTAGGATTCAACAATAATATCGTGCTTCTCTATCACTTGTATCGCGGTCTTGATTGCACGCACAGATTCAAATGTAGATAATGTGACAAAATGGCCGAAATTTTTCAGACTTGTTGTCGTAGTTCATCAATTTATAAAACGTTATCACGTCAAAAAAAACGAACTAAATATCAGATACAGAAAACTTTACTGGCTCCTCGGACGCGAATCATAACTGACAGTCGAGATCAAACTGTTGATATACAAACAGTTGCTGAAGCCTGTCCCAATTATGGGACTGTACCAAAAAATCAAACATGAACATGATCCAAAACTTCCAGAACAAAGTATTGCGTGGAATTATAAATGTTCCTTGGTATAAACGTAACAGGAATCTGGACCGTGACCTACAGATCAGTCTAATCATTGAAGAGACCAGACGATATACGATCAATCATAACCATGGGCTTCAAATTCTTATTAATTCCGAATGGGACGACGTTATTGATGCCTTGAATAAAGCCTCAGGATTTGAGGGAATAATCGATATGGAAATTATGTTATAATAATTTTCCCCTATACGGCGGAAAAATCACTAGTCCATTGAAAAATTGGTCTTGAATCCGGAAGGTGATTTTAATGGGTAAAAAACCGACACTACCATGAGGCACGGGTCTTGTGGTGTCTTTTGAAGATTTCCACCTTCCAGTGCAAACAAAAAGTTTTTATTTATTTCGCAATCTGTCCCAAAACAAAAAGCAAATCTGGTAAACGTATAGACGAGACCCCAGAGGGGGTGGCTGCTGTACTGCTCCCTGTAGGACAACTCCAGAAATGACACGTTATAGTCTGGTGGAATCCTTACTGTTGTCGAGAAGGATAACAGCTAGGTGGCTAGGATGTTCGTTTAGGCACCTGAGGTATTTAGACCTGGCTGCCTCCTCCTTGTCGGTAGCCATACCCAGGTCCTTAATCTGGGATCCTTATTGGTATGTACCATGGGGCATCGACAATTAGTCGCAACACCTTGAACTGAAACTTCTGTATGAAGTCAATACTGGAGCTGCTAGCAGTTCTCTAAAGTTGGATTCCAGACCGGTTTTAGAACGACTTTATAGATAACTAGCTTGCAATCCAGGGATAGTTACGATCCTCGCCGTAACAGCCACCAGTAATCCTCTCAGCCTGATTCCAAATTGTTGACGCTTCATGGATATATGCCTCCACCACGTGAATTGTCGTTCCAAGTAAATTCCGCGATACTTGACCTTCGTCGCCTGGGGAATTTGTCTGTTATTCATGCATACTGGATGATAAGAATATCTTCTGGTTGTGAAAGGCACATGAACCGATTTGGCACTCTTGATTTTTATTTTCCATGTGTGGAACCATTCTTGGAGTGTATTTAGCAAAACTTGGAGCTTTTCGGTGGCCGCCAGTGGTTAATGTGAGAACAGCCGTGTCTTCTGCAAAGGTTGCCATTGTGGTATTGTCCGCAGCGGACATATCTGACGTGTATATGAAATATAGGGTCGGTCCGAGGATGCTGCCTTGTGGAATCCCAGATTTTATTTGGTGGGATATTGAAACCGCATCCTTTATTCTTACTTTAAATCGTTTGTTGGTTAGATAGGCTTCGGCGACCCTAACCAGTTGGGGAGGCGCAAAGAAAAACATAATTTTATTTTTCATTAAAAACCCTATATATCTATATATGTGTGACTTACGTTTTCTCTTACACCTAAGACATATAACCCCAGAACATTATTTCAACCCCAAAATTCGAGTCAAAGGGACACTGATTCTAAGATCTTTAAGTCTTGGTATTGGAAATAATTTTGTTGAAACTCGAGACTTAAATATTTACGTTTTTACCTCTTATAAATAAAATATAACGTTTATTTTTAAATATACAATACAGTAACAGCTTTGCTGTCTTATTATAAATGTGCTAAAATCATTCCTATATGTGTTTGTTTATTGTTATTAAAATTTTTATTAAGTTTTTAAAGGGAGTTGAATGGTTCTCAAATTATTTATGGTAGTAAAATATTTACATTCGTTCGTATAAGCTATGAAGCTTTGACGAAACGTACAAGTGCGTTATTTTAGCGCGGATGTTTGATTTCTCAAATTCATCTCATGTGCATGAAGGTATAATAATTGTTTGAGTACTTTCAACATTTTCAATCTTAATGTACATATATGGTTTCTTCGTTTCATACATTAAAGAGAATCAAAACAGAAAACTTTATATGTGTTTGTAATTTGAAAGTTTGTAAATGTTTTCTTTTACATTATCATCGCACAGCAAAAAGTAATGTTGTTCTCGATTCGAGCCATCATATAATACTTCTATATTCTATATATGTACAATGGCAGGGACGTTGAGCATAAAAATTTCCATAAAACTCAACAGTTTGAGTTGGTTTTAAGGCAAGACAAAAGTGATAGCTTGTAAATGTTCAGCAGCTGTTTGCTCCTCGAGTTTTATCGACTAAACAACAAAAAGAAACCACACGTAAGCGTTCTACGTTAAATTATGAATCAAAGACAAAGATTTTCATAAATATTATATGACACGTTACACTCGAGTCAAATTGTCTACATATTTCTAATCTGACAGAATTTTAAGGATTTCATAAATTGAAAATTCTCTTGTCGTTTATGTGACAACACAGTTTCATATTGTTATCAAAGTTCACGATTGAGTTTAACTAAGCTTTCATGGAAAATATTAATTTCATATAATATAGTCGAAGCTCGTTCAAAAAGAATTCACACCGAGATAAACGACCGTTCAAAGAAGCCAAGTCTTCTACTTCGTACACAGTTAGTACCTATACATAACATAAAAAGGAACTTTTCCTTTTTCTCAACACATTTTACGCTTCCGATATTCAATTTATGAAATTCATTGAATCTCCACTTATAAGATTTCATCACAAAGACGAAGGACTTGCTTGAATTAAATATCAGAGAGGAAAAAACGCAGGCGTTTCAAATGGAAGACTTGTGTTGGATAAAAGCTACGTTTTTATTATTTACTAGCTGACACCCGTCCGCTTCGCTGAGCGTATCTAAATTAATCTGATTGAATAATAGAAAACTTTACCCAAAATAAGATATTCAGCTATTTTAACAAAAAAAGATAAATAGGTATTTCTAGACCTTTATTTCATAGAAATTTCATGAAAATCCGTTAAACTACTTTTCCAGGAACAAATATAAACTATCTTATAGGTAGGATCTTTACGTTTTTTTGAATATTGTAAAATATTAAAAAAATTTTAAGCCTTGAGAACCTTTCACAGCAAATGTCATATGAAATCATTTATTAATTTTAGTAGAATGGATTAGTAGCTATCCTTTAGAAAGTGTACCTTTTTTAGGATCAATAATATTTAATGTTTTAACTTAAGATCTGAGATATTAGGTTTGGTTGCCTTAGATTCATAATTCTAGGATATAGTATTAAGGCCATTATGTCTTATCGGCAAGTCTGCTATTTCCCGAGGTCCAAGATTAGACAACGAATTCTTATAGATCTTGCTAAAATAAATTGAAAATTAAGAATATAGTTTTTTGGTAAAAAAACAACGCGATGGTCACATTTAAGTTGCTATTTTCTCTTGAAAAATAAGTTGGGCTGGATTTCTTTTGGTTCTGGAGGCTCTGCCTAACGGCTTCACCTCTATTAGTCAAACTCTTAATCGGGATCACTTAAGTCGAACTGTTTGTTTTTGTTATTTATTTTTACAAGTCTCATTTTTGAACTAAGATATTTCTTTTTATGCATGAAATCATATTTACAGCAGAGGATTTCCTTCCCCTCCCTCGACAATTCAAACGTTTACTCAGCCAAACTATTTATAATATATTAACTACCCGTAAATTCACAATGAATTTATGGTTTATAGGAATTTAACCTATCGCTATACTTCTATAATGGTTATAATTTTCAAATTTGTGAACATTAATTTATAAGAAGAACAAATTACATAGTTTAAAAACATGTGTCTTTACGATATGATATGGTATATGTACATTGTATCACAGCTGCCTGCCGATGTATGTTTTTCGTTGTGCAGTTTTTATAGTTTTTTTTTCTCAAAAAATCAACAATCTTTTGGAAAAAAAAGTATTTTATAGCACTTCTTGTAATATTTACTACTTGTAGTAAAAATCTCGTTCAAATTGGACCAGCCGTTTTCAAGTTTGCCAAGAACAAACAAACAGACAGAGACAAGTATTCGAAATTTAAAGTAACCCATAATGTAAGTTACAATATTTAATAACTTTTTGTGAAAAGTCCATTGAAATCGGCTCAGCTGTTTTCAAGTTTACCCTGGACAAACCTTGTTATTACCTTGTTTTTTTTGGGGGGGGGGGGTAAATTACAATGTAAATGGCATATATTTTTTTGTATTAAATTTATGAAAATGTAGGCAATAAAGAGTATTCAACAGTACACCTTAAATTTTTTAGATTAGATAAAAATTTCAGCTGGGAAAAATGTTTCCGTTGTTCGTTCGCTCGCGCAGGTGAGATGGAACATTTTTTTTATATAGCTTATTATTGGTAAAGATATCAGATCAAAAGTATGACAAATATTTCAGAGGACATTTTAATTAAATTTACTCAAACTTGAACTTTTAAGTTTTTGATATGGGATTTAAGTTGAAATTATTTAAGATTTTCGATGCTGTAGTTTTTAACAATTTCTTTTTCTTTTCTTCTCTTGACAGATGTTGGTTTTCTTGACTGGTGTTTACCGGGAAACAGCCACAATGCTTCATGTGTAACATTTGTAATTTTTCATTCGTGTCGTCTACGCTCAACTTCCGTTATCATGCATTGAAAATGCAACGATGGGAATCGTGGAAGATTTACATTTGACTTGGATAGTTGAAAACCGGTGAAAAGTTGACATTAAAACCGCATGAAATGTAGCTACTATATACAGATGTGAGCATGGCTTTATGTGTGCATCCACGTGCAACAGATGACGTCCAATTGCAATAAATCTCGCACGAAACACAGAAGGAAATGAATTGATTTTCAATAAGATGCACCTGATCCCTCGATGCGGTTCATAAATATATGATGAGACCAATGCAAATTTATTATCTTATGCAAGTTAGTGGAAATGCCTAGAAGGGGTTGTTTGCAAAGAAAATTTAAGATTTAAAACTTGGGAGAGTAAATCAAAGCTTCTGATTCAAAAATAAGTATTAGACTATCAAATTAATCACTGACTTAGAAGCTATTTTGTTTATATTGAAACGTTTTTACTGGTTCTTGGATTTGTGTTGTATGGACGACAATTTTATTTTTAACAAATGTTTATTTATTTATCTTACACTATTTACATTTATTAACTACAAGTTAACAATGATTAAGTTCACTGTTTAACTAGTCAGTCAGTCAGTCATTATTGCACTGTTACACTTTATTTAACAATGTTCACAGTTTATTTAACACTGGTGATTCACTGTTGACGATTTATTTATCACTCCCAATTTATATTTCACTCACGATGTCGATTTATTTAAGACTGAACTGCTTGTGCTTGTCTTTGCCTTATATAAGAACTCGGAATTTTTCTAAAACATTCGATTCTATTATTCCTTTGCCAAGACTTTATATTTTTCTTGGAAACACAGAATATGCTAGAAGCTCTTCCGTAATTCACCGAGTAATCTTTTTGGCCAAACCCGTGGCACGGGTGGTTCTAGACTCTAGAGAACTAGACATCTTTTTAGAGTTCCTGGAAATTTCTCTCCCATCCTATTAACACGTCGCTCCCATTGGCTGATTGGCAGGCTTGGCCCATCTACTGCTGAAATAGCTCGAAAAGCGTTGCCACGATCATAAAATGGCGACACTCCTCATTCTAAGATTCTTAGAAATTGACAATATGTTAAAATGTCCGGATCATTTTATCAAATGTTCAGTTACTTAACTTGATTGGAATCGAACCGAGTAGACCGAAGTACCGAAGTAGAAGTCCTATTAAGAGCGTATTAAATGGATTTTACTAAGGTCAATTTAGTAAAATTGATTTGTTTTAATTGAGAACTATTTGATTATTTTACTTAAAACTAAATCCTCAACTTTTGTGTGTTAAATAGATAAAAGAGTTAGCATAACTTAGCATCGATTTATTTTTTCAACATAAAAAATCATCCCATCATTAAAATTAAAACCCTGAGCCTTAAAAAATTTTTAACGATGATCTCTCATAGCCTCGAGGGATCCCCGAAAAAAAAACCAAACAAAATATTACAAATTTTAATTGAAATTGTAAAAGTTCCTGACCGAATTTTTGTTTGAAATATTTTTTGTTTTACATGTTTCTAATATTTATGACGGTACATATTACTGTCCTTTTTCTGTACATGCTATTGTCTAAATTAAAAAAAAAAATCCTCTACCAGTGTTTCATCCCCGCAGGACTTGCAAAACTTTTATATATATAATCAGAACCACGTTAAAACATATTCAATATTTGTTTATTGTGAAACGAACAAAATGTCTATTAAAAATTGATTTTTTAACTATATCAGCTTCCCTTCCTTGAATTGTATACAGGAAGAAAATAAAAAAGGTACAAAGAAACTATGAATGTGTGTGTGTGTTGAGATTCAATTTGTTAAAAACTAAACGGGAAAAATGAAGAAGAAAACAACAATGAAGACTTTAATATCGTTTCCACAGTCTTCGTATTTTCAATTTCAATTACGTTAATGATCACGAAGAAGAGATAAAAAGTCATACAAATGAATGATATTATAAAGTTTTTTTTTTTTTTTTGGGATTCTTCATCTTGTTTCTGGAAACGAAAAGTTTTGTACTGATGAAAGGTTTAACGAAATAATGAGAAAAATAAATATACACACACAGATGAAAAACTTAACGAGTGAAACCATCGTAGAATATTTTTGCTTGAATTAATAATAAAGTAAGTGATTCGTTGAATTCTTTTCTTAATTCAATCAAAACAAACTTTCTTCGTTGATTTTTTCATCATCTTAATGCCATGATTCCATTTTAAATACACAATCTCTTGTGATTTGATTCATTGACAGTGGTTTTTAACGAAGTGATTATTTTTTCAATTAAAAAATTCTTAGAGCAGGTTGACAGAACAATGTCTACAAAGTCAGATGATTTACTTGTGGTTTCAAAACAAATTTTATTCTGAAAGCTTTGCCTCGTCTAGAAATTAAGGAAATTTTCGATTGTAATCTTGTCGTTTGACTTTTCACTCTTAAGCGTCACATTGGCATGATATGATATTATATAATGTTATATAAATGAGCCAATTTATAACTTGTCGAATTTTGGTATTTGTTTAGTGTGTATTTGTATCAAATCATTAAAATTAATTAAGTGGAAAACGTTACGTAAATATGCGACATTATTGTTGGAGGATCATATAGACGTTTGGTATAGTTTTCAATTATACAAATCACTGATCCTTTCTCATTTTATGACGTCCTCTTTGTTATTTTGCATGTGACAGGAATAAAAATGCAAATGACAAGTTAACTGAACTAAAATATTTAAAAACACAGAAAAATGTAATTGGGTTCGAAACATTTTTGCTATGTTTAATTTATGTTTGGAACTACGTAAAAATTTTGGGTTGATTATTTAAAAAATATTACGATTTTGACGTCGCGGTTTTGTCGGGTGTAATTTGCGCCAAAAATTAGACATTTACTACTTGACTTGATTTTCAAGCTTTTTGATTTAAATTGGGCTTGAAATCAAGTCAAACTCAAGCCAAAAGTTAATATTTATTACCAAGTTAAGAATTAACAAGTTATTTCATTCCAAAGGTTCAATATCATAGAACAGGGTAAATAATTTTTGAACAGAAAAAAAATTATAGTAAGATGAAACCCGTTAGAAAAGGAAGAGAATATAAGAAAAATTAAAGAAAAATAAATAACGGTCGATCTGAGGTGGGGAAGTGGGGAAAGGGGGATTTTTTTTCAAGGGTACAAATGATTTATCTCGATTTTCGACAGAACTACGAGTTCAATGGAAAAAAGTTAGATGGCAAAGTTGTAGATAATAAGTCGATCTACAACTTTTGTACTTACACTTTTTTCACAACCTCAAAATTTATGTGAAAAAATCCAAATTACCAAGTTTTTGGTTTATAATTTTTATCTTTTACAAAATGTGGTGAAAACTTACTTTTTAATGTCTCAAATAATAGTAATTTTTTTTATTTAAAATATTAATTTTTACCTCTTATAATGACTTAATATAAAAAAAGCACTCTATTTTTCAATTTCTCACGTCCAAACATCTAATTTTTTAAAAAGTTAGCGAGCTTTTTGTTTATTGAAACCTCTACTTTTTGATGGTGCAAAAATATATACATAACAATGTAAAATTTTTTCAGAAAATGCAATAATTAAAGTGTAAATTTTAATAAATTGTTCAAAATTGTGTTATGTACAATTGTATTATGTACAATTTTGAGCAATTTATTAAAATGTACACTTTCTCTATTGCATTTTTTGAGAAAATTTTACATTGTAATGTATACATTTTTGCACCATCAAAAAGTAGAGGTTTCAACGAACAAAAAGCTCACCGACCTTTTTAAAAAATCAGATGTTTTGGCGTGAGAATTTTCGATTGAAAAATAGGGTGCTTTTTCGATATTAAGTCATTATAAGAGGTAAAAATTAATGTTTTAAATAAAAAAAAAAACAGTGTGTTTGGGACATTGAAAGGTAGTTTTCACCAAATTTCGTTAAAAAAATTTTTTTTTGATAAAAGATAAAAATTAAATCCAACAACTTGGTAATTTAAAAATTTCACATAAATTTTGAGGTAATGTGAAAAAAGTGATTGCACAAAAAGTGTAGATCTACTTATTATCTACAACTTTGCCATTTAACTTTTTGCCATAGGACTTGTAGTTTTGTCGAAAATCGAAATAAACCGTTTGTACCTTTAAAAAAACCTTCTCTTTTCTACTTCCCCACCTTAGATCAACCGTAATTTATTTTTCCTTTCATTTTCGTTATATTCTCTTCTTTTTCCAATGGGTTTCACTTAGTATAATTTTTTTCACTTTTTACCATTTTCAAAAGCTAAAAGCACTGGTCTATATTACACTGAATGAAAAACATAATTCCTTCCGAAACCTCCATTCTACAATATCAATTTGGATTTCGTGAAAGACATTCCACTATACAACAGTGCCTTGAACCTTATTCGAGACAGATTCAAGGCCAAAAATATCTGTGCCGGAGTATTTGTCGACAAAAACAAGCATTCGACCAGGTGTGGCATCAAGGCCTGCTCTTCAAAATTAAAAAAATATACCCGGAGTAAATCTACCGTCTTATCAAATCGTATTTAGAAGAAAGATTTTTGCAAGTAATCGTCGAGGACTCTGCCTCTGAGTTTATACGAATACAAGTCAATCGTAAAAAATACTTTTTACAGCATCTTAAGCCTTTTAAGCTTCACATCTGTGCATCATCAATACATTTTTTTACTTTTTTTATTACTAATTTTATTAGATCTATTGAAATCTATAGAAGTCTATTGAAGTCTATTGAAATGTTTTGAAGTCTATATTGAAATCTATAGAATATATTGAAGTCTATGAAATTTGTGGCGATGACATACATACATTGCACATTACACATAGCGATCAGTAAGTGTAGAAAAAGCTTATGAAAAATCCGGAGTTCTACAAGGAAGCGTACTTGGGCCATACCACTACCTGGTATTTACGTATGACATACCAACCACCACGGAAAAAACCATAAAAAAGTAAGTTGAAGAATTATGGCTCTGTAATAAAACCAATATAGATGTATGCAATTGAGCTTTTTGGATGCGCCAAGCCTTCAAAGATCAATTGCATACAGAGACTATAATCCAAAACGTTAAGAATGATAGCTGAGGCGCCTTGGTACATGTCAAACCGGACGTTTCAGACGAACTTCCAGGTGCCTTATGTGAGGGAGGTAATAACTGAAAGGACAAAAAAAATATAAAGATTCATGCCAGGGTCATGAAAATGGCTTGATCAGTTAACCAATGACTAAGGATAAGGTTGAATCGAACCTGGCTAGAAGATCCTACAATCTACATAATCACACATTCTTACAATAAGAACTTATTTTAAAACCTTCTCATCTTCCATTTTCAACCCCTAACCTTATTGTATTCCTACCTTTCGTTTCCTTCGCCTCTACCCACCTGCATTACCACATCTACCATACATCATTTTTACTTATAGCTTAAAAAGCTGATTGTAAAAATAAGGGATATTAAAAAAAAAAGTTGGTTAAGTGTACTTATGTACGCTTGTGAGAAGTTATACTTTTTTGGTATCATTAAAAATTAGTTTTTAATAATTTTATTCAAATAATCAATTTTAAAAAACTGTAATTTAATATTTAATAATAACAATAATTTATATTTATATATTTAAAGATATAATTATTAAAAATAAAATTTAGAGAATAATATTTTAATTTGTATCAATAAAAATATCCAAAAAAAGCTGCAAGACGTTTATAAAATTTGTCTGGATCATTTTTCTGGTTAACAATTAATGCATGTCATGAAAACAAGGCTTCATCAAAATTGCGAAATAAAGTAAGTAGCTACTTGTCAAAGTAAATGTCTTAATCTTATTCATATCTTGTGTTACTAAATTAATATTCTAAGATGGTTGAATCATTTCAGAATCCTAGAATTCGTGATAACTAACTAAATAACTAATATGCATGAAATACAGACGTCATTTTCATCATTAAATTTCAAATAGTATAACAGCTACTGCAAAATTCGAGAAAAGTAATAACTCATTTTTTAATAATAAGTGTCATTTGTATATAAAATTATTTTTAATTAAAATATCAAAATAAATAAATTAAAAAATAAATACAACAAAAATTCAAATAACGCGCGCCAGGAGACCCAGTGGTTTTGCGACTAACTTCATTTTGTTAATTTTTGTCTTAAAATGCATCATGCAATCATGCATCATCAATGAGCATCACAAGTCCAAACACATGCTGATGAAAATCTTAAGCGTGCTTGTTAATTGAAGAATGTAAGGAAAATATTGATTTAAATATCAAACCATTAAAAAGCAAACTCTTCAACTACCATTTTCATTCCGTATTTTATATTTGGTTTCATTCGCCGAGTTTGTCTCTCAAAACGCCGAACGTGAAATTAGAAGATTAGCAAACATTTTCCTCCCGATGAACTTTAATTTCTAACTCTTTTTTGAAGTAAACGTCTTACAAAAACTGTTTTACTATGAAATTTTCAACAAACAGCTTCTTAAATTCGTTCACAATTCATTCACAATTGCCACCATTACATTTTTTTATTTAACTAGATGAAAAGTATAAGCATTAAGATTTGAGTTTTTTTATTTGTTTTTGGGAAAATAATGGTTCAGTTAATTGCCAACAGAAACTTCAGCAGCAATTAAAATGTGGTCTTGCACCAAATATGCATTTTATAAGCAGTATAATTAATTGTTTTCTTTCCTTTCTAGTAAAATTGATCATTAATAATCAATTTTTAAAATCTGTAATTTAATATTTAATAATAATAACAATATATATAATATTTAAAGATATAATTATTAAAAATTAAATTAAGAGAATAATTTTTTAATTTGTATCAATAAATAATATCCAAATAAAGCTGCAAGACGTTTATAAAATTTGTCAGGATCATATTTCTGGTTAACAATTTATGCATGTCATGAAAACAAAGCTTCATAGAAATTGCGACATAAAGTAAGTAGCTACTTGTCAAAGTAAATGTCTTAATCTTATTCATATCTTGTGTTACTAAATTATTATTCTAAGATGGTTGAATCATTTCAGAATCCCAGATTTCGTGATAACTAACTAAATAACTAATATGCATGAAATACAGACGTCATTTTCATCATTAAATTTTAAATAGTATAACAGCTACTGCAAAATTCGAGAAAAGTAATAACTCATTTTTTAATAATAAGTGTCATTTGTATATAAAATTATTTTTAATTAAAATATCAAAATAAATAAATTAAAAAATAAATACAACAAAAATTCAAATAACGCGCGCCAGGAGACCCAGTGGTTTTGCGACTGACGTCATTTTGTTAATTTTTGTCTTAAAATGCGCGCGCATTTTAAAATTTCACTCTCATCATTTTTTTATAACGCGCCTTAAGAAGTATAAATTCAAAAATATTATACTCGCTTCAATATCAATCGCACAAAATGATGATGTCTTTGCAATTGGCTTTACTTATACTAAAACAACTATTCATGATATAACATTTTTAAAAACATGTTACTCTCCTTCCCTAATATCCATTACCCACACGGAAAAAATGTGTTGTAGATTTAACAACATTCCTTGTTAATTTTATAACATTAACTAGTAAAAATGACTCCATGAAAATATAATGTAGTTGAATTTTTGACAGTTGGATTTATTTGTCAAAATTATTGGTTATGTTGTACGCGCCGCATGCGCACCATTAAAAATCTTAATAATATAGTTATAGAAAAAGGTAAAGATGGCTCTGATGTTTTTTTTTCTCAGCCGTTTTACAAGGTTTTACAACATAATGGAGTAAATTGTACACTGTATCTAGTATTGTATACACCAAAAATGGTAACGATTACAAATTTGTTAAAATTCGTGGCGAAACATAAACGTCAAAATTTGTTAATTGTACAACACTCAGCAGTTGTAACAGTTACATATATTTACTACACTATGGTAGTAAAAAACACTATACGTTAGAGCTGAATACATCAAAGTGTGTTATCTGCTGTTACATTTGTGATTATAGTGAACACAAAGTGCAGTAAAAATATTACTAGTTTAGTGTTGTAAATTTTACACCACTATTTTTTTCCGTGCACATTAAAAATTGAAAAAGTACCAACATCTACCAATTCACTAAACTTACTTTCCAATCTGTGTGCAGTTCGTTTTATTTACGTAAAAGCTTCTTTGGCAGCTTAAAGGATTAAAACTAGTTGCATCCCAAACCAGAGATTTACAATCGTAAAACCTTTCTCAACGTGCAACTTAAATGCAACTTTAGCAAATATTATAAGCTTCAAGATAGAGAGAAAGAGAGTTAATCGAATTACATGATCGAAAATTGAATTAAAATATCTATGTATGTGATACTTGATTAAAGTCTTGGATCAAAGAATCTCCAGATATACAACTTCTTTTTCTCATGTCAAATTCAATATTTTCCTTTTTATCTTTAAGAAAGAAAAGTAATGCATTTCTTTTGCCTCTTTCAACTTCCTCCCCCTATCCCCAAATACTTCTTATCCATATTCTCCATACCATATATTAGTATGATGTTCCAAACGCGGTTTATGTGATCCGTGTACGATTTCCTGCTACGGGAAATGTAAGCGGAACAAACTCTATCTCACTTCCTTTCTTTTATTTGTCGTTTTATTTATTATTCACATTATTTCTCTGTTTTCATTTTACTTGAAAATAGATTGAGTCGACTATTTTTTCTTTCTAACAGAAGAATGTTATGAAATAATGGACCACGCCCTTGAATTTGGTGGATACTATATGACGAAAGTCTATGGTCAAAAGCTTCATTTATCAATCTTGAGTGTCAAAAACACAGCGACTTCTTCTCGAGTCTGGCTTTTGCTGGTTTTTAGAGCGATCAACTTCTACGGAGCTTTTTTATGCGGCCATTCGATCGATTATTATCGAGAGCTTTACGATGAGCGATGCTGCGATCAAGTGGAAAAGAGAACGCAGTAATAAAAATCGAGAAAAAGAGCCGAGTCGAATGTCATCTTTGTAAACGACTTGAGTATCGTTGAAGCTTTCAACCAGAACGGGAAAAGTCCAATAAAATTGTGGCCGAGAAAGATGAGAAAATTTGATTCAACTGCGCTTTCTTCATCACGTGAATTGTGTCTTAAACGAAAAAAATAAAGGCAAAAAGAAAGTCATCTCTTGACGATTGTACAACGATGCCCGACAAACAACAAGAGCGCACTATAATTTCCCCGGTGAAAAAGTATAAATTTAAAAAAAAAAAATACACATTACAGACAGAATGGTATCAAAAATAATGGGAAGAAAAAATATACAGAAGAAAACAGTTTTCCCGGGTGTCACGTTGATATAAGTCGTTTTTTTATTTTTTGAAATTCAATTATGAAACTGCAATTAAGTGTATCTTGATGTGGTTTGTGTGAGAGATGTCGAGGGAAAATATTTTTCTACGTGTGACTTTCAAGTAGATGCACGTACTGCAGCTTGACTTGAACAAGTCGTGGTCTACGAGTCAAAGAATTATGGTAAAAAGTGTCATAAATAAGGGAGACTGTAGTAGTTTTGCGTTCATACTTATGAAACAAAAAGGTTCACACAAGAAAAATCCGTGAAAAGAAATCTTGCATTATGTTTATTAAGTCAAATACCACATTTTTCTCACTAAGAAAATTCAGTGCAACGACTTATAATATTAACTAAAATTTATGCTCAAATAATCAGGTTGTGAATTCACTTGGTTGGTGTGTAAATAAAAAATCCATTTTTTAATCTATGTTACCTTAAGAGACTCATTTTTACTAATTGAGATTTAGGTGGGGCCTTTTTCTATGGTATTATCATTGTGAAAATATGTTTTTGTATTTCAATTTGATTGGTTATCAAAAGAAAGGTACAACATTAATATAACGATTTCTTCCAATCAGGTGGTCAGAAAATGGATATTCAAAGCAAAAATTCAGATTTCCCTCAAAAAGATTCATTGAAATCGCCCCTTAATGATACATTCAATGTTTACTTTCTTTTACTACTATAAAGTAAAGGAAGTATTGTAATCGGGTCGAAGTTTTGAATTCGAGCTTTCATCGGAAATACATGTTTTGAGGTCTTCTGAGTCCAAAAAAGTGGTTTTTAGAAACATGTCTGTGTGTGACAGCCATATCGTATCAAAAGCTTTATCCGAATTTCACTAATCTTGGAATTTTGCCTTTATATTATATCTAGTTGTGCCGTGAAGCTTTTGGGTGAAATCTAGAAGCTTTTGAGCTTTTTTTAATTTTTTTTTGTTAAAAACTCCAACGATTTTCTTTAAACTTGCTATAGTTCTTAGACACATTTATGCCTACAACTTTTATTTGAAGTTTTTTTCTGGAAAAATTTATTCAAGGGTAAGGGTGGGAGTAATAAACATAGATACTGTATGTATGTTGTTCTGTTTATATAGTTAAATAAGGTGCTTATAGTTCTGTTAACCAACAGCGAGTTACGTAAAAGAAAGTACTGTGACGCCTCGTTTTAATAACTTTACAATAGTACCTTGAGATACGAATGTCCTAGCATACGAATGTTTTGAGATACAACATGAAATATACTAAAATTTTTATCTCGATATACAACGAAAAATTTGAGATATGAATTGGGGATGTGCGATTTTATTGATTGGATGAACATCGTTTTTGGGCTTTCAAAGAAAAAATACTTAATGGATAATGCTCCCGCTCACCCTTCTGGCTTTGAGTATGACCTTTTAGATGAATATAAATTTATTAAAATTGTTTATCTGCCACCTAATACAACGTCTACCCTTCAGCCCATGGATCACAAAGTTCTCCAAAAATCTCCAATTTAAAGAAACTTTTTACGAAGTATCCATTTAAGCGTCGCTTTGAAGTTACCAAAAATACGAAATAAATTAATATTATGTGTGTTATTACTCGTTTATTTTACGAAAAACTTTCATTCAATATCAGACCGATGGATAGTAAATTGGAAACTTATTGAAATTTTTTATTTTAATTGATACTAAAATTTTATTGGAAATCCTATGCGTATGGCATGATTTTTAAGCGAAAAGCTTTTAAAAGTTCAACTTGAAAGTTAGTTTCTCGTTTTCTAAGCTTTAAAGGGCATTTTTAGTTATATCCAAAGGGTTAGAGCATTAAAATTATTACAAGCTTGTTTCGCAGCAAATTTTTATAAAATGTAGTTTTTTTTACCACACACATATATATATATATATATATATATATATACCACGACTATCTTGAAAACAGATAAATGAAAAATAAACTTACTAAGAATCAAACTTACAGTAAAAATTTAGAGCTTAACACTTTGAAAATAAAAAATGCCCTTAAATGCAAAGTAAAGAGATATTTATTAAAGTTCGATTTTTATTAGTGTTAAACTTAATAAAAAAAAATCCTTATACTAAATCCTGGAAGCCTTTTAAACATATTAGTATTAATGCTTTATAAGTTGTTTCAAGTCAATTTTAATCAATTTCTCTTGTGTAAAATATTCAAGCTAAACACAATTTTAATCGAGCTTTTTTAAATATCTTGTTTACCGTGCTTTTAAGTACATTTTGTATTATTTGCAAAGCTATAGATCAGAAAAAATTCTTCGACAACATTAATGTAAGCAAAGCTTTATGTTGGCTACCGTTTTTGAAATAGAACGTGAAATGTGGTAGGATGTAATTAACCATACGTCAATCGTTTTCCTTCCACATTTCGTGTTCGATTTTGAAAACTTTTGAACTTGAAAAACTTCAATTGTATAAAAATTTGTTGAAAACCATTTTTGTAGTCTTTATTTCTGATCTAAACCTAAACAAGTCACTTAAAATGTGCTAAAAAGCATAGAATACGAGACAATCATAAACGTTTGATTACTGAGAGTTACGAGCTTGAATATCTTGGCTCATGATTCTTGATGCAGCTTTTGAATACACTATAAATGCTAAAAAAATATATAAAAGAAGTTATCAACTTGTTATATTTTATTCCAACATTGATTTTTATGTAGCTGAAAGATATTTGTATAGCAGATATTTTATTCAAAACAATAGATTTCTCTTTAGGACTTCTCTTCACACAAGTTGTGGGTGAAACTTTTAGACGTTTAGTTACGAGATTCATAAAATTGTTTATATTATATTACACATTGCTATTTAAGTTCTTACCCATTAAATGATTCATTGAAATGGCAACAACGACTGTGTTTAAAATGTTGTAATATTGAAACCATTTTCAGAGTTGATATAATGTAAATTATAAACGTTTTACTTAATTTATTGTTCACCGATTTCTTCAGGCAAGTGATACACTTCATCGTATTTCATAGACATTTTGAGTATAAAAAATTGTAAGATGTTAATTGTTGCCGTCTTCGAAAAGTTCTGTTTCAGTTACCGAATTAATTTGTATCGTCCAACTGTTATAATATGGTTTTTTTCTCATAAAAAGTGTGTAGTAAACTTTGGCTTCCAGTAGAATTTCGGTATGAATCGTTAAACATCCTAAAACGAGTTTAAAAATGCTTTCGAGCTTTTCAAGAACCAATCAAAGAAACAAAATATCAAGTATATCAAACCTTTCTCTCAATTACTCCACTGAATTACAGAAAAAGGTCAATGCCACCATTAAAATGTTAATGGTCACCCCTCCAGAGTACTAACGCAAATTGTATGTTTCAATTTGAACAGCTTTTAATTCCTACGGGACAGATGAGAGCAGCGTGAATAATTTGTAAAAGAAAACTTTTCACGTTGTTAGGATTGTCTCCTTGGAATAGATGTCTTCAAGTTTCCATCAAACAAGAACTATCGTCGCATTACTTCCAACTATTATATATGTATTTTACAACTATTTGTGCATATATTATAAAACGGGCAACAAGTTTTAACTGATGTCACTATTTGTTAGTTGAGAACATGAAATTACAGCCGCATATTATCTATTCGGATAAATCTCGAATGCTTTATGTGTGACGAAAATTTTCCATCTTTGTTATTAAAATCCTTGAGGGAAATCACAGTACATGACGATGACAAGTCTGAAAAATTTCTCATCTGTCAACGATTTGTTAAAACTTGTTCAAAACTTGGTGTGTTCATACAGAGAGACAGCACAGAGACATTGAGTGACCTTTCTCGATTAAAATGTAATTTGTTCGAAAAAATTAAATGAGATAATAAAACATTTTTTTTTTCTTCTTTTTGATTTTCATCCAGCGTTTGTCTATTAATTATGGATATATAGAGTGAAACGAGCCGAAGAGCGAAGAAGTTTTTCATCTATGTACTAAATGAAAAACGTGACATGATTTTTTTATGAATATACGAAAAAAGAAATAAATAAAGAGCTGGATTCATCGAAAAACCTTGTTATGGGTGGTTAGCGAACATTAAAGCAGTTGGTTTAGATCGAGTCAAATCAAAAATTAAATTGTTTCGCGATACGAGAAGCAAATATCTGAGTTGAAACTGGAGTTCGTTACACGTATGTAGAACATAATATATAAATCATTCGAGATGAACGAATTCGGGAAGTTTCAGTATCCGATTCAGACACAAGTGCGGCGAACGGCTTTAATTTGATTCCCTCTCTTTCTCTACCTGTGCTTGTGCAGGTGAGATAAATATGTGATTTTCATTCGGAGGAAAATCGGTGAGGATGAATAGTCAAAGCGGTTAGAGCTGCACTAAATGTTTGATTCATAGAATCAAATCTCACAACTATGTAAATCACACAAAACTGTTAAGTGTTTGAATTTCCATGTTGCACTTTAATCAAAATTTTCAGGGTAGCTTATAGGAAAGTTTTTATTTTGCATTTTTAAGAAAATTTATCAAATTTCAATTGATTTTTTAAGGATTTATTGTAAGAAGTTTCCAAAAATCGATTTTTTCATTATCAATATTGTAATGTTCATATATTTAAATAAACACCCAGAAAACTTTAGGTCAATCCGACGATTATTTTCAAAGTTACACGCAAATATGTAAAGATAATTTTCACTCTATGTTAAAGTGTTTTTAAAATTTTAAACGCGTTTTTCTTAAAACTATGTTCTAAAGAGTCGCAGATCAAGATTTCTCAGAAACGGCTGAATTGACCAGTTTCAAATTTGAACACCAATTTTTAAAATATATTTTTTTAGCTGATACCCGCCCGCTTCGCTGAGCATATCTAAATTAATCTGATTGAATAATAGAAAGCTTCACCAAAAATAAGAAATTCAGCTATTTTAACAAAAAAAGATAATTAGGTATTTCTAGACCTTTATTTCATAGAAAGTTCATGAAAATCCGTTAAACTACTTTTCCAGGAACAGACATAAGCTATCTTATAGGTAGGTTCTTTACGTTTTTTTGAATATTGTAAAATATTAAGAAAACTTTAAGCCTTGAATACCTTTTACACTAAATGTTATATGAAATAATTTATTAATTTTAGTAGAATGGATTAGTAGCTATCCTTCAGGAAGTGTACCTTTTTTAGGATCAATAATATTTAATGTGTTATCTTAAGGGGGTATTCTAGTCTAGAGGCCCAAATTTCGAGCGTTTTTTGGCAATTGATAAAAAAAAAGCATTTGATATTTTTAGTATCCATTTTTTTATTATTTGCTTATTCATATTCAGAGAGTACACAAAACTAATTTCAAAACAAAAAAAAATGTTTTCATTGAGTTATGTGTCTTTGAAGTAGAGGGGGAAAAAAAAGACCGTGAAACAATGATGGATTCTTGATAAGTACAAATGTCGCTATCGCATGAACCTCCAAAACTGAAAAAAAATTTTTTTTCATAAAATGGAGCTATTCAAAAATAAAAGTCGATTATTTCACTCATTTTTTAACTTTATCAAATTTTTAAAAAATATTACAAATTTAAAATTTTTATTTTTTGTTGGTTCATGCAATAGAGAGATATTTAAAGAATATTCATGACAAATTTCAAGTAAATCGGCTGATTAAAACTTGAGATATTATAGCGACCGCATCGAAAAAAGTAGTTTCGAGAAAAACGCATTTAAAGTTTTACGTTAAGTCTCAACCGGTCCAGTTGGCACGACACTAAAACGGCTATAACTTCGGAAATACTTTAAATTTTGAAAAATCCTTTTAGGGAAATATTTTTGAATATATAAATTATCGGATAATGAAAAAATTTTTTTCGATTTTTTCAAAATCCTAGACTAGACTACCCCCTTAAGATCTGAGGTATCAGGTTTGGTTGCCTTAGATTCATTATTCTAGGATATAGTATTAAGGTCATTATGTCTTATTGGCAAGTTTGCTATTTCCCAGGGTCCAAAATTAGACAACGAATTCTTATAGGTCTTGCTAAAGTAAATTGAAATTAAGAATATAGTTTTTTGATAAAAAAACAACGCGATGGTCACATCTAAGATGCTATTTTCTCTTGAAAAATAAGTTGAGCTGGATTTCTTTTTGTTCTAGGGGCTCTTCCTAACGGCTTCACCTCTCTTAGTCAAACTCCTAATCGGGATCACTTAAGTCGAACTGTCTGTTTTTGTTATTTATTCTTACGGGTATCATTTTTGAACTTAGATATTTATTTTTATGAATGAAATAATATTTACTGTAGAGGATTTTCTTCTTCTGCCTCGACAATTCGAACGTTTACTCAGCCAAACTTTTAATAATATATTAACTACCCGTAAATTCACAATGGATTTATGGTTTCTAGGAATTTAACCTATCGCTATACTTCTATAATGGTTATAATTTTCAAATTTGCAAACATTAATTTATAAGAATAACAAATTACATGGTTTAAAAACATGTCGTCTTTACGATATGATATGGTATATGTACATTGTATCACAGCTGCCTGCCGATGTATGTTTTTTGTTGCGCAGTTTTTATTTTTTTTCTCAGAAATTCAACATTTTTTTGGAAAAAAAAGTATTTTAAAGCACTTTTTGTAATATTTACTGCTTGTAGTGAAAATCTCGTCCAAATCGGACCAGCAGTTTTCATGTTTACCAAGAACAAACAAAGAGACAAAGAAAAATATTCGAAATTTAAAGTAGCCTATAATGTAAGTTACAATATTTAATAACTTTTTGTGAAAACTCCATTGAAATCGGCTCAGCTGTTTGCAAGTTTACTCTGGACAAACCCTGTTATTACCCTGTTTTTTTGGGAAAAATAAAGAGTATTCAACAAAACACCTTAAATTTTTTAGATTAGATAAAAATCTCAGCTGGGAAAAATAATCCCGTTTTTCGTTCGATCGCGTAGGTGAGATAGAACATTTTTATTATATAGGTTATTCAAGTAGCAAAAATCCTCAATCTTATTATTGCTATAGATAACTTAATGGAAGGTTTTTTTCAATGATACTTTTCTATAAAAAAAATTTAGGTCCAAATTTTAATAAAAAATTTATAAAATTTTTCTTTTTTTGAGAAACTATGCACAATTTTCTCCAAAAATTTTACTTTGCTGATTTCTTAAATTAATTACAAGATTCTGCATTATATTGACGAAATCCTTTTGATTTTTTCATTTTAAATGATCCAGTGCCTTTTATGGAAGGAGCTTTTGAAGTTCAGCTATATATTGTAGAGGAGCTTTCAAAATTAAAATTTTAATGACTACAAAAATGTAAAAATATATTGACAACAATTTTCACAATTTGTCAATCATGAGTGTCAAACTCGGTTTTGAAATAGAAAAAATTATATAAAATTAGTAGGTATATGCAAGGCTACAGAAAACCACGAATGCTGAGCATACATCAGTTGGACTGATGAAACTATAATATATGGCGAAACGTCACGACTTGATACTCTTGTTGCATTCATTAGGTTTGTTCCACTTGTACATTTGATGATGTTGAAACATGTCCATCGAATGACAAAGAGTAAGACACATTAACCAACAGACAAGAGTGGGTGAAAATCATGAAGCAAGGGCTTCACCCTAATTTAAAACTGGTTTTGCGGTGTTTAAACACCTCCAAAACAGTGCCCGGGCGAGCTATAGTCATAAAAATGTACGTTCATAGATCGGCTCTCGGCCTGTTGCGGCAAAACGGCCGAGGGCCGAGGAGAAATTAATAAATTTATTAATAATAAATTTAAAAGTCTTCTGAGGAAAATTTTTCGAAAAATTGGTTTTTGCGAACCCTTCGCATTGTATTTAGCACCTTAAGAAATCAAATTTCTCTGTATATATTTAAAGGAAATGTAAGGTGGAAGTGATTACCCACATTTATTTACATATATGTATTTACAATTACAGTGGCCAGCACTG
This sequence comes from Sisyra nigra, assembly GCA_958496155.1. Taxonomy (NCBI): domain Eukaryota; kingdom Metazoa; phylum Arthropoda; class Insecta; order Neuroptera; family Sisyridae; genus Sisyra; species Sisyra nigra. The sequence continues at coordinate 49,240,517 of OY292316.1, forward strand.
GCCCCGAACAAATTGAATTGCTTAAAATATGTAACGTCGTTTCGACAGGGCAGTTGCGAGAGGTATCACTGCATGTTCGAATTTCATTTCTAGTTGCCACAGAAATAATTATTTCAAAAGTCAAATTCCTTATTTAATTTACACCTTCAGAGTTTAATTTTTGTAAAATCTCTTCAATCTGATATAATCTGATACAATTTCATTGAAAATTTTTCTTATGATTTGTCTATTTAAAAAGCAATATTTAGATTTAAAACTTGATGATTTTACGATAATACAGAGTAATTGGAACAAAATCAAACCAATAGTCATAAAAAAAAAACTCTGCTTGCGATCTATATTTCAAACCGTGTGCATAAAGCTAATCTAGGTCAATACATTTCTAATTGATGGAGATTAATTTCAAGTTTATTCGATTGTAATAGTGGTATATTTCATATTCAATGGACACATGTAAGAATGTCCACCTACTTTTAATGCCTTTTTAATTGTTAGTAATTTAGGTATAGGTAATAATTGTTAAAAAAATTCATCCCTTCATAAGTTGGGTAATATTCATGTCTGCCTCATATTCTCCATATGAAGTACTTCAAAGGGATCTTAACATTCCTTATATTTGAAAACTTATTTTCGATAGATTCATTAACTTCCATGACAAATTATTTTCCCATTCTAATCCAGAAGTTCAAATTCAGCACCCAAGAAAACCTTCCACGTGGTTTAAAGTGACAATGGTCAAGAGACCACCTACCAATTTCGTAAAGACTTCCAGTGCTGGCTGGTACCTTTCATCAACATACTCATAGTCTATTTGACCTTTAATTTAAAGGTTTTTAATATGGATCTTATAACCTATTTGCTCATTCTATGAATGTGTTCACAGATTCCAAATAAATAATACTATTTTTTTTTTTGCATAAAACCGTGTACGAATTTAGTATTATTCTGATAGCATTTTGAAATGTCTGCACAAAATCGGAATACTTTTAGCAGTACAATATTGAACATTTAAAAATCTTTATTTCGTGTAATTTTTTTCTCTTTTCCTTGTATTAGTCATCTGTTCTTGGACAAAAAGTGAATGGGATGTTTCGTATCTACCGGCGTAGAAGAAATGTTTTCTTTCAGATAAGAAGTTTGATGACGTGAATTAGTCTCTGTATAGTAGCTTTAAAAACGAGATAATTTCAAAGATCAAGCGCACATACCGCATATAGTAAAGGATAAAAGACGTAACCCTGTAGAATTCCTGATCCCATGTAGTTCGGACTGTTCGGTCATTACTTGACTATAGAATTAGTAGAATAGTAACCTAGATTTTTCTGTTTTCCCGATGAGATCTGATAACCTCTACGACTGGAAAGGACAACGTTCCTTGTATGTAATGTAGCAATCCTTTGTGCCATACCCGATCAAAAGTCTGGTTTATATTTAGAAAGTGGGTTGCACTATTTATTGTCCGATAAAGGCAGTCATTATTATTTTTAAACCTCAGTGCAATTGCTCTATCATATAGAATTGTTTTTCGAATCCAAATTGGTGCTGCGGCATTATGCAATTATATCTTCCATGATTTATGGTATTTATTTATATAAAGTTCTTTCGAATATTTTCGAAAAAATAGACAAAATGGTATAAAAGTCTATAATACGACTTGTTTTCGTTTTTTTTTTTTTGGCTAATGTAAAATAAAAAATTATAACAAAATGAAAAACCGACTTCAAAATAAATAAAAATCTTAAACAAAAAATGCACTAAAAAGTAAAAAAAAAACAATTGCTCATCCTTGCAGTGTCTACAACTTTAAAATTATTAGGATGGTATAATGTATAACTATTGTTATTTTTGGAGTTGGTGTTAGCCAAAGAAATATGACTATATTGGCAATAAACGAAAATATCTTTTGTTTTTTTTTAAATGAGCTTTTATAAAATATACTAGTACTGTGGCGATATCTAGTGACCTTTAAACTACAAAATACCAATAACTAGTTAAACCATTTTACAAATTACAATTAATATTTTATTTCTTGGCTGACACCAACTCCAAAAATTACAATAGTTGTACATTATCTCATCCTTATAATTTGTAAGTTGTAAACACTGAAAGGATACGCAGTTATTTTTTTACTATTTAGTGCATTTTTTTTGTTTAAGATTTTTCTATTTATTTTGAAGCCAGTTTTTCATTTTGTTATAATTTTTTTAATATCTCGATTTTTAGTGATCTAAAGTTTGACAACTGATTTTATTTCTTTAAATATGGGTAAACCTACTAAACACGCTGCTCTTATGAGACAGCGCCGTTAAATGTTAAAAGTTACTGCTTCATCCCCTTTTGCTTTTAAGGGTTGAAATTTTTTGCTTTTAAATGTAATGAAAGAACTAAGTGGAATACTCATTTCAAAAGAAACAAAATCATCAAAATTCGATGATTCAGTTAAACTTCACTATTTCATCCCTTATTTTCATACTTAGGGGTGGATTTTTTTCTTTAAATTAAAATGTGAACAATTCAAAAGTACAATGCACGTAATAGAAAAAAATAATATCGAAATTGGGGTAGCCAGGAAAAATGTATAGTTTCATCCCTAATTTTTAACCCCTTATGAGTGGAGTTTTTCATAAAAAATGGGTATGAGATTAATTTAGAGTAATGTTCTACCAATAAAAAAAGAATTATGAAAATCGAGCTATCCAAAAAGACGTTAATATTTCATCCCTTAGTTTTCAACCCTTTAGAAGTAAACAATTTCCTTTAAATTAAAATGGAACCACACGGGAAGTACCAGCTTTTTAAAAAAAATGTTTGTCTGTAAAGGCGGTTTACGGACGATAGTTTTACGTGATAACGTCATGAAGAACACCTAATTGATGAAAAATTGCGTAGATACTTTTATGAATTAAATTATTATCACTGAATTATCATTACTTTGTATAATACAAAGGAGTTATTTGAAAATTAACACTTTTTCAAGATGAAATCAGACTAAAAATTATGAAGGAAAAAATCAATTAAATCTTATTAAGTAAATTGTAAAAGAAAAACACAAAACACGTTGTCTTAGGTAAGGGCACCAACTATCGATATATCAAAATATCGATAATTGATGTTTATTTTGGAATATCAAATTCGATATTTTTTTAAGAGCTTTATTATATTTTATAATAATTATAATTTATTCCACTTAAAGTTATTGACAATTTTTCAAGTAATCGTGTTTTGAGATGAAATTATCGATATATCGAAGTATCGATATTTTTTTCTCTGCATCTATCGATATTGCTTGTAAATATCGATATATTGTATACATTTGCTCATCCCTACGTTGCCTAGGATTCAACAATAATATCGTGCCTTTCTATCACTTGTATCGTGTTCTCGCTTGCACGCACAGGTTCAAATGTAGGTAACGTGACAAAATGGCCGAACTTTTTCCGACTTGTTGTCGTAGTTCATCAATTTATAAAACGTTATCACGTCAAAAAAGAATCAGTTCACTCAGTCGAAAACTCTGAGGTAACAAACATAAAAAATACACTCGAATTGAGAACCTACTCCTTTTTTTGACGGTTGAAGTCGGTTGAAAAGGATTATTTTGGCAATATTCTGGGACGAGGGGTAGCAGAACTTTGCTATTACAGTGTTAAACATTATGCTGAGAAATACAAGCACGTTGTGTGGTAGTTCTTGGAGCATACGTCCAGTTATTTCGTCATATTAAAGTTTTTTCAGGTTAAATATTTTATTTTAGTTTTAATCTCTTCTACAGGAAGAGTTTGAATGTTTATAATCTTTAATTGAACGCAATTTTTGTTTTGATTTCCCTGAAAAATCACTTAAAACTTTTTTTTTTTTTTGGTTGGAAAATGCAATGAAATTTCTTATAAAAAAGTCTGCGAAGGTAATTTAACTGATAAATAGAAAAAGGGTTTTTTGGTCACAGATTGAAATAAAAGCAATTGAATATAATTGAATAATGGTAGGGTGGTAAAGATTCACAAAAACACCTTAAGAACATTAAAAAAGTTTTGATGGTTAAAATGTGCGACAAATTGAACACAGATGAAGAACACCATGGGATGCTAGAAATGGAGTTGACGGGGAAGCTTCGATCAAAAAGATCATTAGTTGATGTTTGTTTTATGACGATATTTCTCAGTATGATAAGTGCCACAAGATTATGTGTAAGTAGCGTGAGTTATGGTAATTGATAATTGTCCAGGAGTGGAAAAAGATTATAATTTATCTGTGACAATTGCAAATAAGTTTCTTTTCTTAACCGACTAATTTCATACTATTTATTTAGTTCTTTTATTTTTTGCGCCAACTATAAGTAGAAATACAAAACAGAATGTTTATTGGAAATTGACATTCATTCTTTACTATCTGTAATTTTGGGAAAATTTTCAATTTACTTTAAGTTTTTGAGTCTTGTTCACAAACAGTTATCCTTTCATGTTGTATTCCTGCCATGACATCTTTGTATTTTCAATCACAAAACTGATAATTTTATACTTTAATTTATTACTCAAAATTTAAATCTTTAAACTTGATCGTTACTGTACAAAAATGGTTCAATTTCGTAATAAAAACAAGCGTTAAAAACCCACCTGTAATCATTTCCTTCGCCCAGCTGCCGAACAGTAATTGGAAATTCGGTCGGTCCATGAGCTTTGAGCAATTCTTGCAGCCGCACCAAACCCTCATTATTTTCATAAATAATCGTGAACGATTTCCAATTCCAAGCCTTCACCAAATCGACGTATGCCTGTAAAAATAAAATATTTCATATTTTAGTCTTCAGTGAAAATGTTTCACCTAGATTTTATCGATCTGTTTTCACTAAAAACCCGTTTTATCTTGCACGCGTTAATTATTTCTTTATAAGCCTTCCCACAACAAAATCAAACTTTCTAAATTTAATATATTAGCATGAATGTTTTACGTTACTCAGGAAATTGTTTGTCAAGCATAGTGGAAGATATTTGCCTCGAAAATATGTTTTCTGTAGGGTGAAGAATGTCTTCAATATATGCGAGTCGTTCATCCATTCGAATAAATCCATCAAAAGTTGAATCTACTTAGATACACACACACATAACGAGGGAAACTAAACTAATTAATTAAGCATTTGTGAGATTTCATCGCGAGAAATTGGCAAGTTTTCGCAAAACTGTTAATAGTTTCAAGATCAACAACAATATCAATTCTTCATCAAACTTCTAAATGAACAGTTCTTGAATAGATTGAGATCACTTATATTAATTAAGCAACTAAAAAAAACTTTTGGATTTAATCAATCGGAGCAAGCAATTTCCTTGTTCTTTCACCTATGTGTGACATATTCTTGTCTCGAAGCAATGTAGATACACAAAGTGTAATTAAAAATACCAAATTAGGTGTTTCTTTTTTTCTTTCTTTAACTATTTCTCGAGCAACAAAGACTCGAGAAGCAACCGGGAAAAATGTAATTATCCCAATTTAGAGACATGCTTTTTTCCACCCCTGTTTTCTTCTAAATTAGAATTTGCAATTACGAATAATAAAAGTTTCGAGTGACTTGATTATATTTTTCAAGTTAATAACGAAATCTTGTCTACTTTTTTTCTAATTAAAAAAGATATTTTTTTCGCAATTAATCAGGAAAACTTCTACGAGATAATTACAATTTTTTTTTTGTACTTAGTTTTGTTACGAATCGTTGGACTTAATGTTTTAAAGTGGGAGTCAACTTTATTTTGACTGATGAAAAATTTTATTTTTTGTTCATCATCTTAAGAAAACTCAGTTGGAGATGGATTACGACGTTTCATTAGGTTGAAGAGGCCGAAAAATTTCATTGTGCTTTTATATTGTTCGTTCAACACGCAAATTTTCGTTTGATTAAGCTCCGTAATTATTATAATGCGTTCCGTTTTGTATTCATTGGCACGACAAGGGTGATAAAATTTCAAATAGTATATACACATATAAATGATTTATGAGTCAGTAAGGAACATGAAAAACGTGCGAGAAACGTTTTAGTTTAGCCATTGAATAAATTCGTTTAATCACAATCAAAGATAATTTGCTCGTTATAACGAAAAAGGCGTTTTAGTAGACTCTTAAAGAAAATCAAGCTTTCAATAATAAAGTCTAGTTTGACGATTTGAAAATTTGAATTTGAAAATGTTGTTGACTTCCTATTATAAGTAAATATATATATATATATATATTATATTCCTATTATATTTAAAAAATGATAAATCATGAAATTATTCACCTCTATGTAAAAAATTTAAAAATAATTATTTGACTAATCACTTTAAATAATGTTAAATTAATTTCAAAGCTCCTTTGAGATTCATCAAGTTAATGCTTTACTTTTAAATTGTATTTAAACTTATTGAAATCATTGTTTTGGCTTGATTTTACAAAAATATTAATATTTGATCCGATTTCAAGTCAAAATTTAACAGTAATTCCTAAGACAAGTAACTTTGAAAATTAAATCAAAAAGCTAAAAATTAGGTCAATTAGAGAACTCCTAGTTTTGAAATAACTCTCAACATAAAAATATAATTCAATTGGCGAATTTCACTCAAAATAAATTCACCACGAAGTCATTTTTTATAATTCTAAAAAGTGAATTCCTATACTAAAAATTTCCAAATTATGTGTTCTTTAGCTTAAATATTATAAGCTTTATAGCAAAATATTCTAAGGTTAAAATGAAGCCAAATTTACTAACAGGTTAAGACTTTGATCTTTTGATTTTGAATGTTTCAAATAATTTGAGTTGTTAAGATTTCATAGTCCTGATTCTTCTGATCCAACTCTTGACATTTCTGCCATTCGGTGCCGCGCCGTCCAGTAGAGGTTTGAGTTGGTTTTTGTTATTTTCGTTTATCTCCCTGGCGTCTACAAGTGCAGGGCGTTGCCAAGATGGCGTTCATGGGTTCCTCATTGCAGATGGAGCAGATTTTAGTCGATAGGATGCCAATACGGTGAAAGTACTCACATAGGTGAGTCCCGTGATAGTTCAGAAAGCTGCGACTTACACCTGATGGAGGAGAAGTCATGGGATAGGAGATTCCAGTAAGGATTCTCATTTTTTTCCTTATGCCTTATTTTTTTGAATATTGTAGGAATGCCAGTTAATAGTGCTTGTGATCTGGCTCTGAGCTGATGTTAGAGACATAAGGGTTGGTGGTTGATTTGGAAAGGTGCCAGGCTTAGCGAGGTCTGCTGTTTCATTTCCCAAGATACCAACATGACTGGGAATCCATTGTAGTGACAGGTGCCAACCTGTTTTAGCAAAACTGTTCAAAGCGGCTCGACATTTGTTAATACTGATGGAATCGGTGGGTGTACTTAGATGATATTGCGGCTATCGCGGCTTAAGAATCAAGAAAAAAGACAGCTTTATATGGTTATTCTTAACTTCGTGAAATTTAGATGTAGCAAGTAAAACTTCCTCTACTTTTCCACCAAAACAGTTTAAAGGTTCTCCAACTGCAGCGCATCCTTCAAATATATCGCTATAGTAACCAGTACTAGTTTTTTCGGATTCTGGGATGGATGAACCATTTGTATAGAAAATGCGGCAACTCTGACCGTGGGTACATAGATAGTGGATGGTTCCTAGAAAGGTTTTCCGTAGCTCGATATCCATATATGATGATTTTGATAAGTTTTGACCTTTTAGTCAAAGAGTGGCGGAGGGGAGTTGGCTTCTTAGTAAAACTAAATGCCTACTATACTCACTCTTATCAAATTAGATCAGAATCTTATTTCAATGTTAACCTTTTCTTTTCAAACCCTTATAAAAGTGCTTGATTGTGCGTTTGAATGCATGCAATCATAAAAATTCGTAGTGTTAAGTTCTGTTTTACCATTATAACTCGGAGACCGTGACAACGTTTATATTATGTATAATATTGGTCGTTATAAACAAAAAAAAGTAAAATAATTCAAAATTGGATTATAAATTTTTATTGGTTTAATCAATATGAACATTTTATGACTTGGAAAACTGGGAAAATAAGTAAAGTTTTCAACAATAAGTAAGGCTCTTCTAAATGATTAAGTTTTTGAAGATACATGCACAGAAGGCTAATTTGAACATCATTTAAATAGAGAGATACTACTTGCCTTGATTTCAAAGCTTTATGGCTTGATTTTCAAGCTACTTGACCTAAATTTGACGTTAAAGCAGTTATTTATATTGTAACGTTTTTACGATTTATGTATAACTCACGTTGACGATTTATGAAAGACTGCCCTATCTATGTTTGTCTTTCTCTTATATAAGAACTCGGCATTCTTCTAGAACATTCGATTCTATTATTAGTTTTCAGAACTTTCTATTGTCCTTTGTTGTTCTTTTGCCCCTAAGGACAAATATGTTCTTATTCAAAAGGAATTACGGTCAGATAATATTAGAAGTTTTCTTATTATTTTTTTTTAAATTCACCGAGTAATTCTTTTGATCAAACTCTTCGCGCCACGGGGGTCCAAAAGTTCTAGAATTTCATGAAAATTTTGCAAGGTCTTTCCTATCCTACAACCACGTCGCTTCCCATTAGCTGGTAGATTGACTTGGCCCACCCACGGCTGAGACAGTTTGAAGAGCAGGTGCCGTCCCAAACTCACAAAATGGCGATTTTCCCCATCCTTAAGCTCCTTAGACTGTGATAATATTTATATATTATAAACGTTTTAAAAACCGTTCATTTCAGAAAATGTCAAACTACTTGATTTGGTCAATCCTTGATTATAAATGTGTACGACTTTCTCAAGTTATTTCTCATCAAAGTTAGAATATCAAATTCAATTTATTGCAAAATTGGCTAGTTATTTAAATTTATAATGCATCCCTAACATTGACAAATGTGTTCAGTAAAATAAATTTCACTATGAAAATTCACAATAAAATATCTGAAACTTCTTATTATCACCTCTCTTTCCATTCTGTTTTGAGGTTTTCTTACGAAATTGAGATAAAAACAAAATTTAGTTTTAAGCTTTTAAAATTGTGGTTTTGGCCATTATATGAAACATTTTTCAATTAGTTTCGTACACAAATGTTTACGTCAAAGTCAAGGACTAAAGAATAACAACCTTAAAAGATTTTCTTGATGGTACTGTTTAATAATAAAGCTCATATCAGATTTCATTCAGTGTTATTTAAAAAAAGTGGTTGCGTGTACTTATGTACGCGCGTGAAAAGTTATACTTCTTTGGCATCATTAAAAGTTAGTTTTTATTAATTTTATTCAAATAGTCAATTTTAAAAAATTGTAAATTAATATTTAATAATAATATATATATTTAAAGATATAACTATTAAAAATAAAATTAAGAGAGTGATATTTTTATTTATATCAATAAATAATATCCAAAGAAAGCTGCGAGACGTTTATAAAAATTGTCAGGATCATTTTTCTGGTTAACAATTCATGCATGTCATGAAAACGAAGCTTCATAGAAATTACAAAATAAAGTAAGTAGCTACTTGTCAAAGTAAATGTCTTAATCTTATTCATATCTTGTGTTACTAAATTATTATTCTAAGATGGTTGAATCATTTCAGAATCCCAGATTTCGTGAAAACTAATAATATGCATTGAATTCAGACGTCATTTTCATCATTAAACTTCTAATAGTATAACAGCTACTGCAAAATTCGAGAAAAGTAATTACTTATTTATTAATAATATGTGTCATTTGTATATATAATTATTTTTAATTTAAATATAAAAATAAATAAATAAGTAAATACATAAAACAAAAATTCAAATTACACGCGCCAAGAAACCCAGTGGTTTTGCGACTAAAAATTTCACTCTCATCATTTTTTCATAACGCGCCTCAAGAAGTATAACTTCAAAAATTCTTGTAAGACGTTGATTGAGACATTATTTCAGTAAATTTACCATATATTTAAGCTCCTCTCACATTTCGTATGTAGTATTATCATAATTTATCTTGTTAATTGTAAAAAAAAATTGTTAAGAGACAAACTTGTATAAAGTTAGTCCTTTATAACGTTGTAAAAAAACTAAAAACATCCTTCAAAACTCAAGAAATAGAATATTTTTCAAAAGCTTTATTTCTTTCCTGATTGTTGAGCTTAAATATATATCTTGACCTTTTTATATGAAACCTGTGAAACTTTGATCTGCAATAATATGTCAAAGCAAAGATGTTTAAGACATTTTTGCTTATAATTTTTGATTTTGAGGTATAGCCCATACTTATTTAAAATGATTGAATCAAAAAACTTATTTTCGTTTGCATTACGGTAGTGAATACTTTTTTTTAGTAAAAAGCTTGTTGGTAGTATTGAAAAAATTATGAAGACAATTAAATGTTGCGTGAAAAACATTCAATAATTAGCATTGCAATTTAATCTTGAACGTTTTAAAATCACTCAGAAATCTTTAGAAAACCTTTCTCGTTACCATTTTTATAACAAACAACAAAATTATTTTTTCAGCTCAAGAACGTGTTTTCCTTCGCTGCTAAATCAAATATTAAACGCTAAAGTGAACCTTTTTTCACGGCTTGTTAAGCAAATTTTAAAAATAAACACACAGTCAAAACATCCTCCAAGTATGGTCCCGTTTTTTTTTTCTTTCTAAACTTTGTTCAACCTCAATTTATTCAAGAAATAAAGACGTGAAGTTCCAGATTTTCTACAAATTTACATGAATGGGATTAAAAGGAATTATTCATACGAAAAGGATTAACTATTGATATATGTGTATAGGTACTAAGATTTAAGTTTGGAATATTTTGATAAATTTGTACGTGTTGCGTTTAACTACCACCTGTAGTTTTGTTAACTATCTATTGATGTTATCCTATCCTTTATAATTTCTGTTGTGTTTTCGTGTCGTACTTACCTAAACAGAGAGAATCGAATTTATTTGCAAATATGTTTCGCTAATTTACGTTAACGTCGACCACATTTTGTGTGTTATGTTAACTCTAATTACATTATGTTTGGAGACGGAAACGGAGCGATGTAGACGGGATGTGAAAGCGAGAGCAAATGAATAAGTTATACGGTGGCCATACGTCGTAGACGAGACGTTTATTAACGAACAAGCACACAGTAAAGTGGCGGTTGAAGTACGAATAGACTTCCCATCAAATTGGTTTCAAGTAGTTATTTCAAGTATTTACTCTTTAGTACTTCGGTAATCGCTTGTTTGCCACCCACTTACGACTCACTCTGTGTTGCAAATTGTTGCAAGTTACCTCGCAAAAAAAAAAAACATTGCAACGAAACGTAATTTTTCTTGCCAAGAATTTTATTTTCATACTGGATTATTTCGTTAAAATTAACACACTTTTTGCCATGTTAATAAACAAGTCACGGAATTTTTTCAGCGACGTTCATTTGAATTTAATGTCGTTTAAAAATGAAAAATTCTTGGCGAGAAAATTGTGCACTGTATATAAAATTTCTTCTGACTAACATTAAATCACTTTTGTGCCATTAACTTACTTCATTTTGAACATTAAAAATGCATTCGTGTTATGTCTTAATTTGGTTAATATAGAAAAGACGTTTTTAATTTTTTTTAACCATTTTCACTTTACGTCACTAAGTGACTTTTAGTTGTGTTCTTTAGCTAAAAGTATATACTATACTAGCTTTTTTTAGCTAGCTATTTTCTCTTGAAAAATAAGTTGGGCTGGATTTCTTTTTTTTTGGGGGGGCTCTGCCTAACGGCTTCACCTCTCTTAGTCAAAACTCCTATTTGGGATCACTTAAGTCGAACTGTCTGTTTTTGTTATTTATTCTTACGGGTCTCATTTTGAACTAAAATATTTCTTTTTGTGAATGAAATCATATTTACTGCAGAGGATTTCCTTCTCCTCCCTCGACAATTCGAACGTTTACTCAGCCAAACTATTAATAATATATTAACTATCCGTAAATTCAAAATGGATTTATGGTTTCTAGGAATTTAACCTATTGCTATACTTCTATCCTTGTTATAATTTTCAAATTTGTGAACATTAATTTATAAGAATAACAAATTACGTAGTTTAAAATCATAACGTCTTTACGATATGATATGGTATATGTACATTGTATCACAGTTGCCTGCCGATGTATGTTTTTCGTTGCGCAGTTTTTATAGTTTTTATATTTTTGTTCAAAAAATCAAAATTTTTTCGGAATAAAAAGTATTTTAAAGCACTTTTTGTAATATTTACTACTTGTAGTAAAAATCTCGTCCAAATTGGACCAACTGTTTTCAAGTTTGCCAAGAACAAACAAACAGACAGGAAAAAGTATTCGAAATTTAAAGTAACCTATAATGTAAGTTACAATATTTTCTAACTTTTTGTAAAAATTCCATTGAAATCGACTCAGCTGTTTTCAAGTTTACCCTGGACAAACCCTGTTATTACCCTGTTTTTTTGGGGATAATTACAATGTAAATGGAATATATTTTTTTGTATTAAATATATGAAAATGTAGGCAGTAAAGAGTATTCAACAAAACACCTTAAATTTTTTAGATTAGATAAAAATCTCAGCTGGAAAAAATGATTCCGTTTTTCGTTCGCTCGCGCAGGTGAGATGGGACATTTTTATTATAACGTATTCAAGTAGCAAAAATCTTCAATCTTATTATTGGTATAGATAGTGTTTAATTAATCTGTCGCTTGTATTCGGAATATGTTCACTAACAATCCTAACAACCAGAAATTATTTAAATTATTTATCACTAATTTATATATTAATAATTATATAATAATGCTTCAAAATACCTTAAATGAATGAAACAAGACGTCACATACACTACCACGCGTTTGACACACACAGACACACAATACACACAAATATGTAGATTTGTAGAATTTTTAAATCTCAGTTGTTCAGTTTGACCACAGACTTCAACCATATTCCAATTTTTATTATTTAAACAAAATATTGTGAGAGGAATTTAAATTTTGAAATTGTAATTATTGAAATTGAAGGAAGCAAATTTAACCGATTATTTGATTATTGAGTAATATTATTAAAAATATATTTAAAAGATACGTATAACTTCAAATACACAACGTTTCAACCATTTTATTTGGTCTTCATCAGGTGTTTCTTGATTATTATATAACGTATAAATAATTCATACTAAGTATATTCTTTTGGCAAAATCATTCAAATAAATTACACAAAAAATTAATTTAGGTAGGTACTATTTGAAACAAAAAAGCTTAGCTTAATTCAAAGTTTTAAACAGGACTTATGCAGCCTATTTCCATTTTTTATCTTTGACTTTTAAATGAAAAAATCTAAACATAAGGTATTTTTGTTTTACTTTTGAACGTAGGAAACTCACTTGAAATTACTTCTGATGTTTCATAGTCATATTTTTTTTTGTTTGTCTAAAAAATATTTCAGAATACTGTAATTTGAATTGACATACAACATTATAAAAAGAAAAATATCTGCTGCGTGGCGTCACAGTACTTTCTTTTACTTTCATTTATGAAACTCGCTGTTGGTTAAAAGAAATATATAAGCACCTTATAACTATACATAGCAGAACTATATGCATACAAGGATACAACATATATGTATTTATGAATTCTCAACCTTCACCCCAGAACCGGCTTTAATCAAATTTTCCCAAGAAAAAGTTTCAAATAAAAGTTTTAGCCATTAATAAGTCTAAGAACTATCATAAGCTTAAAGAAAATCTTTGCAGCCGTTTTCGAAAAAATTTGAAAAAGCTCAAAAACTCCGAGAATAAAGTGGAGCTTTTGGTTAACCGATTTCAACTTAAGGCTTCACGGCAAAACAAGATATAATATGAAGGAAAATTTCCAAGTTTTTGCACCACTGATCCATATAATTTTGGACCACCTAGTCTAATATTGGCTAGCTGGTGAGTTTCTTCCTTCACTAGATATGCCATGTCATCAGTATATTGAGTTGTTGTGCGGTGCTGTGCGACTTGCATGTTACGTGCATATATACAATACAGGTATGGCCTCAAAACACTACCTTGATGTACTACTGCTTTAATTGATTTAAACACCGATGTTGCTTCCTTGTAGCGAATTGAATAAGTGCGTCCTTGAAAATATGATTTAAAAAAAGTCCCTCATGAATAGCTGCGAGAGGTATCACTTTATCGAACACCTTTTTTGTATCTAGAAAAACCCCCAGACAGAGATTTTTGGAATCAAATAAGGCCAATATTACGTCGATAACCCTATAAGGTGGGAGTGGTTACCCACATTTATTTACATATACATATTTACAATTACAGTGGCCAGAACTGGCCCCGAAGAAATGGAATTGCTCAAGGTATATAACGTCGTTTCGCCAGGGCAGCTGCGAGAGGTATCACTGCATGTTCGAGTTCTATTTCTAGTCTCTACAACCCTATGTATGATAAATGCATAGGACAGGAATGGAACGGTCGAAATTCGTATCAATTATTTGAAATCAACTGTTTTAGGTGATTTCGGAATTCCGGCAAGAACATTTTTTAAACAGTTTTGCAACAGTAGGTAATAGGTTAATCAGGCGGTAGTTACGCGGATTGTCACTTCTTTTATTTGGATTTTTGATTATGATTATCTAGGCCTGTTTCCATTTGTGGGGTATGTGCGTTGTTCGCATGGTTCTATTAAATAATTGAGTAAGGGCGCGGTCACACGAGTCAACTTTAGTTGAACGACAATTTGACTGAGTCAATCTTTTGTCGTTCAACGACTTGCTTTCAATTCTGTACGTTTGTGCTTCACTTCTTGCGTTGCTTACCCCGCTACGGTTTGAAAGATTAAAAATTGTCGTTCAACTAAAGTTGACTCGTGTGAACGCGCCCTAAGGAATACTATGCCCTAGAAAGAGTTTTTTTTTATCCATTTTAATGTGCTTTAACTGCATGGTCATTAACACAATGTTAGTTGGGAATAGGTTGGTTCTTTGCTAATGTTAGACCGTTAATTAATTATAAATAATTATTTAATAAAATTTAATTAATTTATTTCTTATTAAATCCAGTCCGGGAGCTTTATTGTGTGTTAATTTGCCAACAGTATTTCTTACCTCTTGACAATAAAACATTTATTGGAAGGATAAAGCTGTACGGGTTCATTTAGTTTTGTCTTCATTTTAGCAGTGAATGTTGGTGTTTGTTGGTCAGGGTTCAGCAAAAATTGTTCGTCAAGGATAGCGGAGAGAAAATACGCTTTTGGTGCATTGAAATGTACCACCTTTCATAAGCTTTTTAATGTTAAAAATTTTTATTGATCACATAAAATTTTTCATTGTTAAACTTCTCGAAACCACGCCAAAATCAGACTTTGAATGTGTCTGATACTTGTTTAAGATTTAATTGGAAAATCTATATCTCGCGACAGCACTTTTCTTCGTTAATATCAAAAATACGGGAATCAAGACGGAAATTTCAAGTCCTATCAAGTTTCATCTTTTCTTTAGCGTTCGTTAAGGTTTTCATAACGATTTTTTTTTCCCACTTAAAAAATGAAAATTAATCAACTGTCAATTTTCTCGTTTTTTTTTTTACTATGCAGAAAATTGTGGGTGTGTGCATTGGTGTTTTATATCAAAAAGTAATTGATGTACTTTAACGACATTGAAGCTCATTAAGAATGAACATATCGAATGAAAATCTCAAAAAAAGTGTTTCTATTTTAAAACATCAAAATATAATACTTATTACTCTATAAGCCAGAATATCTCTCTTTAAACCTACAGTTTATTGATGCATACGGTTGTAATATCTAACATTTTAGTTTTTTTGTTTAGCAACAAAAAAAGTTACCTTTGAAAGGGTCGTCGGATGGGGATATAAATTAACGAGACAGGATTCTCGTCGCAAGCGATAATCCCAACGTGTTTCCAAATGTGGAATTTCCATCGTGTCGCAAATACTTTGAACATGTGAGGCAGTATGAGGCGATTGTGGACCGAAAATTGCGGCAACACCACTTCGCAACAAATGGCAAACTGTAACAAAACAAAAAAACAAGAATTAGTTCTCATCTTATTTATTAAAAGCATCGATTTAACGATAATCATTAAAGCTTTCATCATTTGTTAACATCATAGAATTTCTCGTTAATTCAAGGTTTTGTTTGGCTGTACAATAGCTAATACATAATTAAAGTATAAACTATATCGTGATCAGATCAAGCTATTGTATTCGACTTATTGTATTACCGCTGATTATAACATTATGTCTAAAATATACTATGATAATATTTCAACTTGTAACTATCCATATGTCATGATTAAATAATCACCAATTGCTCATCAATATTACGATATGTTTTACAAAGATAAATCGGCAATAAAGTCAAATTAATTTTCTGTTGGCAACATTCATTTGGGAACTTTAAATAAAAGTTTTTAATTTAACGTCGAGGTCTGTGAAAGTTTGGTGGCGATTAAAATACGTAAATTACACACAACATTAACCATCTAAATGTAAATAGAGGTAGAAGTGGAGTTAAAATTTGGTTTGGTTTACTTTGTTTAGATCAACTATGTACACCTATATAGGTATATAGTATGAATATTTATCGGTGAAGACTATAGTTAAGCTTCTTGCTTCATTGGGATCACTTAAAATACTTTAACGATTATAATTAAATGTTTTATAAATGATTTCCACAAAAATACGAATACAAATTTGCTCTTTGTGTTTTATTTTTGAAGTTATACTTCTTTAAACGCATTATGAAAAACTGATGAGAGTGAAATTTTTAGATGGGCGGCCATCTTGAGACAAAAATCACCAAAATGAAGTTAGCCGCAAAACCACTGGGTTTCTTGTATTGAATTTTTGTTGTATTTATTTACTTATTTATTTATTTTTATATTTAAATTATACATAATTATGTATACAAATGACACATATTATTAATAAATAAATTATTACTTTTCTCGAATTTTGCAGTAGCTGTTATCGGTACTATTTGAAGTTTAATGATGAAAATGACGTCTGCATCGCGACGCAGTTTCAGAAGCATTAGTAGCGTTCTATTTTATCATCACAAATTAACAAGATGAAGTTGCCCGCAAAACGGCTCGGTATTTTTAACTAGACGCGCGTAATTTGAATTTTTTTTAAGTATTGATTTATTTATTTTTATATTTAAAAATTATTAATTCTTTAAATATATTTTTTATATTGTATTTAGAAAATATTTAAATATACAAATGACACATATTATTAATAAATAAGTTATAACTTTTTTCGAATTTTGCAGTAGCTGTTATACTATTTGAAATTTAATGATGAAAATGACGTCTGCATTCCATGCATATTCTTAGTTAACACGAAATCTGGGATTCTGAAATGGTTCAACCATCTTAGAATAACAATTTAGTAACACAAGATAAGAATAAGATTATAAGACATTTACTTTGACAATTAGCTACTTACTTTATTTCGCAATTTCTATGGAGCTTTGCTTTCATGGCATGCATGAATTGTTAACTAGATAAATGATCCTGACAAATTTTATAAACGTCTTGCAGCTTTCTTTGGATATTATTTATTGATACAAATTAAAATATTATTCTCTTAGTTTTATTTTTAATAATTATATCTATAAATATATATATATATATATATATATATATATATATATATATATTATTAAATATAAAATTACAGTTTTTTAAAATTGATTATTTTTTAGATTGTTTTGCACTTAAGGAAGCTATTTAAGGCTAAGATGTTGAAACCAAAATATTAATTTATTTGATCTAAATGTTTAAAATGAAGACTTGCATTAAGAGTGTATTAAAGTTTTTGCACTTTGACCCTGCGATTACTTCACCAAATACACAAAATCAACTTTGAAGTGTAAGACTGGCTTAGTTACGTGGCGATTCATTAAATCAATTCAATTTACATAGCAACTACCTTTAGTGCTTTAAATTCTACACTGATAGATACGTTGATAATTAACGTATTGAAAAATATCAAAGAACACAAGATATACTCCCAAAACCATCTAAAAAAAATCAATGAAAAAATATTTTTATCATTGACCTTATTTTGAAATTTTAGCAATGACGATGTAATTAATGCGTTTACAAGAAGAAATGAATTAGATTTTCTTAATAGAAAATTGCTTTTAAATAAGATTAGTGGAAAACGGCTGTCATTGAACTGTCATATTAGTAGCCATTTTTACCAACGAATTTCTGTCGTACGCGTTTTGAAGCTTGAATGTGTCTCGATTAAAATCACTCGAGACAATTTTTCACACATAAAATCACAACAAATTAGATTTTCAAGCAAGTTTTTAATCTTAAGCGTAGAGTTTTTGAAACTTTTTAATGGTATTAAACTGGTATGGTGGTTGTCCAGTTGTTCATAGTTTTGGACAATCCAAATATGAAAAAATAAATAAACCTTAATTAAAAGCTCTTTTTCGTTTTCTTAATAATATTTTGAGTTGGCATTTTTTAGGAAATTTTATTTGAAACAACATTCAATATATATTCAATAATTTCTCATTGATTTTATTCATAACTAAGCAGAGACCAATTTTAGTAGTAATTTATATTTCACAATTATATAAAGAAATTGTCATCTTATCACGCCTACGTTTAAACAATAAATAAAATAATCTTTAGAAAACTTAATTAATTAAGAATGATAATAAAATTACTCATGAAAGAACTTATTATAATATTAAAAATCGATAAGGATAACTTTTTATATAATAATATGTCTGAAACTTCAGTTTGTTATTTCAAAATGTATCTTGATTTCCCATTATATTGTGATCCGTTAAACCTTTTAAACATAAAAAAAGTGGTTGCGTGTACTTATGTACGTGCGTCAGAAGTTATACTTCTTGGGCATCATTAAAAATTAGTTTTTACTAATTGCATTCAAATAATCAATTTTAAAACATTGTGAATTAATATTTATTAATATATATATTTAAAGATATAACTATTAAAAATAAAATTAAGAGCATAATATTTTAATTTGTACCAATAAATAATATCCAAAAAAAGCTGCCAGACGTTTATAAAATTGGTCTGGATCATTTTTCTGGTTAACAATTCATGCATGTCATAAAAACGAAGCTTCATAAAAATGTCTTAATCTTATTCATGCCTTGTTTTGCTCAATTATTATTCTAAGATGGTTGAATCATTTTAGAATGCCGGATTTCGTGATAATCAAAAATATGCATGGAATGTGCAGACGTCATTTTCATCACTAAACTAGAACAATGGTGTAACAGCTACTGCAAAATTTGAGAAAAGTAATAACTTATATTTTAATATTATGTGTCATTGGTATATATAATTATTTTTAATTTAAATATAAAAATAAATAAATAAAACAAAAATTAAAATTACGCACGTCTAGTTAAAAATATCGAGCCGTTTTGCGGGCAACTTCATCTTGTTAATTTTTGATGATAAAATAGAACGCTACTAATGCTTTTAAAACCATGCCGCGATGCAAACGTCAATTTATCATTAAACTTCAAAAAGTACCTATAACAACTACTGCAAAATTTGAGAAAAGTAATAACTTATTTATTAATAATATGTGTCATTTGTATATATAATTATTTTTAATAAAAATATAAAAATAAATAAATTAGAAAATAAATACAACAAAAATTCAAATAACGCGCGCCAGGAGACAGTGGTTTTGCAACTAACTTCATTTTGTTAATTTTTGTCTTAAAATGCGCGCGCATCTAAAAATTTGACTTTCATAATTTTTTCATAACGCGCCTAAAGAAGTATAACTTCAGAAACTGTAGTATTATTTACAACACGAACTAGTTAAAATGTAGTTAAATTTTTGACACTTGCATTTATTTGTCAAAATTATTGGTTATGTTGTACGCGCCGCATGCGCAAACACCAAAATTTGTTAATTGTACAACACTCAGCAGTTGCAACAGCTACATATATTTACTACACTATGGTAGTAAAAAATATACGTTAGAGCTGAATACAACACAGTGTGTTATGTTATTAATGTTACATTTGTGGTTATAGTGAACACGAAGTGCAGTAAAAATATTACTAGTTTAGTTTTGTAAATTTTACATCAAATTCCAAGGTTAAATCTATATAAAAATTTAATAAAGACGTCTAATTTGCTAAGATTTATCTATTATATAAAAATAAGTTGGGTTTTCCTTCCTGACGCTATAACTCCAGAACGCACGAACCGATTTCCACGGTTTTGCATTCGT
Organism: Sisyra nigra; assembly: GCA_958496155.1. Taxonomy (NCBI): domain Eukaryota; kingdom Metazoa; phylum Arthropoda; class Insecta; order Neuroptera; family Sisyridae; genus Sisyra; species Sisyra nigra. The sequence goes on from OY292316.1 coordinate 49,260,757, forward strand.
TGGAAAGGTCTCGAGCTGTGTGAGGTTTATAGCAAAGAAAATTCAGGAAAAATTTAAACAGAAAAGCGGGAAAATCTTTTTTCACATACAGCGCCATCTCTGATGATACATAGCATGTACTACAAACCAATATTTTAAGTAGATAGCGCCGGTGCGTGATACATTGCTTGACAAGCAATGAGAGTTTTCATAGTGCAAAAAATCGACATAATTGTACTCTTCCCGTGGGACAACAAGACAATTGTATCTTACAGGAATCGTGTATTTAATAGAAGTCTCGTTAAAATACGTGAAATAGAGTTCTAGCACATTATCCTCAAGAAGGCCTGATCTCTTTTTTATCCAGGAAAAATGTACTACTCCCGTGGGATAAATATGTTTTTGTTTGACATAGAGTAAAAGATTGACATGATTTTTTGCAATAGGGTAGTTGAAAGGTCAGAGAAAAATATAGATTATTGATTCGTATGTTAGAATAATGCACGATTCTCAAAAGATAACAATTGTAACAATTGCATAACAATTGTACTTATCCTCCTGCAGGAATCGTGTTATTAAAAAAGCTATCTCTAAAGTTCATGATATAGCGTTTTAACACAATCATTCCAAAAAAGTTTAAATAAAAATTACAACTTCTACAGCAAAATATGATTTTTAATTTAACATCCGATAACATCGGTAAATTAAAGATGAAAATTTTTGAAACATTTAAACTTCTTTCGTTGATAATTTTTGAATGTCTATAATGTTTAAAAATAAACGTGTTAAATAACTATTGAAAAATTTGAACTTGGTGAAAAACTCAGTTTAATATATAATACATTCAACATTTTCGAATTGTATTGCTATTTAAAGAACACAAGTATAAGTATTTTATAATATTCATAAAAACGTATAGAACCAATAAGATAGCTTTTCTAGATAGCTATATAGAATATCTTCCCGGAAAAGTAGTTTATCTGATTTTCATGAATTTTCTATGAATCAAAGATCTAGAAATATCTATCTGTCTTTTTTTGTTGATGTGATGAAAGTTTCCATTATTCAATCAGTATAATTTAGATACGCTCAGCGAAGCGGGCGGGGACCAGCTAGTTGCTTATATTATCTCGTTACCATCAACCTTTCATATGAATATTTTCTTTAGAATACTATCCCATTCAAGTAAAGATGAAAATAATTTTCCGACAGATATTTTTAATGATATCTTCTCAGAGGTGCTTTCAGATTTGCGTTTTATCTAATGAATAAAATATTTCATTAAAGTACCGAGATAAACTAATAGGAACGACAAAGAAGAAATGTTCGTGAAGGGTGGCTTTTTGGATTTTGGTTAATGTGGATAAAACATACTTAAAACATAGTACATAATATAACATATTCGAGTCGAGCACTGAATATCCTCGACTTGATTCACGTTCAAGGACCGGGAGCGTTCATTTTAATAGTGAAATGATGTTGGTTTGTAAATGGTTCGCTGACCATCCCCGAGATAATTAGTTTGGTTTCGAGATAGAGACGACATGATGAGAAACCCGAACCATTTGGACTTTATAATGAGTTAGAGATCGTAGTCGGACATAGTATTCACCTAACTTGGGGAAATTTAATCGAGGTTTAACCCAGAATATAAATATTTCATACAAGCCTAACATTTTCTCAGTCTTTATCCGATTTAATCATTATTTTAAGATAAACATTTTTCATTTCAAACATTAAAATTTAACAATAATGTAATTGATCCAATTAGGATTTTAAAATGAGACACTTTAGAGAATGAAATCTGATTGATATTTCCTTAAAGAAGGCAAATGAGATCATTTACTTCTTACCAACGAGTTGCAATATGTGGGACAAAGAGAGCGAGTGAAAATGAGGCTGGAGGGTCTGAAACTCAAGTTTATTTATCTGATGTTATGCAAAACATAAATGATTCCAATTGCGTTTCCGTTTTCTTTCACCCTCATCTCATTTGCTTAATGCTTATTATTTTATATGTGCGCGAAGACGATATGGCGTTGATTTTCCTTGTGATTTTCGTCCAACAACAACTTATATTATTTACGTTTTTATTTATCGAAGAGAGTCTGTGTTTATTATTTTAACTCTAGAAAATTTCGTAAAACGAAACGCCGAACTTTCCGCGTGTATCATTCCAATTAAAATTAATGAGCTTTAATTATTATTACGGCGATAACAATTATAATTTATCATCTCTCAACAACGTTATAATAATTATTACGTCAGTTTCAGCTCGAAAGGGAACGTGAACATTTTTCTTTAGTAATTCGAAAGTATCATTATTTCATTAACCTTTTTTCTTCTTCTTTAATTTTAATGATATCATTAAAACGATTTTGATTTGATCTAATTATAGAATTGATAATCTTACCACTTACTCAAAACATCTGACCAATTATGACCAATTAGTGACCAATAAATTTTAGTCTCATATCGATTTGTTTTAGAAACGCTGAATATGCTTTGTAGGAAGTGGTAAGTGATTAACGTGCAATTTCATTAGCACAATATTGAAATGAATGTTCTTGTTTTTCATATTATAAAGAGAATTTAAATTTGTAAATTTGAATTTTAAAACCATAGAGAAGGTACAAAATAATACCATTTGTGATGGAATAAAAATTAAATTATTTACTTTCAGATATGCAAATTTCATTAGACCAACACAAGTTTTATTGGTATAAATGTGTGTCTATTCGTAACGTAAAAGTGTTTGTATGTTGTATGTTTAATCGAAACAAGAACCTGAGAGAAGAAATTCCCTTTGGACATACGATAAAACACGTTCTGTTTGACATATACTACCATGCATACACAGAGAGAAAACTTAAATTTTCTAGTTGAAAACCTCCCTTATTCTCAAACTACACACTTTGCTCTTTCATTATTCGAGAGGCAATCGAGCCTAGGCACGACCCTTTCATTCGACTCGTCTATAGATATATATGTATATGAATACTCCATTATAACTCTCTTGCTTCTTGCCCGCACTTTCTCATCCTGTCCTGTTCGACATTTATCTGCAAATTTAAGTTCAACTTAGCGTGAAACGTCGAGAAGAAAATGAGCTGTTGAATTAGTTTGAATGAAATGCCAACGGATGAAAATTACACAAAATGCGCCTCCACTTTTTTAACGATCTCTTGCCACTAATTTATAATTGCGATAAAATTCAACTCATTGAGACACGATGAGACGATGATACGATCACTTCTTCAAACCATTTTCGCATTCTTCTCCACATCAATCATAAACTACCAAGAGATAAATGTATAGTACCTACTTTTTAAAATTAATTGATTTCAGGATCACTTAAAATTTAAAAGTTATAATCTTTCAAAAATTATTTTTATCATTTATGATGGTTGTGGTTGAGCTTTGAGCTGTTTTACTCTAAAAATTAATGTGATCATTGCCTAGATGTCTAAGAACAAAATTAAGGTTCTTCTTGTCGTCCTTTGTCAAATACGAAAATCCATAAAAATTCTTGGGTTTTCATTGCGATTCAAACCCAGGACCTCTGGCATATACTATCTAGTCAACCACGTCACTAATTGACCTTCTAAAATTATTGCTCAAGCAGAATCATTATATTTGATTTTTCTACCAAAAACAGTTCTGAAAAATTAGAGAGGAATGAAGCGTCCATAATTGTCCTTTAAAGCTTAAAAAGCGCATTATCCTATGCATTTATAGCAAAATACGAGTCAATTACCACTTAAACATTTAAACTTAATCCTGATGAAATAGGATTAAAATTAAAGCGAAAACTCAAAATTACTACCCAGGGATTAAAATCATTGAGGATTGACTTAAAAAAATGAAATGTTGCAACCAGTTCTAAACGTTTAAAGAAACTGCTACCAACTTTCTTCGACGAAAAATAGTTTAAAAGACTAAAGACTTTTTGTGATTGCCTTTCAAAGTAGATAAAGCTTATTATTGTCACAAGTCTAAGAATGTGCCGCCATGTGTCCAAGAGAGTGTCACCATTTTATGACTCTGGGAGTGGGGCACCTACTCTCAGCCGAGAGAGGGTAGAATCAATCACCAGCCAAAGGAGGAGCACCGTTATCACAGAATGGGGAGAAATCTTATGAAATTTCTGAAATTTGAGAATATTCTTTCTCTTAGAACTTCGTCTTCGAGACCACCTAGCACGAAGAGTTAAAACAAAAGAATGGAAATTTATAGCAAATGAATAATAAGAGAGAACATTCTCGAAACTGAACAGACTAATATAAAAAGGGGTTCGTTTGAACGAAGAAGTCAGTCTGAAAAAAAATCGTCAACGTGAATAGTCTCTCGTGAAAGTGAACAGTGTTAAATAAATTGTGAACATTGTGAAATAAAATGAAAAAGGGCAATATAAAGTGATAATAATTAGTGAATAAATGACTGTGAAAACCGACTAGTAAAAAAGTGAACTAACGTGTTAGTAATTGTTAACCTGTAGTTTATAAATGAAAAAAAGTGTAAGATAAAACAATAAACAATTGCTTCAAAATAAATTTTTTATCGTTAAACACAAATCCTTAAGCCCGTAAAAACGTTACATTATTGTTGGATAGAGAGATAATAAACCAAAAGCTTCATAAATTTATTTTTTTCAAAAATCAAAATGTTACGAATATCTCATTTCCTGTGCATTTTAGGATATTTTAGGTTATAATTAAAGTTGTAAACCAAAGCTAAAAAAAAAACAAATTTTCCAAAAAATTGGCGGCGTTCGAAAACATAAAATGTGAGAAGATTTAAGTGACATGGGTTAAAAACTGCAAACGAATCATTCTTCCACATTTCGCGGTTTATCTCGAAGACGTTAAATTGTATGAAAATTTGCTTAGAACCAAGCTTTTAGAATTAGTGTTAAACTTTGCATTTGATTTTGAACAGCTGATTTGCACATTGTGTTTCTTGGCAATAATTTCAAGGAGTCGTTATTTTTTACAAAGAAGTAAAAATCGCTTAAAGAGCATAGAAAATGGAATGATTACAAAATTGCGATTTTTCAGAGCTTTGAGCTTGAATATCTTACCACTATTTTTTTATATATGAACATTTTGAACTAATTTTTATGAACTAACTCAAAAATGCAAAAAATAATAACAAAAAAGTGTTTAGAATTTTATAGAAAGTGAGCTTTTGTACTTTAAAAGCTTTATATATAGCAAGTACAGCTGCATTTAGATCATTATTGTGTTTTGTAGATGAAAGCTCATAGCAGTTAATAACAAAACGTTGAACTTATTGATTCACATTTTATGTTTACTAGTTTGAGTAGAATTTATAATAAAAAATTAAATAGATTATATAGTTTACTTGAGGAACTCGAAAATTGGATATAACGCAGATGACCCATTAGCTTTTTATGAGGATTAGCTTATGAGGGACTTTACAAGGATGTAACATAAATAAGCTTTAATGACCTCATCATTTTTATTAGAACTTTGATCTCTAGTTTTTAACATGTTATATGTCTTATATAAAGAAGATTGACACATTATCGGGACTGGAAAAAAATTAAAGCTTCGAGCTTAATTTTTGAACATTGGGTAATACAAAAAAATTATTCATTCGTTAAGATAGGGTTTTTGGAAATTTTAATCCCAAATGAGTGAAAATGGAGGCAAACGAGAAATTTCTAGACTATCACATTTCGAAAATTATTACTTTTCAATTCTTACATTAAATTTTCCACTATTTTCATTTTATTTAATTGAATTGTTTTTTCATAATTTTATATTTGAATGAAGAATTAAACACAATTTTGGCTTTTGACAAAACCAATCATCTTTCAATGGTGGTGGATTTTAATATTACCCCTTCTTTTCCTATTTATTAACATAAAAGCTTGTGACGATGGATGTTTGTTCTTCTTTGCCACAAAAACTACTAAACGAATTTTGATGAAACTTAACTTTAATATAGTTTATATATCAGAATCAAAAATAAGATAAAAATGACATACAAATAAGATAGGTACACGTTATAATGCATACTTTTCCTGAAAGATATATTTTACTGCGGAATCTCGATCTTTTTTTTCAACGTCTGCAAAGGGTTTGTTGTTTCTTATGAAAGAACGAAATAATAAACTGATGTCATTTTTCATGTAGCGTTGATATTTATTTTCAAAAATTGTATGGTTCCAGCAGGATAGTAGTAACAAAAATATATTTTTATTCCCAAACAATAAATTACGCGATTTTCGAATGGAATACTGACTTAAAATTTTCCATGCAACCTTTTTTCCCAAACATGAAACCATTTTCTTCAGGGAAGCTTAAAAAACGTACTTACTGTTTCTCAGAAAGAAACAAAGTTAGGAACCAACTTTAATTTTGTATAACAAAAGCTATTTGCTCGAAAAGTATATATCTTACTTTTTCAAGATAATCCATTGTTCCTGAGGGATAGTAAACAACAAAATATATGTTGCAAAATTCCACTCATTAATTCATTACTACCCAGCAATTTACAGCTTACACTATTATTATAACTCCCAAGACATAAATGATTTATGTTAATATAAAAAAGTACCTCGTTTCGATGCATGGAAGCTGTCTTGCGGTGAGATTTTCTCGATTTGTGCACTCAACTTGGAACGTGGCAAAATTTGCCGGTCCGAATTGATTTTTTCGACCGCATATCGGAAAGCCACCTCCTGTTTATCGTCGGCGGGATGAAACAAACCACCTGTTAAACAAATATTGAACCATTCATCAATCATATCCGTATAAAATTTCATTTTTCGCCGATAAATCGATTTTAACAAAGCTAAACTAGAGTTTTTTTTCAATAAAAAAGAAATGTATGAGTAGTAAGTTTCATGTTTGTTAAAACGCTTTTCTAAGAAATAAATAATGAATGGATTAGTAGCTCACCTATCCTGATGACGTCAGGAAGTGCATCTATCAAATGCATGATGCTGATGAAAATGAGCGCCAGCTGCCAACAAGACGGCGAGCTTTTTCCTCGCAACACCATTTTTATTATGGATATATTTTATAAACTCCTTGACTCGTTCCCGTTTTTTTTTTCAATCGTCTGCTGTGAATTTATTTTTTTTTTCGTTGCTGTCACGTTTACGTTGATATCGGTGTTATGCTTGACTTGAGAGATGTTGCACGTGAGGATTTTCCTCACATTTACGTAAACACAGTTTTTTCAATGCCGACTCAAATGTTATACCTCGATAAAATATAAATTTTCCTCGCATTCATTTGCGTTCTCGTAGTTGGCAAGTACACCGAATGAATGCTCGGAAAAGTTCAAAAACTAAATTTATTGTTTAGTTTTATTTCTAGATAAACGTAATTGTGGGATATTTAAATGGCATTTTATATGCAGTTAAATTTTTTAATTAACGATCCAAGGTCCGCATATTCACACAGTTCCGCAGAACAGTGAAATCATAACACAAAACGACAGACGACAATTCAAACACATTCAAGTGCGAGAGCTTCATTAAATTTTTTAAATTATCATCGTTTAAACTTGCGTTGTCCTTCAAAATAGCGCATCACGTAAATGCTATTTGTCGTCTTCGTTCTTTCATCTGCAACAAAGAGAAAATAGAAATTAATTTCTTGTCCTCATTTCAAAATGTGCCTTACATTAATTATTTAAATACTTTTTCATTTTCCATTTAGAATTTCTTTTTAATTCGATAATTCTTAAGCCATGTTAAAGAATAAAATTAGGAACATAACGTCATTTTTGTTGAAGAATTAAAGCTCATTATTGAAAATCAAATTTAGGGAAAATTTTATGTTAAAACTCGTGAGGTCTAGCACATGATTTTAACGGTGGCCAAAAAGAATCGCAACTGGCGTAAAAGTAAACAGATAATTTAAATTAGAAAAAAATTTTTTCCTATTTATATAGAGTTATACTGGTTTCTATTTATAAAGCTCAGTGATAAATTACGTAACTTGGAATTTTCTTATTTTCAACGATAACTCGAAAATCCTTACACTTGACTATAGGGATATGAATTATGAAAATATGGAGCATTTTAAGAAGAACCAATAAAAGTAATAAAATTAAGTGATGTCATTTAAAAAAATTAATATTTTTCACATTCAGGACGTGTTCCTTTCGGATGCACTTTAAGATACTTAGTAACAACAGCTGATTGTTTTTGATAATCTCGAGTCTAACTGCATCTTTGAGCGCTCAAACGAGCCTATGTCGGGCTTTCTACACAATTTAATATAAGAGTTACGGACCTTTTACAAGACGTCCGTTTGCTGCAAAATTTCCAAAAAAAAAAATGTGTGCATGTACTTATGTACGCGCGTGAGAAGTTATACATCTTTGGCATTATTAAAAGTTAGTTTTTTTTATTGCATACAAATAATTAATAATAAATACAAATAATAACAGCGACTGCAAAATTCGAGAAAAGTAATAAATTATTTTTTAATAATATGTATCATTTGTATATTTAAATATTTTCTAAATAAAATAGGTATTAAAATTATATTTAAAAAATTAAGTTTTTTTAATTTAAATAAATAAATAAAACAAAAATTCAAATTACGCGCGCTTAGTTAAAAAAAACAAACTATTTTGCGACCAACTTCATCTTGTTAATTTGTGATGATATAATAGAACGCTACTAAATAGCCTAGAAGTAATATTACATTAAACACGTTTTTTTTCCGAGTATGTGTAGAAAATTTGTATTTTTATGACTATTTATTTGCTGAAATATTGTGAAAAACTATGGTTTACAATGAAAATAAAATCCAAAGAAGGCTGCAAGACGTTTATAAAATTTGTCAGGATCATTTTTCTGGTTAACAATTTATGCATGTCATGAAAACGAAGCTCTATAGAAATTATGAAATAAAGTAAGTAGCTACTTTTCAAAGTAAATGTTTTATTCATGTCTTGTTTTACTAAATTATTATTCTAAGACGGTTGAATCATTTCAGAATGCCAGATTTCGTGATTACCAAGAATATGCATGGAGTGCAGACGTCATTTTCATCACTAAACTCCATACGTAATAGTATAACAGCTACTGCAAAATTTGAGAAAAGTAATAAATTATTTATTATTTGTATGTATCATTTGTATAGGTACGTAATTATTTTTAATTTAAATATAAAAATAAATAATTAAGTAAATAAATAAAACAAAAATTCAAATTACGCGCGCCAAAAAACCGAGTGGTTTTGCGGCCAACTTCATTTTGTTAATTTTTGTCTCAAAATGGCCGCCCATCTAAAAATTTCACTCTCTTCAATTTTTCATAACGCACCTAAAAAAGTATAACTTCAAAAATATTTTCTCGAAAATCTTAAGTATTAGATGAGGTCTTGTACTAATAAAAAACGCTCAGAATTATTAATTCAATCGATATATGGAAAAACAAATAGGGCATGCCTTTTGAAATAACGATTATAATGTCGACTTCCGGCATAACCGGAAGTACCAGAAATCTAAAAATATTTTAGAAAAGTAGCTTCTATTCAGTAAGGCCATAATTTCAATTTTCAATTTCTATTATTTCAATTTCTACGAAAACTTCTAATAGCCGGTCCGGCTGAGACACCCTGTATATTTAAATGAAACTTTTTCACGCATATAATTTTCCATAAAAGAGTAAATAACACACTTAAACCTATTGTATTTTTATCAGTAATTTTAATTTGAGCTATGAATTTCGCTTTAAAAGCGGGCCGACCTAATTCATCGACGGCTCAGTCATGGATGCCAGAGCAGGGATAGGCGTTTATGGGCCAAATTGAACAAGCCCTTAGAACTTGCACTACCATTTTTCAAGCTGAAGTGCAGTTATTCTTTTTTATAATAAACCTTACCCTAATTAGATAATCTTGACACCTAAAAAGCAATACTGATCAGAACTATGTAAGGTGATCCTGGAGGGTAGAGCAGGGATGGGCGTTTATGGGCCATATGGTCAAATTGAACAGGCCCTTGGGACTTGCACTACCATTTTCCAAGCTGAAGTGCTTGCAATAGATGAATTTTTCAGACCAAACCTTGCGAGGGGTTTAAATGGAGCATACATCAACATTGTAAGTGACAGCCAAAAAGCAGCGTTAAAGGCACTGTCATCTAAGACGATTAAGTCTAAGCTTGTTTGGCTGGAAATGTCAACAAGCTCTCAGGAAGCTGTCAGCTTGCTACAAGGTCTACCTATGGGGGACTCCAGGACATGAAGGTATAGAGGGTAATGAAAAGGCCGATCAACTGGTCAAAAATGGCGTTTCATCAGACCTAATAGGACCTGAACCTTTTTGTGGAATCACAAAAAGCAAAATCAAAAATGCTTTTCTAGCTTGGGAGACCAAAACCAAGGCCAAGATATTTATAGGGAACTCCAAGAAGAGAAATCATGACATAGGGGCACTCGGTAAGAGGGACGAAAGGGTCCTAACAAGCCTCTATAAGGGCCACTGTATTACCATCTTCACAAGATCGGTATAGCCGACATCTACATATATTAGCAGAAACGGTGGAACTCATTTTGAGCTCACATGAGGCTGCTTTCAAAAGAAGACTCCAGCATCTCGGAAAGACGGACATGACACCTAGCAAGCAGTGGCGTACGGTCCATACATGCTGTAGATGCGCCGCATGCCCTAAGATTGAGACAATTTAAAAAATTAAATATTTTTTAATGATTAATTCATATTTTAATTAACGTAATTGCATCTATTGTAAAATGATTCTAAAAATACCAAATAAAAAATATTTTTATCATTTATAATTTTTTTTATTTACGAAATTATGAAACGTATCGCTCATAAAATTAGCATAGAATACCATATCAAATGAACGGCAAAAGCCAAATTAATGCACAACGACCGTCGCGCATACGCACTAGTATGGTTGAGTACTATCTCTCTCGGCGTTTCACATTGCCAGTTGACGCTTGTAGATGCGTTTGACGTTTTGAATTACCTAATAGTTACTCATTGTTACTGATACTTTTTGGGACTTATTTTGATTTATTTACCCAGAGGCAATACAAATGTTCTATTCTTTACGATAAGAACTATTTTCGTGGTTTTTAAATAGATTATATGGTGCGGTTATTGATGATTTTTGTACGAAGGAGTGTTAAATAAGGCTAATTTTTAAAAATAAATACATAATATAATACCATGTTTACCAATTAAAAAAATAAATTTACAAATTTAGGTTTATCCCCCCCTATGATCGCATGCCCTGTTTTAAAAGTTACTACACGCCACTGCTAGTAAGATAGCAATGGCAGCCCCAAGGCAGGTGCTGGCTTTCTTTAAAAGACTGACGCTCCTCTAGTTAAAACAGAGAGTCACATCCCAGTAGATCTCATTGGTCAAAAAGATAAGGCATATCACATTTTAAAACATAATTTTAATATTCGTACCAAAAATTTCAATTATATAAATTAAAAGTTCAAATTTTTCTATAATGTCAATTTTGTGGAAAGACAATAATTTAGACATAGATGTCGCTACATGTATTAAAAACCATATAAGAATGTATAGAATATAAAGAAAACTAATTGATTTTTCTCTAAAATGGGGTATAATGTTTAATCTAAGCTCCAATTGTAATGCATCGAAATGAACCCCAAAAAAATTATCGTTAAATAAACGAAATGCTGACTTAGGTGAAAGTCAGCAAGTTTTTCCTTTTTCTAAAAGCAAGGGAAAACTCACAAAAACAAGCTCAAAGAAACAATTATGCAAAAATGTACGGTAAAACATTGATTTAATGGTTTATATGGTGGTAAACATAGATAAAAAAAAGCACACACCTCGTTGAATAAGCGCAGTGAAATGTGATAAAAAAGTGGTTGCGTGTACTTATGTACGCGCGTGAGAAGTTATACCTCTTTGGTATCATTAATAATTAGTTTTTATTAGTTTTATTCAAATAATCAATTTTAAAAAACTGTAATTTAATATTTAATAATAATAATATATTATATATATATATATATATAAAGATATTATTATTATAAATAAAACTTAAAGAATAATATTTTAATTTTTAGATATCAATAAATAATATCCAAAGAAAGCTGCCAGACGTTTATAAAATTTGTCAGGATTAATTTTCTAGTCAACAATTCATGCATGTCATGAAAACAAAGCTTCATTGAAATTGCAAAATAAAGTAAGTAGCTACTTGTCAAAGTAAATGTCTTAATCTTATTCATATCTTGTGTTACTAAATTATTATTCTAAGAAGGTTGAATCATTTCAGAATCCTAGATTTCGTGATAACTAAGAATATGCATGAAATGCAGACGTCATTTTCATCACAGCTACTGCAAAATTCAAGAAAATAAATAACTTATTTTTTAATAATATGTGTCATTTGTATATATAAATATCTACTAAATAAATTATAAAAATACTATTTGAAAAATTAATTATTTTCAATTTAAATACAAAAATAAGTAAAAAAAATAAAACAAAAATTCAAATTACGCGCGCCAAATTAAAAGAAACCAAATGGTTTTACGGCCAATTTCATCTTGTTAATTTGTGATGATAAAATAGAACGCTACTAAATAGCCTAAAAGTAATATTACATTAAACACGTTTTTTTCCGAGTATGTGTAGTAAATTTGTATTTCTATGTCTATTTATTGGCAGAAATACTGTGAAAAACTATGGTTTACAATGAAAATAAAATCCAAAGAAAGCTGAAAGACGTTTATAAATTTTGTCAGGATCATTTTCCTGGTTAACAATTCATGCATGCCATGAAAGCAAAGCTCCATAGAAATTACAAAATAAAGTAAATAGCTACTTTTCAAAGTAAATGTCTTAATCTTATTCATGCCTTGTTTTGCTAAATTATTATTTTAAGATGGTTGAATCATTTCAGAATTCCAGATTTCGTGATAACCAAGAATATGCATGGAATGTAGACGTCATTTTCATCACTAACTTCAAATTAGTATAACAGATACTGCAAAATTCGAGAAAAGTAATAACTTATTTTTTAATAATACGTGTCATTTGTATATATAATTATTTTTAATTTAAATATAAAAATAAATAAATTAGTAATTAAATACAACAAAAATACAAATTACGCGCGCCAAGAAACCCAGTGGTTTTGTGGCTAACTTCATTGTGTTAATTTTTGTCTCAAGATGGCCGCCCATCTAAAAATTTCACTCTCATCATTTTTTCATAACGCGCCTAAAGAAGTATAACTTCAAAAAACCTAAAATTATATATTATCGAAGAAAAAATGAATTTATTAAACAGTCAGCCATTGTTTGGGGAACGTATAAAAAATAAATTATGTGGTTGAAAAATAGATTTTTCCTTTTTTCTGTGTTGCCCCCAAACCCCCCCCCCCTAGTGAAAACGATGGTGTTGAAGTGAGTGGTCGATGTTTAAGAGTCCCAATGAATGCATCATCTATCTACTTGTGCATATATAATGCAGGAATATGGACCGGAAGTGACGTCAAAGTAAGGATAACGAGGTGATCCTTTCATTTTGTTGCTGTGGTCCTTGAGCGTCGTGTTCTGAGCTAATTTGGTCGTCTCGCTTCCACAGTAAGAAGATACTAACACTTGAGTGCCTATATAATAGAGAGACAAGAGGGAAGCTCATTTACTATGTATACATGCATACATAATGTAGATGACTTCATCATGATCCTTTTGGATGCGATACGACTCAGGTGTATCATAACGGAAGGGTTCATTTTAGACTTTCAAGCGGTACAATAGACCTAATATCACGAGGGCGTTCTCTCATCACCTTCAACATCTATTATAAAAGACACATAGACAGTATATATATATAGATAGATAGATAGATATGGACCAATCCAAATTTATTTTTTGTTCTCATCTTTTTACAGCCTCCGACTTTATGTTTACACACAGACTTGAAACCGTGATCATTGTTACAATGTTCGTGCAAAAATCTTTGCAAATAGAACATAATTTCGTAGTTTGAAAGTTTGTTGAATTTAAAACGTATATATCCAGCACAAGTATGCAAAATTTAATCGTTTAGTGGCTTAAAACTTGCCGAATAAAATCGTTTTTTTTCTTTTTCTTTTTCGTTAGTTCTCCCTTCATTTTATGCATTCGCTGAGTGGAAAACTTATGAGTGAAATTATTCGTTTTATTTTGCAATGAGGAAAATTGAAATTTTAATATTTTATCAAGTTAAATATTTGATTTGTCTCCGTCTCTCGTTGGAGTTTTGTTGACTGGAAAGTGTGTGGTGGTCGCCTGCCACGAATATCTCTCTATCTGTGTGTGTGTGTGTGTGTGTGTAGGTATTATGTGTACGACTGTATAATAAAAAGATTTGAAACTTTTCGCATAAATTTTTTCACGAAAAATAATTCGAGTTTTCATGGGAAAAAGTGGGACATTAAAAGAAGCGAGCGAACGACCATTTTTTATTCTGTTATCGGCTTGATTATGACGATTTTTTGAAAAATGGTAATTTTTCGGGGTTCCCAGTAAATTATACTATCGTAAAATTTATGGTAAGAGTTTTTTTTTTTTTTTTTAATTCATGCTATTGTAGAATTGAAAATAGTGGCTTTGTTTCAATGGTGGGTAATAATGAAATCGGAGAAATTAAAGCTGCTTAAACTGTTATTATATAGGTTGAGATGAGAGTTATAAATTCCCTGAATGTTTCTATTCTACCTACGTACATTATATATCTGTCTACATTGAGACCATCACCAGGCAAATAGCGTTTGAAGCTCTGGGACCAACGTATTCCGGACGGAATGATTAGTCTAGGACGAAGGATAACAGGTTTACGTTAAGCCGATAATGTTTTTGCTAAGTTTCGTTCAAGTCTAGCATTCTGTATCTAACGATATGATGAAATTTTATGTTTGACTTCCTCAGTTGAAAAGATTGAAAATGAAAATAGTTTCGAAATGTTCAACGTAAAAGCATAGAGCTTTTTTTTTATTAAAAAAACTAATGCAGAAAATTACTCTGTAAAATGCTGCCTCAATTTTTTCATATTTTCAATATTAAAATAATTTCAAAAAGGGTTTATTTAACTAAGTTTTTACAATAATAAAAATTCGATTTAAACTTAAAATGAAGATAATTTCGTTCAATCTAAAGAATAAAAATCATACTAGTCGAATCTGGACAGTCAAGTATAGAGAAGAAGCGACGATGGCTTTCTCTAAAATATATTTTTATACAAAATGAAACTATTGTCACAATCCCAAGATGGCGAGACGTTGCCATTTTTAATGCCTACTCTCACCCGGTCCAGTGCGAGTGGGCGTAACCATCAGCCGGCCAATGAGAAGGTGGTCTTGTTATCAGATGAAGGGTGGCAAGGGACCCCTACGGAGAGGGCGTACCGAACAGGATTACTGGATGAATTAAGAAGGAGTAAAAATCTTGAATGATCGATGATTCTAGGAAGACTAGAAAGTGGTGGCGACAAAATAAATTCTGAGAAAAATAAGAAGTTGAGGGACAATAGGCGGAACATTCGGGAAAGATTCCGAAACTCTATATAAGCCAGAAGAAGGGCCAACCAGGAAAGTTGTAAATAAACCGACATTACTTGCGATATAAATATTCGACAGTGTTCAAAGTGTAATCAGTGAAAAGTGATCAGTGCATTGTTAAATAAAGTGAACAGTGTTAAAATAAATAGTGTAAGTGCTTAGTGTTAAAGTGCTTAAATAAAGTGAACATTGTGAACATTGTAAATAACAGTGTAGTTGTGGATAAGCAGCAATAAACGTAACACTATAAATAGCTTAGAATGCAGCTATCAAGGACCTTACATTTCTAGAATCATATAAGAAAGGTGTAATAATATTCCAAGAGAAAACCAACCTCTCGTAGCAAGAGTAAAAAATTGGCTAACGAAATGAGTGTTAACATTGACAGAGTAGATGAAATATCTGAGAAAGCATCATGGCGAAGAAATAAAATAATAGTAAATTATGCATTAAAAAACTGGATAAAGAAATTACCCATCCAATCACCTTCAAATGGGAATTTCGAAACATCAAAAATTACCAATACCCCAAACATCAATTGATATTTACGGATGAATCAAAGAATGCAAACCGCACAGGAGCTGCTTACGTCTCGGAAAATAAAATCACCTCATATGAGTTTCCACCAGAAATTTCCATCTACTCGGCAGAACTGTATGTAATAATAAAAGCTATAGAAAGTATACCTTTCCAGGAAAGACAGCAAAAAATATTCATTTTCATCAAATCGCTCAGTGCTTTAGCGAGCATAGAAGATTTCTGAATTTGTGCACACCCATATACGACTAGAATCCACGATGGGATCGATAAATCAATAAATAAGAACGCAACCATCAAGTTCATATGGATTTCTGGGCATTTCAGACTCAAAGGTAACGAAAAGTCTGCCCTGGCTGTCAGAAGCCCTGGAATCAGATGACATACTGACAGTGGCCCAAAAGGCTATAAGACCGAGATGTCTGGGAGAATGGCAGGAAAAATTAAATAACAAACTTCGATCGATCAAAGACACACTGAATATCTGGAAGACCTTTCTAAGAATTGATAGAGCAAAAGAAATAAAATTTTACAAGTAGGGCATTGCTTGTTCTTACACGAACACATATTAAAACAGGAAGAACTTCCAATGTGTGAGACATGTAGGGTCCAAAAACAATATAACAGAACCTGGTCTAATGTACCCAATACGATGCTCAACGAAGAGTAAACTATGGACAGCAGCCAATGATCTTAAGAAAAATTCTGGGATTTGATGAAGACAGAATAAAAAAGCTAGTGGTGTTCTTGTAATAAGTGGGATTGTGGGAACTGGTGTAAAAATAGTTTATATAGTATACATTTTATATTTATATAAAAAGAGCTGATACCCGCTCGCTTTGCTGAGTGTATCAAAATTTAACTTGATTAATAGATTCCCGACATTCATAGCGAAATATAAAAGTTCATCTATTTTGACAGAAAAAGATGAAAGTTACTTCCAGACTTCAGATCCATAAATTCATTAAAATCCGTAAAACTACTTTCAAGAAAGATATGTTAGCTGATTCACATCTTCTATACGATTATTTTAAATTAAAAAGTTCCTATATTCCTTTGGAACTTGAAAATTTTTCATACCAAATGTCATTTAATACCGTTCGATTCGGCTCGACCTCCGCGCCCCTGAACGCGTCACGTAATTAATGAACACCCCCCTTAAAAGAATTGATTAGTTACTAACCTATAGAAACCGTACTTTTTTTAGGATAAATAATATTCAACATGTTAAGATCTAAGGTATCTTTAACAAAACTTCATTAAAATTCCTTCTCATTATTTAAATGTGCGTTTATTTATAATTAATTTCTTTGACAATGAACAATGAAAAAATTCAAATATCTTATAAAATTTCATTATTGATTTTATTGGGTGACGGGTGTTAAATTGAAATTATATTCATTTTCCAGGAAAATTGTTATTTTTTATTTTAAACTTTTTAAAGAACTTCTTTCATTACTGTGCACAATTGGTTGGGCTTTCTTGAGGAAAATACGCTTAATTCTAGTACACGAACTTTAACGAAACTTCTTATTAAATGATACAATTGTTTTGCTATCCCATGGGAACCGTGCATTATTCCAGCCTTAAAACTAACCTATATTAGTCTACCCCAAACTACCACATTGCAAAAAAATAACAAAACAAAAACATATCTATCCCCCGGGAATAGCACATTCTTTCTGAATAAAAAGTAGATCAAGCCCTCTTGAGGAAAATGAGCTAGCTAAGACTCTATTTCGTGGTCTTTAATGGAAATGTTTTTAAATACACGATTGCTATAGAATATTATTCTTTTGCTAAATTGCTAAAAATTAATGATGATAAATAATAATATTGTAACAGTAACTTAAATTAAAAAAAAATCTTGTGCTTTGATTTGACTAATCGAAACTCAAAATTCGAATAAACAATCATTTGCGATAAAAAACGTTCAATGTAGGTTATTTTACATCGTCAATCGTACAAACACGTTGAGTTTTGAGCTTTAGCTGTCTTATACATAGTATACCAAACATGTATATAAATGGGTTTCTCGATATCTAAAAACGATAAAAATACAGGTTGAAACAACTTGCTTCCATTTAGAGTAAAAAAAAAATCGCTAATGCTTCCTGCAATTTCTTTTTTCGATCAAAACTCAGATAAAATAATGTCTATAGAATTTTTGTTTTAAATTTATTGTGTGACTCGCACAAAGTAAAAAGCTTTCTCCAATGCTTTTTAGTGGTCTCATTGGATAAATGAGGTCAAATCATTAGTTATATATATGAAAGAAATTATTGTCTCCAAATCAAGTCTCTTTCCTTGTAGGAACCAGCGAATTTACTAAGATTATCATATTTTCTATGAAATATGTTTTCTTACCGATTTTGATATTTGAGAAAAAAAATTTGGTTGCGTGTACTTATGTACGCGCGTGAGAAGTTTTACTTCTTTAGTATCATTAAAAATTAGTTTTTATTAATTTTATTCAAATAATTAATTTTAAAAAACTGTCAAATAATATTTAATAATAATAATATATATATTTAAAGATATAATTATTAAAAATAAAATTAAGAGAATAATATTTTAATTTGTATCAATAAATAATATCCAAAGAAAACTGCAAGACGTTTATAAAACTTGTCAGGATCATTTTTCTGGTTAACAATTCATGCATGTCATGAAAACGAAGCTTCATAGAAATTGCAAAATAAAGTAAGTAGCTACTTGTAAAAGTAAATGTCTTAACCTTATTCATATCTTGTTTTGCTAAATTATTATTCTAAGATGGTTGAATCATTTCAGAACTAAGAATATGCATGGAATGCAGACGTCATTTTCATCACTAAACTAGAAAATTGGTATAACAGCTACTGCAAAATTCGAGAAAAGTAATAACTTATTTATTAATAACTTGTGTCATTTGTATAAATAATTATTTTTAATTTAAATATAAAATTAATAAATTAGAAAATAAATACAACAAAAATTCAAATTACGCGCGCCAGGAAACCCAATGGTTTTGCGACTAACTTCATTTTGTTAATTTTTGACTGAAAATGCGCGCGCATCTTAAAATTTCACTCTCATCATTTTTTCATAACGCGCCTAAAGAAGTATAACTGCAAAAAAAAAACAGAATATAAGCATAAACACGAGAAAAAAATTGTTATGACTTTCACGTTTAGGTAGAACAAAATAAGATTGGTAAAACTACATTCCTTATATTATGCTAAAATATAAACGGAAAAGAAAAATATTTAGATTTCGTTCGCGAATTTTTCTTGTTTATGGTTGGTTTGTTCTTAATATGAGATTCATTTTATTATTTTTGATATGAAATGTTTCTTTCTTCGTAAAAAATGGATTTTTTGCGTAAGAAATTAATTTAAATTATGTCAATCATTCCGATGAAACAACATGAATTCGGATGGAATCCAAAGAAACAGAATCAAAAAATGACATAAATTTGACAGTTTATCAGAAATAGCTAGTTAAATGTTTATAACGTGTATAGTTCAACGAAAGGATTGTAATTTTCATGTTGTAGTTTAAGAATGTTTACGTTCAATTGCAATGGATGCGATTCTGGTCATTTCCACCATCGGAGGTGAGCTTTGATCTTTGATTTTCTTTATACATACTGCATTTTATGTAATTATATTGACTTTATTTTTTTTTCTAGTTGTAACATCATGGATGCTGTACAAATACTTTTTCCCTTTTATATCACCGTATCTTCCGAACGAAAGCGAGTTTCTCGAAATGGAAACATTTTACGATGCTGATGACAATCCTGAATGGTTTGCACAAATGCGACGTAAGTATATTGCAACGTAACTACTGTAATAAAATTGATATATGAGTCAGTAACGTACTTATCTTCGATACTAATTGTACAAATGTTAATCTTACAAAAACTATTTATTTTTATCCTTGATCAGGTTTTGAGTCATTTACAAATACAATTTGGCTATTTTTTAGTTAATCAGAGGTTTTTGAAGTCGGTCATTATGAATATGATATAGGCAAGAATTTTTGATATAAGTACCATGGAATCTGAGTTAATAGGTATCCCATTTCAAAACAGATATTAGAAAGTTTTTGGAATCACTGATCATAAAATTCTTTAACGTATCGCAGAGTCAATACCTTATTAGAAATTCTTCGTAATTTTCATTTTTCCTGATAAAAACTTTATCAGGTGATAAGAAAGTATGCCTTAATAAGGCACGAGGTTCTTATTGGGGTTACTTCAAGAAGTTATTTGACATAAAGCTTTCCTGATCGGGTCCATACGAGTAATTTGTCAGGACGACCTTATATGGAGCCTTTAGTGATTTTCTAGGTATGGACTAATTTATTCTTTGATTGTATAGAAGTAGTACTATGATTTATCCCATTTTGTTCATTTTTAAAAATCGTTTCTCTTAAATATATCATTGTTACAATTAAAGGTTATATTAACAATGATGGTTAAATAGAATCTACAATCAAACCTTAGAATGACAGGTGAAAATAATCTTCCAACATTGAAGATAATTTTGAATATTTTTACTGCGATGCAAGATATGAATAATATATTACAGTATGTATATAGAAACTAAAGATTGGGATCTTTTAAGTTTATCCTGATAAGGACCTCAAAGCTTATCTTCGTTACATCCTAATTAGGTTTCTTATCTGGTTATTTAATCTGGAACTTTTAAGGTTAGTCTTATGAGGACTTACAGGAGTAATTTTAAAAAATACATCATGGGTCGTTTTTATCTGATATTCTTGATCAGGATCATCTGGATTATAAATTTAACCTGATAGAATCTAGGACCATTTTAGAGCCTTATAATGCATACTAGTCGGGGAGGTCTTGGCAATAGTCTTCGGGATTTATATTCTAATAAAATAATCGGGAAACAGCTACTGGCGAAGTTTTCAGCGTTTCTTTTAACAAATATGATGTCCACGACGCTTCTTAATGTACTTAAAGGTCAGGATATCCTTGTTAATAGTTTATCTTCAAGACTTTTGATAATATTTTACACAATATAATAAAGAAATAACCTCTCGTGGTGTTTTGGAATCATTGATCACGAATATATTGATCAGGAAGACTTACGTTATGTAGGTACCTGATGATTCTGGAGCCTTAGCTCCTGAAGATTGCTTTAAATTATTTAAAAATATTCATGAGGGGGTTTTTCAAGTACTTGTCATGAATAAAGTACCCGTAGAGATTTACATTTTGTGGAAAAATATCAATAACGTTCAAACTGGCGACTAGAAATGAAATTCAAACATGCAGTGATATCTCACGCAACTGCCCTGACTAAACGACGTTATATATACCTTAACCAATTCAATTTGTTCGGGGCCAGTGCTGGCCTCTGTAATTGTATATCTATACCAATAATAAGATTGTGGATTTTTGCTACTTGAATACCTATATAATAAAGATGTTCCATCTCACATGCGTGAGCGAACGAAAAACGTAATCATTTTTTCCAGCTGAGATTTTTATATAATCTAAAACATTTAAGGTGTTTTGTTTAAAACTCTTTATTGCCTACATTTTCATATATTTAATACAAAAAAATAAATGCCATTTACATTGTAATTTTTCCCAAAAACACAGGGTAATAACAGGGTTTGTCCAGGGTAAACTTGAGAACAGCTGAGTCGATTTCAATGGAATTTTCACAAAAAGTTATAAAATATTGTAACTTACATTATATGTTACTTTAAATTTCGAATACTTTTCCCTGTATGTTTGTTTGTTCTTGGCAAACTTGAAAACGGCTGGTCCAATTTGAACGAGATTTTTACTACAAGTAGTAAATATTACAAGAAGTGCTATAAAATACTTTTTTTCCAAAAGATTGTTGATTTTTTGAGAAAAAAAAACTATAAAAACTGCACAACGAAAAACATACATCGGCAGGCAGCTGTGATACAATGTACATATACCATATCATATCGTAAAAACGATATGATTTTAAACTATTTAATTTGTTATTCTTATAAATTAATGTTCGCAAATTTGAAAATTATAACCATTATAGAAGTATGCCGATAGGTTAAATTCCCAAAAACCATAAATCCGTTGTAAATTTACGGGTAGCTAATATATTATTAATAGTTCGGCTGAGTAAACGTTTGAATTGTCGAGGGAGGAGAAGGAAAGCCTCTGCAGTAAATGTGATTTCATTCATAAAAAAAATATCTTAGTTCAAAAATGAGACCCGTAAAAATAAATAACAAAAACAGGCAATTCAACTTAAGTGATTCCGATTAGGAGTTTGACTAATAGAGGTGAAGTCGTTAGGCAGAGCCCCGAGAACAAAAAGAAATCCAGCCTAACTTATTTTTCAAGAGAAAATAGCAACTTAGATGTGACCATTGCGATGTTTTTTTACCAAAAAATTATATTCTTAATTTTCAATTTATTTTAGCATGATCTATAAGAATATGTTGTCTAATCTTGGACTCCGGGAAATAGCAGACTTGCCGATAAGACATAATACTATATCCTAGAATTATGAATCTAAGGCAACCAAATCTGATACCTCAGATCTTAAGATAACACAATAAATATTATTGATCCTAAAAAAGGTACACTTCTTATAGGATAGCTGCTAATCCATTCTACTAAAATTAATAAATGATTTCATATGATATTTGGTGTGAAAGGTTCTAAAGGCTTAAAATTTTCTTGATATTTTCCAATATTCAAAAAAACGTAAAGATCCTACCTATAAGATAGCTTATATCTGTTCCTGGAAAAGTAGTTTAGTGGATTTTCTTGAACTTTCTTGAAAATAAAGGTCTAGAAATACCTAATTATCTTTTTTATTTTTAAATAGCTGAAATTTTAATTTGGGTAAAGTTTTCTATTATTTAATCAGATTAATTTAGATACGCTCAGCAAAGCGGGCGGGTAGCAGCTAGTATTATATGTAAATAAATGTGGGTAACCACTTCCACCTTACATTCTGGTGACCCCAAATTGCAGCACGCAACACAGCAGCAAGGAACGGCCATTCTGCCTAAACCTGCAAGTTTCATTTCTCAATAGTTTTATACAGAATTTTCTTAGTTCTGAAAATGAGCTATTAACTAGGATGTCTTGACTTTGAAGTACAACAAAGGTTTTTGAAAACATTCTATTTGTCATCAGGAGATTGCAAATAGTTGTTTCCTGATCATATAATAAAAAAATTCCTCAAAATTCCCAAGGGTTAGCTCCTAACTAGGACACTATGACTCATATGTACGTTGATGGATTTTTCTGGCATCATATTCGATATAAGCAATCTAGAAACCCCTTATAAATTTTAGGGAATATTTCTACCAATATGTAAACATTTCATGCGGATCTCTGGAGAAAATTGAATTTTCCAATACACAAAAATGATCTACTTATAAAAATCAGTTAATAAAAATACTTGAAAATTTCGACAGCTTAATATTTCATGTTAAATGTTTCGATCCCACAGAGAATTATCGATCAAAAATTCATTAGAACATAACCAGGAAAATTGCATCTCAGTAAAATTTACGGGAAATACGAAAGATTAAATCAAAATTTATGGGGTTTTAGTACTTTCTTGTGGGATTCCCATGAGATTTTTTCCACTGGACGAAGCTATAAATTTTCTGGTTGATATCCGTTAATTTTTTCATGAACATTTTCAGATGACCAAGGTGACATGTCGCATGCATTTCGCGTGCATCAAGGTGTCAGTGTCGACAACATATATTTGAACATTGATCGTATCGAAGGTACGTGACTGAGATAAAACACAAATTTACCTTTATTAACCTTATTTTTGTTACATTTAGAAACTCCATCGGTTGTACGAAGAATTCGAATAAGTTAAACTAAGTGATTTTAGACTTTCCTGTAATTCTTGTTCTTTTTAATGATACAGGAAAAAAAAGACGGAAATGTATTTTATTTCCTTTGTAGTTTGTTTTAATTATACGACCAATGAGAAAAAGAAAAACCACTGGCAAGAAATGAGTCGAGAAAAAGGCAAATTTTTTTTTTCGGTCATTGTAATTGTTTGAAACTTTTCCGTTATTTAATTGAAAAACTTTGTTTTCTTTATTAAACTATTCATGTTTTACTGGTATTTAACACATTGACGTCAGGGAACGCATGGGTGCGTCTTCTGCCTTGTAGATTATTTAACATTATAATTCATAATTAAATATTATATATAAATATATATATATTTATATATTTGTATATTACAACATACAATATCTATATATTAATACGTGAAGCAAAAATTTTAAACCCCTTTTACCAAATATTATACGAACGGAGGAGTATGAAATTTGGCAGAATTGAAGTTTATATGGGGAAGTTGCGTTATGAGATAATATTTTTTTATAATAATGCTTCAAAATACCTTAAATTAATGAAAAAAGACGTCACACACACTACCACGCGTTTCATACACACAGACACACAATACACACAAATATGTAGATTTTTAAATCTCAGTTGTTCAGTTTGACCACAGACTTCAACCATATTCCAAATGTCATTATTTAAACAAAATATTGTGAGAGGAATTTAAATTTTGAAATTGTAATTATTGAAATTGAAGAAAACAAATTTAACCAATTATTTGGTTATGGAGTAATATTATTAAAAATATATTTAAAAAATACGTATAACTTCAAATACACAACGTTTCAACCATTTTATTTGGTCTTTATCAGGTGTTTCTTGATTATTATATAACGTATAAATAATTCATACTATATTCTTTTGGCAAAATCATTCAAATTAATTACACAAAAAATTAATTTAGGTAGGTAAGTACTATTTGAAAAAAAAAGCTTAGCTTAATTCAAAGTTTTAAACAGGACTTATGCAGCCTATTTTCATTTTTTTATCTTTGGCTTTTAAATAAAAAAATCTAAACATAAAGGTACTTTTGAACGTAGGAAACTCACTTGAAAATACTTCTGATGTTTCATAGTCATATTTTTTTTGTTTGTCTAAAAAATATTTCAGAATACTGTAATTTGAATTGACATACAACATTATAAAAAGAAAAATATCTGCTGCGTGGCGTCACAGTACTTTCTTTTACTTTCATTTATGAAACTCGCTGTTGGTTAAAAGAAATATATAAGCACCTTATAACTATACATAGCAGAACTATATGCATACAAGTATACAACATGTATGTATTTATGAATTCCCAACCTTCACCCCAGAACCGGCTTTAATCAAATTTTCCCAAGAAAAAGTTTCAAATAAAAGTTTTAGGCATTAATAAGTCTAAGAACTATCATAAGCTTAAAGAAAATCTTTGCAGCCGTTTTTGAAAAAAATTGAAAAAGCTCAAAAACTCCGAGAATAAAGTGGAGCTTTCGGTTAACCGATTTCAACTAAAAGCTTCACGACAAAACAAGATATAATATGAAGGAAAATTTCCGAGCTTGGTGAAATTCGGAAAAGCGTTCGATACGATATGGCTGTCACACACAGGCACGCACAGACATGTTTCTAAAAACTACTTTTTTGGACTCAGGGGACCTCAAAACGTATGATATGAACCAATTGAAATTTGAAATTTTTAGACTATTCTGAAATAATTTTGTAAAAGATTTATGGAAGAAAAAAAATAAATATTTTGAAACCTCTACACCTATTTCCTTCCTTAACTTAAAATAAATATTTTCAATCATTATATGATGCACTTTCTTTAAATGAACCTTGAAGAAAAAATTAGTCAAGAAATTATTTTCCAAACATTCGCAAATGCAATTCATTATCTGCTGTAGTTAGCTTGGTAGCTAAAATTTTTGAGGCAGTTACAAGTGAAGTGTACCCTTAGGACCCTTAGGTATGTAAAAATTGTAACGAATTATGATCGAATTTCGACCACTGGGCGACCTCTAGTTTATATATAATATTTAATTATGAATTATAATGTTAAATAATCTACAAGGCAGAAGACGCATCCATGCGTTCCCCGACGTCAATGTGTTAATGAGAAAACGCGTTGAAATTGATGTGTGAATGTTGCTGATGGTTTTATATTTATTTTTTCCTTAGTGTACTCGTAATTGAGTTGTTGAAAGCAAGAAATAATGAGTTAGATGCAATATTTTCATTAGTGCCAACGTTGTTATCGATATTGCAACGCACAACATTAATCTTATACACGTATTATGTTATGTTTTTCCGGCTTTGGCGATCGATTTCCATTTATCACATTGTGATGACATTTTTGCTGAGCAAGTAGGAAAAATTACACGTAAAAAGCTTCAACTAGACGTGTGAATTTCTTTCATTTTTGCTTGACCATTCATGTCACAAACGGGGTTTTCAAAGAAAACAAGAATGTTGAATGCTCGTACATATGTACATACCTTCGATGAAGTCATCACTTTCTTTTTCATTTTTTTTTTTTTTTTTTGATGGACTAATTCGTAAATTGTACGCTTTCAGAAGCGAAATGAACTGAGTTTTCGATTCCGTTTTATTGCTTTATCGCTACGTTCGTCTTGTAATAACTATAATACAATGCAATGAGGAGGAAACTTTTTTCGTGGAATATTTTTTTTTGTTCTTTCTTTATATAAACTGAAAGATATAGAAAACACTTTAGGAAATTATTTCGCTCAAACGCTTCGAGTTTTAACGTTAAACCATTTTCTTTTGTAATTGCAATATAAAAAAGCATAAAATGGTCGTTTTCAATATGGAACAATAGAAATTTTTTTCGGTGAAAATTTCAAATCAACCAAAGGCAGACATGTCTCGAAATTTACGAGTAATTTTTATAGGATTTTTTTTTGTGTGTGTGTGTGTGAGGAATAAAACTAAATTATAACCGTTGTTTTATGTGAAAAAAAAAATATTTATCTGATTCGTTTTTTTCCCTAAAAATGTTTTAGGGTAGTTTGTCCTCGTAAATAAATCTCTCATTTTTTGATATCCGAAGTTGTTTGTGTTCCCAGTGGATGGTGGGGGGGGAAAAACAACTTTTATTCATCCACTGGGACAAAAACATGACGAACGCGTCGATTGACACATCAACGTCATTTTTTTTATTGGACCTTTTTTCCTTTCAATCATTTCTCGATTGAGATCGTTGAAATGTTACACATATTCATCTCTGGTTCGTTCCAATCTCTATCGATATGTACGTGTCTCGATAAGTTACGCCAATTTATCGTTCATTGTGTTTTAGTGAAATGTTCGTTATTAACATAGCCAGCAATCAATACATGTCATTAGTGCAGACAATTAATGTGTGTATGTGAATGTACACGTTTGTTGGCAAGTGAGAGGAATTGATTCGGAATTGAATGGTTTCGGTCGGTGTGTGCTGGTTTTGTTATGGTGATGTTTGGATCATAGGTCGCTGTCACAACATGTCACTGGAGGAAATTGACTCAAGTTGAAAATGTTTCTGTGGGTATCCATTTAAATAATTGATTTTAAACGAAGTAACTTTTAACCTATATAGAGAAATCGTTATTAAGGTGAAGGAATGAGTAAAATTTTGAATTATTTAATCTTTCTCTAGTTGCTTATTTACCTTGAAAGAAGCTTAAAAAATTGCATCCAAGATGACTCGAAAGTAGAAAAGAGTTTTAGTATATATGAGGATGAAGTAAATGATTTGACATCTATCATAATATACTTTGTATCTCGAAAAATATACGACTAAAACTTGATAACTAATGAAATTTCTTTTGTCGAGTTATCAAGTTTATGAATTTCATAAGATATTTTATTTTTGTTTGCTTGGTATCATCTAAAAAATAATTTATCACGGCGACCAATTAGGCTTATTGTGATGTGACCTTCTGTGTTAACTGTATTAGGCTTTTAAAGAAAGCCAGCACCTACCTAGAGGCTGCCATTGCTATCTTGCCAGGTATCATGTCCATTTTTCCGAGATTCTGCAGTCTTCTTTTAAAAGCAGCCTCACAAAAGCACAGTATATGTTCCACCGTTTCTACCGCTTTCAAGCAGAGATGACAAATGTTGGTGTTGGCTTTACCGATCTTGTGAAGATGATAATTTAGGATACAGTAGCCCATATAGAGACTTGTAAGGAGCCTTACGCCTCTTTTGCCGAGTGGCAATATGTCAAGATTTTGGAAGACAAGGGTTTGCTCACAAAATTAACCAAATTCAAATTTCTCGAATATCTTTTCAAGTCCACGCAAAACACTCAAAATCTAGAGTTCTCATGTCTTGGTGCTAGCCCCAACCTTATTTTACATCTAGGCAGTCAATCTTCCTCAGTGTGAGCATTGTAATGTCGCCATGTATGCTGATGACACATTATAACCCAAGACCATACCCTCAAACAAGCAATTATTAAGGCACAATGGTCGCTGAGCAGATTAAAAACATGGTATGGTGACTGGAGGATCCTGGTAAATCCATCAAAAAGCATTGCAAAGATATTCAGTATGAGGAGGTTTGAGGAGAAACAAAATAACCTAGCATATGAGGAAAGCGAAATTCCTTGGTACCCAAATAGACCAAAGCTAAAGCCTTTGAAAATGGTAAAAAGTGAAAAAAAAAATAGTAGGATGAAACCTATTAGAAAAGACGAGGATATAACAAAAATGAAAGGAAAAATAAATTACGGTCGATCTTAGGTCGGGAAGTATAACTTTGAGGGGGTGAAGGGTAGAAACGGTTTATCTCGATTTCCGACTAAGCTACAAGCCCTATAGAAACAAGTTAAATGGAAAAGTTGTAGATAATAAGAAGATCTACAACTTTTTTTGCTAATACTTTTTCCACAAAAGTTGTAGATCTTCTTATTATCTACAACTTTTCTATTTATTTTTTTTCCGTAGGACTTGCAGTTTTGTCGGAAATCAACATCTAATTTTTTAAAAAGTCGGTGAGCTTTTTGTTTGTTGAAACCTCTACCTTCTGATGGTGCAAAAAATATATACATTACAATGTTAAATGTTCTCAGAAAATTTAATAATTAAAGTGTAAATTTTAATAAATTGCTCAAAATTGCATTTGTACAATTGTATTATATACAATTTTTCACATAAATTTTGAGGTTATGTAAAAAAAGTGTTAGCACAAAAGTTGTAGATCAACTTATTATCTACAACTTTGCTATTTAATTTTTTTTCCATAGGACTTGTAGTTTTGTCGGAAATCAAGTTAAATCGTTTGTACCTTTAAAAACACCCCCCTTTCAACTTCCCGACTTCAGATCGACCGTAATTTATTTGTCCTTTCATTTTTGTTACATTATCTTCCTTTTCTTATGGGTTTTTCATCCTACTCCTGTAGATCTACAAAGCTATCTACAGACCAATACTTATTTATGGCTGTTCTGTTTGGTTTAACAATTTCAAGGAGACTTTTTAGAAGCTACAAATATTCCAGAATATATTTTGAAAGCACCATGGTACATGTAGAACTCCCAAATCTACAACGATCTTAGCATAATAAGCATAAAGAAGCACATAAAAAGTCTAACCAAAAGATTTTTTGAAAACATCTCCCTCTGCTCAAGTGCCGTTGAATTAAACTTGAGTCAACGCAAAACCCAGAGAAGATTGAAAAGAAGGTTTCTGCAGGAAAGTATTTAAAAATATTGATCAATACAACACTCAAAGATAAATGAAAAACCTCCAGTTATTATAAGACAATAATCACTTTTATCAGCACTATGAATAGTGACTTTTGAGGTTTGCTGAACGAGTGTTAAACAAGAAGAACAAAAAAAAAAAATATGCCAAGAGTTCTCTTCTTGGAGTACTTTATGAATTTCTTAGCTTGTCTATGTCCCGCATTATTCCTTCAGTACGAGGCCTTGGTTTTGGTCTCCCAAGCTAGAAAAGCGTTTTTAAACATAATTAAAGTCGTGGAAAAGTTATTTTAAACGTTTTTTTTAAGTTTTTGACCTGGTACTGTAATTAAGGGCTCAAGAGTAATCAATAATCTAACTCTTGGCCAATTTGGCATTGTTTTTAACTTTAAACGAGTCAATCGTAAGAAATACTTTTTACAGAATCTTAAACCTTTTAAGCTTCACATCTGTGCATCATCATAAATTTTTTTTACTTTTTTTATTACTAATTTTATTAGATCTATTGAAGTCTATAGAAGTCTATAGAAGTCTATTGAAGTCTATAGAAGTCTATTGAAGTCTATTGAAGTCTATTGAAATCTATTGAAGTCTATGAAATTTGTGGCGACGACATACATACATTGCACATTACACATGGCGATCAGTAAGTGTAGAAAAGGCTTAAGAAAAACCGATTTTTTTTGTTTGGTATCAACAATTGAATCATAATAGGATGTAGTTGGGATCACTATAGGTTCAACAAGTCCAGTATTTGGGCACTTTGTGCAATGTATTTTGCCAAACATTTTAGTCTTAAAAAGGAAATTACTTACAAATTCAATGCTTGACTTTACTCGAAAGAAGAATAATAACATTTGGTTTCGGTTCGACTTGATTTTAAATCGAATTTGACTCAATTAGCTTAAAAATCAAGACACGTAGGAAGTCTTTTGAGATCAACCGTTAGGATAACCGTTTTCATAGTAAATATTTTTTACTGTACATGAAACAGGAGAACTATTTTCGTTTTTATATCGATCAAAAATAGAAATCTATAATGACGTTTAATAAAGTTTAAATTTAGTTAAATGTTAAGATTTACTTTACTCGAAAACTTGCTAATTTCATATAAAAATCCCTGATCCAACTTCAGTTTTGAATAGTGAAAAATTAGAAAAGAAAAATAAACAAAAAAATCTTGTGAAAAATTTCATCCAAGAATTTACGTTCCACACCAAACAGATTAAAGTCGAAAGCTTTGGACGAAGATCGTGCATAAATTCCAAGTTTTACGATTCACTCTATGTTTATTTTATAAAGTTTCCATATTTGAGCCAGATAACGGACGACCATCATTATTATTTCCCTTGAAATTCATGAGGCGAGATTTTATGAATGCATTTTCTCACAATCTGCGGTTGGTGTGACTCGTAAGTCGTAACTTACCAAAGCCGAGACACCCAAGTTATTGTGGCCTAGGAGATTTGTGTTTTGTAGGACACACGGAAAATAGAATATTTGGTGGTCAATGAACAATCACGTTTAATGACTGACGACAACACATTGTCAAACCGTTAACGATTTCATCTTCGTTTCGTATTAAGTATCTCCGTGTCCTATTATATTAAATTTACAACTCGAGGCGATGCCAACAGTCATCTCGGAAACGACCTTTGAAATGAATCCATTTATTCAAGATTATTATGTACGACATCGAGAAAATTCAACGTCTATGTCACGTTCTATATTAAACCCAATATTTTCCATTAACACGAAATATAATACTTCGAAAAAATCGAATCAAATTCGATCGTCCCGGGAAAAGTTAAGCTTTACACACAATCCAATAACTCACTGATTTTTTGACTCTTTCCAATTTAAAACGCGACTCGTTAACTCGAACGGAATTTTCACCTCCATTGGGAAATGAATTTTAGGATTATTATTGGTGTAGTTGGACGGTGGGAATGAGTTGATCGACTCATTTTCTTGACTTAGTTCATTTTAACTGGAGCGTGGTTCACATTTCTCTCGAGATTTCGCACGAGAGAAAAACGATTCAAGTGGAAAACGGCCGCATTACAAACCAAAAGTATGTTGTAAGGAGAAAAGTTAATGGCTTTCTAAAAGATTCTATTTTATTTTTAACACCTCACCATATAATACATCGTCGAGTTATGATGAAGAAAAAATATAGATAACGAGAAAGCTTGGTTTATTTAATATGATTTTCTTATATGACCAAACCACAAAGGCTTATTCAAATTGTCTCAATGCTTAGAACCTCAAAGCTCTTACCTTGTATATCAAGTTAATATACTTAAACAGTGGTAAAGAAAATTGAAATGTTTTGCTCGTACGTAATCTCATACACCTAGTCATATCGTCGAGTATCATTGTACACCGTCTACTCGAGGGAAATAATTCAAGTTTTGTGAAATTAAAGAGACAACATTCACATTCAGTAGGATTTCAATGAACAAGTGTTGAAACGAACCGAGTAATTCTCGTTAGAATAATGTATATAAGACAGGGAATAGATTAGAAAGCTTACGAGAAACAGTTTTAATATAATATAGTATAGATATCTAATTTGAGATTTAATTACAAGTTTGATTAAACTTTACTTGGTAGATATCGAAATGTGAGATTTATCAGAGATTTAATATTTCTCGTACCTATATGAAGAAACTATTTCATCTCTTATTTTCAATTATAGGTATATGAGTATATGAAATTTGACTTTCAGTAAATAATTATCTTAAAAATGTAGTAATTTTGGTACAAATTCATATTTCGTTTCTATTATCAAACTTTTAAATGTTAACTTTTGCTTCCAACTAAAATAACACCAACTTTGAAGTATGTATTATATGACTAGTAAAAAATTGATGGTTTGATCCTTCAGTCAAAAGTAATGTCCGGTAAGGCTTAAAACAGTTTTCTCACAGAAACCAAACTCTTTTAGGGATTAAAATATTTAATTAAGTATTTCAAGATTTAAGAAAGTTTTAAACCAACTTACAGTGATGGTTGTATAACTTTTTTAGAATGGAAAAAACAAGTAGATTTTCGAGAGAATTATGCATTTGCAAGCCTCTATACAGGCCACTGTGCCCTAAATTACTATCTTGACAAGATTGGAAAAGCCAACTCCAATATATATGTCGTCTCTGCAGGAAAGTGGCAGCTTTCAAAAGAAGGAAAGACGGGCGTGACAGCAATGACAGCCCCTAGGCAGATGCTGGCTTTCTTTATAGCCTTTGCTAAAACTTATAAACAAATTTTTCTTTGTATAAGTATTTTGCAGAGGCACACATTTATAATGTACTAGCTGGTCCCCACCCGCTTTGCTGAGCATATCTAAATTATACTGATTGAATAATGGAAACTTTCATCCCATCAACAAAAAAAGACATAAGATAGATATTTCTAGATCTTTGATTCATAGAAAGTTCATGAAAATCCAATAAACTACTTTTCAAGGAATATATTCCATATAGCTATCTAGAAAAGCCATCTTATAGGTTCTATGCGTTTTTATGAATATTATAAAATACTTATACTTGTGTTCCTTAAGTAGCAATTCAAATCGAAAATGTTGAATGTATTATATATTTAACTGAGTTTTTCACCAAGTTCAAATTTTTCAATAGTGAAAAAGTTGAGTAAGTAAAGTAATTGTTGACTGTTTGAATATAGTTTAACACGCTTATTTCTAAACATTATAGACATTCAAAAATTAACAATGAAAGAATTTTCAACGTTTTAAAAATTTTCATTATTATTTTTCGGATGTTAAATTAAAAATCATCTTCAAGTAAAAGTTGTAATTTTTATTTTAATCCTAAAGATAAAATATGTTAAAACGCTATTCCACGAACTTTAAAGATCTATTTCATGAACTTTTTTTTAACACACGGTTCCTGCAGGTTACAATTGTCATGCTATCCTTTAAGCACCGTGCATTGTTCTAGCATAAGAAATAATCTATATTATTATCTGATCCCTCAACTACCATATTACAAAAAATCATGTCCATCTTTTACTCTGTGAAAAACAAAAAACATATCTATCCCACGGGAGTAGAACATTTTTCCTGGATAAAAAAGAGATCAAGCTTTCCTGAGGAAAATTCGTTAAAACTCTTATTCATGAACTTTTAGAAAACTCCTTTGAAGTACCTACTCAGTTCCTGAAGGATTCTATTTTTAGTCTATCCTACGGGAACCGTACAATATTCTAACATAAAAAAGCCCATATCATTCACTGACTCTTAAACCACCATATTGCAAGAAATTATGGTAATCTTTTGTTCTGTGAAAACAAAAACGTATCTATCTTACGGGAACATACATTTTTCCTGGATAAAATTGGACTGTATGAAAAGAAAAATTATGATTTTGCTTTGAGGATCTTATGAGTTATTACTATAAATATATTGTAATCAGATAAAAATGTTTAGTTTCAGCATGATTTTTCTTCGAATCAGTTTTTCTCTATTTTCCCGGTAAAGTGAGAAATTTTTCCGAAATAAAACGTATTCTATGTATTCTACGCATTCTCTCGTATTCTTCTTAAAGTGAGTAAGACAAAAACGATTCAAAGAGGCGATAAAAGTCTTAGATGCATTTGGAGGAATAAGTTTAATAAGAAGCCATGAGAGCCAAAAAGAAAAAAGGGAACATTTGAAACAGAAAACCTTTAACTCAAGTGCATATGTATTTCCTAAATAGTCACCCAAAATGCATCTTGAATAAATGCAAATGAATACAAAATGAATCTTTAGTAAAACTATATTCGTAGTCGGCGACATCAGAAGTTCAAAATGTATTGTCAAGGAGATTTAAAAGGTTGCTGATCTTTGTTTTAAGGTGCACTGAGTAATAATTTTTTTGAAAGGGGGCAGTAGACAGAGTCTTAATTTTCTTTCTTATTATTTCCCCATCTAGTAAAATGCTAAGTGGACTTATTAAGGTGGAGTGGGGTAAGTGCACCCCAGTTTTTAGGTAAGTTTGACTTTCAACCCATATATCTTTCATATGTTTTCTAATACTTTAACATTTATTGAAATTAACGAATACTTCAGTTAATACGCTTTAATTAACATTGACAAAACGCCAATTTCACTTGTATATATTTTTTTTAAATATTAAAAAATCAAAGAGCTGTGAACTTGCCCCGAAAATGGGGTAAATGCATAACTGCCTATTAAAACCGATTTGAAACCTTACATCTATGCTACTAAGAAAGAGCATAACTATTGAAATGTTTGTTTTAAACGGTGCTTTCGAACTAATTGGCATTAATCGGGGATTTTACTTATTATTTCGGGGATATCTACGTTTATAGGATGACATTAATTTTGGGTAGATGATTATATATTATGTATATATCGACATTTCTCCCATATTGTGTTAATAGAAACTCGTTTATGCACTTACCCCACTCCACCTTACGTGAATTTGTTACTTGATTATTGGTTAAGATCCAATAAATTGTCTACACTCTCCTCCCATATAATATTTTTAAAGTTTAAAATAAAATAATATATGGACTTTTTAATCTACTGAAAATGAAACTAACTCAAATTTACAGATATTTTTAATTTAATCTTAAAAAAACTCAGAAACATGCTTTTTTGTGTAACCATCCTGCAGGAACCACACATTTTTATTGAGTTAAAAGTAACAAAGACGTAAGTAAAAGTAAACAATGACTTCTTGCTTTTCTTTTATTGAGTAAAAACAGGTACTACAGGTACCATAAATTTTTCCGAATAAAATATAATCAATACTCCCTATGCCTATGCCTTTACAAGTTATTAAGTTATGTTTTTACAAATATTTGCGTTATTTTATTTCTCAATTATTGTTTGGAACAAACACATCTTTTTTTGGATCGCTATTCCATAGGAACTAAAATTAAACCATTTTCTAGGACTCAAAGTTTTGTAAGAGATATATTAATCCTCCTAGTGTAGATATAAAAGTGGACATAATAAAGTGTAGCTCTTATTAAGTTAACATTTTTGATAATTTTGAGAGATTTCTTTGAACTTACAGAATTAAACATTTCCTCTTTAACTTATAGTGCACACGAGTACAATTTATTAACTCAAACTTGAGCTTAAGTGTTTTGAAAAGCATGATTTAAATCTGATATCTGTAAACTTAAACCTCGTCCTTAAAACGATACAAAAAAGCTGGTTACATTTTTAAGACTTTTATATCTAATAGCCACATTTACACATAACAACATTTGAACACCAAAGGACTGTTTACTTAGCTTGAGGAAGTGGTTTACGATGGGTAATAAACATGGTTGAGAGTTTGTAAGTCTTTAGGTGTGAAGACAGTAAGCTGTAAAAAGGGCTGAAGGATTTAATTATGATATGCAGTTTGTTATAAGATCATTACTCGCATCCCTGTTTCATTTCTTCGACAAACTTTGCTTTTATACAAAAATTCTTTGATTCTGTAATTTGTTTTTATGTCCATATTTATTGTTCTCTCCAAAAATTTAAATTTGCTGTAAATATTTCTGATAGTTTATGTTCAAAGCTACAAAACACGACAAATAAGCGTTAACTTATACTAGCAAAAGAAAGCACTTACTTATAAATAATGATATTTTTAAATCTGACTCTTAAAACAAATAAGACAAAACGAGAAAAAAATCAATATTTTCTTTGAATATGAAAGAGAACAGTTAAAAGTCTAGAAATGCATCTCGTGTGTGGAAAACAAACCAAATCGATGCAATCTTGACGTTTTCCAAATCACAAAACTATCTCAAGTGTGTGTAATTAGTTTGCACTCAACTGATAACCAATTCAATTGTGAAAAAATAAGAAAAACTTACTTTAAAACCGATTAAAACAAGATAAAATTTGGGGTAAAACTTTAGAAAAAATCGTCATATTTGGAGTTAAATGATGTGGAAAAGCAGTAAAATCTTAGAATGGATTTTTGATGCCTGAAAATGTTAAAAAAAATGATGAAGTTTTTATTGAATTTTATAATTCATACAAGTTAAGTACAAACAAGAACCATTAAGTAAATTGTATTTATAAAAAAATATTAAAACTTCATGTATTGTCTTCATTGAACGACTCGCCTGTCTCGTGGAACAAACCGTAAAACTTAACGACAACGTAAATGAAATAAATCACAACTGAAAGCACAAGTAATTACTGCGAATGAAATAAAACACGAACACAGTCGAGAAAATGAACTTTCCGAGTTGAGCTTTTATTATATTATGCACTTTTATGTAAATGTAAACGTCAAGTCAATGAATGTGGCATAGCACCTATAGTCTACATATAATGTAACGTCAATATATATTCATTTATGCATACCGATATTTTGCTTCTACCATACTGTCATTGAGAGCTTTGTCTCAAAGCAACAGCCCATGTTTCGTACCTAAATGAAATTGTTGCCATTAGTTCAACATTGGCGTTTATCAGAACGTACATATATTTAGGTAATGGAATTGAAAGCAAAGACTTTTACATTGAGGCCATTGAATATAAAACTAGGTCATCAAATCGATTAGAAAATGTCAAAAATTAAAGAACACAAACTTTATTTTTGTTTGAAAACTTTTCAGTAGAGTACAAAGTATAAAATTTAATATAAACCAATATGTTGCGTTTAAAGTTTAGTCGACACAGGGAAAAATGTGTTGTTCTTTTTTCGCCCACCTTTAATCGTAAATTTTTGGTTCGGAGTTAAAAGATGGCAAAAAAAAAAGTAGAAAAGGTGAATAAAAGGACGTGAGGATTTTATTATAAAAAAAGAAAAGTCTTCAGTCTTCATATTGATGTATTGGGACAGATATAAAGATGAAGGAGGAGAAATTAAAAAAGCGCATGTTGTAGGTTTTTATGTTCTAGGGGGATTGAAACTGAGATCAAACACAACAATTTCAAAAGGATCGGTTTTTGGGTGATGCAATTTTTTGAACACCAGCTGCTACGTTGTTCGCTTCTTCAAGTTTTTTTGCTTAGAACCATCAAAAGTTATTTGCAATAGAAACTGCAAAGAAAAGACCGACGTTACAATAAGCGACTATAAAAACCGAATGAGAGAAACTTTGTTTAGAAGAATGGAAAATAAAGAAAAAACAAACTTTATATGTAAATTCAAGCGAGGAAAAAAAACTTCATTAACTCAATTTTTGCAACAATTATTAATTCAAATGTAAACTTTGAACCTATTTACATTTGAACATTTAATTTAAACGTTATTTGAGAGAAAATTAAACAGAATGGTATTGAATGAAAAAAATTTAAAGTATTTGATTGAAGTCTCAAACTAAATTTTGCTTATTTTGAAATATAAAAATGTCTGAGATTATGTAAATCGATTGTCTGTGTTGTGATTTTGTGTCGGTTGTTTCTTTTTTCAGTCAAAATGTTCATCAGTTGAGTGCAAACTAATTGCACACACTTGAGATAGTTTTGTGAGTTGGAAAACGTCAAGATTGCATCGATTCGATTTGTTTTCCACACACAAAATGCACTTAACTCTAATCCTCAATCTGTTTTCTCTCATAATTTAAAGAAAATATTTACTTTTGATTTTTTTTCTCGCATTGTCTTATTGATTCAAGAGTTAGATACAAAAATATCGTTATAAATTTTGTTTGTATTATGCTATGCCAATACAAGATAGAACTGGAAGTTTTTTTTATCACTTTCTGTAGCTTTGAAGATGAGCTTTCAGTTAAATATACAAATCTTTCCAATTATCTTTCAAACAATTGAAATTTCTTGTGGTTGTTTTCCTTGGTTTAAATTGTACTGTTCAATTCTTATTTAAATCGAAAGCTTTCTTTAAAATACTTAAAATCATAAAAAGAGGTTTTTGATATTGTTAATATTAAACTTGGTTAAGCCGAAAATGTCTTGTCTAAAGACAAGAATATGTGAGCAGATCAAGAGACTAGTATAATTAAACTAGTTAAATAAAAAAGAGAGGTTTTAAAATGTTTAAATTGGTACAAATAAAATTGATATGCACCATCTGCAGTTAATAACACATTTGTTGACTGGACCACGAATAACGAACAATCTCTCAAAAATACCTCAAGTTCCTTTATTTTAGCTTAACCAAACTCTAAAAATGAATAATACTAATTTTCAGGTCTTAATAGTTTAATATTTGAAGCAATTATTAGGTGTTAAAAGACCAATGTTTTATGTTTTAACAATTTATTTTTCTTTTACACGACGTTTCGTCGGTGTTATGCCAACTTTATCAATATCTGACTTTTCAAGATACCTGTTGAAGTCGGAATAACACCGACGAAACGTCGTGTAAAAGAAATATAAAAAAAATTGTTAAAGCATAAAACATTTAACACCTGATAATTCTAATCTAAAAATGAACCAAATTTTTTTTTGGATATATTTTACATAAATTGCCTATAAAATGTGGCATCTAGTTGGCCACGCTTATTTGATCTTTTAAAGTTTTTGTTTCATGTTTTTAAGTACAAAACCTTAAAAAAATTGGTTGTCTGTTAAGCCGATTTACGGACGATAGTTTAACGTGATAAAGAACACCTAATTGATGAAAAATTGCGTATTTTTATGAACTGCATTATTATCACTGAATTTTCATAATTTTTTATAATACAAAGAAGTTAATAAGCCTTTTTCCTGGGGAGGTTTAAAAAAGATCCGCTAGGGCAGCACCGGTAGCGGGGTACATATGTTTTAAATTCTCTATTGACAACAACGTCAAACGTACCTACTTCTTATATCTATTAGAATAAATATTAATATTAATAATTATTAATATTAAAATAAATACGTTTTGTGGTCAAAAAAAAATTGTCATGCATATAAAACATTGAGCATTCACTAATTGTACGTCTGATAGTCGATACAAGCAGGATGGTGTAAAATTGGCGTTGTTGTAAATAGAGAATTCAAAACATATGTACCCCAACACCGGTGCTGCCCCTAGCGGATCTTTTTTTAAATCTTCCCAGGAAAAAGTCTAATTGAAAATTAACAATTTGAAAAAAATAAAATCAGACTAAAAATTATGTAGGAAAAAATCAATTAAATCTTATTAAGTAAATGGTAAAAGAAAAACACAAAAAACGTTAATAAAAAACTAAATTTCGCTGACTTTGGACTTAATTATTACATTTCACAAATCCTATTCACTAAAATTCGCAACACAAACTATAAATTAAAGTTAAAATAAATTGATAAATGAATCAGCACAAAATTGTCCTCGAAGACACTGCAATTTGATCCACTGATGACGAACGCATGGCATTTGAAATACGTATCTGGAGATACAAAATTAACAGTTTACATTTTTCGTTTTGTGATTTTTACATTTATTTTTACTTTAATTTATAATTTGTGTTGTGAATTTTAGTGAATAGGATTTTTGAAATATAACAAAACACGTTGTCTAGGATTCAACAATAATATCGTGCCTCTCTTCATTTGTATCGCGTTCTCGCTTGCACGAACAGGCTCAAATGG
This sequence comes from Sisyra nigra, assembly GCA_958496155.1. Lineage (NCBI taxonomy): Eukaryota > Metazoa > Arthropoda > Insecta > Neuroptera > Sisyridae > Sisyra > Sisyra nigra. The sequence continues at coordinate 49,300,927 of OY292316.1, forward strand.
AACGTGACAAAACGGACGATCTTTTTCAGACTGGCTGTCGTAGTTCATCAATTTATAAGACGTTATCACGTCAACGAAAAATTAACTGCTAAATTAGTAGAGACTGGATAAGTAGAAAACTTTTATCAGTAACTATTTCTTTCAATAAACCAAAATATGTGTAGGATTTCAACTTATTTAATTAAATAATCCTAAGCCAAACATTACTTCTGTCAAATCTAAATGGAATAAAATATCCATCCAATGAAACAAAACGAAATTAAATCTACCTTTCAACCTATTTTTATTAGGGGATAATTAAATCCTATTTCAGACTTCCTACACACTTTCATATTAGGGAAAAAAACCCAATTACATTTATTCAGTAAAAGATCACCGCCTAAACTTTCCTTATGAAAAAATATAAATATTAATATAGAAAATCGTGTTTCATTTGAATAACATAGGTAAAAAGTAATAAAAATTTACTTTTGAAGCAAATTATTTAGTTTGACATTTTTTGTCGGTATCTTTACAATTTAATTTATTCTCCAAATGATAGAAAGGTAAATATTTGTATAAAAGAATACAATATCTCGTACAAAAATATTGTAGATATTTGATGTTTAATTAACAAAGTAGCTTATGACTTGTGGTATGCTGATTGGTCGAGGAGACAAGCCAAGAATTTCAATTGGTTACCAGGCTACGACTTTCAAAGCTTGCTTTGACATAAGAAAAGAAAACGTATTTGATGGAAAAATCAAATTTATTTCTCGTTTACGATATTAATTTAAAAAGGCAAAGAAAAATACGATTACTTACATTAAACCGACATGAAAAATAAAACCTTACGCAGTACAGGAAGAAATTTAAAATAAATTGACACGCTATGGAAGCTAGAAGCTTGAGATGTTTTAATATCTTTCGATCATCAACCGTTTGGATGCCACTCGTATCTAGATGGATGCATTTTTCGAGCTTTTTCTTCGTTCGTTCGTGAAAGTCTATTACAGTCAATGTCCGTTTTATAACTTTTCTCTCCGGTTCCTTTGTATTCATTTTCTTTTCATATCTCAAGGAAAAAAAATATTTCATACGGTGTCCTCCGTCATAAAAATAGGACACTATATTCATACATATAAAGTGTACATACAGTCAAAGTAAATCTACATATATGTACTTCCATGTTTCTTTTATATTATATCATGTAGAAGGAAGTCGTTAAAAATCGTTCTTTACATAAAGAAAAATACATTTAGAAATAATTTACGACTTGTAAAAAATACTTTATTTACTTCAAATAGAATTTGTATCTGAGCCGTTTTGAAAAGCTTTTCGTTGAATATATGTCTCGTCCAATTTAAATAACTCTAAGCAAAAAGTGTCATTGTTAAAAGTAGCATTAAGTTTTTAAGCCAATTTACAGGCTGTATGTTGGAGTGTCTGATGCAGTAAGCTTAGAGCTTTTACTTGTCAAAGTTTAAGTTTAAGATCATTACATGGAGGCAAACTTAAGATTTTCATCAGTACAACTTTTGGGAAGAATTAAGTTTCGACTTACGAAAAAATAGTAAAATTAAATATTTTTATGAAAAATTATCGATGTTGGTTTTATCTAAAGTTAAGCTGCCAAAATGATGACATCAACATTAAAAACTTTCCTCTGCTATTTTATATAAGTAATATAAAATATAAGTATAATAGTATAATAATATAAGTATAATAATATAAGTAATATAAGTATAATATAAGTATATTAATAAGTATAATAATATAAGTATATAAGTAATGGACTTATAGGTATAATCAGAAACCAGTTTTAGATTTGCAAAATATCATAAGAACTTGAAAAATCATGCATCTTTATTTTAGCAAGATCTTTAAGAATTCGTTGTCTAACTTTGGACCCTGGGAAATAGCAGACTTGCCGATAAGACATAATGGACTTAATACTATATCCTAAAATTATGAATCTAAGGCAACCAAACCTAATACCTCAGATCTTAAGATAACACATTAAATATTATTGATTCTAAAAAAAGGTACACTTCCTAAAGGATAGCTACTAATCCATTCTACTAAAATTAATTAATGATTTCATATGACATTTGGTGTGAAAGGTTCTCAAGGCTTAAAATTTTCTTAATATTTTACAATATTCAAAAAAACGTAAAGATCCTACCTATAAGATAGCTTATATCTGTTCCTGGAAAAATAGTTTAACGGATTTTCATGAACTTCCTATGAAATAAATGTCTAGAAATACCTAATTATCTTTTTTTGTTAAAATAGCTAATTTTCTCATTTTGGATAAAGTTTTCTATTATTCAGTCAGATTAATTTAGATACGCTCAGCGAAGCGGGCGGGTATCAGCTAGTTATTAATATACTGTAAGATGGGGGTGGTTACCCACATTTATTTACATATATATATTTACAATTACAGTGGCCAGCACTGGCCCCGAATAAATTTAATAGCTTAAGGTATATAATGTCATTTCGTCAGGGCAGTTGCGAGAGGTATCACTGCATGTTCGAATTCCAATATATAATAACTTATAGTAAAATTAAAAGTCTACAATCTCATAAAACCCCTGATGATAGTATAATCACAGTTCAACTTATTTACAAGAGCCTCGTCAGCAAAAAACATTCATTTTTTCATTCAATTCTGGAATTGAAATATTTCCCGTCATCTGGAAGAAGGCCAAAATAATACTCATTCACAAAGCAGGAAAAAACTTATTAAAATATATTTTTAAAGGATTTATCAAGCTAAGAAATTGAGAATTTTTATATTGAATTGGGCTTGACATTTTAATTTAGGTAAAAATATATCAATCTGCGATGTTAATACTTGACTTGATTTGACATTAAAATATTATTTAATAAATACCTCGATTTTGTAGATACTGTTCCTTAACGTGGCTCAGGTCTTTGGCCTTGTTTGATTCAAGAATCTCATTCGCAAGGTAAAAAGATATCCTGATAGCTGCTAAAGTTCTACAAGTATGCTTGACTTTACCTCCTATAATATACTTACAACAGATTTGCCTATTAAAGAAGACATGTCTACGACAATTTTTGTCAATGGATCTGCAATTCTTCATGCGTATATCAAATTTTTAGAAATTTGCAGTGTCTTGTAAATACATTCTTGAATTGAGCAAATATTTGGTGCATCAAATACTATAAAATACGATCTAAAAAGAGTTCTGTAGATCGATTATGTCGATCGTTTCGTTGAAAATTTTCTAGGGTTAAACTATCAAGTATTTCACTTTGACCAGCAACTAACGTGAAAAATCTACCTTCACAAGAAAGTAGTTCAGCGAATTATTCCCCAGCGGGATGCTCTCTGATGACTGACTAAGAAGGGGCTTCCTCTGAACCTGATCTAGGTTCTTCAAAGGTCATGATCTCTCCATTAACCATAAGCACATGGGGCACAAAAGCTAGATTATTAAAGGCCATGCTGATGATAAAATTTTCTTGAAGTAGGATGCTGTATACGAAACGATATTTGAAGAAATGACTCAAGGGGGTTTTCTAGTCTAGAAAATTTAAAAAATCGATTATTCTTTTCTTTCATATTTTCAAAACTTAAACCTTTAATAATATGTCCTATAAAGGAGATTTTTCAAAAGTTTTTAATTTTTTTAGAGCAGGAATCACCGATTAAAAAAATGTAAGGACTAATTACCATTGTATTTCGCATAACTTTACCCGAAACTTTAAACGCGTTTTTTAGAAACTACTTTTTTCGAAACTTTTGTCATGATATCTCAAGTTTTAATGCATCTATTTACTTGAAGTTTTGTAGAGACCTTGTTAATACCGTCAAAATTGTCTCCATCCATGGGGTTTTGGATTTTTTTAAATATTTTTAATAAACTCTCAAAGATAAAAAAAGGAATTAAAAAAATTATTTCTAATTTCAAAAGGACTTCATTTTATGAAAAAAAAAAAAACAAAAAAAAAAAAAAAAACGGGATACACTTTCTTTTTAAGTCTCTATTTTGCTAGCTTCTGCCGACTTCAATTTCAATGTTTTTTCAACTTTTATACATTTTTATACTTTTCAAATATCAATAAAAAACTGATAAAAATTTATGGTAAAAATATTAACTGCTTTTTTATTACGCCCATAAAATCACCTCAAAATCGAGCCTCTAGACTAGAGGCTTTTAATACCCCCTTAAGAGTTGAAAAAGTCGTGAACTTCATTGAATTCTAAGGCCTTAAATAGTTTAAAAAGTAGTGCTTAATCCAAACAGCATGAGGGTAGGAATAACACTAAAACCTCCTATAAAAATATTAAAATATATAAACTTCACTAAATTTCAAAGCTCATTAGTTCTTAAATTATAAAGTTTAATTAACGGAGAATTTCTATATGTTTTTTTAATATAAGTTTGTTATACTGTCTTCTTTTTGAAAGAGGTAAAGGAAAGCTGTACTACTATAACTGTACTGTAGTAAAATTAAGCAGTTATTTTACTTTAAATGTTACTACAATTATTACTATAACTTAAGCTAGGAACACCTCCACTACCTCCACTTTCCACGCACTTTATACTTCCCGAGTCAAAATTTTAGACCTATTTTGGCCCTGAAATGGATCTTTTACCCTCATTTCAACCTACAAAGAGTAAAATGAACCTCATCTCAACTTAAACGATATTCTATCGTCCTCATTTTAACCTACATGAAGTTTTTATTATATTATGTAAACCTCTTTTCGTCTTAAAAAAAGTTTTATGATCATAAAACATAAAACTTGGTTGTAAACCTGCTTTTTTTTTACAATATTGCAAATAATTTTTTACTAATAATCCAAATGTTTGATCTCTCTCTTTCCTATACTTAGATGCTTAGTATAATATTGTGTATTCTTGTATCCATTACTGGTTTGTCCCTTAATCCTGTTCACTCTGGTTCATTTTTACTCAGCTTTAGTCTCTCGTTAATCGTTCGAGTGGCTACGTTCGTCATAATAAACAATTAAATAAACTTATTTCACTACCTATTTGATTTATTTTTCATTATTGTCTATATCAAAAGACCTAAAAGTGTAAATGTAAAAAATTTAAAAGTGAAAAAACCAAGTTTAAAAGAAAAAGTGTGAAGAAATTTGCTTTAATGTATTATCTTGAAAGTAATCATAGAGATATTATAGAATTAAATAAAATTTCTAAAGAAATGCACATGGTTGGGTATAATGTGGATTATAATAAAAGGAAATCCTGGAAAAAAATGATGGCAATGGCGACAATAAATGAGCTGGTAAACGAGGACAAGGAAATTAAGAACTGATATTTGTAATATTCTTATTACTTTTAAGTTTATCGCTTATAGTAATGAAACTTGTATATTTAATGAATAAAAAAAACAAAATATTAAAATAAAAATATTATTCTTTTTGAAGAAAACCCTACCAATAAGACAATAAAAGATAGTGACAAAGAAAAAGCGGAGAAAAGAGAGAGAGAGAGAGAGTAAATAATAAAATTTTTGAACCTCATTTGAACCTAAACATTGTATTCTGTCCGATAAATGCCACTTGTAGGTTTAAATGAGGACCAAAATTCAAATGCAAATGGTCGTTTTTTCAATCTACTTGAACCTCTGAATAGCCTAGATTTTGAGGGCGAAAATAGGTCTAAGCTTTTGACTCGGGTTACTATAGCTAGAAAAGCTTATGAGTAAGACCAAGTTGGGTGCATAGTATTAATCTTATATTAAAGACAGAATATCAGAATATTTAAAGCTTTAATTTCAACTTTAAACATCCACCGTACACACATTCAACGAAAACTTATAACAAAAAAATCCTGATGATCAAAATGAAGTGATTTAAAACAGTCTTAGAGATAAAAAATAATTTAATGATTTCATTTTTCATAAAATTTTCAACCATATACATCATATAATATTAAAATCAATTTTTATCTCATAATAAATAGATTTTAAGTAAAAAATATGAAAATTAAACCGCGCGTGGTTTATTTAATATTTTTCTACGACTCTTCCACAATCCGTTCAGACTGTGTCTGTAATTTGCCTCGACGTTTATGGAATTTATAATTAATATGACCATTTACCAAACTTGATGCGGCTTTTAATTAAACTTTAAATTAAAATAGAGTAATAACATTTTATTGTATACGTATGCGTATGTATTGTAAGGGTCATTTTCATTTACGTAATTATTATAATAATATATCGGTTATATTAATAACAATCACAATAGAAATATTTGATTAGGTTTTTTTGTGTCGCTAAAAATGACAAATGGCGTAGAAAAACACCAATTACTAGAAACATGACTTTTAACTGTTTGGAAAATTCATTTTGCTGGTCTTTACGTAAAATGTGTGCATCTATAGGTCAAAATTTCATTAAATTTGATGCATTAGATTTGAGAAAATTCTCGGTATTCATTTAATATGAAAGCTTGACATGAATTTAATTATATGAGAAGAGAAGAAAATTCATTCGAAACTTACTTTATAAATGTAAGAAAGGCGAAATGTCATCGCATCGAACGGTGAAGAGGTGGTTTCAATGTGGTGGCTTACATTTAACGAATAAAATGAAGGCACAGCGTATAATTGTAATATGTATACGAACATTGAAAAAGTGTTCAAATGAACTCGGTGTACAGACGTAGACATTTATAAAACGAAACGTTAACATTTTACACTATATACTATACACGAGTCGACAACTATGAACACTATACAGCTCACAGACAAATTAGCTAGATATTAACTTTGAGAAAAGTTTCTCAGTTAATTTATGTCTTTTCATTGTTCATATTTTGTCGTTTACTTCGACTGAAGACAACGAAACGTTTAACTACCTGTTTTTTCTAAGCCATTCCTTAACTTTAAATTTATAATTTTCACTTAATTAATTAAATAAAAATATGTGAACATTTAAATTTAACATATTGACTCTTTGACCCTACTATTCTTAAACATTGTCCATTGAATTTCTCAGTGGAATTGTTCTTTTTAATCGAAGCTCACAAAACACAATGAAGATCATATATTGTTTAAAATCGAGAACAAAGCTTTGAATGAGCTTTCAGTTCATTCAAATATAAATTTCAAGCTGCTCGTAAAACAACAAAAAAGCTATTCTACCTATACCTTTACAATATATAATAAAACATACGATACCACCTGTACACCTACAAATAATTAATTAAAAATAAACGAGCTAATTCAATGAAAACACCAAGGTTGTCATATTGTTAGGGGTAAAAAAAATATTTAATTTTGAAGTGAATCAAGACATTTAAGCTGAAAGACTGACTTTGGTAAATATCTCGTTCTTGGTGCTTTTTAAATATTAAAATAAAGGGGTAGTTTAAGGTACTGGGAAACCGGACAATCGCTCGAGGTCTAATCCTGTTTAGGGTTCTACCAATTTTTATCTTAATAAATTAAATATTATGTTTAATCTTAAATCTACAATTAAAAATATTTGTCGATAAAAAAACAGTGATTGCGTGTACTTATGTACGCGCGTGAGAAGTTATACTTCTTCGGCGTCATTAAAAATTAGTTTTTATTAATTGCATTCAAATAATCAATTTTTAAAAATTGTAAATCAATATTTAATAATAATAATATATATATTTAAAGATATAATTATTAAAAATAAAATTAAGAGAATAATATTTTAATTTGTATCAATAAATAATATCCAAAGAAAGCTGTCAGACGTTTATAAAATAGTCAGGATCATTTTTCTGGTTCACAATTCATGCATGTCATGAAAACAAAGCTTCATAGAAATTGCAATATAAATTAAGTAGCTACTTGTCAAAGTAAATGTCTTAATCTTATTCATATCTTATGTTACTAAATTATTATTCTAAGATGGTTGAATCATTTCAGAATCCCAGATTTCGTGATAACTAAGAATATGCATGGAATGCCAAAATTTCAAATAGTATAACAGCTACTGCAAAATTCGAGAAAAGTAATAACTTATTTTTTAACAATATGTCATTTGTATATATAAATATTTTCTAAATAAAATATAAAAAATATATTTAAAGAATTAATTATTTTTAATTTAAATATAAAAATAAGTAAATGAATAAAACAAAAATTTCAAATTACGCGCGACAAGAAACCGAGTGGTTTTGCGGCCAACTTCTTTTTGTTAATTTTTGTCTCAAGATGGCCGCCTATCTAAAAATTTCACGCTCATTATTTTTTCATAACGCGCCTAAAAAAGTATAACTTCAAAAAATTTAATTTTATAACTAAAATTAAAAAAACGTAGGCTTACCAAAAAAGACAAAAGTCCCAGTTCAGTTACTGGTGAGGGACCCTAATACTTAGCACATTAAAGCCCAAGATTTATTTCTCCTTTTACTACTATCTAAGTATACAGGGTGTCCTTACGGGATTGGCCATTAGAAGTTTCCACAAAACCCGAATTAATAGAAATCTGAAAATTGCTATTATAGCCTAACAGGATTAGAGCTCCCTTTCTAAAATATTTTTAGTTTTCTGACACTTCCGGTAATACCGGAAGTCAAAATTAGAATCGTTATTTCAAACAGCATGCGCTATTTATTTTTACGATCGATTATATTAATAATTATGAACACTTTTCATCATAACAAGACCTCATCTAATCCTTAAGGTTTACGAGAAAAAAATTTTTTTTTTGGAAATTTCGCATCAAACGGACTTCTTGTAAAAGGTCCGTCACTCTCACTTCGATATAGGCTCGTTTGAGAGCTCAAAGATGCAGTTGCACTCGAGATTATCAAAAACAATCAATTTTAGTTACTAAGTAACTCAAAGTGCATCGTAAAGTAACACGTGTTAATTTGTGCAAAATTTCAATTTTTTGAAATGGCACCACCTAATTTTATCTAACTTGTTTGGTTCTTCTTAAAATTCCCCACATTTCCATAACTCATATACTTATAGCCAAGTGTGAGGATTTTTGGAAATAAGAAAATTCAAAGGGAGAACTTTAGATGAGCCTAGATCTTCATCCATTGAATCAATCGATTTGGTTAATATTGGTTAACCGGAAGCTCCACCTTATTTTATGGGATTTTGAGTTTTTTCAATTTTTTCAAAAACAGCTTCAACAAATTTCCTTAAACTTGTTGCAATTCTTAAACCCATCAATGCCTACAACTTTTATTTGAAACTTTTTCCTGGGTAAATTCAAATAAGGACAGTTCTAGGGTTAAAGGAAGAGCTTGTTTATGTAGGTATAAACTATAAACGCCTATTAGGCATTATACATATATACTAGCTGATACCCGCTTCCTTTGCTGAGAGTATCTTAATTTAATTGATTGATTAATTGATTCCCTACCTTCACAACAAAACTTAAAAATTAATCTTTTTTAACAGAAAAAGATGATAGATACTTTCAGACCTAAGATCCAAAGTAAGTTGATCAAAATCCTTAAAACTACTTTTCAAGGAAGAGATATTAGTTATCTTACTGGTTCATTACAATTTTAAATATAAAATGTTTCCTTAGACTTGAACATTTTTCATTTCAAATTTCATTTATAACCGTTTAGCTATCTTAGTAGAATAGATTCGTAGCTATCCTAAAGGAACCGTGCCTTTTTTAGGATAAATAGTATTCAATACGTTAAGATCTGAGGCATCTTTAACAAAACTTCATTAAAATTAATTCCATTAAGTATTATTAAGTAATATTTATTTTCCAGTAAACTTTGTCAATTTTTTAATTTAAACTTTGTAGAGAGTTCGTCCATTACTTCCTAAAATTGGTCAGGCCTTCTTGAGGAAAATGCGTTAAAATAATATTTCACGAACTTTAACAAAAATTATCGAAAATACACGGTTCTTGTAGGACTTAATTGTTATGCTATGTAGGTTGACCAACCGTACTCTTTTGAGTGTACATGTACCTTACATATCTAATTGTACCCAATTATACTCAACAAAAGAAAATATAGTCATTGTTTGTTTACCTGATTTTCATTCATTAACTGAATGTGCACTTCTTGACACCGCGAAGTTTTACCCTTAATTTTTTAACATTAAAATTATGCTGCAAATACGATTTGCAGTTATTCTATGAGGACTTTTTGTCTGAGGATATTTTGTCGTGTGGATATTTTGTCCGGGGATATTTTTTTCCGGGGATAAAAACGAATGGAACTGTTTCAATCACAATTTTTTTTTTCTAATTAAAAATAAACTAAGCTGTACTACAAAAGACAGGAAAATGTCTCTTAAATTTGGATTCTTAATTGCAATTAAACCTTATTATGAAACACAAATCAACTTCTGATATTACGAGATTTTATTGATAAGATGCTTGAAGATGTTTCATCCTGTTTTGATATTTTCATTTTGAAGACTACTTATTGATAATGCTGTCAAAAGAAAAATGGGGTGAGCTAAGATGTAAAGCATTAAGAATGAGAATAAAAAAAATTTCAGTTCAAACATTCCACGTAAAATCCTTTTGTTTTTACAACTATGTAAAAATATTTTCTTCAAAAAATTGAGATACAAAAAAAAAATCTACCACAATAGAAATCGATAGCTGAAATAAAAACTGATAACCCCTTTGAACAAAAATAAAATCGAGAAAATTAAATATTTTTACGGTTTCTTGTTTAAATTAAAATTTTTACCATTTTCGAATCAAAGAAGTTGGTCGCAAAAATTCTGCGCCAACGACAACCATTCATTTCAACAAAAATTTACCTAAGTTTTTGATTTTAATTAGTTTGCAGCCAAATAGAAAACTTTGCTGAAACAAATTTTCAATTAAATTCATTTTCCTGTCGTAATTAATTATTCGTGCGCTTTTAATTAACTACTTAGACCACAAATACGACAAAAAAAATTTTTCCACCTAAAATTACATTTACCAATATTGTTTCTGCATTTTATGTAACTAAATATTTAAGATCGTTAAGCTTTGTCTTTTCAAAACTGTTCCACTACAAAAAGTTTTATTGACAAAATTCCATCAGAAAATTAAATGCATGAGCATCACAAGTCCAAACACATGCTGATGAAAATCTTAAGCGTGCTTGTTAATTGAAGAATGTAAGGAAAATATTGATTTAAATATCAAACCATTAAAAAGCAAACTCTTCAACTACCATTTTCATTCCGTATTTTATGTTTGTTTCATTCGCCGAGTTTGTCTCTCAAAACGCCGAACGTGAAATTAGAAGATTAGCAAACATTTTCCTCCCGATGAACTTTATTTTGTAAACGTCTTACAAAAACTTTTTTACTATGAAATTTCCAACAAACAGCTTCTTAAATTCGTCCACAATTCATTCACAATTGCCACCATCACATTTTTTTATTTTACTTGATGAAAAGTATAAGCATTAAAATTTGAGTTTTTTTATTTGTTTTTGGGAAATAATGGTTCAGTTAATTGCCAACAGAAACTTCAGCAGCAATTAAAATGTGTTCTTGCACCAAATATGCATTTTATATGCAGTATAATTAATTTTTTTTTCTTTCTAGTAAAATTGATCATTAATAATCAATTTTTAAAAACTGTAATTTAATATTTAACAATAACAATATATATATTTAAAGATATAATTATTAAAATAAAATTAGGAGAATAATATTTTAATTTGTATCAATAAATAATATCCATAGAAAGCTGCAAGACGTTTATAAAATTTGTCAGGATCATTTTTCTGGTTAACAATTTATGCATGTCATGAAAACGAAGCTTCATAGAAATTGCGAAATAAAGTAAGTAGCTACTTGTCAAAGTAAATGTCTTAATCTTATTCATATATTGTGTTACTAAATTATTATTCTAAGATGGTTGAATCATTTCAGAATCCCAGATTTCGTGATAACCAAGAATATGTATGGAATGCAGACGTCATTTTTATCATAAAATTTCAAATAGTATAACAGCTACTGCAAAATTCGAGAAAAGTAATAACTTATTTATTAATAATATGTCATTTGTATATATAAATATTTTCTAAATAAAATATAAAAAATATATTTAAAGAATTAATTATTTTTAATTTAAATATAAAAATAAGTAAATAAATACAACAAATATTCAAATTACGCGTGCCTTGTTAAAAATACCGAACCGTTTTGCGGGCAACTTCATCTTGTTAATTTGTGATGATAAAATAGAACGCTACTAATGCTTCTAAGACCGCACCGCGATGCAGACGTCATTTTCATCATTAAACTTCAAATAGTACCTATAACAGTTACTGCAAAATTCGAGAAAAATAATAACTTATTTATCAATAATATGTGTCATTTGTATATATAATTATTTTTAATTTAAATATAAAAATAAATAAATAAGTAAATAAATACAACAAAAATTCAAATTACGCGCGCCAAGGAACCCAGTGGTTTTGCGGCTAACTTCATTTTGTTGATTTTTGTCTCAAGATGGCCGCCCATCTAAAAATTTCACTCTTATCATTTTTTCATAACGCGCCTAAAGAAGTATAACTTCAAAAAGAAAATTGCCTTATTATACTTCACAAAAACTATTCACTAAAATTCACAACACAAATTATAAATTAAAGTAAAAATAAATGTAAAAATCAAAAAACAAAAAACGAAAAATCCAAATTGTTACTTTTGTATCTCGAGATAGGTATTTCAAACGCCATGCGTTCGTAATCAGTGGATTAATTTGAAGAGTCTTCGAGGACAATTTCGTGCTGATTGTGATTTTTACATTTATTTTTACTTTAATTTATAATTTGTGTTGTAATTTTAGTGAATAGTATTTGTGAAATATAATAATGAAGTCCAAAGTCAGCAAATTTTATTTTTTTTTAAATTGCCTTAGTTAAATATCAAAGTTAGAGTTAAAAAAATATTTCCTTCGTTTAAAAAACGATCCAAACATGTTTATTGAAACAGCTCTACTATCGAAATTGAAAAATGTTTAATTCTACTTTGACAAGTTGTTGATATATTAGGTTATATATGCCTCCACTGAGTTTAAATACTGATGTAAATTTTTCTATAAACTATTGCCTTGTAAAAATTTGTTAATTATAAATTATGAGCCTCAAAGTTCTAAATTTAATAAAATTTTATTTTGTTTTAACACCATATCGAATAAAATTTGCCCTTTTTAAACGAACTTGAGTAATTTATCACATCGTTTAATCTTTTATAAACAATTCGATATCCACATAAAACCACCTGATTGATAAAAAAACCGTGTTTATTAAATATTTTTTTTTACAAAACCAGGATTTCAAAAAAGATAACAAATCATCCCTTAAATAACTGTCATCATCCCCAAATACGACCACTAAACGGATTTTGATATCTACTCGTTTAAATCACCTCGTCGGGAATTTCATATAATATTTGTAAAAATTCAATATAAACTCGTAAAAAAAGTCAACATGACAAGCATTGACATTTCTTTGTGGACTAAATTTTATCTGGCAACATTTTCTTTTTTCTATTTTTTTAACTTTATTTTTTTGAAGAAGTGTTTTTCTTGTATATGGGATGTGTTTTTTCGCTCTCCGGTTTTGTGTCTCCTTTCTTCTGTGTTGTCCTTTTTATGTCATCGAATGCACACATAAATTTTGGCTTCCGTTCCATTGACCTTTCAGTTTTTGTTGCAGTTCCCGAATCGAACGAAAAATAAACATAATTTTATCAAAGTTTTACCATAAGTTATATTCACCAATAACAGAAAATTATTTCTTTATCAATAATATCAGAACATTTATTTGTGTTTTGGAACTTGAAAAAAATTATTAGATTTTTAAAAACATGAAAAAAATTAATCTTAAAAAAATTTGCCCTAATTAGAAAGTCATAGGTGCTTTCTTTCCAGTTTCAATTTTGTAATTCATAGCAGCTCAATTAAGGTGCAACAATATTTTTATCTTATTCATTTGCCTCCCATCAAACATTAAAAAAGAACCCCATGTCCTTCAAAATCCTAAACTCATTCAATTAAACGAGACTAGAACCAAACAACAAAAACCCCTTCGGACAAAGCAAAAAAATATCTCCAAGAAATTAATTTACAAATTTCCATCTTCATCCCAAGAATACCTTTCCCCATCCCGCCATGGAGGAAAAAAAACCGCAATCTTCCTAGATTTACGAGTACATGAATATATTCAAAAAGAGGAACCCCTCTGAAAGCTCTTCCATGATGGGTCAATAATTGTGCAAGACCGAGGATGTGCTGTAACCGATGAAAATACAATAATCACGACCCAACATCTTCTGCACTACTCATCTATAGTTTCATGTGAAGCTCACGCGATTGCACTAACCCTCTCCACCGCGAGCCCCAAAATAAAAAAAAATCCTACTATAGATTTGTTCCTATTTTGATGATGTTTACACACTGACAAACAGACAAAGACCAAGACAACATTGACCAAGAGACAAAAGTGAGTGACAAGTTCGCTCGAGTTACAAACCGGTGCTTAAACACTTCCAAATCAGTGTCACAAAAAGGTACGTACATAGCTCGACTCTCGGCTTAATGCGGCCAAGCGGTTCTTAGCTGAAACATTAATTCACTCATTCTCGTATTTTGGTCAATGTGGCTGGCTCTTTGTCTTTCTGGTAGTGTTTGAGCATCGACGTCTGGAACAAACCTTATGTATCAACTCCTTAGCCTGTCTCAAAGCCATTGAATACCTTAACTCTTTTCCCAATCAAAAGACATCGAATATCTAAGCCAACATAACCTTCCAAGAGGAATCGGGGAATATTACCAACTTAATATGGATTCCTTATAGGGATCCATAGGACCGACCTGGGTCACTCAATATGAGTGTATGGGACACAATATGGAAGAACCAAGCCTCCAAACTCCATCCCCTCTATTAGAAAGTCAATATTGACTAAACCACCTATTGAAGCCCTTCTTCGACAAACCCAGGTTACTTTAACGCATACCTTTTGCAAAGGACTCAACCATCAAACTGCATAAAAATCCCATGCTCACATCACTAAGCACCTATTCGAGTGTGACCTCCTAAAAGGATTGAGGGAGAAGACGAGTACGTCACAGTCTATCCAGGAAGCAATGGAAGACCCAGAACAGTGAGGCAACGTTTGCTGTTTCCTCCATACGCTGGGATTTCAGAAAGACATATGAAAAAAAAACTATCCCATATCAATTACCACTATGCTAATGACCAATTTGTAGTTAAAGCACGTTTAAATGTAAGTCTATATGGTCCCAGCTGCAATCACCCCAGTGGACCAAGTCGATGAAGGTCCAAGTAGTAAAAGATCTAAAATATTTTGTCACCCCAATTTTTTTCTTACCATTCTACTCAAAGGAAAAACTAATAAAAACTATATTTTTTTCGAAAACTTAAATTTTATCCCCTAATTTTACTAAGTTTGGCTGAATTTTACTAATTTTATTCCCAAAATGATGAAATATTTTACTTCTGTTTCTTTATTTTCTTACTTAAGCGATAAAACTTTTTTTCAAATTACCTTAAAGGTTTACTTTATAATCGAAACTTCCATAGAAAAATTTCATACCTTATTTTTTAACCTGCACGGTAAAAAATAGTGGTGTAAAAATTACAAAACTAAACTAATAATATTTTTACTGCACTTTGTGTTCACTATAACCACAAATGTAACATTAGATAACACACTGTGTTGTATCTGAATACAACGTATAGTATTTTTTACTACCATAGTGTAGTACATATATATGTAGCTGTTACAACTGCTGAGTATTGTACAATTAACAAATTTTGGCGTTTCTGTTACTGGTGCGCATGCGCCGCGTACAACATAACCAATAATTTTGACAAATAAATGCAAGTGTCAAAAATGCAACTACATTTTTACTAGTTCGTGTTGTAAATAATACTACAGTTTTTTAATTACACTTGACTGGTTAACGTTACCACACGTGGTGTCATCCTATATAATACTAGTTAATGTAGTAAAATTAACAAAGAATATTGTTAAAACTACAACACATTTTTTTCCGTGTGGAAGAGAAGAAATTATTTCTCTTAACAACAAAAATATTTTGAAATAGCTAAAGAAAATTTTTAAATTTACAACTGCAAGTGCACCTGCAGATATTTGTTAGTCCAACATTTACTTATCTATATACAATTTAATACTTTTACGTGATAAATGACTTAGTTGTAAACGTAACAATAAGAGCTTAGAGATTTGTTTACTTCTACAATACTTTACCTATCAACATTTTGCGTTGTTTATGATTTTTTTAAACAAAACTAAAAGAAACTTTAAATCTGAATAGTTGTTTTATAGTTTATATGAAATCAATTTATCATAAATAATTTTTTTGACAGAAGGTAAGGGCGTTGTTAACACCCAAAATACGTAATATCGCAAAGAACATTTTTTTCATTCCCTGAATATTGAGTGGATTTACTCGATTTTTTCCGCTTTTCTGATTTGGTTATTTGAAAAGTTTTATTTATTTTTATTATATTTGTTGAAATTTTATCATTCGCTCCCTCAATATAGACAAGCACTGACGACACAACTACTACCAAATTTTTCCATTAAAACACACCAAGAAAAAGTAAAAACGTTTCATAAAAAAGAGACAACACCAAAGAATAAATGATTGAAGCCTTTTAGCGCTTCATCGTCTGATTTTCTTCACGAAAAAAAAAAACTTTTTTTATGACAGCTAAGTATATATT
Source organism: Sisyra nigra (assembly GCA_958496155.1). Lineage (NCBI taxonomy): Eukaryota > Metazoa > Arthropoda > Insecta > Neuroptera > Sisyridae > Sisyra > Sisyra nigra. The sequence continues at coordinate 49,317,614 of OY292316.1, forward strand.
TTAAAACTAAACAAGAAGCGAGTGAAATTAATGATATTAGATTACGCCGAAAAGCGACTCAACGACACCAATTATTATATACGTGTGGGGTTTGAGATGAAAAATTTTCATTGTTGAATTTTATGTAGACTTTTTGTGTACCGACCAGAGGTGTGAGTAGGTACTTTCCTTTTTGTTGAAAACTTTTTAAGTGGAAGCCCTGTTTTTTTTTCTTGCAACCGTTTCTCGGTTTATTTCATTCAAACGTTCATGAATTTGTTAAAGTTTGTGTCGAAAAATTGGCTTTGTGTTGCCGCGGTCGTTTCATTTGTTGTTAATATTTTCTTATAGCCCAAAAACTTGACACCATTCTTAGAGATTTTCTTATTTTATCTTTTTGTGTCAACGGAATTTTTGTCCTATATTTTATGCATTTCTTGATTGAATAATCGAGCTGAAATATCATAAGCATTTGTCTTCTTCATGACAAAAGATACATAAACCAAATATCAGTTTGACCAAGAACTTTATCTTGTTTATCGAAGTTTTACACAGGAAATGTTTCAATAAAGTATACAAAAGAAGGCGCTAATTTCATAAAATTTGATTAAAAGGATCTGATATAAACTTGCAGGTGGAAATATTGTCGCACCTTAATTGAGTTGATAAGAATTACAAAATTTTAATTTTTGATGGAAAAAAGCACCCATGTCTTCCCAAATTGAGTTTTACAATTCTTTGTCAAAATCTATTTTTCTAAATCTGATATTGATAGGTATAATTAGAGGGGCAATGGATCAGGATTTTACAATAAATGCTACAAAAGTATCAGGTCGCGACGTTTTGTCATATATAAGAGTTTCATTAGGCTCACTGATGCATGCTCAGCATTTTTGTCTTTCTGTAGTCTTAAAGAATGCGGTGTCAAAATCTCGCTAAATAAATTTGGGGGTACCAAAAAACAGCATCCTCGGACCTCATATACACGTCAGATATGTTCGCTGCTGATAACACTATAATGGCTACTTTTGTAGATGACACAGCTGTCCTCGCATGCGACCACTGTCTACTGGCAGCCACCTAAAAATTCCAAGTCTCACTAAATACACCCTAAAAATAGTCCCACAAATGGAAAATAAAAATCAATGATGCTTAGTCGGTCCATGTAACTTTCACAACCAGGAGAGATACTTGTCCTCCAGTATTCATGAACAACAGACAAATTCACCAGGTGACGGAGGTCAGGTATCCCGGAATTCACTTGGAATGACGACTCACATAGTTGCGGCATATATCCATGAAGCGTCAACAGCTTGGAATCAGGCTTCAGAGAGAATTATAGTAGCTGTTACGGCCAGGATCGCAACTGTTCCTAGTTTGTAAGCTAGTTATCTATAAAGCCGGTCTAGACGTATGGAATCCAATCATGGGGAACTATTAGCAGTTCCCGTGTTGACACCATACAGAGGTTTCAGTCCAAGGTGTTGCGACTAATTGTCGATGCCTCATGGTACATTACTAACAAGGACATCCAAAAGGACCTGGGTATGGCTACCGTCAGAGAAGAGCAGCCAGATTCAATTCTAGATACCTCAGGCGCCTAAACGAACACTCTTGCTACCTGGCTGTTAACCTCTTCCAAAAAGAGATTCCGCCAGACTGAAACGCCTATCATTTCTGGAGCTCCCTACAGGTAGCAGTACAGCCACCCCCTCTAGAGTGACTCCTCCCATCCATAATTCACCAGATTCGCTTATTGTCAGATTGCGAAATATAGATAAATAAATAAAAATATTTAATTTCTATATGCAAGTCTATAGAAAGACAAAAATGCTGAGCATGCATCAGAGAGCCTGATGAAGCTATAATATATGACGAAACGTCGCGATCTGACACTCTTGTAGCATTCATTGTAAAATCCCGATTCACTGCCTCTCTAACTATATCTATCAATTTAAAATAACAAGGATCTTAAGAAATATTCTACAAATCTGATATCACATGCCCAAAATGTGACTGCTGTTAGCTTAAACATAAACTTGCAAACAGGTGTTTTTCTGTATTGAAACTTCAAAAAAGTTGCTTCAAAAACAGACTGACCAATGGGCATTGAGCATTTATCTTATGTTTGAAGAATAGTATTACAAAAACCCTTTCTTTTGACCCATCCTTTAAAATGTTTAACCACTACAAGTTTCTTTACTTCACTATCTAGGTACTTGGTTTGTTATTTTGTAGAAAAAAATCAAGATTTGTTATTTTACTGATTGAAATTCAAGCTCTAAAAACTTGAAATTTGTTAAATTTTAAGTTAATCAAAAAAAAAAAAAAGAAAAATTCTTACTAATTTTATTCAGAAGGATTAATCTTCGAAAAGATTGCGTTTATTGATTTTTATAGTGTAAAAACCAAACATTACTAATTGTAGTATAAATGGAAATGAAAAAGCTCAAACCAATTTCAACTATGCCTATTTTATACAATAAATAAAATAGTGTGACAAAATAACGTGGAAAATAATAGTTTTTAAATGTTTATATTCTCAAATTAGTTTCAAGAGCTTACTTAAGTAAAAATAAACTAAAGAAATTTATAAGTTAAAATTTGACGTCCACATAAAAGCGTTTTAATTAAATAGTTTCAAGAAAATTAGACCAAACCAAAATAAAAATATAAAAAAGTTGTTTGAAAGCAAAAATTAAAGTTTAAACTTTGATAACTAATTCTTTTGAGTATAACCCAAAAAACTATTTTTCTTCAAAAATGTTACAAAAATCTTTACTAAGCTATTGAGTAAAAACTTTTTTTTCTATATAAAAAGATCAAGTCCATGCCAATAAAAACTGTTTTGAATTTCAAGTAGAAAAATATTCAAATCAACCCCGAAACATTAACGACCCCCTTCTGGCCCATAAAAAAACCGAAGAACGAGGCTTCCACGAGCGGCGATTAATTATTACAAGACAAGTTTATTTGTCCTTAGTACACCATTAACGTGGCAAATAAAGAAGCGATAATCGAATCGCTGTCTAGAGATACCATTTTTATTCGACGTTTTAAAAATATAACAGTCTCCGAGGACTAAACTATTCCCATTTTATACAACTAGATTCTTTCCAATCATTTTTAAACTTAAGACGTTCAATGTTACATTTTAAAAAAATGTACTTAAAAAAACTTACCCGTTAAATGCAATTCGAGTCGAGAGATGTGGTTGAGTGTGTCAGAGGGTAAATTAGCACGTGTTCGATAAAAGTCAATGTCCCAAATCTGGCCATATATTATAAGATCAATCAAATCGATTTTAAGAGGAAGTTTTTCGGATTTTTAATTAGTCATTTTTCAATCGTTCACAGAAAAAAAATTTGTAATGTTTTTTTTTTATTTAATTTTTATGGAATTGACACACCGACAAATTACATTGAAAAGTGTGTCAAAACTCTAAGTTAAATAAATTTTTGCCACAAGAAATTAAAAACTGGAAACCCCAAATGATTCACGTTGAAATGTGAGGAATTGTCGCGATTTTTCGTTGATTTAATTGAGACAGAATGAAACAAAGTGGTTTGACTTAAAAGAGACTTTATTATTATTATTGTTATTATTGAACGGGTTCACGATGTGTTTTCGTACCGAGCCGCAACCCACACTGCAGCTGGAGCTTTGGCTGCTGGCGGAGAGAGCTTTATGCGAGACATGCGAATCGCAACTGCCATGCGCCACATTCGAACCAAGCCGTCGCTCGCTCGACGCTCATCATCCCGAGAATCTCCTAAAAATCCACAATTTCATCCCCCCACCCTCTACATCCATCTTTGTTTGCATCACAACTCTATCAGATCGCATCTCACTCCCACTCACATTCATACTTAGTACATACTATCCATAAACCCATACACACGACCAACATTTTCCACTTTTTCCATTCCTAAATTCTCGTCATTTTCATATCGCGCCCGTCATCTCCCTCTACATCCATATCAATCGTTCCCACCCCCCCCCCCTCAAAAGCTCTCTAGCCTTTAAGCTGTGTGCTTGGAGAAATCTTAAACGGAAATTATATTCGTAACGTTTGATATTCGTAAGTGATACACACGAGCTTTTTTTTCTTTTCTAGATCAAACTTTTACGCTTTGTAAGTCCATTTTCTAAACATCTTTCATAATTAAACGCCTCACTTAATTTAAAAATCGTTTTCTCAACTCGATTAAACAACATGTCGTAGTCAAGCAAAACACTTAAAAACTGAATAATCGCGATTAAAATCCACAGAGAATGGACAATATGTTGTCCCCTAATTCATGTCTCTCGTACAATTTTTTTCTATCATTTTTATGACTATCATGAAAGCCATAAAAATTTGTTGGAAATATGCAAAATTCATATTTGTGCATATATAACGTATCATATTGATACAAAACGATGGTATGTAGGCGAGAAAAAAAAAACTTTCAACACGGTGAATATATACACTTGTACACAAAAACAGATATTGCATTTGAACGCTCGTTTACATTTAATAAAAAAACGATATTCATTTTCGATCAATGATATGACTACTATATCAACATTTATGGTTCTATTATCTTTATGTTTTCAGTACAAAAAATCAATAGAACTTGATTGATAACGGTTTGACTTAAGTTAAATTGAAACATTTCGATTTTGGGGTTTTTGAAAGTTTGTTTAGTATAACTTTTACAAAATCAATAAATTTTACTTGTTAACATTAAAATTTTATCTTTTCAAGTTTGTTATTTATCAATTTAACTAAAAAATGAGATATATTTTTACAGGTTTGTATAAAAACAGTACTGTACTTGGTACTTGGATTCATCGAGTCAAGTAATTTGCAATAAATTATATCTTGTATTTTAAGTTTGACATAAAATTATTATAATTTCAATGTTTGATTTTATCTAAAATTGAAATATAATCATTTAACTTAAGTTTGCCTCGATGAATTTCTAGCTATGCTAGCGACTTGATCTGTTCTTTTACCTTTGTACATATGATGGAATGCTAAGTCTTCTCTATTTTATTGTTTAAATGCAAAACTTTTTTTTTCCAAATTATGTACGATCTGCACAGCGGTGCAATTAGTGCTTTTGGTTGTGTTTGGCTCGTGAAAGGAGTAGTCCCAATGGACTACTCCATATTGATGATTTTTCTATTGGAATCTGTGGCGACTAGAAATAGAATTCGAACATGCAGTGATACCTCTCGCAACTGCCCTTACGAAACGACGTTCTATACCTTAAGTAATTCAATTTGTTCGGGGCCACTGTAATTGTAATATATATGTTAATAAATGTGAGTAACCACTCCCACCTTACAAATCTATCAGGTAGATCAATTGGGTCCCATCTTTTTAACTATATCATCTTTTCAAAACTATCTAGCAAGTTCAATGCAGAGTCGTTTGGGTGTTCATCCAATCTTTTCAAATTTTTCTCGCTAATTCTGCACATCTCCCCATTTTCTGTTGAAAGTTTTGTGTCTTGGTGTATTTTAATGTTGTTTAGATAACAGGGGGCATTTATAATTTGTCGTAAATTTTTTGCCTGGAATTGTTGGAAGATTTCAATATTGGAGTTGGAAGCTGTTCCTCATAGTTGGATCTCGTAAATCTAAATTGGCTTTAAAACTTTTTTGTATGCCAAAAGTTTGTTCTCGATAGATAACTGGGATTTAAATCCGAAACTTGGACTTACTCGTACAAACCAGATATAATGAATCGATTAGAGGCATTCAAAATGTGGTGCTATAACATGATCTTCCAGATATCCTGAGTTGAGTTGGCCTTGAATGTCACTGTATTGAAGTTTCTCGACAGGGAACGACACCTACTGACAATTATAGAAAAAGGAAAGATTCAATACTTCAGTGTTCTACATGCTTTTGAAGACCATTTGTGAAGGAGAAATTGGGTAAGAAAAGAAAATCAGGCGTAAAATTTTTCATGCTTACACAGCATCGAAAGTTGTCAAGAACGAGAACGTAAAAAGAATAAATACAGTAAAAATTAACGACCCAACTTCTATGTGGAATTCGTCTTTCAATTTTCAGAGATTCACAGATAAAATGAAGTTTGGTTTCGAGTTGTAACTATTTTTGAACTTCCATTATTGATGTTAATACTCGAATGTTATTTTCATTATTGAATTTGTTGATTATTGTTAAATCGATCATCTGCCTGTTGTTATCTATTGTAACATCACCGTCGGATATTTTCGCAACATTCTCACTAGCTGTATCTTTGTCTATCAAGATCAAGTGAACAATAACATTTATATCAATACACTGATCAAAATACAAATACCAATACAAATATAATTGACAATTAATAAAAACTAATAATAAAACGTTGTCATGGAGAGAAAAATAGCTCATTACATTCAGTAATAGCTCACGCAACAGGACTGGGAAAATGACATGTTATATAACTAACAATGTGTATACGAGCTCTGCCAAACACTTGCCGATTCCCTGCCGAAAATGTGTTACATTTAGCGACATGCTAAAGACAGGCCAAAAAATTTAAGACGATGTATAAAAAGTTTCATTTTAAAAATTTATAGGTTGTGAATCGAATAAAAAATTTAAAATTATCTAATTGTAAATCTAAACCATTCTCGAAATCACTTGAATACATACGAAAAATTTCATCAAAATCGGTCCAGCCGTTTCGGAGGAGTTTAATTACAAACACACCCCCAGAAGATTTGTATATATAAATATTATAACTAAATGTATGAAAAAATGATGAGCAGAATCTGCTTCACGGAAATACTGTGACAAAAAAGAAACCTTGACAAATAACTGAGCATTATGAACTAAAAAACAACTTCAAACTGTAGGGTAGTGGAAAAAAAATTCAACTCATATCATATTCAGCTGCAAAACTACATGGAATTAATGATCCCCTAAGCGGCCCATACAACGCATGGAGCTTAGGACAGGGCCTATTTCGCATAGGCAAAGTATTTGACTAGGACAAATAGAAAAACGTTCTTGTCTAAAGCATAAGATTATATGAGTAGATCAGGAGCACATAAAACTGTAGTGCAAGGGTGATACACTCTATCATTCTTTTTTGCTAATTGGAAGAAAAAAAATTGGAAAAATATTCATAGTAAAGTGAATGTAAATTGGATCTGTAATCATAAACATAAACATGGAAAATGTATGTGATACACCAGGTGGTCACAATTTTGCTTTGTTGAAGCTAAAAAAAAATATTTTGACAATTTTGATATTAATTTATTTAAAAACTCATTGTAATTTAGATATTATAATTGAAATTTTTAGAATTGATTTCAGCAAAAAGTAAATATAAATTTGCACATTACGTAACAATTCATCCATGCTGCTTCATTAAACACAATACAATATGCACCATTCTCCATGTTAATTTTTGATGTTTGATTTTATATTTGTTCTTTTTTTTTACGGATGACTAATTCAAAGCTTTCAGTTGCTTTTTGAGTCATTCTTTTTAACCTTTTTATCGTGTGCATTTTTCTGTTTTCCCATTAAAATTAAATATTAATTTTATATCAAAGGATTATTTCTTTTATTCATTCTCGTATTTGTTTTTATTAAGAAGATAAGCGCATAAGAAGTTCAAACGTCATTTTTATTTATTTTTTATTATGTTGTTATAAAAGGTTTTATTTTGTTTAATTACAAGTAGAGCTATAATTCAGTCATTCTATTGATAAATTAATTAATTTTCGTCTCTTCAGGTGTATATGAGAAAAGAGGTGTTTGTTGATCTGCGAAGCTGTGATATGTTGATTTAAGTGGATTATGCAGATCTTGTGAAAATTAGATTTAAGCTTAGATGCATGTTATTTTCCAGATATAAACGTTTTTTTTTAATTTATTTTTTTGTTCTTTTTGATCAAGAAATTAAGTTTTTTCCTTCACAGGATTTAATCTTTGAAAAGTCAAGAAGAAGAATCAAATAAGAATTAAACATTCCTAATTCTAGAAAAACCACTCTTCGACGCAAATCATATAACATCGTTTAACACAAAAATAATAATTAGTCCATGGAAAAATTGTATAACACATTTGATTTATTCACATAATTAGAAATATTTCACAATACTAAATATATAAGGTTATATTTATTTAATGACATTTTTAACCCTATCCCCCTGTGAATCTTCTTAAATGTTGTTAAAGAGAAAAGAACTTAATTTGTGAAGAATTATAAATTAACCCCGTTTTTACTCTCATAATATTTTGTCCTAGAAAAACGGGTTTTGAAATATCTAAAATGACTTTAAAAAATTTTTTTTCAACTCTTCGCTATTTCTTATAACCATATATTAATGGGAAATTTTAAAATATATAGATAATCTTAATTATTATATACTTAGTTATATAATTTGTAAAGAATTATGGGTTTTGACTAAAATATAAACTAAGTGGTTTTTATGGGCTTCTCTTGAAAGTAGTTATGTTGGTGTTCTGTCTGGACTATATGGTGGATGCATCAAAGCTTCCTAATCAAGCTCTCTCAAATTTGTGACGAGTCATCAAAGAAGTGTGTGGTAAAGCGTTGTCGTAATGAAAGACAAATCCTTTCTTTTATTCAATTCGGGGTATTTTTTCAAGTTTTTCGCTCACAGTAGTGAATGGAAATCAATCATCTGATCATCTGGAAATGGCTTATGGTGGACATGTCCCTCAATCTACCCACACACATAATCCTTTATTGGGTTTAAATTGAACTTCGATAAACCTATGCGATGGCTCACCATCTCTTGGTCAAGATTTTTGATACTTGCGATTATTGTACGTGATCCATTTTTCATCACTGGTTATGAATCGTTTCAGAGCTTCTTTTTGTAGCTAGCTTTTTATAGTTACTAATTTTGAATTTTAACTCATATGAATCAACTCATTATCATGTAAGCTTTTTCATCATTTTTTTCAGTGATCGAATGAACAGAGCATGATATTTCTCTCACATAAAAATTACCAAAACAAAAACCGTGAACCATTTCCGAGAGTAGATTTCGGAAAGGATATTTACTGTATACAGCAAAAAGTTTTCCTTAAGCCTTCGCAATGTTCATTTCTTTGCCATTAGGGGCCATCCATAAATAATGTCACACGTAAGGGGAAGGAAAAGGATCAATGAAGTTTGATATTGTGCGACAAGAGGCAGTAAGAGTCATAAGCTTCGTGACATATAAATTTGAAATAGCAAAACCTAAAACTTAGCCATAATTAGCCAAATCTTTATATATAAAAATCTTCTGTGTGTGTGTTTGTAATTAAACTCCTCCTAAACGGTTGGACTGATTTTGATGAAATTTTTCGTATGTATTCAAGTGGATTTGAGAATGGTTTATATTTACAATTAGCTAGTTTTTATTTATTTTTATTCGAGAATGGTTTTGATTTACAATTACCTAAATGTCTTTTTTACCGGTAGATGGCGCTGCAATTAGATTCAGGAATGTTTTCTGTACATTTGTTATTTTTTGATACATCAAAACGGTTCAGATTGTTACAGCTTATTTAAATTAGTTTGACATTTTTGTATTTAAAACGTATGTACAGGACAACGTCTGTCAGGTCCGCTACTTAATTATAAGAAACATTTTTTGTAAGAAACCATAACAAGTATTTAATTTTTTAATTTGTTCCTATTTTTTTGTTCTCCATGGGCCAATGAATTACGAGGTAAACAAAGAAAAACTGCCACAGGATATACGTTAGGAATCGTTTTTTAACAATTAAGGGGTGTTCAATCAATTGAAAGTTCTTTTAACGTTCTTCTTGACCTCATCGGAAGAGCAAAATTTAACAAATATTTTTCCTACCAAAAAAGAATTTTTAGTCTGACTTCCGGTGACTACTTAGGGTCCTAAGAGAGGGATCAGAAATTGTAACTGTTTTTGGACCACAAGTTTATCTTAAATTTTCTTTCAGTCCATTTTTCCTATACGTGCATGATTATCAGGTTTATTGTTGAGGCATAAATTTACCACTCTGGTGTCTCAAAATACTATCCCCTAAGAGTTTGAATGCGAGAGTATAAACATTTAAAGCTTTGAAACTGGTCGAAGTCGATAGTCATTTTATTTCTTCCAAGTTTATATTTTGCATTGCAATACTTATTCAAATTTTTCTGTAAAATTTATATCATTTTAAGTATTTAAAATTTAGGATAAAAAACTTAATGTATAATGAAAAGTAATATATCATCAAAGCATAATAAAGCTGTGAATGAAGACGTAAAAAAGTGTAAATTTCAAAGCACGCCTAAAGAATTTTTAATTGATGCACCTAAATCAAACGAATCAAGCTTATTCAATACCTTTTCATACATTTTTCATGATGCATTTTTTAATGATAAAACGTCACGTCAAGCATATCCCATTAGCATCAAGAGCTGTTCAACTCACAAAGGGTGACCTTTCATCCCTGAAGCGTCCACTTATAAACGTATTAATTCCAAGATTTAATTTAGATATCAATACATGTAAAGCTTCCGAGGTGTACATTTCACACAGTGTTTTTCACAAGAAAAAATTGGCAAAAATAAACATAAACAGAACCGTGAAAAGATCATGGGATTACGCTTGCACAAACCGTGATTGTTGCGGAGGCAATGGGAATCTTTTAAATATTAAAGATTATGTTATGAACGTGACGGGAATGCGAATGTTCATTAAATATTTGCGAAACGTACCTATGTATACATATATGCACAAGACAACATTCAAATCGATTTTATGATTTAAATTTAAAACGTGAAATTTTTCAAGTTATCACCAGTTTTTCAAGTTAATGCTAGTTAACATTTTGATCAAATAAAATAAGTTCTTAGAACTTGTTTGAGATTTGAACTTTGTCAATTGTAAAAGGCCAAAGGGGATTTTTTCGCTAATTGTAAGTTAATTAGAGTTTGCATTTATCATCTCACCAAACAAAGTTTTCCTGACATTTCTCCACAAGAAAAATAAAAAAAAAAACACCTAAAAATTATTGTTGAAACTTTTCACTAAAAACAAAAAATTCTTCTTCATGTCAATCGACTTTTTATTTTGTCGATCAAACATTGATTTTGATTTATGTAGATACATCGTGCATCGTTTTACTTTATGTATTTATATATATATATATAGTATATAAAATAGAATGAAACAAACTTAGAAAAATGAGCTTCACAAAGAGACCACCACATTCACTATATGTACATTTTTATTGTGCACTATTTTTATCAATTTTATGATGGATTTTATTGGCTTGGCTTTGTGATAGATAGACGAAACTCCTCTTCTTGGTTTTTTTTTTACTTATTTTGTCATTTTAGTAAATGTCTTTATTTTGCTGGTTGATTTTGTGTTGAAAATATACAACTGAGTTAAAAAAAAGACTGCATATTTTATACAATACATTGCATCGTTTCTTTTTTTACAAGCTTTTATTTAACTTGCAATGTTTGTTTGTGAAGATCAAATCGTTGAAAATGAATACGAAGCACTTTTTCTTATTGATTTCTTGATTCAAAAAATACATAACTCTGACATTGTAAAACAAATGGACTTTATAATGTACCTTAGAAGGTACATGATTTGGTTTTCTTCAAAGTTGTCACCTTTCCAATGCACACGCGTTTTTCAACTAAAGAGAAGATCTCAGAAAAGCTTGAGGAAAAGGCTCCAGTAGGAAATTCTTTAAAAAATTTCTCAATATAATGCTCGAGGATAAATGATAAACCTCCAGCTATTACAAACATAGATATTATAAAAATCACTGTCATCAGCACTATGCATAGCGACTTTTGGGGTCCGCTAAACTAGTGACAAAGAAGAACAAGAAAAAACTCATTTCAACTGTAATTTTGTACTTATAAACAGTACAAAAGTACTTTGACTTGTAATCTGCTATCTTCTATACCAATAATAAGATTGAAGATTTTTTCTACTTAAATACCTATATAATAAAAATGTTCCATCTCACCTGCGCGAGCGAACGAAAAACGGTATCATTTTTCTCAAAATTTTTATCTAATCTAAAAAATTTAAGGAGTTTTGTTGAATATTCTTCATTGCCTACATTTTAATATATTTTATACAAAAAAATAAATGTCATTTACATTGTATTTTTCCCCAAAAAAACAGGGTAATAACAGGGTTTGTCCAGGGTAAACTTGAAAACAGCTGAGCCGATTTTACGGGAATTTTCACAAAAAGTTATTAACTATTGTAACTTAAATTATAGGCTACTTTAAATTTCCAATAGTTTTCCCTGTCTGTTTGTTTGTTCTTGGCAAACTTGAAAACGGCTGGTCCGATTTGGACGAGATTTTTACTACAAGTAGTAAATATTTAAAAAAAGTGCTATAAAATACTTTTGATTCCGACAAAATGTTGATTTTCTGAGAAAAAAAAATAAAAACTATAAAAACTATAAAAACTATAAAAACTGCGCAACGAAAAACATACATCGGCAGGCAGCTGTGATACAATGTACATATACTATATCATATCGTAAAAACGATATGATTTTAAACTATTTAATTTGTTATTCTTATAAATTAATGTTCGCAAATTTGAAAATTATAACCATAATAGAAGTATAGCGATAGGTTAAATTCCTAGAAACCATAAATTCATTGTGAATTTACAGCTTACTTTACAGGTAGCTTACATATTATTAATAGTTCGGCTGAGTAAAAGTTCGAATTGTCGAAGGAGGAGAAGGAAATCCTCAACAGTAAATATGATTTCATTCATAAAAAGAAATATCTTTGTTCAAAAATGAGACCCTTAAGAATAAATAACAAAAACAGACAGTTCGACTTAAGTGATCCCAATTAGAGGTGAAGCCGTTAGGCAGAGCCCCCAGAACAAAAAGAATTCCAGCCCTACTTATTTTTCAAGAGAAAATAGCAACTTAGATGTGACCATCGCGTTGTTTTTATTACCAAAAAACCATACTCTTATTTTTCAATTTATTTTAGCAAAATCTATAAGAATTCGTTGTCTTATCTTGGACCCCGGGAAATAGCAGACTGGCCGATAAGATATAATGGCCTTAATACTATATCCTAAAATTATAAATCTAAGGCAACCAAACCTAATACCTCAGATCTTAAGATAACACACTAAATATTATTTATCCTTAAAAAGGTACACTTCCTTAAGGATAGCTGCTAATCCATTCTACTAAAATTAATAAATTACTTCTTATGACATTCGGTGTAAAAGGATCTCAAGTTTTAAAGGAACACAAGTATAGGTATTAAACAATATTCAAAAGAACGTAAAGCACTTACTAGATATAAGATAGAATATATCTAATCCTGGAAGAGTAGTTTAACGGATTTTCATGAACTTTTTATGAAATACAGGTCTAGAAATACCTAATTATCTCTTTTTGTTAAAATAGCTGAATTTCTTTTTTTAGGTAAAGTTTTCTATTATTCAATCAGATTAATTTAGATACGCTCAGCAAAGCGGGCGGGTGTCAGCTAGTTATAAATATTGTAAGTGAAGTTTACTCTAATTTTAGATATTTGTCTTCGTCAATGTGCGGTCAGAACTTGGTTTTAAATAAAATACTATATAATCGAAGTTTCCATCCTGTAGTCCACGGACTCTCTGGGATTTCTGGATTCCTAAGATTCGTGATGCATCCAAGTATTTTTGAATGTGTACTTACATTGTAAACTATCTATGTTTACATAGATAACATTAGTAGCATACAAGGTCTGATGCACAAGCTGGGAAATATCTTGCCACTTTAATTATTTAACCTCCTGGAGAGCTACTTAACGGATTATATGTCCTGTAGGGGGATGCATCCAGCTCCAAACATAGTTAGGTTTACCTTGAGGACAAAGTCGTGTGGAACCATTAAAATAAACGAGCAGTGTCCCAAATGACGTCGCCGTGAGGTTCTTGGGCTTTCACCTGGATTGTCGCCCCAACTGGACGATCCATATAAACAAGAAGATTGCACTACAGAACTCCACCGTAGGGTTCCCTGGATGACAGGCAAAGGTCTCCGTTGAATCTGTTGTCCAAGGTGTTGCTCTACAAAAAGGGGTTCAGACCAACGTGGGTATATGGTAGAATGGATACCAAAGGTTACAATTTTTTAGTAAATTATTTGCTTATCATCAATCTTCCGTTGGTAAACAATATTAGGTTGTTGTTTTACTAGTAGAAATATGTTTTAAGTTTTTAATGATTCATTAAGGTAAAAATGTTGAAACCCACTGCTGGATGTTTTTGGAGCTGCCCTACAGGTAGTAGTGATACAGGCATCCCATTTGGAGTTTTCTGTCCCACCAATACGTTTATCAGATTCATTTTTACTTTCTTTTACTACTATATATAGTAAAGGAAGTATTGTAATCGGTTCGAATTTTCGAATTCGAACTTTCACCGAAAATAGGTGGTTTTTAGAAACATGTCTGGGTGTGTGACAGCCATATCGTATCAAAAGCTTTATCCAAATTTCACCAAACTTGGAATTTGGCCTCCATTTTATATGCAGATGTGCCGCGAAGCTTTTAGTTGAAATCGGTTTACTGAAAGCTCCACTTTATTATGGATGATTTTGAGCTTTTTCAAATTCAAAATGGCTGCAATGATTTTTTTTAAACTTCCTATAGTTCTAAGATGTATGTCTATAACTTTTATTTGAAATTTTTTCCTAAAAAAATTCAAATAAGGAGGGTTTTGGGGTTAAGGGTGAAAGTTCGTATTTAAACATAGATCCTGCATATGCATGTAGTTCTGCTTAAAAGCTTATAAAGTGCCTATAATTCTATAAACCAACAGCGAGTTTCCTAAAAGAAAGTACTGTGACGCCTTGCAGCAGATATTTTGTTTTAGGACAGATTGCCGAGTAGAATTGTATAAAAAAATAAGTGGCAGAGGGATATTAGTGCCCCCCCCCCTACAAAAATCAACAAATCAAATTTAGAAAAATTCAGATAACACTCATTTATGGTTAACGGCAAGACGAATTTACCATATTTTGAAATATAAAAATTTAAATTTTCAGGAAGAGGGGGGGATGAAATGTTTTTTTCTCACTGGTAACATAGGTTTATTATTGTGAAAATAATGAGCCAAAAATGTTCGCATCTTTTTTTTAAACTTGACGAAAATTGATGTGAAATTTTCTTTTGGTTAGTGGAGAGAGGGGATTAGCATTGAAAATCCCGAAGTGAAACGAGATAGAGGCGCTTTTTTGGCTGGTAAATAGACGGACGGGGCGATGTTGTCGCATCTTGAACCAAACAAAGATGGTCCCTAACGGGAAGATCATATGGTAGACAGACTCTTCCAACGACCAAAAATAAACACACGACGTATTGTCGAGATGCGTCGACAACTCACCGACTCATTTCTCAGCACAGTGAGAATATTTCAGACGGTGAAACATCATCGTACAAATGTCGGAGCCATTGGCGAAAACGCAAAAATAATGGCTCGATCGACAACGTTATCAAACTCACATTTTCCCAATCGACGTTTCTTTTATCTGCTCGTGATTCTCGTTTGGATTCCGACAAATTGTCTCGCATACAAAAAACGTTTGCCTCTTGGTATGACATCTTCAAATGCACGCATTGTTACTAAAACGACTAACATTAACTAACCATTGTGAGCTTTGGATTTTACCAATTTTAACTTTTTTTTTCACTGATTTCAATCGAAATCTAACGATTTGAGTCTTGGAACATCGAACATATCTCTACATATATTTTCTTTTGCTTTGACACATGTCATGTCATTCGAAAGTTTTCGTCTTGTTCTAAATTTATGTCAATAAAACGACGACGTCATTTTCAATAATCCAGTTTTTTTCTTTTAAATCTTTAAGTTAAAATTCATTTTATACAATATTTCTCTTCTTAAAGTATTACAAGCACAGTTTGATTGACCTCAATTTTATATTTGTCGCAATTTTCAAAGTTTTCTTAAAAGTATATTTTGAGATTTTTTATAAAAATTTTTATTGTTATAGTGTGAGTGAAACTAAACGATCAGTTTCAAATTTCAATATGCAAACTATTGCAATTTACGTATATGATAGCTATTTAAATGGTATTTAATTGGCGTTTTCATTAATAATGAAAAATGATTGTTGTAGGTGTATAAATTTAATTTTAAATCCCGAAAATAACTACTACTGCAAACTATTCGATTTGTTATAATACAGTATAAGGCCGTCTCTAAAATTATGAGGCAAAAGTTTTTTGACAATATATTGTATTAAATTTTTTAAGGGATTTTATACAGTTCGGAGACCCAAAAAAACGATTTTTCAAGAATTTTCCCTGAGAAAACTTTTGGATTTAATAATATAAAAATTTTAACGTATGTAATTTTAACCTGTATTTTAACATGTTTGTATTTGTAAAAAAATTAAATAATAATTTTATAAGCTGCTATAAAAAGACATCTTACAGTGATCATATATCTACACTGAATCATTTGAAATAAAAAAAACCAAACGTATTTCGTTAAAATAAACTACAATCTTGTTATTTATTGAAGGAATAAGCAAAATAAAATGTTTTGACAAAATTGTGGCTTCTCCAAAAAAAAAAATTGATTTTTGATCAAAATTTGGACTTTAAAGGTTTTATGAAAAATTTAGTACTTTTCGAGGAGAAAAAAACCTTCGTTTGACTGCACAAAAATATTGTTAAAAAGCTTGTGTTAATATTTGCAACTGCTGTTTCTTAGAAATCTTGGTCATCAACTTTAAAACAAAGTTTTGAGAAAATGCGTTTAAAAGTTTCAAAATCACTTTACATAGAGTGGAAACGGTCATTGATAAAAAAATTTGGAAATTTTCCATTTCGAATTTAACACTGAAATTGAAATTTTCCGGGTGTGTGGGTACTTTAATAAATATGGATTACAAATATGGTATAAAAAATCAATTTTTAAAATTCTTTTTATACACAAGAGCTACACGATTAGTGAATAACATATACTATCTTTTATCCAGAACCACCCGTACTTTCTTTATGAATGACGATGTCGATTCTTGAATGAATGAATTAATTGCAATGGCTTTTAATACAAAGATAGTTTGCACCTCAGAAACCGTCAAAAACAATTTTGATCTTAAAAGTATGTATAGTGCCCGTGGGATAGCTACAAAAATTCTTAAAAATACTGTAACGTTTTTACGGGTTTGATGGTTTGTGTTTAAATGACTGCAAATTAATTTTTTTAACAATTTTCTATTTATTTATCTTACGTTATTGTTGCTTATATACTACTACACTGTTATTTACAATGTTCACTATTACAATAGTCACAGTCACTGTTTATATTTCACTATATACACTGCACAGATACACTTTATTTAACAATGCACTGATAATTTATTTAAGCACTAATCACTTTGAACACTGTCGATTATTTATACAGCACGTAATGTCGTTTATTTACACTGTTTATTCACAACTCTCGAAGATTTATTTGAATACTGTGCTGTTGGCCCGTCTTTCGGATTATTTATAGTAACCAATCATCAGCCTAGAACTTTTCAAGCCATAAATCATCCGTTACTAGAAGATTCTATTTGTAATCTTAGCGCCTGTCTTTCTCTCATCCATTGATAAATCAATGGAGAAATTACTAGAACATCGCGCTCCTTGTTACATTAATCCTTCGGTCATAAAACTGTCTCCAAGGTGTCCATTCTTTTGTTCAATTCTTATCGCTGGTGATTGATTAATTCTATCCAAGTTGACCTCGGGCGTCCAGACACAAAATGGTGTCTTAGATTTGTGACAATACCTTAAAAAACTGCCATTTATTGATCTTCACGCAGGATTTAAACAATCAATACATGGATTATTTTATAGGTTTAGTGTCTAAGTAAGAGATTACCACATAACTTTTTATCTAAGAGCAAAGGTACCTGGATGCTATAAAATACAAGGATTCAAAAAAAATAGCATTTTTGATTCTCATATAGATAGTAGAGCAAAACTTGTATATATGTTCGTAAGTAATTTAATTAGCCTCAAATTACGTGCAAAGCGGGATCTGTAAGCCTCGTAGTTCCCTCAAAATCTTTAAAAAAAACATGAAAGTTAAAATTGCATTTTTCCAGAAATATACCTTAACACTTGTTTGTTGCATAGAGTGATTTTTAAGACGGTATGAACCCGGCTGGACTGATCCACATTGCCAGTCGGCAAGATCCTGCCCCCGAAGAGCTACTAAAACACCTCTCTTGTAAATGCAAGAAGGGGTGCTGGGTGGTGGCTGCACTTACCTGAAAGCAGGGCTTAGATGTTCTCCGATGTGTGCTATCTGCTCTGAGGAAATGTGCAAAACTCCAATGAAGACACGACTGTGACTAGCCTTAAATAAACCTTGACGTTCCACCAATACGGAGAAAATCCACCAATCTTTGAGAGAACTACGAGGCTACAGGTCCCGCTTTGTACTTAATTTAACGCTAATTAAATTGTCTAAAAATTATAATCAATAAGTTCTTCTCGTAGGATAAACGGTTTCAACGCAACTTCGATCCAAAAAAAGGTCTAAAACTAAAATTTTCAATTTTTAAAAAAACTGGCCTATTTTCAAAGAACCGTAACTCGGTAACCCATCGACATGCAGAGCTTCGATTAGGCTTAATTAGTTACAAACTTTATGTTCTTAAAAAACGTAGAGAATAGCTTTCGAAGAAAAATACATGGATTAGAAGATACCGAGCAGAATCTGAAACAAGGTCAAAATTTTTACGGTTTTTCCAAAATTTTTCCACAACTTTTTGAGAGTTGCAAACTTGAGAATACATAGACCCTAATGGGTCCAAACAACATACTAAAAAATCAGAAATACATAATGTATTGCGAGTTTATTGTTGATTTTGACTGGCCTATAATATAATAAATTCATGATAAAATATGTTTCATTCTGTTATCAACTTGGTGAAGGTGGATTTAAGTTCGAATTTTAGACTAAGAGTAAAAAGTCTACGTAAATTTTAGTTTAAAAAAATTTATTGGTAGAGGAGTACACATTTATATGTATGTATTACTATTTATTCAAGATAAATAAATAGTTTTGTGGGATAGTAACTAACAAAATATATGTTTATGGGATCTAGGCCCTGAAACCAAACAACAAGTGTACATTTTTTGTAGTCTTGGTTTATGACTCAAGTAGTATAGTCGGTATTTTTACCCCAAAAATAACAAAAGTTCCTGTAGGAATATAGTTATTTCTTCATGCTAAAATTTTTTGGGTACACTGTGTGTACCCCCCCCCCCCATATTTCATGTGTATTTTATACCGCTGTATAAACACAACTGTAATGTACAATTAATCTTACCAACCAACTTTGAAAATAATGTTTTGAGAAAAAGGCGTTTAAAGTTTTAGATACGATAAAACTAAATTAAAAAATTTCTATTTACATAGAGTTATTGATTTTAGGCTCTCAAACCCATGTAAACCCAAAATAAAAAATTAACTAAACATAAAAATTATGGGCTTAATAATATCTACCTTTTGTAACTTTACAATTCCTACGTGAAATTTTTTTAAAGGTGACAGTTTTAAAATTATCAAGTTTTCTACTCATTTACGGAGTTAAAATTTTAAAAAAGTCTTCTCTAATTGAGTGATAAATTTTTTGTACCAATCAGTGTTTCAACTTCCCTTGTCTTTATAGGTAAAAGAATGTACTATTGTTAAGACCAATCCAATTGTTAGACTGAAATGTTTCTTGTTGATTAAATTAAAAAATGTTTCAGCTTAAGAAATCCAAAGCTCGAATTATTGTTTGTTCTAAACTTGATCATTTAAAATTTGAATTTGTTTCAATAAAGTGACAATCCGAAAAAAAAATGATTTTTAAAAACGATTTACAAAAATGAAATGTAAAAAAAACGACTTCAATTTGTTTATGTCACGAGAAACATTGATTCAATTTAGTACGATTCCATATAATAAAATGTAACAATGTTGCCTTTCCATCGGGTGCGGGGGAGGCACGATGAAAAATTCGTTTCGTATGATTTAATAAACGTATATATATACACCTAGTAAATGGCAAGTTATAGCTTCCATTCAATCATATTACAAATAAATTTTCGTGATGAATTGATAAAATTTATTCGTTTCTATTAATCATAAACCTCTCGAAAACCTCTTTCCATTCGCCCACCTTTTTCATTTGGGATAGACCCTAAAAAAAATCGAGTGATTTTTTTTCCCTCTTCTTTTCTCGACGTGTAACTTTTTCGATATATCACGTTCTGTCTCGAGGAAAATTTTCAATTAAATTACATTAAATAATTGATCACTTTTCAATTTGAACGCAAACACATTTTGAAAAATTAGCTCCCTATTTTTTTTTTTTTTTATTATTTTTGATTCGTTCCCCATAACGACAATCGTTACATTTAAATAGCATGTTATTTGCTGAGTGCATGATTGAGAATTTGTGCAAAATTTAATTCAGTTATTTTATGATTTTTCAAGTTTATTTCCGATGCAAGTAACATGATGTATATTTTTGTTTAATGACTCGTTAAATTTTAATGCTTTTCTGAATGAAATTCCATTAAATAGTTGAAAAAAGTTTTCGCACATTACACAATACACATATACATAATATATATAGTTATGTATTATTCCCAGAATATTCCCATTAAATTCCGAATAGCCCCGTTTTAATTTCTTTTATAATTTAATTTCAGCCTATTAAATGAGCTTATATAAAATATATAAACGAATCTCATCCTCTTTTAAATTTCATTTAAAATGATTTAAAACTTCTAGTATTTCATATAATTAATTTTAACGATTCATGACAAAAGAAATGCATGCTATTGTGGGATGAGATGAGGATGAAATTGAGAGAGGGTTGTGGCAATAAATTAAAACGTTTTAATTTGGTGGAACGTTGCGATTTAATTGTATAAATAATTAAAAAAAATTTTGGGGATTTGTTGCAGGTGGTGTTTTTCATGATGGTGCTCGCGATGAGGAAATTGCATTTAGATATGCAATCGATCGTAACAACATGTATAATCATCAGGTGGAGCTGAAGCCGGTCGTGAAAAAAGTCTCGGAAATGGATACCTTCAAAACGGGAAAACTCGGTTCGTATTTGTCTACTTAAGTAAACTACAATTTCTTGGTCAAGAAGCTTAAGAAAAAGTCTTTACCTTATTTTTTTATATTAACAGTATAGGTATCTGAAGAAGTTAAAATTTGTTCATGAAACGTAGTAAAATTTCTTTTTGTTCCTTTTTCCTAATAGTTTTTTTTTCTTTTTTCCTTTTTCCTTAAGTGTCAATTAATTTTTGAAGTTATACTTCTTTAGGCGCGTTATGACAAAATGATGAGTGTGAAATTTTTAGATGGGCGGCCATCTTGAGACAAAAATTAACAAGATGAAGTTGACCGCAAAACTACTCGGTTTCTTGGCGCGCGTAATTTGAATTTTTGTTATATTTATTTATTTATTTTTATATTTGAATTAAAAATAATTATATATACAAATAATAGATAATATTAAAAAAATAGTTATTACTTTTCTCAAATTTTGCAGTAGCTGTTATACCATTTTTCTAGTTTAGTGATGAAAATGACGTCTGCAATCCATGCATATTCTTGGTTATCATGAAATATGGGATTTTGAAATGATTCAACCATCTTAGAATAATAATTTAGTAACACAAGATATGAATAATATTAAGACATTTACTTTGACAAGTAGCTACTTACTTTATTTTGCAATTTCTATGGAGCTTCGTTTTCATGGCATGCATGAATTTTTAACCAGAAAAATGATCCTTACAAATTTTATAAATGTCTTGCAGCTTTCTTTGGATATTATTTTCATTGTAAACTATAGTTTTTTACAGTATTTCAGCCAATAAATAGTCATAAAATACCAATTTACTACACATACTCGGAAAAAAAAACGTGTTTTATGTAATATTACTTTTAGGCTATTTAGTAGCGTTCTATTTTATCATCACAGATTAACAAGATGAAGTTGGTCGCAAAACCAATTGGTTTCTTTTAACTTGGCGCGTGTAATTTAAATTTTTGTATTATTTATTTACTTATTTATTTATTTTTATATTTAAACTAAAAGTAATTAATAATTTAAATATATTTTTTATCTTTTATTTAGAAAATATTTATATATACAAATGACACATATTATTAAAAAATAAGTTATTACTTTTCTCGAATTTTGCAGTAGCTGTTATACTATTTGAAATTTAATGATGAAAATGACGTCTGCATTCCATGCATATTCTTAGTTATCACGAAATCTGGGATTCTGAAATGATTCAACCATCTTAGAATAATAATTTAGTAACACAGGATATGAATAAGATTAAGACATTTACTTTGACAAGTAGCTACTTACTTTATTTCGCAATTTCTATGAAGCTTCGTTTTCATGACATGCATGAATTGTTAACCAAAAAAATGGTCCTGACAAATTTTATAAACGTCTTGCAGCTTTCTTTGGATATTATTTATTGTTATAAATTAAAATATTATTCTGTTAATTTTATTTTTAATAATTATATCTTTAAATATATATATTATTATTATTAAATATTAAATTACAGTTTTTTAAAATTGATTATTTGAATAAAAGTAATAAAAACTAATTTTTTATGATACCAAAGAAGTGTAACTTCTCACGCGCGTACGTAAGTACACGCAACCACTTTTTTTTATTTAAAACTTATTTGATTATCTTAAAATCCTTTGCTTAATATATTATAATATTTAATTTTGGGACATTTACATTGTAGATATATTTGAGATACTATCATCCTTATAAGGTCTTCTAATAAATCAACTTAAGTTTTATTTCAGGATCATATTAAAGTTCAATTCCAAGACCTTTTTCCTAGGTAAATTGAAAATAAACCAATTTCACCTCGTTGTTCCCAATTTAGGCAAATCAAATAAACCAATTTTTTACGATATCGTCCGTGAAATAGAAACCATCTACTACAAAATACGCCCGAACGAAATTTCTACTAATTTGCATCAAATATAAATTCTAGGCGTGACAGGTCGTATATATAGGTACATATAGATTGAATTTCCAACCTGATCAAATCATTTTCCAGAGATTTATGAGTTAACATACGTCAAAATCGAAATCAATTATATATTAATATATTCCCGTTGAAATTAATAAATGAAATTCAATTTCAGTGTGTAACATGACGAAAGAGGGAATCGCTGGCATAATTGGACCACAAACACGGATTAGTGACGCGATTGTCGAGTCCACATGTAATAACTTGGAAATTCCACATCTCCAAACGTTTTGGGACCCGTCGCCCCGTTATCCCAACTTTGGCGTGTCGTTGAATCTGTATCCTGACGCCGAAACTCTCGCGGTCGCTTTTGCCGAGTTGCTCGAGCAAATGGATTGGAAGAGCTTTACGATTGTCTATGAGCATGATGATGCTTTGGTGCGGTTACAGGAAATTTTGAAAAATCACGGACCGCAAGATCCACCGGTCACTGTGCGGCAATTGAGCGAGGGACCCGACTATCGACAGTTGTTGAAGGAAATGCAAGCGTCGTCTGAATCACGAATTGTGCTCGATTGTGACCCAAACCATATTATGGATGTGTTGACTCAAGCTAAAGAAGTTAATATGATGGAAGATTATCAAAGTTATATAATCACATCACTGGTAAAGAAGTTGAATGTAATTAAAGCAGCCGTTTCCAACATTTGAAATTTTCATGCACTTTTGTTTAATTGTAATATAACAAAAAGATTTTCGTTAAGAGATATCAATGCAATTTTATAAATTGTTAAATCTTAATTTTTTTGGTAACTTACAAGGATGGTAGTCCAGGTGTTCCCCTTCTATCTCGTTCATTTTTAAACACGCTTTAATTCAGGTGAAAAAATACTTTTAGAAATTGAAAGCACACTCTCAAAGTTAGTCTCATTAAAACAAATTGAAAACTTTTAAAGGGTTTATCAGGCGTTTTGATCCCCGGACAAAACATCCCCATGACAAAAATATTTGCGATAAAATATTTTATGCAATTTCAAAACCTCACAACTTTCTGATAAAAGAGCACTCTCTGATTAATTCTGTGGGCAAAAAACTTTTGGAGCTAAATTAATAAGATTTCATATTTACTAATTTTTACTAAAAACGTGTTAAATTAACCCCCAATTATTTATTGAAATAGTGTTAAATTGACCCTCAAGTGTTCGTGTTAATAAATGCCAAAAGGGTCTAGGGGGTCCCCCCTAAAAATTAAAGTCATTGTTCGTTTACCCGATTTACATTCATTGACTGAATGTGCACTTCTTGACACCGCGAAGTTTTACACAAAACTAAATGTTTTAACATCAAAATTATGCTGCAAATACGATTTTCAGTTATTCTATGAGAACTTTTTGTCTGAGGATATTTTGTCGGGGATCAAAACGCATGGAACCGTTTGTATTTACATTGCAAATTGTCAAAATATGTGACAATCTTTTATCGATTATTGAAAGATTGAAATTCACCAATTTTCAATTCAAAATTAATAAGTTTGTCGAGCTTTTACTTAGCTTCGTTTAAATGAAAGAAAAAAAAATAAAGAAAAAATATTTTTTTCGGAAAACTCTTTCATAAGAACTGAAATACTCCGAAATTCCACTTTCCAATTATAATTTAAAAACAATAAAAAAAAAATTTTTTCTTTAATTTTATCGGTCTTTAATTTAAAACTAATTTCGTATAAAACCCAACATTTTTTAATGTTTTTTCAATTTTAATCCTTCTATTTTCCTGAATCAGCCTGAGAATATCAGCAGTTTTTACTTTCTTTTACTATTATATAGTAAAGGAAGTATTTTAATCGGGAAGAATTTTCGATTTCAAGCTTTCCCCGAAAATACATTTTTTGAGATTCCCTGAGTCCAAAAAAGTAACTTTTGAGCTTTTTAATTTTTTCAAACACGGCTCCAACGATTTTCTTCAAACCTTCTATAGTTCTCAGACTCATTGATGCCTACAACTTTTATTTAAAAACTTTTTCTTGGTTAAATTCAAATACGGTTCAGAACAGTTCTGTAGTTAAGGTTGGGAATTCGTATGCACATATAGGCTGTATGCCTATTGTACTGATTATATAGTTATAAATTGCTTAAAGTAAGTAAAAAAAATATATAAAAAAAACCTTTTAAGATACCACGTTTAATGTGTACTACAAATAAGAAAATAACTTTTTCCCTGGGTGGTGCTGGTAGGGCACTGCTTCCTTCTCTGGACTGTACCGAAGGTATTTTTGTTTGACTCTTCTGTTCATTATGAAGATGCACACTCTTAATAAAACCAAAATATTTTAAAACTAAAAACTTCGGGCGCATTTGGATTATAAGTTTCTCTGTTAGATCATCTTTGTTTTTATTGAGTTGTTGTTGAAATTTTCTGACGAAAAAATACGACTTAAATTCCAAGTATCTACCCAACTTTATTGTCTAAATGCTAAAGATTATTATTTATTATTAAATGAAACTAATAATTTTAGCCAAATGCGCCCGACGTTTTTAGTTTAAAAATATTTTGATTTGATTAAGAGTGTGCAACTTCGTAATGGACACAAGAGTCAAACAAAAGCACCTTCGGTACAGTCCAGAGAAGACAGCAGTACCCTACCGGCACCACCCAAGGAAAAAAGTTATTTTCTTATTTTTAGTACATTTTAAACGTGGTATCTTAAAAGGTTTTTTAAATAGTATTGTTTAACTCTTTTTAGTTTTTTATCCAATTTCAAACTTTTTGAAAATTTTATTTTAATTTATTTTATTTCACTTTTTCCAACTTATTCAATAACCTTTTCACTTTAAATACTACTTTTATTCACCTTTATTGTTAATTAACTCACCTATAAACCGTACCTAACTTTAAATTGAAACAATTAATAAATTTAAAAAATTTGTTTGTTTTGATAAAAACAATCACTATTTAAATTTTATGTTGCAACTGCAAAATATTCAATTCCGTACAAAAAATTGAAAAATTTAACGAAACTCAGATGCAATCATTGACATGGATTATTTGTTTTATTTACATCAGGTTGTGGAAATTTTGAAATCGTCAGTTATTATTGACTTTGACATATTTTTCAATTGTTGATGAATTTCATAAAATCGATTATATGGCGACTTTAATAAGTTGCTCATGCCTTAATCTGACTGACTATAAAATAAACAGTCATCTGAATTCAATTGTCAAAAGTTTAAATGTATTTATTTACAATTCCAAATAATAGTCAAAAATAAACATCAACAATTGAACAAAATAGAAATTTTTAAATTTTTGGTCAAATGTTATTATTTAACGAAAGTTTAACGAAAATTTTATACGATCATTGACATTGGATTATTTTATTCATATAAAATTAGCACTATTTAAGTAATTCTACTATAATTAAGTAGAATTGATTATTACAAGTGATAGAATATTGAATTGTTACGGTAAGCAAACAAATATAAAAAATTTCAGAGAATTTGGACGATAGGAAATGCTTCAAAAATTGATCTCAATACCATGACCCGGATAAACAAGAAAGCAAGTTAAGAAAAACGTGGTAAGAAAGTACTGTGACGCCTCGCAGCAGATATTTTAACATTGATTAACCCTTGAACCCCAAATAAAAAAAAATAAAGACGTTTTAGAGTCTCAACTCCTAAAGGTATTTTTTTATGAATTATTTAAAAATATTCGCTGTATAAAAAGGTTTCTCAAAATGAACAAAATTTGAAGAGGACACCTGAGACAATCTCCTTGCTAAATAAATATACTTTTAGTGTACATCAGAACCGGAAAAGTTGGAAACCACTGCTAATGCACGAAAGCTGTATAATCTTTCGATGTTTTCCACAATCGGTAAATGTAAATGATTTGTTTTGTTTGTATCATTGTGTTTCTTCACCATTTAGGACACACACACGATTGATTTCGGTGATTTGCGCTACGGACGTACAAATATAACAGCGTTACGACTTGTAAGTCCACAAAGCTCGGAAATACGTAATGCCGTTCACGATTGGGAACAGGGCGAATTACGGTTTGGACGTCGTATCGACATCACTCCCGATACAGTGCGGGTAAAAAACTATAAATATTACATTTTTCCATTTCAGACTATTTTTCCCTAAACGTGCCCTTTTGAAATCCCAATGGGAAAACTAAAACTGCATAAAGAGCTTAAAATCATTATCTATACAATTGATAAGAACAAATCAAAATATTTATTGAAAATATTTTTTCTAAAAGCTTTTTCGAGAGTGGGTGTTATTAATTAAATACGAGATAGGAATATACAAATCGAATAGTTTTTTTTATTTTGAGGGAAAATCGTTTAAAACAAATTAATGCAGCTGAGCGGGTAAATGAACAAAAATCAAATCAAACAAAAGTGTGGTGGAAAAACGATGAAACAACGAGGCCAATGTGTAAGGGTCACAATGATCAGTTTGGTATGCAACTGATAAAAAATAAATAATGCAATCGTATGGCAAATAAAATAATTTTCCTGGATCACAAAAGCTGTTTGTTGCATCAAGTATCATTCATATGAGTACAACACGGTTGAGTGGACATTGGACCTTCATATTTTTTTTTTTTTTTGAAACACGATTCATTGTATCGCTGTGGTTTTATACTGACAATAACAAATATTTACTGAATTATATACTCGCGTACATCCCTCAGTTAAACACACAATTCGACGTTTTTAATTTGTAAGCTCGTTAATGATTTCAATTCGATAATTGAATCAAGAGCTTCAAATATTTGCATTTTAAATTAATTTATTTCAAATACTTAAATGTTTGTTCTGCTTATGATGTGGAAAGAGTATAAAAAAATCTTCATTAATCATAGTTTTTTCTAAGATTATATCGGTTGTGTATACAGTCAAACCTGTTTTTGTGAGGTTCTCTTTTATGCGATTTCTTTTGTGTTGTTTTTGAATTTCAATAGTATTGACATTCTTTAACTGTTGTGTATATTGTTATATAATATTATATATAATATATAATTTTAAATATATTATGTATAATTATATATATTATTTTCCGTGTATTAAATAAGAAAGTCAATATGCTTTTATGTTTTTAAGTATAATTTTCAAAATAATTTAGATTACACTCACTGTTTCGTATAAATCTTCGACTTACTTTCTTAGTGTGACTTTTTCAACGCGATTTTTCTCCACCCCCAAAGTATTTTTTATTTATTTTATACTGTAAGAAAAAAAATCTAGGGAACATTCCGATAATTCAAATCTTGGTGGTTTCTTCTAAACTATAAGCGATTTGAATTTAACGAATTTCGAATTTTCCACATTTCTCTGTAATTTAACGATCAACTTATATGAACGAACGAAATGCTAGAAATTTCCCTTTTGAAAAGCGTGTTTGAGGTATCATTCCTGTTAAATGTAAGTAGACTGCTACGAGTCGTAAGATATAGCGGTTGCCACGTATTAAAATCAACCCTTTGAAAATACTACACGCTTGGAATTATTAACGATGAATGTGAATATGCATGGGCAAAGATCATGGGTGGTTTGTGTAGCCGAGGTCAACCCTTAAATATTCCAATTCCGTTTTAAATGCTTTCCCTTCTCGCATGTTTCTCCCACTTTTCATATCTTTTATTTTCAAATTGTTCAGTGTATGTATATGTGGAGTGTGATAAATTCAGATTTCTACTCGACTCTTTCATATATATATGAAAGCCATTGTTCTATGTTTAAACCGGGAAATTTTGAGCAATTAAATGAATTACAGAAAGAACGACAATTTTTTCATGAAAATTAACAATATTTAAAATTTTAGTCTTTCATTCTATTATTATAATACAAATATTTATTAAGCATAAAACTTATTCATTGGGTTCAAGACAAAACTTTTTTATTACACTCATACGTATTTATATGGATTAATAAATACTATGTAAATTGGTGTAGCTATACTAAATAATTTATACGTAAAAATGACGCTGACATTTTTTATTGGTATTTACTCATTAAAAATCAGTTCAATAAATTCTCTCTGAAAGTTTAACTTAAAATTCAATTATCTCTAATTGAAAACGGTGAAAAGCTTTCAAATTTAAAACTCTGGAAAAATGTGAAAAATTTATGCATGCCAATAACCCGCATACAAACAGATATAAATATAATATAAATCAAGGTACAGATATTTAAAGCTTTTGAATTATACTACATTTAATTTTTTTTTTTAAATTTAAAATTATAGTCTCTTCGACTGCAAGGCCATTAATTCGCGACCTCTTGGTTGGTTGATATAATGACCTTAGAGTTTGGGAGTTAGATTAGTAAGGTTATTTTTTCATTGATTTCCATCTTTGTTTGAAGCCAGAGATTTCCGGTTCCAGCATATATCCACGTGCTTGCTGAGTGTAATGGGGTGGACAACCAGAATCGGACTTTATCAAGTGGGGAACGTCAATAGGCTCTTTACAAGTCGGACAAACTGAAGCTGTTTGCCCAGAAAAATGTGTGCGTGGGTAACTCTATTAAGGCCTGTCCTAAATCTTGAAAAGGGCTACCTCCTCAACTCTTCCGAGGTCACCAAAATCAGCCATCGTTCTAACTAAAGGTTTAATTTGTCTCAGCTTGTCGAATGATAGGTCCCAACGACGTTGCCCATATTTGATAAGGGTTAGATTTTAAGTATCGTAGAGAGTCCAAGTATGTAGCGTCATCGGCTCTAATTCCGTTTGAAGCGGCTTTTTTAGCTAGTTGGTCAGCTTTTTCATTGCCATCGATGATTATGTGACTCGGTATCCACATAAAGCTTAATTAATAAAGCTCTGTGGAGAAGGATGAACTGATTTTTTGTTAACTTTGTTTAACTCGGTCATCCAATCCGTCTATTGTCCAAGCGTAGCCAGCATTTAGATCCGTCTGTGTAGACAAATTCATGACTCTTGTAATAAGTATGCTTAACTTCTCTAAATGAATGAGAAGTGGAATCGGTGTATTGGATTTTCCCATATCTTCTAAGTTATTTATAATATGGGTTTTTGTCTCAGTCCAAGATGGTATCACTGCCTCGTTCTGGTCAATTTGAGGATCGGATTGTAACGTTTGGGTGTTCTTTTTTTATTCACCGAGTAATCCTTTTGGTCAAACTCTTCGCGTCACGGGTGGTCCGATATCTTGAGATCTTTCTATAAGTTTTGCTTTTGCTCTACAACCGCATCGCTTCCACTTTGGCTGGTTGATTGGCTTGGCCCACCCACGACTGAGACAGTTTAAAAGAGCAGGCGACACCCTTAAACTCACAAAATGGCGACACTCCTCCGTCCTTAAGATCTTTCCTTGCTCCTTAGACTGTGGCAACTCCTTTGTTCTTGTAATTTAAAATAGGTTTATGTTTTTCTTAGACACTTAAACTTCAGTTCTTTAATAACATGTGTGAGAGCCTGGTCATTCGTTCACCAAATTTTCATTCAAGTCCAAAAATTCATAGTCTTTGACTTGTTGGATTTCTATACCATTCAAAGTTGTAGAGAGTGAGTCAGGAGTCTTTCTCTTTTGTCTTAAGACAATAAAGTTGTTTTTTTCGGGGGCGGGGGGGTGGGTGGGTGTAGGTGTTGAGACCATTTTTGTCTGACTTCTTGGTTTTTAAGAAGTTTTTGGAGCATTTTTTTGCCAACTTTTGATTTCCAGTTTTCAATGATATGGTCAAATCTTTAACGAACATATAATATATGGGTTTTGGACATATATTTTCATTAACTTAAGAATTTTTATTTTTTTTTTGTAAGGAAATTTTTTTTGGTTGAAAATAAAGTATTCATTATTATTTGTTATATCATCAAACAAATAAATCTCTCTAAAAAATGTACCGAATTTTGTGGGCATGTAGATTAATTTGGAAAACTCGTACGTGTAATCGTGAGAAGAGCTTTTGTTAAAAATAAGAATATAAGAAGTTAAAAAATAAGTCTGGCGTTTTGTATAAGATACATAAGATGTTACATATTATGATCGGGTTTCTATTGGATCTGAAACGTGGACATTAAAAGTAAATACAGTTCATAAAAAAAGTCTTGCCAAATGTGAACATATAGTGTAGACGGCAAAAAAGAGTCCCTTGGGCTAACAAAATCACCAATGTTGAGGTTCTTCGACGAATGCATAAAGACAGAAAATTATTCCCGATTATTGAGAAAAGAAAAACCGCCTACCTATTCAATACGACGAATACAAAATCCTACAACTGATTTCAGGAGGAAAGATAGAAGAAAAAAAGGAATAGAAAGAAAACATAGACAACTTAATTTTTGATTAAAATTGACTTATATCATTTTCAAAAACAATGGTTTGTATGTTAAATCTCAACGGTCTTTCATTGTTTCTGAAAATTCCAAACTGTTTTCTAAAAAAAAAAAAAGGTAAATTACCATATTAGTTAATAAATACACTTTTCGAGCATTATTTTTTGACATAAACACCTCCACCATATTTTGTTAAAATTGCAAACTGCAAATCAAGCCAGTATTCTAAAAGCACAAGAAAAACTCTGCGAAATTGTATATTATGTTTGTTTTAAATAATTAAAAAGTGCTTTAATGAGCAAGAATCATAAAGCTTACGTTGTACAATACGTTATAATAATGTGTATTTTATGAATGCAAAAATGAAAGATATTTACCAAAAAAAAAAAAAAATGTTTTCATATTTTACATTACAAAACACGTTTATGTGAAACTTTTCTGATAATAAATTTATTTATTTCTAGCAGATGGTTCCATTAAATACAAACTGTCATACGGACAATAAATTGTAAATTATTTACGAACAAAAAATATGAAATAAGTCAAGAGAGAACTTGGGTTTGATCTAGTTTATAATAATTCATTTAAATATTTGCAATTTTCTTAAAGGCTTATGTTTATATACCATATAAAAAAAATTTTCACTAACCAAATTCATTTTATTTTTTACATGTTTAAAGATACGAGCTTTAGATTTCATTTTTATAAGATAATAAATTTTACTGTCATACGTTATATATTTGATTTTTTTTTCGTGTAAATAACGAAGGAAAAAACCTTTTTTTAATAATACCTTAAACGTACGAGTCGTTTGTGAAAAGGTAACGTTAATGGTCACAAAAATCTCAGTAAAATGTGTAAATGTTTTTTTTTTAATTTTTCCTCGTTATATTATATAATACAAAAAATTTACCCTCACCTGCGACCTGAGTTACATTTAAAAAAAATACAATTTTCATAAATTTTTTCTCGAGCACAAACCTGACGTGACTTTTATGAATCCTAATTAGAAAAGCATTTAATTTAATTTCTTTCAACTCGTTTAATTTTTCCAACATAAACATTTTATGTTTTACATGTTTACAGCCACGTGTTTCCTTGTTGAAAATAAAGTATAAATCGTTTATAACGACACCGGATATAATGAACAACCGGTTGTAACGTACAAAACCTTCGGGTCCCGTGATATGTCTTAGATAAAATACATAGGAAACCGTTTATACTGTACAATTTTATAATAATTAAATTTAAAAACGTTCGAAAAACAATAATGGACATTTTCAAATGTCCAAAAAATAATAATTAAAATTCTTACCAACAAATGATTTTTAAAATATGGCATATACATTTAAGTCTGAGTTGAGTTTTTGGGAAACGAAACAATGCCTCGTAAGTCATTTTCCATTGAGGAAAAATTTGGAAAATTTCGCGAGTTGAATCGGGAGATTTTGTGAATGATCTTGAGGGTGAAATAGGAACATCTCGTTCCACTATATTGGGAATTGTAAAAACTAAAGAAAAAATAAACTAGCAGTTGAACACGTGCCATAAAAAGTTTCCCATCCAAAATAATTTTTAAATTATTTTCCCTTGATATAATAAATACATACGTATACATTTAATACATACACATTACACAATTACTCGTACTTATATGTTTCAAGATGTATGTATGCATTGGACGTTATGTTCAGTTATAACGAATTGTTCACTTTAAGCGATACATATCGGTTATAGTGAATATCGCTTATAACGAACGAAATGTAACGGTCCACTGAAGTTCGTTATAAACGATTTCTACTGTATTCTCATATCTTTCGACTTTTTTTTTCAGACTGAAACTGCATTGACTTATGACGCCGTGAATATCTTTGCAAAAGCTCTAAATGATATTAATAGTGCTGATCGAGTCAATATCGAGTCGGTGGCTTGCGGTGCCAACTCCACGGCCTGGACACACGGATTTCGCCTCTATTCTTATATGAAATTGGTCAGTTGATTTATTTCATTTCACTTAAAACACACAGAGAAAAAAGTGGTTTCAAGAGCCAATGCAACGTGAGCTTTTTGATACTTGTCTGTAGATCACAATGGATGGCCTCACGGGACCGATTCAGTTCGACGACCAGGGACGACGCATTAATTTCATGTTGGAAATCGTGGAACTGTCCAAAAATGGATTTAATAAAATTGGAACGTGGGATCAAATCAATCACATCAACTATACACGTTCATTTGGGGAAGTTTACTCGCAGATTGTTGAAGGTCTTCACAACAAAACATTTCGGTAATTTTTACCTTTTAACAATTAACATTTTAACTCTTGTTTAATGCTTGTTAAAACCCAGAACTACAAGCTCAACATTTCAAAAAACCCTGATATAAAAGATATATTTAAAAGACATTAAACCATATTTTTACGGTTTGACATCAGAAGAAGTTTTTTCAAGTTATATTAACGGTTCAGAAATTTAATTGTGGATACACCAAATACTTTTTGGTGTCTTAGATGCATGTATAAAATTTTTGATAGTCATCTCTAAAATATTTTCAAACTTCTTCTTAAAAATCTTATTTTTAGTTGTTAAAAGTATTTTTTACATCTTATTATTTTCTATTTTAACCCTTTATAAGTGAGGAACAGGAACCAATTTCGTCTTCGTACTAAAACTAGAAAGTTGGTGACTCTTCAAAAATCTTCTTTTGAAAAATTTAAACCAATTTTTAAATAATTCTTAAAAATCTTTTTTTTTTTTACAGAGTGGTTTCTCGTTTGGGAGCTCCATACTTGATGCACGTTGAAAATCATGAGCAGTTCACTGGAAACGCTCGATTTGAAGGATACACAATCGATTTGATCGATGAAATATCGAAAATGTACGGATTCAAATACACGTTCGAATTGACCCCCGATGGACGCTACGGTAGCTACAACAAAGAAACAAAAACTTGGGATGGCCTAATCAAACAACTTTTAGATCGGGTATATAATTTTCTTGTTTTCATTTAAAAAAATTAATTCGGTTTTTTCACATAGCAAGCAGATTTAGCGATTTGCGATTTGACCATCACATACGATCGACGTACAGCCGTTGATTTCACCATGCCGTTTATGACTTTAGGTTGGTTATTAAAACCATGGTACATTTGTTAGAACTCATTTGATATAAACTTTGTAGGAATCAGTATTTTATATAGTAAGCCCGTGAAAGAGCCACCCGATCTTTTCAAGTTTATGTCGCCTCTTTCTGTGGACGTCTGGATATATATGGCCACTGCTATTCTAGGAGTCACGCTATTTCTCTATATGATCGCAAGGTAAAATAAAAAGAAATTATGTTATTAAATTGAATAACCAATGCTAATTTTTACGAAAGCTTATGAAAAATTAAACTAACGTTAAAAGAAAGAACGGAAAAGTAAAATTATAAATTAGCCTTCAAGATCCTCAAAAGGCTGTTAAAAAGAACTTTTCGCAGAAAATGTTTTTAAAGCACAAAACATCGACATCTTTGCTGAGAGTATCTGAATTTTATTGATTGGTTAATTGATTCCCTACCTTCACAACGAAATTAAAAAATTAATCTTTCTTGCCAGAAAAAGGTGTTAGATACTTTCAGACTTTAGATCTAAATTAAGTCTATCAAAATCTTTAAAACTACTATTCTTGGAAGAGATATTAGCTATCTTACAGGTTCATTACAATTTTAAATATAACATTTCCCTTTAGACTTGAAAATTTTTCATTTCAAATATCATTTATAACCGTTCAGCTATTTAAGTAGAATAAATTTGTAGCTATCCTACAGAAACCGTGCCTTTTTTTAGGATAAATGGTGTTCATTATGTTAAGATCTGAGGTATCTTTAACAAAAATTCATTGAATTTAGTTAGTAATTGTTAATTATTTAAAATTTGGTATATTATTTTAAACCGTTTATTTCTAATTAACATCTTCGACAATAAAGAAATTAAAACATTTGTAAAAAATTTCATTAATAACTTTATCGGGTGTTAATTGAAATTCATATTTATTTTGCAGTATACTTTGTCAATTTTTTAATTTAAACTGTATAGAGATTTTTTTTAGTTACTGTGTAAAATTGGTCAGGCCTTCTTGAGGAAAATGCGTTAAAATGCTTTTTCACGAACCTTAACAAAATATACCGAAAATACTACGAAAATTGGTACGAAAAACGGCCCTGAAGGAACCAATTGTTATGTTATCTTATGTAGGGTAACCAACCGTACTATTTTAAAAGTAGATGTACCTTACATATCTAATTGGTGTAGAGTTTTTTTTCCAAATAAGGACCAACATAACATATTTATATTTATAAGAAAAAGATAGCAATTAAACAGCCACTACGTACGACAAACAATATACAGGCGCTTTGCCAACGCTTTTTTAATCTGTGATATATTTAAATTTTTCATTTTTATGATATGTTGTAAAGGGTAATTTTGATTTAGGTACATGAAATGCACAACGTATCTAATGTATTTAATTGGATAATGAATAATACTGTATTGTTTAAAATAGCTTGGTAAATAACCAATTATTTTGTTGTAATATGTAAAAGATAAAAATGGTTCCTGTGGGTTATCCTTAGGAGATAGACATATACCATCGCGGACTTTTTTATCAATCTTTTTAAGATACACAGTTTTGCTGCATATAAGTTTGATCTATCTCGTAAGGTTTAGCCAGTGTTTGCAATATAAGTGCACAAAAATATGTTTGTTATGACATCACATTACAAATCTT
The DNA here is from genome assembly GCA_958496155.1 of Sisyra nigra. Classification (NCBI taxonomy): domain Eukaryota; kingdom Metazoa; phylum Arthropoda; class Insecta; order Neuroptera; family Sisyridae; genus Sisyra; species Sisyra nigra. Next base: position 49,353,724 of record OY292316.1, read on the forward strand.
TGAATTTTCCGACTTTTCTCTACTATAATATGCATGTATTATACTAGAAAACCTTCCTCTTGAATCACTCTATCTATTACTGAAAACTGCATTCAAATCCGATTTGTAGTTTAAAAGATCTAAGGGAACAGACTGCGGGAGCAACTTTGATTTATACTATGTAAAGAAGACCAACGAAATTTTTTCCAAAATTTTATACGATGGTTTGTGATAGGATAGAAGATAGAGGGATATAAAAAGTGCAATTTGTGCAATGCTTGTAATGGGTGATTTTTAAAAGTTTTTGGATTTGATTTAGAAAGAAAAAAAACACAAAAATTAGAGAAATGTATGAACTCTTTATTTAGGTCAATAGAACGATCTATGTAATTCAATGTTTAAAGATGATTTCATGTAAATGTTGACCGCGACTATGCCTCAAATGGTCCATACGCTGGTAAATGGTTCATAAGAAATTGAGATTTTTTTTATCTTTCTATCAGTTGCAAAGAATTTCTTCCCAATTTCTTACTGAAATATTAAAAAAGGACAATTATTATATGAACACTATTAAATAATAAATGATATTGATATATGACATGCTTATTCAGAGAAAATATAATTACGTTTTGAAATCTATATATTATATTAATACGTGAAGCAAAAATTTGTAGTACCTTTTTACCGAATATTACACGAACGGAGAAGTATGAAATTTGACACAATTGAAGTTTATATGGGGAACTTGCGAATTTAGATAATATTTTTTTATAATAATGCTTCAAATACCTTAAATTAATGAAAAAAGACGGCACACACACTACCATCCGTTTGACACACACAGACACACATACACACAAATATGTAGATTTTTAAATCTCAGTTGTTCAGTTTGACCACAGACTTCAACCATATTCCAAATGTCATTATTAAAACAAAATATTGTGAGAGGAATTTAAATTTTGAAATTATAATTATTGAAATTGAAGGAAACAAATTTAACCGATTATTTGATTATTGAGTAATATTATTAAATTTGTATATCTTTACATAATATACTATAATATACTATATATATATATGTTTATTTATTACAATATTTCAACGATATTTCGCAGAAAGGAATCTATCCTCCGTTGATTGAGCTTAATTCAAAGTCTTAAACAAGACTTATGCAGTCTATTTCCAATTTTTTATCTTCGGCTTTTAAATGAAAAAATCTAAACATAAAGGTACTTTTGTTTTTTACTTTTGAACATAGGAAACTCACTTAAAATTACTTCTGATTTTTCAGTCATATTTTTTTTGTTTGTCTAAAAATATATCAGAATACAGTAATTTGAATTGACTTACAACATTATAAAAAAAAAAAAATATTTGCTGCGTGGCGTCACAGTACTTTCTTGTATTTTCATTTATGAAACTTGCTGTTGGTTAAAAGAAATATATAAGCACCTTATAACTATACATAGCAGAACTATATGCATATACAAGTGTACAACATAATATATGTATTTATGAATTCCCAACTTTCACCCCAGAACCGTCCTTAATCGAATTTTCCCAGGGAAAAGTTTCAAATAAAAGTTGTAGCCATTAATAAGTCTAAGAACTATCGTAAATTTAAAGTAAATCTTTGCAGCCGTTTTCAAAAAAAATTGAAAAAGCTCAAAAACTCCGAGAATAAAGTGGAGCTTTCGGTTAACCGATTTCAACCAAAAGCTTCACGGCAAAACAAGATATAATATGAAGGAAAATTTCCAAGTTTGGTGAAATTCGTAAAAGCGTTCGATACGATATGGCTGTCACACACAGACATGTTTCTAAAAACTACTTTTTTGGACTCAGGGGACCTCAAAACATGTATGATATGAACGAATTGATATTTAGTTTTGAAATTTGTAGAGAATATTCTGAAATAATTTTGTAAAAAATTTATGGAAGAAAAAAAAATAAATATTTTGAAACCTCTACACCTATTTCCTTCCTTAACTAAAAGTAAATATTTTCACTCATTATATGATGCACTTTCTTTAAATGAACCTTGAAGAAAAAATTAGTAAAGAAATTATTTTCCAAACATTCGCAAATGTAATTCATTATCTGCTGTAGTTAGCTTAGTAGCTAAAGTTTTTGAGGCAGTTACAAGTGAAGTGTACCCTTAGGTATGTAAAAATTGTAACGAATTATGGTCGAATTTCGACCACTGGGCGACCTCTAGTTTTAATAGCTTTTGTAAATATAATAAAACAGAGATTCGAATACATATGAAGAATGTATTGTGCAATAAATTTAATTTATGGTGGTTTTAAGTATATCATAATGTCTTATAAGCAAAAGCAAACTAAAGCTCTGTTTGTTGATATTAATCTTATTTTAATTAAGTTACCACATACACGTTTATTAGGGTATTACAAGTGTATTAAAGTTACTAGTCATTTTCATTAAGTCTTTCATAGTAATAATGTTTAAAATTTGTATTTACAGATTGTGTCCAGGAGATTGGGAAAATCCACATCCGTGCAATCCACAGCCGGAAGAACTTGAGAACAATTGGTGCGTGAAGAATTGCGTTTGGCTGACGTTGGGTAGCGTTATGGGGCAGGGTTGTGATATTTTACCCAAGTATAATAAACACGTATATCGGTGATATTTTTGAGATGATTTTGACGAATTTTCTCTTTTTATTTATCTAGAGGTTCATCAACAAGAATTGCCACCGGCGTGTGGTGGTTTTTCTCATTGATTATGGTCGCCTCGTACACGGCCAATTTAGCCGCGTTTCTCACTAACGAACGAATGGACGCGACAATTACAAACGTCGAGGACTTGGCCAAACAGTCCAAGATCAAATATGGAGCCGTCAAGGGTGGCTCGACGGCGGCATTTTTCAAAGTAATCGCCACACTAATCAAAAGCTGATAAATAATAGTTGCACAATGCACACAGCGACTGACTTCTTTTTTTTTTCTTTCTGTTTTGTTGCATTTGTAAGGATTCGAATTTTTCAACGTATCAGAAAATGTGGACGGTGATGGAGTCGACACGTCCCAGTGTGTTTCCAAAAAATAACGACGAGGGTGTCGATCGGGTGAAGAAAGGACGGCGGGATTATGCCTTTTTCATGGAATCAACATCAATCGAATACGTGATCGAACGTAATTGCGATCTCACACAAATTGGTGGCTTATTGGACTCGAAAGGTTATGGAATTGCAATGCCCGTCAGTAAGTCGATTAACTTTTTATTTCTTCTCAATCGCAATTTTTCACTTCACGTCTATATTAGAGAAAAGCGCTTGAATTAAACCGTATCAAACGCAAATGGGTTATTTAAAAAAGTTTAACGTCATATTTCTCTTTTATTTAATGGGGTTTAAACCTTATAAAGTGATTTTCACATACTGAGTGCAATACAAAATAAATTATATGGGTAGTTAATATTTTATTTCGTCTCTGTATTTCTAATACAATATTGATATCTTACCCATTTTCTTACACTTATTTTTCACAATCAATTGGTAATTGGAAAGTGTATGTAGAAAATTTAAAAATCAAATTTTTCTTTGATTTCCCTTAAAATAGTTTATAGTAAAAGATTTTGTAAACAAGGGTGTTGTGTGGTTTATATGTACGTAGAAAATCTACCCCTTATTCCTACGCACCCCGCTTATATTTTTAAATTGGAGATCGTTTTGGTGCTATACAAATTTAATTGAATTTAGGGCTTTAGTTGTTTGAGAAATATTTGAAGAAAATCTGTTCTTTAAATTGCTTTTCAAAAGACACTTGAAACAACACTTTTTCAGTAATTTACCGATGGAAAATCAATTTTCAAGAAAAAATAACCTAAATTAAAATCCCTCTTCTAAAATGTGTTCCAGATCAAATTTTGATATAAAAAAAATCTCGTTAATCCTACTCTATTCTTAGATTTTTTTTCTTTTTACTTTTTATAGTAACAATGTGACACCCGGTGTGTCACACTTTTTTTAACAATTATTGACTAAATTAAGGTGTTAAAAAGGAATATTCAAAGTCAAAAGTCGAAAAAATTAATTCACCTTAGAGTCACGGCTTTCGATGTTAAAAAAGTTGCAGAAATTTTTACATTTATACCCTGAAGAACCAATAAAAATTAAGTAAAATTTTTTGATACTAAGGTTTTGATAAAGCAGCAACGTGGCCACACGGTGTGTCACATTATTTTTTCCTATTATTTACAAAAAAAAAAAAAAAAATTGTGAAATAGCTGATCTTTGTTGAAAACAAAACTCTCGATATTCGAGGATTCCGGTCAAATATTAAAAAAAAATTGCTTGTCTGTAAAGTCAGTTTACGGACGATAATTTTACGTGATAACGTCATAAAGAACACTTAATTGATGAAAAATTGCGTACTTTTATGAATTGAATTATTATCAATGAATTATCATTACTTTGTATAATAAAAAGGAGTTAATTGAAAATTAACAATTGTTTCAAAATGAAATCAGACTGAAAATTATGAAGGAAAAAATTAATTAAATCTTATTTAGTAAATTGTAAAAGAAAAACACAAAACACGTTGTCTTAGGTAAGGGCACCAACTATCGATATATCAAAATATCGATAGTTGATATTTATTTCCGATATATTAAATTCGATATTTTTTTTAAGAGCTTTATTATATTTTAAAATAATTATAATTTATTCCACTTATAGTTATTGACAATTTTTCAAATAATCGCGTTTTGATATGAAAATATCGATATATCGAAGTATCGATATTGGTTGTAAATATCGATAACGATATATATCGATATATTTTATAAATTTGCCCATCCCTACGTTGCCTAGGATTTAACAATAATATCGTGCCTCTCTATCACTTGTATCGCGTTCTCGCTTGCACGCACAGGTTCAAATCTAAGTAACGTGACAAAATAGCCGAACTTTTTCAGACTTGTTGTCGTAGTTCATCAATTTATAAAACGTTATCACGTCAAAAAATAATGTCAACTCTTCCCCCCCCTTTCATAGGGTTGATATGTTACTTGCTCCCTTACTTCATTTTTTTTAATTTATTGTTCTGTCCGGTTCAGCAATAGTAGACCAGTGCTTTTAGCCTCTGAAAATGGTAAAAAGTGAAAAAAATTATAATAGGATGAAACGCATTCGAAAAGGATGAGAATATTACAAAAATGAAAGGAAAAATAAGTTACGGTCGATCTGAGGTGGGGAAGTGAAAAAAGGGGGGTAAAGGTAGAAACGGTTTATCTCGATTTCCGACAAAACTACAAGTCTTATGGAAAAAATTAAATAGCGAAGTTGTAGATAATAAGTCGATCTACAACTTTTGTACTAACTTTTTTTTCACATAACCTCAAAATTTATGTGAAAAATTGTATATAATACAATTGTACAAATACAACTTTGAACAATTTATTATACACTTCAATTATTGCATTTTCTGAGAACATTTAACATTGCAATGTATATATTTTTTGCACCATCAGAAAGTAGAGGTTTCAACAAACAAAAAGCTCACCGACTTTTTAAAAAATTAGATGTTTTTACGTGAGAATTGAAAATTAGGGTGCTTTTCCGATATTAAGTCATTATAAGGTGAAAAAAATTAATATTTTTGATAAAAAAAATACAGTGTGTTAAGAATATTAAAAGATAAGTTTTCTCCAAATTTAGTGTTGAATTTTTTTTTTGTAAAACCAAAAACTTAGTTTTTTTATTTTTTTACATAAATTTTGAGGTTACGTGAAAAAAGTGTTAGCTTAAAAGTTGTTGATCGACTTATTATCTACAATTTTGCTAATAAAATTTTTTTCATAGGACTTGTAGTTTTGTCGGAAATTGAGGTAAACCGTTTCTACCCTTACCCCCTCCCTTTTTTTTCCACTTCCCCACCTCAGATCAACCGTAACTTATTTTTCCTTTCATTAATGTTATATTCTCTTCCTTTTCTTATGAGTTTCATCTGACAATAACTTTTTTCTGTTAAAAAATTATGTACCCTTTCTATAGTCCGCTATTCACAGACTTATTCGTTTAGTTCTCTTTATGTCCACAATGTGGAAGTAAAACCCTTACAATACGCTATCATTTATATTTCCCTGGGTAGCACAACTCTTTAAATAAGAGCAATTTTAATTGTCCTGTTGAACAAACTGCTTATAGTATACATTTAGTATTATTTTTATTTAATATTTTTATTATCTTAGTATAGCACATTCTACTCTAAGGGAGGATTTCCTATTCATGATTGGATAAAGCTTGGTTAGTTTAGCGTGTACAACTGTTATAGCTATCACTGGTGTATCATCGGCATAGATAAACTGTTTTTCTTTAAAAATTAGTTACTTTTATAACAGTTATTAGAATAAGAATTTTTGAAATTGAGTGAGTAGTCTTGGAGATCACTCTCAAAAAACAAATATTAAAATCTATGTTAATTCTAAATGTTTTTGTCTATTTTTATGAAAAAATTGTTCTCTAGCAATGGCAGATTTAGCACAAGCTTTGGGTAGTTCAACCTCTACCTTCTGGGAAATGTTAGGCACTCTGTTGACTCTTGCTTATAATTCACACATGCGCAAAAGTATGTGATTTTTAGATCTTTTCTCAGAACTACGAACCCTAACAAATGTATAATCAGGATACATTCAACCCTCAATGTTTGCTTGAATCCAACCCTTTTCTTAATAAGTTAGCTTAAGCCTCTCATAAGAACTAATTTGTATAGTTGAAGGGCTTGGTGCAAGAACCCAGCAAGTCCAAATTTTTCAATTTGTTACAATATTACTCTTTCGATTGGTCCGAATGATGTTACATTTTGCTCTGTTTCTTGGACCAACCGAAAGATTAATATTGTACCAAGGAAAATATGCTATATAAACAAAATTGAAAAATTTGGACTTACCGGGTTCTTGCACCAAGCCCTTCAATTTTCTTAAAGTTTGTTTTAAATTCTCTTTATAAACTTAAATTCTCTTGTTCATTAAAAAACGAATCAGCTATCGCCAAAAAGTTAATGAATATCAAATATTTCTTATCCCACTTGGAAAGTTTAAAAGATTGAATAAAGTTCTTATTTTCTTTATAATACAATCAATTTTTAATAACTTAAATTTTTTTCTTACCGATTTAAAATCTTAAAATCTCTAAAAATATTTATTTTACTTTATATTATGATACATACTTTTGGGCGTATAGGCAACTTCTTGACATTAATGTAATTTTGTTTGTCTACAAATGAAAATTCTATACAAGTTTTCTTTTTTTTTGTATACTATAATCAAAAAGTTGAGAAAAATTATTTGCTGTTTTTTTTTATATCAAAAAAAAATTGGTTTAGATGAAAAAAAAAGAAATACCTTCCCGATATAAACTTACATATACATAAGTATAACGAGAGATTTCGTTGTGTTTATACCTATAGAGACATGTTGTGTTTGTTTATGAAGGTATTTTTCGGTGATTTGAATCTGACCCAGTCTTTGCTCAAGTGGAAGTGGTCTGATGATGATGATACACCTCCCAAAATGTCGGTTTGTTTCTTTGGTCGCTCACGTCACATTTTTATATATGCAAGGAATGCTTTGTTTTGCCGCACGAACACCCTAAATATTCATATAATAAATTATTGCCTTTTAATGGCTTATCATATATATATATATATATATACGCTTTTCTCTTCTTCTCCTCTTTGTTTTTGTTGACGTAAATAAATATATAGAAACACATACAAACGTATTCATCTATAACTGAAACTCATTTAATATTAACATATTGTTGAAATCATCACATGAAAAACCCGAAATTAAGCCGCGACCAGATGAGATAATATTTCAATTTCACCAAAATTTGTTTCCTTGCTGTGACGTGAATGAAAATACCAATTGGAAATTGTTAGATTTGTCTAGGTATAACGTGTGTGTGTGTGTGTGTGTGTGTGTGTGTCAATGGGGACCGTCGTTAAATCTTAGTTTCGGAACCAAAATGGGAAAAGCGACAAAGTCGAAATCGAACGCAACTCTCGCGTGACAAATGGGCTAAAGGATCGTGTAAAATAGGCGACAACAAGAATTATTGCTCACACGAAATCGATGTGGGCAGATCAGACATTCGCCAAAGTAATATAAATGAGGCGACACTAACTAGAAATACGAAAGAATGTATATATACATATATGTAACTACGAGAAATGCGAAGGTGGACGTTTTGGACATTTCTTCGTCTGAACTATTTCAATGAATTTATTCTATAAATATTTATTTTTGCACTATTTTATTTTATATAAAAACCAGGTGTATAAAAAATTGGGATTTTAAATAAAAATTTCGTCTTTTGGTCACTTTTATCACTATTTTTTCGTGTATTAGTCATGAAATTCAAATCAAAAAATACACCTCGAATCAAATTACTTTTTAAAAAAAGTGTTTCAAAAGCTCATTTTTAAAAATAAGACTTAAATAATAAAAAAAAATTTCGTTGAAATGTATGTATACGTAAGTGGATAATAAATACAATGTTTGTAGTAGTCTAATGCATAGGATAGTAAGTAAAGTAAAGCAATTTTCTTGAAACGCCAGCAATTTCCATAAAAATTAATAAGAAATAATATAATGTAAATGCATGTAGCTTCGTTTCAATCTCCTTGTACAAGAAGAAAGCTTTCGTTTCGACAAAACTTATTGCCTTCACCATTTACGTGAATAGAACTTTTTTGCTACTATTTACATAAATATATAAGTCATTTTTTAACAAAAGAATAATTATTAAGAGATAATTTATGAGACATTATTCATAAGGTTTTTTTAAATTGTACTATTTTATTACTTATACAAAGTTAATGCAAATCAAATACAATACTGAGTAGTTCCATAGTTGATCGATATCTATACAAATTCCAACTTAATAGAAAAACTGCGCAGTTAATTGTGCTAAAAACATGTATAATAGAAAAACTAAAAATCTATGACACGTCCCAAAGTTCTTTCAGTTTTTCTTCCCATTTCAATCACTTTCGTCAGTTCTATCATGTTGCGAAAGGTTATACAGCGACATGAGTTGAAGAAGGTTTTATATTTGCCAAAAAGAGTCTTGAAGGATTAAAACCGATTATTTTGTTTCAAATATATACTACACTAGCACTGAGTAACATCGACTATAGTCTTTGATAATTTTTATTGCTTTTCCGTGCTTATGAGCGATCAATGAATCCCAAACCCAAGAAAAATGTTGGTTTTCCTTTGAGATTCGACTCTAGGACCGCTGTTATAAAGGGTGACAATATCACCTAGTTACCACACCACTAAATAACCTCAAACTGTAGTTTACCTTAAGAAAATTCGTAATTTTTCAGGATCAAAAATTTCCAGGATAAAATTTATTGAAGTCTTTTTCAATTTTTATACTAATCTATTCTTAGATATCATGTTGACTTGTTATGTAGATTCTAACGTGTAACGATCAAAAACCACTTGCTTACTTATTATTGTCCTGCAGGAACCATACATTTTCCAATACTAAGCTAGTCCAGGAGATCACTTTTAAGACGATTGAACAAATTTTAATGAAAATGACTGAATCCTATAGGACAACAATAAACAAAAAAAAGATTTTTTGATAATCATATAGCAAAAACGAAGTAGTAAACAGGTAGCTATAAATAATGGCAGATTGAGGTTTGATGCCATCCTAGACCCTATCCTAAGAGACGCTCTTCGTAATTATGTAAAAGTAATTGTTAAAATTATGCATTGTCTTGTAGAATATAATAGCATCTTTTTTTAGGTGGCTTAATGAATTTCAATGAACTTATTAGGGACTACGGTTTAAATCACAAGTCTATTACATTTTACACTTTTAGGACCCCGATTAGTTGATAGTTTTCCAAAGAAAGAACCTAATGTTTAACTAGCAAATGAAATTATCATCTTTTGGTTTCTAGGTTTAGTGTTGCTTGTGGAGCTAACATAGATTTTACCTGTTTTATGTGCACACGGAGCTTATTGACCAAGAGGTTAATATCTTGTTTCAATCTCAACTTACTGTCCAGATGTAAAGCTAGGTACTGAACCGAGTATTTAGACTGTTCCGTTTGGATGTAGTTGTCCTCTGTACGGTTTTTTTTATTATGAATGATACAACTATAGATTACCTAGATACGGGCTATGCTGGATGCTGGAGTGTCGGCAACTCCTGGTAGACCTAACAAAACACAACCGAGTCAAACTTGGTTGGCTGCCGGGGCATAAGAGAGTTGATGGAAATGAAGAAGCTGATGCTTGCGCAAGGGGCGGTTCGATGGTACCCCTCGTGGACCTTGAGCCTCGAGTGCGGATTACCAAATCTGCTGTCAAAAGAGCAATAAAAAGGTCAGCTGAAACGGGAGCAAAACAAACACTGGCTAGAAATTTCTTATCAGAAGCTCAGTTAGAGAATGATGAGGAAAATCTGCCCCACGCTCAGCGCCTAGGTATTACGACAAGGAAGGAACTCAGGATAGTAACAGGACTGATAACCGGACACTGTAGAATGAAAAAGCGTCTGTAGACTATTGGGTTGTCTTAATAGGACCCCAACTGCAGACTGTGTGTGGGGGGGGGAGAAAACGCGTCCCATGTAATTTTTGACTGCAAAGCTCTCATACAGTGGCGACACCTGTATAGGATAAATGACTCCCAAACAGGCACCAATCGCGCAAAAAGCTTGATACAGGGACTGCTTCTGCTAGGCAGAATGCTGAATCTGGAATAAGCAAGAATTCTTGTACAACAGGGATACATGAGCAGAACAGGAGTACAATAAGCCTAAGGATGCAGTGCGGGGGGGAACGAACCTTAATCTGTTTTTTTGCTGACACGAAAAATAAACTGTAGATTTAAGGGGGTTCATACTGACTCGCCACTTTTTGCGTTAGTGCTCCATTTCATTTAGGACCACCTGTAGTCTAATATTGGCAAGCTGGTGAGTTTTATTCTTCACTAGATATATCATGTCATCAGCATATTGATCTGTAGTGAAGTGCTATGCCTACGGTATGTCATATGCGTATATTTTTTTTATAGAGGTACGAAAAACAAATCTTCCAAAGACACCGCCATCATTAATACTCCGCCGCCCATCTTACGGCTGATAACGATGGACGGTAGTGTGAAGATTTTATCCCACCAAAAAAAAACACTCCTCTCCCCTCTCCCCGCAGATGGTACGGGGAGGACTGGATTGGAACGGCGTTAGCATTACTTCAATCCAGTCCGTCCTGCGTCTCACGACGCCTACTCCTGGCTACTGGTCCCTTTCTGCGATTTTATCCTTCAGAAGGTGCTGTGCATAAGCTGCAACAGCTGACCAGTTTTCCTCTCGTTCGAGCATATAGGTCACCAGGCTCGAGGGGTAGAGCTTAACGCCTATAGTTTCTTTGGTGCTGCTTCTGTAATTATTCTACCGAACACACTCAAAGAACGTGTGTTCAGCGTCGTCGATTTTGTCAGGGCAGTACTTGTCGGCTTAACGTGCAGTCCCATCCTAAACAAATAGGCGTTGAACTGTCCATGTCCTGTCAGCAGCTGGGTTAGGAAGAAGTCCGTGTTTCCGAGAGAGCCAGACGCTGATATTTGGAATCAGCCGTTCCGTCCATCTGCCAGTCTCCCCCGTCGTCCATTGGTTCTGCCACTCTTGTAGCATTTCCTTCTTTATTCTTGTTGTTGCCTCTTTGGAGTTGTCACCCTTCAACTTAGCGTCATAAAGTTTGGCCCTCTCGAACGCAAGTAAGTCGATAGGTGCGGCTCCCGCTATGACCAATACGGCTGCTTCAGAAACCGTGCGGTAGGCACAGGCTAACCTGAGAGCGCCCCGCCGCTGCACCGCTGCTATTTTATGCCGGTATGTCTTCTGCTTAAAGATGTCAGCCCATATCTCTGCTCCGTAAAGCAGTATAGAGTGCACTACCTCAAGCAGGACTCGTCTTTTTTTGATTCGTGGTCCCATAGAATTGGCCAGGATCTTTGATAGGTTGGATACGGTCTTACTGGCTTTCTTGCATGCACTATCGAGGTGTTCGCGGTAGGATAGTCATATGCGTATATTAGGTATAGGTAGGCCCAAAAACACTACCTTGAGATACTCCTCAAGGTAGACCTCAAAATAACACTTAGGAATCAAAGTAATGTTTTAAAGGAAAAGAATTAAGAAAATACGTAGATAGTTTTTGTGGAAGTTTTATCTTTGTAAAATGGTGTGAAGATATCTTGAAGCTTGATATACTACAGGAAATAGTTTTATTCTGGAAAAGTGTCTGGTTTCTGTAGAAAAAGAGTAATTTTTCATGTTAACATAGTTAAAAGAATCGTAACAAAATTTATTGTAGGCTTATCTTAAGTTTTTAAATAACATTTTTACATTATTCCTCGAAACTTAAAGCTTGAGTAGAATAAATTGACTTGTGTCACTTTCAAAAAAAGGACTTATAATGTGTGGAAATACTATGAATTTTAATAATGGCTAAAGAAAAATTACTACTTTGCCATCCGATAGCATTCCTTATCAAACAAGTTAATACAATCGTTGTACAAAATTATTGATTAATTTATACCAAAAAAGTGTAAAGGTACACGGAAAAAATGTGTTGTAGTTTTAACAACATTCCTTGTTAATTTTACTACATTAACTAGTATTATATAGAATGACACCACGTGTGGTAACGTTTACCAGTCAAGTGTAATTAAAAAACTGTAGTATTATTTACAACACGAACTAGTAAAAATGTAGTTGAATTTTTGACACTTGCATTTATTTGTCAAAATTATTGGTTATGTTGTACGCGCCGCATGCGCAAACGCCAAAATGTGTTAATTATACAACACTCAGCAGTTGTAACAGCTACATATATATGTACTACACTATGGTAGTTAAAAATACTATACGTTAGAGCTGAATACATCAAAGTGTGTTATCTAATGTTACGTTTGTGGTTATAGTGAACACAAAGTGCAGTAAAAATATTACTAGTTTAGTGTTGTAAATCTTACACCACTATTTTTTTCCGTGTACTTATAATGATTAAAATTCATTTAATTTTTAACACACAAAAAAAAACTTTTTATAAAATTCATTTTTATATGAAAACTTTGTGATTTTGGTATCAACAAAAGCTTCACCGGTTGAGTCATCAGATGGTGCAACGATAGATTAACTGACTCATACCAATTTATTTCCAAAAAAATGTGACTGGAGAGTTAATTTTCCTTATCGGAAATATCAAATATAACAAAAGTCGGCTGTCGACTTTAATCTTTCCTCCACGAAAACTTATAAAAAAAAAATTCAGGTACCATTCTTAATCTAAAATCTTGATAAATCCAAAAACTACCACCCGGTCAGAATCGGTCAAACCAAGTCAATTTGAAAAATTAAACCAAACTCCACATTACAAAAGCTTGTACAGATGCGTCTTTTCTCTCCTCTAAAAACGTTGATGGTAGGTACGATAGCGAATTTCCACGAAAAAAAATACCAAACAACAAGCATTAAATTAATTAAATATTTATTCGGTGAAAGATCTAAAGGGAGGTGCGACACACATACCTATATATATACCTACATATTATACATACAAGGAATTTAACGAAGAAATAGAGTTTGGCTCTTAAAAATTTTCTGTTTGAAGAAGACGACACGAAGGCGAAGCCAAAAAAATAAGAAATTGATTTCTTTACAAGATAATAAAGTTACATTGTCTGGGGCTGGTACAAAGCCGGTCGCTCTTTGTGTCCTTTTGCGCTCACCAAATCCATCAATTCCTGGACATCCCGCTCTAATCGGCTAGGTTTTGTGTTGTGTTGATGATGATACAAAGAAAAGCCACACAACGACACACCCAAAACAAACAAAATAAACGAGAGCCTCCTCCACCATCGAGAACAGTAAGATGTTTAGATAAATGTTGATTGTATCTGAGATATGGCGATGCACAAATACACGTATTGTATACATATATATATATATATATATACAGTGTGCATAAGGTATATATTATAATATAAAATGCATGTCTGATGCAAAAAGATAACAGAGCAATTCTCATCTTGCTCCTCTCTTGCCTTATTTAAATATTCAACGCGATATTCCTAAAATCTACTTGTCATATACGATAGATAGATAGAATGTGCAATTTTCTCAAAACTTGCTCGTTTTCATTTAGATTCACCGTATCGAACTGCAATCAGCGGGGCCGTATTAAAGTTGCAGGAAGAAGGCAAATTGCATCTGCTCAAGACCAAGTGGTGGAAGGAAAAACACGGCGGCGGATCCTGCCAAGTAAGCACATTTCTCGCTTATTTGTTCGCGTTGTTTTTCCCATGTAAATATCAATACATAAATCTTTCATTTCTCTTCCTCTCTCCCCCCGTCTCCAGTATTAGATATTATGTATTTGCAATTGACTTGCATACTACAATTGAAAATATAAACTAAATTTTATGTTTCTGTAGAAAGACGATGTTGACGACGTAGCCAATGAGCTTGGTATTGACAATGTTGGCGGTGTGTTCATTGTCCTAGGCTTGGGATGTTCAGCTGCATTTGGCGTCGCTATCCTTGAATTTTTATGGAACGTTCGCAAAGTTGCCGTCGATAACATGGTAGAGTATATAATATAATAATAATATTGTAACATTATGAAACAAAACATGTTTGCAATCAATAATTTCATTCACCTTCGACAGAAAGAAAATCAAGGACATGAAAACTTTTCACGTATCATCTTCCTATTCATCAACTTATCTTTTATGTTGACATACATTGTACTTAAAAAGCATTACAGTGTTTATCATCTAAACCAAAAACTTTACACTTTTCATATTTTTGTATTATTAAGTGAAACATCTTTTACAGAATAAGATGTACATTCTATTATTGTTTAAATATTTAGTGATTTCTTCCTTTATCATTTATCGTCCAAAAAAAGTTAAGCCTAGAGTCTAACCTGGGAAAATTAAAACTGGGTAAGCAAGAAAACTCTGTTAGTGAGAGTAGAAAAGCTATAACATATTTTCTATTGATACTGATCTTAAAATGAAATAAAAATTATCAACAATCAATTTTTATCAATTATTTAGAGAACAAATGTTTAAGGTGGTAGTTCCTGTTAGAGGAAATCCTGGATTATTATCTGTGATGAAAAGTACACGGAAAAAAATAGTGGTGTAAAATTTACAACACTAAACTAGTAATATTTTTACTACACTTTGTGTTCACTATAATCACAAATGTAATAAATGTGCAGCTCTAACGTATAGTATTTTTTACTACCATAGTGTACTAAATATATGTAGCTGTTACAACTGCTGAGTGTTGTACAGTTAACAAATTTTGGCGTTTGCGCATGCGGCGCGTACAACATAACCAATAATTTTGACAAATAAATGCAAGTGTTAAAAATTCAACTACATTTTTACTAGTTCGTGTTGTAAATAATACTACAGTTTTTTAATAACACTTGACTGCAACGTTACCCACACGTGGTGTCATTCTATATAATACTAGTTAATGTAGTAAAATTAACAAGGAATGTTGTTAAAACTACAACACATTTTTTTCCGTGTAGGAAAACAGTGATTCTTTAGCAACTTTCTTTTTGGCAACGCTGGTTTTGGCAGCTCAGCTGTTTTCGTGTAACATGTGACTGTTAAACATGTTCAGTTTTGTCTATAATTTAACCATAAATCGACTTACAAACGAACAACGCTTGCAGTTTATTGCATTTTATTATCAAAATTGATTTTTGATTAAGAAAGTGCATCGTGTACTTCGAAGTACACGATCTTCTTCCATTTTATGGTCAATTTGGGCGACCTTCTGAGGCGGCTATTCGGAATCTCGGGACTAAAATTCACACCAAATTTATTTTGTTGGAAAATTGTGTTCAGCGACAAAGCTCATTTTTGCTTGAATGGATTCGTGAACAGGCAAAATTGCCATATTTGGTGTGAACAGCAGCCAGAAGCATTGCCAGAACTGCCAATGCAACGCGAAAAATGTACTATTTGATGTGGATTATGAGCAGGTGGCAACGTTGGACCGTACTTTTTCAAAGAAGACAAAGGCAGAAACGTAACTGTGAAAGGCGAGCGCTACCGTGCGATGATAACAAATTTATTTTTGTTGCCCGAAATCGAAGAGCTGGATTTGGCTGATATGTGGTTTCAAGAAGATGGTGCCACATGCCACACAGCAAGCGAAATAAAGGTTTAATTGAGACTCGAGTTCGGTGATCAGTTTATTTCACGTTTGGGGCCGGTCAATTGGACACTTAGATCGTGCGATTTAACGCCTGAAGACAATTTTTTGGGAGGCTATGTTAAGGCTCGTGTCTATAAGGACAAGCCTACAACGATTGGAACTCCCACACTGGAAGCCAATATTGAAGAATTTATTCGTGAAATACCGGCGGATATGTTGGGTATGCCAAAATTGGACCCAGCGTATGAACTATTTGAGGCGTAGCCGCGGTCAAAATGTACATGAAATCATCTTTAAACATCTAATATATATGCAGCTTAAGTGTGTGTCAGTTTGTTGCCGATAGCTAATTGTTTTCTTGCGTAACAATGCCAGCCAATGGAGTGAAGTTACCACGAAATTCAAATGACCCATATATATCTAGAACAGCAGTCAATTGACTGCCGAGCTTTTACTAGTTGAATTATATAGATCGTTCTATCGACTCAAATAAAAATTTCATACATTTCTCTAAATTTATTTTTTTTTCAAATCCAAAAGCTGTTAAAAAACACCCATTACATAGTTTTTGATTTTATTCTGAATATATCTTTTTTTTCTAGATAAGTCCGCTCGAAGCTCTCAAATGTGAACTTAAATTCGCTCTGCAAGTGTGCAACTCAACAAAACCAGTCAACACTAAGTCAGAATCCTCAGCATCATCGCGACACTCATCTGAATCAGAGGATAATAGGAGTATTGCAGCCAACATGCTAAAAACAGCCGGATCATTTCTCCGGCTTGATAATGTGTTTGATAAAAAATAAATTACTTACATAATTATTTACATAAGCTTTTTAAGTCTACTTGAAGCTTTTTTAAGATGAATTTAGGTATCCTTTTACTAATAAAATATAGTCTTTGTTATGAGATGAACGCTTGTCCAAAGCAAGGGTAACAGATGCATAAAAAACTACACAAGATAAAAATTTGCAACACTCGTTTCAGCATGCATTGATTATAATTTATATAATAATAAGTATCATATTGAAATTGAACTTCTTTGTGATTTTTTTCTTTTTTATTTCAAGATTATTGGATTTACAGTAGATATTTTTAAACATGCCTAAAATAAAATTCGTTAAAAGTGACAAATACAAAAATATATTTGCTCTAGAAAAGCTTTAAGCTTTACATGTAATTTGGAAAAGTCTTAAAAATGTAGAAAACATTTACAGTTAAAATATTTAGTTTGTAATTTTGAAAGTTTTTCTTTTTACCATTAGGTATTGTTATTTTTTCTTATTATCTATGAAATAAATGGTTCTCTGTGGTTGATTTTCGGTTGAAGATTAGAGGCGTTTTGGTTTAACATCTCACCCCTATAAGCGGCTTTGTAACACTCGATTTACTTTACATAGATAATCCTTGAACGACATCTCAACCCTCTGACCAAAAAAAAAAGTACATAATACACATTTTCATTTTATTCTGCAAAGAAAGCTGTAAAAATATCAACACATACACGCATAGGAAGAAAGAGAGACTTGCCGCATTCAAAACACATCTGGATCGCTTTTATGTTTGCCGCCCCAAGTGTGTATATGTGTGTGTGTGTGTGTGAGGAACGAAATGAAATTAAATGGTTAAAAATCGGGTCAGTTTTGAGAGTAGTGTATTGGAGTCTGTTTTTTTTTTCCCTCTACTTTTGCCGCGTAATTTGATTTCTTGATAAAAACTAACGCAACAAACGCAACACGACGTGTTTAAAATTCATTCCATGAACACCGCACACGCTTTACTAGCCAATCAATCAAATAGAAAGGAACTAATCAAGTCAAGTCTCTCTGTGTACGGCCGTTTTTGCGCAAATCTACAACGACTGCTGTTATTCATCCAGCTTCCAAAGCCAAACAAAAAAAAAAAAAAACGCTTTAAAACCAGTGTAAAAAAATCAGTGTCTGCGTCAAGTTCAATCGAATCACCCGCAAAGGCCTCGAAACAGTTTGTTCTCTAACGTAGGTAGGTATATAAATGTGGCGAGAGGTACGGTATAGAAAAGTTATACTTAATTGAGATTCTGATTGATTGACAACTGACGCCGCTTATTTATTATAGTTAATCTGTTGTGGAGAGGTCCACCGTTTGATCTTTTGCCGCTCTCACGACATTTTTCTCTTCTGCATAATAATATCATTTTTCTTCATCTGACTCATTACACCGTGATTCGATCGATTGTCGAACCGCAGCCGTTCGATACGAGAATACACTATATTACCAAGAGGCTCTCTAAACACACGCATTTCATTACCACTAAGGCGAAGAAGAATTTATTTTCATCTAATAGAAATATCACATTAAAAGTAGTCGTGGAGGAATCAACATATTATGAGTACCAAAAACTATTCCAATGGAATTTTTTTTAGAATTTCTTCAATGGTAAATGCAATTAAATAGAAAAATAGACCACCAAAAGGTATCTTGGTCTAATATTTAAAACGAAATTGTTAAAACATTTCGGCAGCTTAAAAGTGCATAAAGATAAATTACAAAGTTGGTAGTAAAGATGTTAAAAATATTGATTATTGAGGACTGTTTTTAATTGCTTAATACACACGTAAAATTATTATAGATGTCTTCATCGAAAACATGAAAATGTATTGAATATTGGGGAAAATGGTAAGAAAGTATATTGTAGATAGATTAATTATTTCTTAATAAAACCTTCTTTTTTTTTAACTTTATGCATTAGTAAATGTTATGAATTGTTTGTTGTGCTCTCGTGAGCAGCGAAAGTTAAATTATTGATATCTATATCTTCTACTTACGTGCAATTTCATGCCCCCTACATTAAGAAAAGAATTGTTTATATAATATCTCTCTAATGCCATGTGGTTTGCATACCTACAGTTCTAATAGTTCTGCGGTAGTATAGATTTCAAACCTATTTAATATAGAACTTGTAATTCGCTGATTTTCCTAACGTTGCCTTGTTCTAATATTAATTTTAGGAAATTAACTTTAAAATTAACGCTTATTGTATCTACTCCTGTTCTGCTCATGTACCCCTGTAGTACAAAGATTCTTGCTTGTTACAGGTTCAATTTGGGCGTCATTTATCCCAAACAAGTGTCGCCATTTAGTGAGAGCTTTGCATTAAAAATGACATGGGTCGCGTTTTCCTCCCCATCCCCACACAGTCTGCAATTGGGATCCTGTTGAGACACCCCAATAGTCTGCAGATGCTTTCTCAGTCCACAGTGTCCGGTTATCAATCCTGTTACTGTCCTGAGTTGATTTCTTCTCAACCGTAATACCTGAGCGGTGAGCAAAGGGCAGATTTTCCTCATCATTCTCTAGCTGAGCTTCTGGCCAGTAATTTTTAGCCAGTATTTGTTTTGCTGCTGCCTCAGCCAACATTTCATCGCTCTTTTGACAACAGATTTGGTGATCCTCACTCCAGGCTCCGGGCCCACGAGGGGTGCCACCGAACCAGCTCTTGCGCAGGCATCAGCTTCTTCATTTCCCTCAACTCCCTTATACCCCGGCAACCAACCAAGTTTGACTCGGTTGTGCTTTGCCAGGTCCTCCAGGAGTTGCCGACACTCCAGCACCAGTTTAGAGCTGATCGTTGTATTGGAGTTTGCTTTTAGTGCTGCTTTACTGTCGGAAAGAATATGTATGTTCCTATTTCGATAGCCCATATCCAGGTAATCTACAGTCTGCAGTTGGGGTCCTGTTGAGACACCCCAATAGTCTACAGACGCTTTTTCATTCTACAGTGTCCGGTTGTCAGTCCCGTTACTGTCCTGAGTTCCTTCCTTGCCGTAATACCTCGGCGCTGAGCGTGGGGCAGATTTTCTCCATCATTCTCTAGCTGAGCTTCTGATAAGAAATTTCTAGCCAGTGTTTGTTTTGCTCTTGTTTCAGCTGACCTTTTATTGTCCTTTTAACAGCAAATTTGGTAATCCGCACTCCAGGCTCCAGGCCCACGAGGGGTGCCACCGAAACGCCCCTTGCGCAAGAATCAGCTTTTTCATTTCCATCAATTCCCATATGCCCCGGAATCCAACCAAGTTTGACTCGGTTGTGCTTTGCTAGGTCCTCCAAGTGTTACCGACAATCCAGCATCCAGCATAGCCTATATCTAGGTAATCTACAGTTGTATCATTCACTATAAAAAAGAAATCGTCAAGAGGACAACTACATCTAAACGGAACAGTCCAGCCAGTTAAATACTTGGTACAGTACCTAGCGTTACATCTGGACAGTAAGCTGATATGGAAACAACATATTGATCTATTGGTCAATAGGCTCAATGTGCACATAAAACAACTAAAATCTATATTAGCTCCACAAAACCTAGAAACCAAAAATTTAATGTATATGATGCTAATTCGACCATTTTGGTTAATTTTTGTTAACTTCGTTTACGTAAAATTTAAGCTGCGTTCCACTAAATGGTAACAACGTTTAAAAATCAGTTTAGATTCTTTCAGTTGTTTGTTCATGACAACCATGGTCGTTGTGTTTAGTAAAACGCCATTAATGGGATCATTTATTTCACTTAATATCACGTAAATCCTTCTAAAGAGACGGACCAAGACTATAAAGTTCACGCAAACACTTTAAAGTTATTGGAAAGTACAAAAAGCAGTTACAATTGTTATAAATTCTTTAAGGAACGTAACCTTAACAAAATAAATTTTCAGAGCTTAAAACTGAAGATTTGGCAACTAGAAATGGAATTCGAACATGCAGCGATACCTCTCGCAACTGTCCTGAAAAAACACAAGCAATTCAATTTATACTAGGTCAGTTTTGGCCGATGTAATTGTATATTATTATAAGTAAATAAATGTGGGTAACCTCTCTTACCCTACATTCTGGTGACCTAGTATTTCAGTAAGAAACGCAGCAGCGAGGAACGGCCATTCTGTCTAAACCTTCAAGTTTCGCTTCATATTTTGAACGTCATATAGTCGCCACATACATCGGACCCCCTCACGAAGGACTCAAGTATAGAGTAGCGGCATCCTAGGCTTCGGTTGAACTACTCCATACCCGTCTCTCGTCATCTTAGGACTCGAGCCACAGAAGCTCGTCCCCAGCGGCCATGGTTCCACGACGGTTTCAATTATGGCAGCCCAGAGTCTCACAGCCCAACGACGACAATCATCGCGACCACGTCACTAGAAGGGGAGTGATGTGGCGACTAGAAATAGAATTCAACATGCAGCAAATCTCGTAACTGCCCTGATGAAACTCTGATATACTCTAATAACTTCAATTTATACGGGTTTAGTTCTGGCCAAGGTAATAGTATATTATTATAAGTAAATAAATTTGGGTAACCACTCCCACCTTATAAAAAAATAAACCTCTGTCTTTGAAGACAAAACGTATAACAGCCTTCTGCAAGCATCGTAGATAATTGATGGTGTTTTCTTGCATTTTTCCTAATATCTTCCTCAACCGTGTTGACATTTAAATCCCTGTGCACGTCAGAGTTCTTAACGTAACAGGGTGCATTGACTATGCCTCTGAGCACTTTATTTTGGAATGTCTGGATAGCTTTCTTGTTTGTAGTCTTTGCAGAGCCCTAAAGCTGGATGCCGTACGTCCAAATAGGTTTTAAAATGTGTCTATAAAGTTGGACTTTATTGTGCGTGCTCAGTCCTGCGGGTCTTCCAAGCAGCCAGTGCATCCTTCTGTACTTCATTTCAAGCTTTCGCTTCTTGACCTTCACGTGTTCCTTCCAACGCAATTTAGTGTCAAGCGTTGGTCCCAAGTATTTTGCACTGTTAGTGAAGTTGGTATGTACTGACTTGTTTTCGTTTAATTTAACCCTCCACTTTTTAATCCAGCGGTCTACTTTGTTCAAAGCCTTCTCTAAAGCACCCGTTGACTCCTTTACAGTGCTTCCCACTTATATAATTGCAGAATTGTCTGCAAATGTTGCCATGCTAACTGTCTCGGTCTGAGGAATATCTCTGGTGTACAGAAGGTAGAGAACTGGTCCGAGGACGCTCCCTTGCGGAACGCCAACACCAACAGGTTTTAGATCCGAGTATTCATCCTCCTATTTTACTCTGAAGTAACGCTCAGTTATGTATGAACTCAGGATTTCATTGAACTGCTTTGGATGGTATGGTCTCTATGCATTTTGAATCGGAGTCCCTGATGCCACACCTTGTCGAATGCTTGAGATATATGTACATACCTTCATATAAGAACACAGATGATTGACTAAGATAAAAACCTGAAGCGTGATTCCTGAGAGGACTGTGACTTCCACTAAAGAAGGATTCTTCAAAAGTCCACTTCTAAATAGCTCTGATTTGAAAGTCTTGTAGTTTCAAGAATCACTACACGACTTACTCCAAAATTACAAATTTCCTCATTATTCTAATGTTGAAATTTCGAATCTTAACAGCATATGGTGTTGCTAAAAGAAATTGCTAAAATCTATTCTAAGTCAACAATCTTAAATTGAGTTAATTGTTATATCTAACTTATGTGTTTGATTTTTGAATTCTCAGAAATTGTTCTGAAGATAATTTTGTATTTCTTCTCTTCATAGACAGGAGTACTTATGTATGTATATGTTTTCGAGTCTGAACTGCGTATATTTTGTGGCTACTAATAGCGTTATACCAATTCTGTCACAAATTGGTAAAAACGTTTCTTTTGCTCTTCTAAATCAGGACTAAGATTAATTTAACTTTATTTTTAGACCTGGGCAAAAAAAATCAGATGAACCTGTAAAGATATTATGCAGCCTATTTCTATGTTTTTATCAAGAATATAATTATAGTGAGGTCTATTCAATTTTTTAGCTTGTACTATGGTCACAAAATCTATTTACTCGCTATTTTTTACATCAGTAGTACATCAGAAATTTTAAATACAGCTTAAAAGTTGTACTAAAAGTTATTAAGAACAAAAAGGAAACATAAAAAAATGTTGCTCGAAAACTTTGCCAATTCAATTAACTAAGCAACTACCTTAAAAGCAATTAATGAACTTGGATACACTTTGAAGAAGCCTAGAAAACCCCGTGTTGTACCCAAAGAAAATATCTTGAATTTTCTTGAGTTCTATTTGTAAAAGCATATGACCCAATTACATTACATTTATATTTACGTGCCTTGTAAAATATTATAAAATGACTCACTTTGAAATACACTTAGCGTATATATATCTACGATGTATTGTAAAATATAACACGACACCACACACAAAATGAAATATTGACATTGATGGTGAAAAATAACAAATGGGTTTCGTTGAGAATTTTGAGTGCATGTCTCAAAATATTAGAAAAATATTAAGACAAAATTGTCAAGCGGTGGGTCAAAGAAATGCGATCGTCAAAAATCCATATTTCATATAGGATAATATAATGATAATATCTTTCTCTATATGTGCGTATGCAATAATAATAGGAATGTTAACGTTATTTTTAACGCACAGTGAGTGCCCAATTGGACACACACAGCGCCGAAAAAGAAATTTTTTTCAATAACCCAACACCACTTCAACTCCATTCCCATAATATCATCTTCTTTATCGCATCGCCCATAGATATCCATATACTCGTACATATATCTATATGGGCATTCAACGAGGAAACAATCCTGAAGAGAGCCATTAAAATCCCATTGATGATAATTTCTTTCTTGTTGTTTCGTTCGTCTTTCGTACAACGTAAAGTAAAACCTCTTTATCGGGAAACGTGTGCCGAACGCCGAAAAAGCCTCCCCTGCTGGTAGACTCGAGCCACGGGTGGCACAGCACACAGACGGCAGACATCACATTTTCCTACAACTAAATACTTACATATTATATGTATATATAGATAAGTATAAATTCAAAAGGCAATTCTCGAATTGTTCAACTTGACATCTTTTACTTAAATTTAACGAGAACAAACCGAAAAAAATGCCTCTTAGATGTCTATAAATATAATTCAAATAGCAGTGAGACAAACGAGGCGGAGGTGCTCTTTGTACGTGAATGCCAAAACATTGGAAGATACCAGCAGATAAATAGACGATATACGATATATGACAATTCTTGGAGGTGGCTTTGTGATGGTAGAGCAAAGAAAAAAAATAATAAAAGAGATTTTAACGAGGTGAGATGCTGGCTTTTTAGCTGATGCAGTTGAGCTCTCGAGTTCACGTGGGTGGTGTTGTATTTTGGATTTTTTCATCTTCTCTCTGTTTTGTTGCAGATCATAAATTATCTGTTATTTACATGACCTATTCGGTTTAGTATTTTGTATAATATGATATTAGATAAATCAGCATCTTCAAAGCAGTAGCAACATTCTTTATGTGCAATGCCGATATTTTCCAATTACATTTTTCAATAACTCTTCTTTAGTCTATAGCAAGAATTCATGTTTAAGTTTCCAAAACTATTTCAATGGAATTTTTTAAAAATAATTTCAATTTGGTAAATACTAGAATAGTAACATTTATAGTAAAAATTATAGAAATATAGCTTAATATTTTAGCCAATTAAATGCATTTCAAATGCATAATTTGCTGACACAGAAAGAGAGACTAGTCAAATATCTGGAGAAAGCGAAGAAGTTTATTGAAGTTATACTTCTTTAGGCGCGTTATGGAAAAATGATGAGAGTGAAATTTTAAAATGCGCGCGCATTTATATTTATTTTCTAATTAATTTATTTTTATATTTAAATTAAAAATAATTATATATACAAATGACACGATGATACGATTAATAAATAAGTTATTACTTTTCTCTAATTTTGCAGTAGCTGTTATACTATTTGAAATTTATGATGAAAATGACGTCTGCATTCCATGCATATTCTTAATTATCACGAAATCTGGGATTCTGAAATGATTCAACCATCTTAGAATAATAATTTAGTATCACAAGATATGAATAAGATTAAGACATTTACTTTGACAAGTAGCTACTTAATTTATATCGTAATTTCTATGAAGCTTCGTTTTCATGACATGCATGAATTGTTAACCAGAAAAATGATCCTGACAAATTTTATAAACGTCTTACAGCTTTCTTTGGATATTCTTTATTGATACAAATTAAAATATTATTTTCTTAATTTTATTTTTAATAATTATATCTTTAAATGTATATATTATTATTATTATTATTATTATTATTATTATTATTATTATTAAATATTAAATTACAGTTTTTTAAAATTGATTATTTGAATAAAAATAATAAAAACTAATTTTTAATGATACCAAAGAAGTATAACTTCTCACGCGCGTACATAAGTTCACGCAACCACTTTTTTACCTTATATAATAATCCAAGAAAAGAACCAAAGCTATATAGGTTGCTTTCCATTTACACAAAAACGACCTCTGTGTAACGCCGTGTTCGATACACAGCGTTCCATTTATTAGAATGTCGAACACGGCTGAACACTGCGCGACACTCGAAAAAGCCGTGTTTGGCCGTGTTTCACCGTGTTTTGCCCAGGATTACCAACACAAAGAGAAGAATTCTCTTCTCTGCCTATGATTCCCTATGCTTATTAGTTATTCAGGTTCTTCAGGTTGGTATTAAAAAACCCAAAAATGCAGTCTAGTATTTGCTCTAGTCGCTCTAGTATTATTTTGAGATAACTCTGTTTCATTTCGCAGTGTTTCGCAGAGTAACGCAGAGTCGCTCTGTGTTAATAAATGGAAAGCAACCATAGTATAACTTATTTCTAGTCCTCCTTTTAGTCCTGTATGTGAATTACAGACCGCGTTTCCTCTTCTTCTTCTTCTGATATTTTCTAAATGTGCTTCAGCAATTTTCTGAAGACTGAAGGGTAGGTGCTGCAGTAAAACTGATCCCTGACTTGTGCTAAAATACACCAAACACTAATAGACCAGAGCTAAAGCGTTTGAAAATGGTAAAAAGTGAAAAAAAATTATAATAGGATGAAACCCATTAGAAAAGGAAGAGAATAAAACAAAAATGAAAGGAAAAATAAATTACGGTCGATCTGAGGTGGGGAAGTGGAAAAGCGTTTTTTTTTTAAGGGAAGAAACGGTTTATCTCGACTTCCGACAAAACTACAAGTCCTATGGAAAAACATTAAATCGCAAAGTTGTAGGTAGAAAGAATATCTACAACTTTTGTTTGACACTTTTTTCACATAACCTCAAAATTTATGTGAAAAGTTCAAATTACCAAATTTTTGGTTTTATATTTTTATCTTTTCAAAAAATATAATTTTTTCATAAAATTTGGTGAAAACTTACCTTTTAATGTCCCAAATACACTGTCATTTTTTTATTTAAAATACTTATTTTTTCACTTTATTTTGACTTAATATTGAAAAAGCACCCTAATTTTCAATCGAAAATTTTCACGTCAAAATATCTAGTTTTTTAAAAAAATCGATGGGCTTTTTGTTCGTTTAAATCTCTACTTTGTAATAGTGTAAATAATATACATAACAATGGTAAATGTTCCCAGAAAATGCAATAATTAAAGTATACATTTTAATAAATTGCTCAAAATTGTATATAATACAATTGTACAAATACAGTTTTGAGAAATTTATCAAAATGTATACTTTAAATATTGCATTTTCTGGGAACATTTAACACTCTTATGTATATTTTTTACACCATCAAAAAGTAGAGATTTTAACGAATAAAAATGTCACCGACTTTTATAAAAAAGTCGATATTTTGACATGAGAAATTTCGATTAAAAATTAAGGTGCTTTTTCAATATTAAGTCAAAATAAGGTGAAAAAATTGAGATTTTAAATAAAAACAATTACAGTGTATTTGGGACATTAAAAGGTACATTTTCACCAAATTTTGTGAAAAAAAATTTTTTTTGTACAAGATAAAAATTAAAAACCAAAATCTTGGTAATTTGAATTTTTCCCATAAACTTTGAGGTTATGTAAAAAAAGTTTAGTACAAAAGTTGTAGATCTTTTTATTACCACAACTTTGTTTTCTGACTTTTTTCCATAGAACTTGTAGTTTTGTCGAAAATCGAGAAAAACCGTTTCTACGCTTAAAAAAATCCCATTTTCCACTTCCCGGCCTCAGATCGACCGTAATTGATTTTTCCTTTCATTTTTGTTTTATTCGCTTCCTATGATAATGGGTTTCATCATACTATAATTTTTTTAGGGTTCAAAAATTATCGACCCAGCTGGTCTTTATACACCGTATGTAAATCAACAAATATCAAATAGGAAAATATACCTTTTTTGAGGTTAAATCTATCACAAACTTTATCGTATGTAATATAAAGTTATCAACAAAGCCTTCGTAATGAAATGAGATTAAGTCATTATTAAAATATAATGAATTATTTTGGAGAAGTCATAATTTTAATCTAGAATGATCAGATAGGGGTTTAAAAATTAA
Source organism: Sisyra nigra (assembly GCA_958496155.1). Lineage (NCBI taxonomy): Eukaryota > Metazoa > Arthropoda > Insecta > Neuroptera > Sisyridae > Sisyra > Sisyra nigra. Next base: position 49,381,326 of record OY292316.1, read on the forward strand.
TTGAATCCTTGTAACGATTAAAAGAAGTGAGTAAAAATTATGCCAAATCTTCTAAATCATAGAAAATTGTCTTGGAATTTTGTCTTCATAGACAAAGACTTGGTGAATCTATAATTCAAAATTTTTACAATTTTTACAAACTTTTTTAAAATTAAGATAGCCAACGAATTAATGTCAAAAAATTAGCATGCTAAAACTAATTAATTTAAGTTCATTAAAAGTTCTACTTCATCTAAAAAACTATGAGAAAATGATTTATATACTATCACTTTTGAAAATGGAGATCTTAACGAAGAAACGCCTCATTGAAAAGTTGAAAAACTTATATTAATCTTCATCTACCTATATAGAAAACGGTATTAAATTAAAAACATAGCAAAAGATAATACAAACACTCAATAATCTATTGATTGGCTTAAAAAAATTGGTGGTGAAAACCATAAAAATAATATCTTATATCGTTTTGTCAAAATAAGTCTTCAAGTCGTGCGTAACGTGTGCACAAATCGTTTTTCTTCGTCAAAACGTTCAGCTCAAGTATATACCGATTTGTTATGATATTAGAGTAGACGTATGTAACTGCAGTAGGTATGGCGAGTGCTTCACTCGTCTATTTCCCTTGAATAAATCATATTTTCCCACATTAATACTTTACTCAAAACCTGACAAGTTAAGTTTCCCTCACATATATTCTGTCTGGTCGAAAATGTTAGAAAAAAAATTCAATGTTCAAATAATAGTATGATCTCTCTGTGTGTGCGTGTGTGTGTGTGTGTGTGTGTATGTACGGTTTCTTGTATGGCTACGTTTAATTCTTTTTATGTTTGATTTAACGCTGGTTAGTTGAAAGAGGCAGAGAGAGTTTTAGCTTTAATTACAGTGTAAGTGTTGTTCTTCTGTATTATACTCTGTGCATTTGGCATTGAGTAAGCGACCGTTCGTTGGTTCGTTCGTTAGCATCATTTCCAGATAAGGCTAACGTAAACGGACACCGCGACGATAAATTATCAGCGAAAACATTTGCAGAAGCTGAACGTCATTAGCTTTCGGTGTCGTAAAACAAATGTTGATTGACACCGCTTAAACATCCCATTTCAAACGACTATTTCCATTACTTCATCATTACATAAAACGCACGTATACACCTATACACTTGCATCCTCTCTAAAAAAAAAAAAAAAATAATTGGACAAGTGATAGAATGAAACGTACACTAAGGGTTCCGAACAAGCCTAAAATTGTATACATTAAAGTTTATTTTCTAATTCTTTTTATAGGTTTAAATTCTAATAATTTGCTGTACAAAAAGAAAAATTACAACCTAAAATACAAATATATTTGTATTTGGATTTTAAATCCTTAACTTAAATTTGATAGCTGTATTTTGGTTCCTGAGAAAAACGATTTTAGATGTCGAGGACGACTTTTGAAGATACGGAACCCTAATAAAAACACTTCCTCTTTCAACCAAGTGTTTTATATCGCCACTGAAAAATCACGCAAAATCTTTGTGTTTATCGGTTTTCCGTTTCAGCATGCAATATTTCCATTATACAAAAATAGCGATCAAAAGAAACGGCTGAATCAATAAATACCTATACCTACCAAAAGCTTGATGGATTTAGTCGTAAAGTGATTTGAATCTCGTGTAATCAATCTCACGCGCGAGGCCAAATAATAATTATCATCAAAATAAAGCGCCAAATAAATAGCTTTGCGCCCACTTCCCGTGTTACGAATGTATCACTGAGATAATAACTATGCCAGATTATGTCGCCATATCCAAGCCCAATACAATGACACCATTTATCCTGGTTGGATTTTTTCTGTGTCAATCAATTCACCTATTTATTTTATATCTGATGATACTGAACTCTCATCAATAAAAATGTTCAAAATAAAATCAAAAAAAAATTGTAAAAAGTGAAAACAAATTTAGTGATTATTAAGAAAAAACCAGATCTGATGGGGCATAATATTGTAATAAATAAATTACTATATATATAGTGGAATTTAACATCACAAGTAAGAAGAACCTCGCCACAGTTGAAACAAGAAAGTCACAAAAATATGATCTACTAGCTGGTCCCCGCCCGCTTCGCTGAGCGTATCAAAATTATACTGATTGAATAATAGAAACTTTCATCCCATCAACAAAAAAAGACAGATAGATATTTTTAGATCTTTGATACATAGAAAGTTCATTAAAATTCAATAAACTACTTTTCAAGGAAGATATTCCATATAGCTATCTAGAAGAGCTATCTTATAGGTTCTATACGTTTTTATGTTTATTATAAAATACCTTCACTTGTGTTCCTTAAGTAGCAATTCAAATCAAAAATGTTGAATGTATTATATATTTAACTGAGTTTTTCGCCAAGTTCAAATTTTTCAATAGTGAAAAAGTTGAGTAAGTAGAGTAATTGTTGACTGTTTGAATATAATTTAACACGCTTATTTCTAAACATTATAGACATTCAAAAATTAACAAAGAAAGAATTTTCAACGTTTCAAAAATTTTCATTATTATTTTTCGGATGTTAAATTAAAAATCATCTTCAAGTGAAAATTCTAAGTTTTATTTCAATTCTAAAGAGAAAATATGTTAAAACGCTATTCCACGAACTTTAAAGATCTGTTTCACGAACTTTTTTTTAACAAACGGTTCCTGCAGGATACAATTGTCATGCTATTCTATAGCACCGTGCATTATTCTAGCATAAGAAATAATCTATATTGTAACGTTTTTACGGGTTCGTTGGTTTGTGTATAATGACTACGAATTTATTTTTAACAATTGTCTATTTATTTATTTATCTTACACTTTTGTTGCTTATGCACTACACGTTAACAATTAGTTATTTTTACAGTCACTTATTCACTATTACACTGTTAACTCTATTTACAATGTTTACAATAATCACAATTTATTTATACTCGCGATTCACTATTCACTTTATTTAACAATGCACTGATCAGTTTTCACGATGTTGAAGATTACTCTCGAAGATTTATTTGAATACTCTTCGACATTTATTTGAATACTGAACTGTTGGCTCCTCTTTCGGAATATTTATAGTAAGTGATCACCCGTTTCTAGATTTTTCTATTTGGTAACCTTAGCGCCTGTCTTTCTCTCCTCCATTGATTTACCAATGGAGAGAATTCTAGAACACTCGTTCCTCGTCTCATCCTTTGTACTGTTAATCCGTGGTCATAAAAGAACTTCAGGTGGTCCATCCTTTTGTGCAATTCTTATTGTTGGTTATTGGTTAATCGCGCCTTTCGGGCGCCAGACACAAATGGGTGTCTTGGATTTGTGACAATATTATTATCTGATGCCTCAACTACCATATTACAAAAAATCATGTCCATCTTTTACTCTGTGAAAAACAAAAGCATATCTATCCCACGGGAAGAGAACATTTTTCCTGGATTGAAAAAGAGATCAAGCCTTCCTGAGGAAAATTCGTTAAAACTCTTATTCATGAACTTTTAAAAAACTCCTTTGAAATACTCAGTTCCTGAAGGATATTATTTTTAGCCTATCCTACGGGAGCGGCACAATATTTTAACATAAAAAGTAGCCCATATCATTCACTGACTCTTAAACCACCATATTGTAAGAAATTATGGTAATCTTTTGTTCTGTGAAAAACAAAAACGTATATATCCTACGGGAACATACATTTTTCCTGGATAAAAAATGCACTGTATGAAAAGAAAAATTATGATTTTGCCTTGAGGACCTTATGAGTTATTACTATAAATATATTGTAATCAGATAAAAATGTTTAGTTTCAGCATGATTTTTCTTAGAACCAGTTTTTCTCTATTTTCCAGATGAAATGTGAAATTTTTCCGAAATAAAACGTATTCTAGATTATGATTCGCATATTTAACTATCATCATACTTAAATATCACCAAAATCCATTTTCAACTAAAAATAGAGTTTATGCATAATTTTTTTCTCCAACCCGTTTTTCAATTTTCCGGGTAAATGAGACATTTTCCCGTATTAAAAAGTATTCTATTAAATGACTCAGATTGCCATTTATCATCATACCAAATTTAATTAAAAACCTTATTTATTTGGGTAAAAATTAATAATAAGTTTCTAAAAACAATTTCGCAAATAATGAATTATTTTTGAAACAACCTTTATAACCATTAAAAAGGTTATTGCGGGCTAAGCTTAACAGATAAACATATGTCGTCGCGGAATTTTTTTTAGAACTTTTTAAGAGGAACAATTTTGCTACACATAATTTTTGCGTAACTTTAACCGTTTACGCAGGGCAGACCACGAACGCTCTCAAAAGGAAAAAATTTTCCTGATTTTTACAACATTTTCCATCGATGCTCTGCTCTTATTGGTTGTAGAGTGATGTTGTATAGCCTAAAGCCTTCGTCGATAATTAGGCTATCAAACACAAAAAAAAAATTTCAATTCGAACCAGTAGTTCCTGAGATTAGCGCGTTTAACCAAACAAACAAACAAACAAACTCTTCAATTTTATATATTAGTATAGATAAGTTATTACTTTTCTCGAATTTTGCAGTAGCTGTTATACTTTTTGAAATTTAATGATGAAAATGACGTCTGCATTCCATGCATATTCTTAGTTATCACGAAATCTGGGATTCTGAAATTATTCAACCATCTTAGAATAATAATTTAGTAACACAAGATATGAATAAGATTAAGACATTTACTTTTACAAGTAGCTACTTACTTTATTTCGCAATTTCCATGGAGCTTCGTTTTAATAACATGCATGAATTGTTAACCAGAACAATGATCCTGACAAATTTTATAGATGTTATATAGCCTAAAGCCTCCCCCGATAATTAGGCTATCCAACACTAAAAGAATTTTTCAATTTGAACCAGTAGTTCCTGAGATTAGCTCATTTAACCAAACAATCAAACAAACAAACAAACAAACTCTTCAATTATATATATTAGTATAGATTAGCAAACAAACTGCAGCTAATGTATGCAAGGACGAAAGTGATCACCATGCCAATTGCTCTCCCATGGGACGGACCTCTGTCACCCCACTACAAACGTCACATGAAAACTATAAAAGTTCCAAAACGTGTGATGGCCTATATTAAATCAATAGTTTTAATGCATATACCACCAAAAGATTAATGATTGACGATCGTCTTGACCCTTTATCGGAAGTGAATATCATAGAACTATTGTCGTCAATCAGCCACAAGAACAATAATAATTTTTATTTTTGACTTATGGTTTGGATTTAAATTAATAAAACTTTTTATTACCTATTTTCTAGGTGTTTAAGAAAATCCCTAAGACTTGCCAACAAAAGGAAACCAGAAAACTAAAAAAATGCACTGGTATTTGACGACGCCAGCCAGGGGTCTAATACTCAATGTATTTCTTCTACCCTCTTATTTGTATTGATAAGAAATTCAAACTACCAACATTATACGATATTTTACTAAAGAGACAACAAGCATCACATAATTATTATGAATTTTTTAAATCTAGTAGACAACTAATATTTTCAACCCAAACGGTACTAAAATAATGGAAGAAATTATGTCCTTTTAGTTGCTTTTTGTTGAAAGCTCTTAAAGCTGTCAACCACAATGAGCCTATGGTGGGAGCCACGAGTATTAGACTCTTAATGTTGAGTTTCATGAGTTCATATTGAACGAGGCGTTATGTTTTTTTTTATTGCTTTCGTAAGCGAGCTAATTCGCTTCGGACATAGTTTTTCCATTTGTTTCAGGTCCAGTTAGAGAATCAGTGTTCTAGGATCGTCGAGGAAAAACAAGTTGAATTTAGTTGTTTGTAGGCGACTTTGGGGACATCGGGTGGAAGGACGCAGTTCGCTGGATTCCAAGGCAAATGGAAAAACTCAAGACGACTCTGATTCTGCCAGCTGATGAGCGAGCCTCGCCGCCATTAATAATCAAATGCTATTTTCTATAATTTTATTATATATTTGTGTTAATTTTGATTTATCTAATTTTGTTTATTATCATTAAGTAAATAGTGTTTTGATTATTTGGAAGTTCATTTTCAAGCGAGTTACGAGCGAGGCGACCACCAAGGTAAGTCTTTCAAAATTCCTGATTTTGGTGGTGGATCAACAGTTCGAAAAATCAAAGAATCCCCGTGCCTCCCATACCCACAAACTATCAACTTTTTTATAATTATTATTTTTTTAAAAATTTTCTCATTAATTTCTTTTGAACGCGACTCGTTCGTTCTCATCGACTCCATGTAAAGCCGGATAAGTTTGTATTGTTTCAATATTAAGATCTAATTAGCATCGTTCAAAATATATTTGTATTAGTTACTGCAATAGTAAGATATTGCATGATGTTGGTTGTGTGATTTTTTCCTCAGGACAAATAAGAAGGTATGATAAACACTTGAATTATCAGATCTAAGACCTAAAGCAATGTTTTAAGGAATCATTTCCAATTTTGAAAAATATTAAATACATAAATTTTGCCCTAAAGTAGACCAATATTTTGCCTTGGGGCGATGGAGAAAATTTCTAGTAAGTTACGAATATCGTGAAAACTGAAAACGTTTAGAAGTTCGATTTTATAGTAAATTCATCAAAATCTATTAAACTGCTTGTCCTGGACGAGATATTAGCTATCGGACACCAAGCTGAGCTGGCATACACACATAACAAAAAAATGTAGTTGCATACCCGAGTCGAAATTTCAGACCTCTTTTGGCCCTAAAATGGTATTTTTAACCTCATTTGAACCTCCAAAGAGTAAAATGAGCCTCAGATAGACTTAAACGATTCCACCGTCTTCATTTTAGCCTACATGAAATTTTTATTAGATTTTGTGAACATATCGTCACGTCCATAAAAAAGGTTTATGATCATAAAACATAAAATATGGTTGTAAATTTCCTTTTTTTTACAATACCTATTGCAAATATTATTTACTAATAACCCAAATTTTTGATCTTTCTCTTTCCTTTACTTAGCTGCTTAGTATAATATTGTGTATTTTTGTATCCATTACCGGTTTGTCCCTTAATCCTGTTCACTCTGGTTCATTTTTACTCAGCTTTAGTCTCTTGTTAACCGTTCGAGTGCTATACGAGTTATTATACAACAATTGAATAAACTTATTTAACTTTTTGATTATTTTTCAATGTTGTCTATATAAAAAGGCCTAAAAGTGTAAATGTAAAAAATTTAAAAGTAAAAAAACCGAGTTTCAAAGAAAAAGTATAAAGAAATTTGCTTTAATTTATTATCTTGAAAGTAATCAGAGAGATGTTATACAACTAAATAAAATTTCTAAAGAAATCCACATGGTTGGGTATATTGTGGATTATAATAAAAGGAAATCCTGTGAAAAAATGATGGCAATGGCGACAATAAAGAAGCTGGTAAAGAAGAACAAGGAAATTAAGAATTAAGAACTGATATTTGTAATATTCTTATTACTTTTAAATTTATCGCTTATATTAATGAAACTTGTATATTTAATGAATAAAAAAATATTAAAATAAAAATCTTATTCTTTTTGAAAAAAACCCTACCAATAAAACAATAAAAGAGAGTGACAAAGAAAGAGTGGAGAAAAGAGAGAGAGAGAGAGAGGTCCATTTGAAGTTTTTTCTGTCAACCTTTTTTGGGCCTAAACATGGTATTTTGTCCGATAAATGCCACTTGTAGGTTCAAAAGAGGTCTTAAATTCAAATGCAAATGGTCATGTTTCAATCTACTTGAACCCAGATTTTGAGGTCTAAAATAGGTCTCAAATTTCGACTTGGGTATGCTAGGCTAATCAAGCTTTACACAATAATGAACAGAAAATCCTCACTTAGAGTCGAATGTGCTATACTAAATAAAAAATAAAAAAAACTCCAAGCACTACAGAATAAGAAAAAATATGACAACAAGGGCTCCATGGTTTGTACGAAACAACCAGCTGCACAGAGAATACGATATCCCATTTTTCCCCTTATAATACATGGATGCTGTAAGTATAATTGATTTTAGCCTCTCTCATAAAGGAACAGAGCAATAAACAAACGTTATTTTTCATAGAAGGAAAGATCTGAAAATACGATTGATAAGACAACGAAATCGAAAGAATACTCAATTCTGGAATAATATACAATTTTGCGTAGGGATTCACTACTTGACTTGATTTTCAAGCTTCTTGGCCTAAATTTGACTTGGAAAGAAGTCAAACTCGAGTCGAGTATTAAAATACTTCATTTAAACTTCAAGAAATATTCACATCAAAAAATGTCTAACTCTTTGATTTGATGAATCTCTGATGAAACGTTGTAATGATTAGTTTAAAATATAGTACAAACATTTATTAATTGATCTGCATTTCTGGTACAGGAGGGTAAAGATACTTTATAAGACGGAAGACACAAATTAGATATCCTGGAATGCAGCATAGATCTGTGGAATAACTTCTTTTTGCAAACAAAATTCATCGAATTTTAATCAACTTCCGTTGAAGATACCTCAGATCTTAATATTATTTGTGTCAAAGAAATGTACTTTAGTAACTTTTAATTAAAATTAGTATGATTAAAAGGTTTTTATTGGTATTTGATATGAAAAATATTCAAGTCTCTTAATTAACGCAAGTCTATTTTATCCTTAAAAGAAACTTATAGAGCCTGTAGAATAGCTGATATATTTATTCCAAGAAAAGTAGTTAAATGGATTATAATGAATTGTGCAATCTAATCCTAACTATGTATATATTCAAGTTTTGGAAATTGCAGCAAGACTAATTTATTCTGAAAGAATTTTTCGTATATATATATATATTTCAGTAGAAAGGTTTCTTTTAGTTAATGAGTTAAGGTACGTCCCAAGAAGCGGATGGTACATGCTAGTCTTGTGTAAGTAATAATTTATCACATATTTTATGTAGACCATATTCTTATTTTCCAAGTAATTCTATGAATTTTCTTATTTGATTTGGACTCATGAGGAGTAAAACAAACTTTAGCAATATTAATATATTTTTGCCTCATATTAAGACTTTTCTTCATAATATTGTTTTGACGCATTAATCTCATTATGTTTTAATTAGGTCGTTACAGATTAAAGATCATTAGGTCTTCACTTTGAAGAAAAGAAGGAATGAAATCAAAGGGGGAAAATATATTGTGGTTTACGGCTTTAATAAATCAATTATGCAACCACTCACTTAGAGATGGTCTCTCCGAAAGGCGTACAAGAGAAATTTTCCATCCCTCATTTGGAAATGAAACGAAAAAAATTTTTTTATAATGTATCCAAATGTGAATATGATAATGATGACGATCTGGTAAGTGTGTAAGTAAATTAATGATTGGCGAGAGGCGCGCGGCTCATTCTCATTCAGGCCCATTACGGCCGGGGCCCGTAATTGCTGCCTCTTTGTCGAGCTTGTGCCTATAATTTCCAATGGATATGAGATGGTCGGTCGGCGAGGGCCGGGGGGCCATGTGTGTGTGTGTGTGTGTGTGAAATGTGTGTTTGGTAAATGATTAGAAGATTCGTTTGATCTTCGCCGCCGAAGCAAGTTCTTTAATCTAGCATGTAATATGTGTGGGATCGAGACAGATCGATACACGTTCGCGTCAATACAACGAAGAACGGGTCAGTAGTAAATCTTATATGATTACTAGCGAAACAGATTTTTTTAAATTAAAAAATAAAAAGGAAATATACTTATGAATGTGCGTATATACTACGCTTTTTTCTTCTTCTTCTTCTCCTTCTTCTCGTATATATAACTTACGTTTATTATCGGAAAAACGATTGCGTGGTCAAATCGTTTATATACGTTTTTTGTGTTCCAACGTTAATTATAATCAAATCAATAATTATTTTTGATGCTCAAGACGAGAGCTATGTAGGTATTTACACACATTTTCAATAACACCAACTTTTCGGAGGGATAATTTATTTTATTTGAATATAATCGAAACGAGTTTTCGAGTGATCAATTGATTTATATTTATTAGGCCCCCATCTATATATACGAATCGAATCGGCTAATCGCTAATAGGCCGGTTTTCACTAATTAAAATTTTTGGAAATTCTCGATCTGAAACAAACAATGTTGAAAAAAATTATTTTATTACTTTCTCAAGGGATACCACCGCAATGGGCTGATAAGCTTAGATCGTTAAATTCTTGCAAAGCGAAAAATTTATTGAGTGAATCTCACACACAGTTTTCTACCAAAAAAAGAGATGATAATTTATGGTTGTTGGGTCGATTATCGCATCTAATTGATTGATGCATTTTTTTTTTTAAAGATTCAAGTGCAACTGTATTACGCAGTGGAATCTATATCTACCTGCTTGACGAAAAAATTTTCTTGTTGTTGCATTTCGCCAAATATCGAGCAAAGTCAATAAAGTAGTGACGTGGATTTTTTTTTTTTGGTTGGTTCGTCGAGATGTTGGTGTTTCCAGGTAGAAGCATTTGCCGACAAAGCCAAAGTTGCAAAGAGCAAATATTTTACGAGAAGACGTATATATGCATATAGTCAAAATGTTGGAGGAAGGTCCTGAAGAAAAGGTCTCTTTGAAAAAGGTCGATTCCTCGACGTGTACCTATCGAGAAAAAAAAATCTTTGAAAAATTTCTCTTGGTTTAATCAGTGCGAGACAAAGCTTTTCGGGTTGTGTCTACGCTAGAGTATCATCAATCATCATTTGAGATTATTCAGAGAAGAATCACAAATCAATAATCGATGCTTGTCAACGACTTAATTGATTTTACCTAGTTAATAAATTTAGATTTGGTCTATCGATCGTCTTCTACTTTGAACGATCGCTTTTTTCTGGCAGAGGAAAAAAAAAGTCGCATACGTTTTCCCAACGTTTTAAATGTCACTGTGTGTCGTTCATTTAATTTTCCGAGAAGTGGAACGAATAACGAAATACGTGAGACCAAAATTCCAAAATGACATTAACCGATTACCCTTTGAACATACGTCATGATATTTGGTGACTTGGAAATTTTTCGAAATCTTTCACTTATTTGACATTTTCATCGTTTCAGTCTTAATATTTCGTCCGTTTTTCTTTAATATGGAATTAAATTTTCGCCAATTTGTGAAGTCACGTATTCGCTCAAGTGATTTAATTGATAAACGTTTTTCCATCTACCTTTTGAGGTTCTTTATTTGTTTTTAATCGATCAGCTCGGGTAGATTTATAAATATTAGATGAAAGAGGAAATATTCACCCACTCATAAACCTACCAAAATTGTTATATGCTTACATCAAAACCACGTTTTTCCATTAGGACAAAATGTTAAATTTTCCATCAAATACAGACGTTTTGAAGTGAGATTATAATTAGTTTTAGGGCCTTCAATAATATTCATACTATAAAGGTAATTATTGAATTTCAATTTTGACCGAAGTAAAATTGAAAGAGCTTTTCTGATAGTTCTAAGTTCTTAAATGTTTTTGAAGTTATCCTTCTTTAGGCGCGTTATGAAAAAATTATGAGAGTGAAATTTTTAGATGGGCGGTCATCATGAGACAAAAATTAACAAAATGAAGTTAGCCGCAAAACCACTGGGTTTCTTTGTGCACGTAATTTGAATTTTTGTTGTATTTATTTATTAATTTTTATATTTAAATTAAAAATAGTTATATATACAAATGACACATATTATAAATAAATAAGTTATTACTTTTCTCGAATTTTGCAGTAGCTGTGATAGGTACTATTTGGAGTTTAATGATGAAAATGACGTCTGCATCGCGGTGCGGTTTTAGAAGCATTCGTAGCGTTCTATTTTATCATCACAAATTAACAAGATGAAGTTGCCCGCAAAACTGAAAATTTGAATTTTTGTTGTATTTATTTACTTATTTATTTATTAAAATTAAAAATAATTAATTCTTTAAATATATTTTTTATATTTTATTTAGAAAATATTTATATATACAAATGAAACATATTATTAAAAAATAAGTTATTACTTTTCTCGAATATTGCAGTAGCTGTTATACTATTTGAAATTTAATGATGAAAATGACGTCTGCATGCCATGCATATTCTTAGTTATCACGAAATCTGAGATTCTGAAATGATTCAACCATCTTAGAATAATAATTTAGTAACACAAGATGTAAATATAAGTTTAAGACATTTACTTGAAAAGTAGCTACTTACTTTATTTAGCAATTTCTATAAAGCTTCGTTTTCATGACATGCATGAATTGTTAACCAGAAAAATTATCCTGACAAATTTTATAAACGTCTGGCAGCTTTCTTTGGATATTATTTATTGATATAAATTAAAATATTATTATCTTAATTTTATTTTTAATAATTATATCTTTAAATATATATATTTTAATTTTGTTTTTTACAGAGCAAAAGAAAGAGATGTTAGCTGTCTCACATCAGCTTCTATACGATTATTAGTATAAAAGTAACTGTATTCTTTCTTTTAGGACTTGCAAATCTTTCATACCAAATGTTATTTAAAACCGTACAGCTATTTTAGGGGGCATTCATTAACTACGCGAAGCGTTTTTTGTGGTTTTTGAAATTCCATCTCCTCTCCTCTGGTAAGATGTCATGAGATTTGGCATATATCATTCCCCCAACCTGCAATCTAATGTGGTATTTTTTAAAACAAAAAAAATACTTGATATTTGGGAAACCTTCCCTTTGCCCAAAGTAAGATTAGATGAGATTCGGTTCGACCCTATCGGCCTCTGAACGCCTCACGTAATTAACGGATGTTCCCTTAAAAGAATAGATAAGTAGCTATCCTACAGGATCTTTAGCAAAACTTCATTAAAATTCGTTTCGTTAAGTGATTGTTTTTTTTAAATTTTTAGTTTATTTTTTTAATACGTTTATTTCTAATTAATATCTTCGACAATGAACAATGAAAAAATTCAAATATTTAAAAAAATGTCATTTTTAAATTTATCGGCTCTTAAATTTAAATTCACACTTACTTTCCAGTAAAAATTGTCAATTTTTTAATTTCGACTTTGTAGAGATTTCTTTCGTTATTGTGTAAAATTGGAAGAAAATGCGTTAAAGTTCTATTTCACGAACTTTACCGAAACTTTTTAAATGTACGGTTCCAGTAGGATTTAATTGTTTTGCCATCCCATGGGAACTATGCATTATTTTTGCCTTAAAAGTATCATTCTTCCCCAAACTACCACATTGCAAAAATCATATCAATATTTAACTATGTAATAAACAAAAAACATATCTATCCCACGGGAATAGTATATCTCTCCTGAGTAAAAAGTGAATCAAATCTTCTTAAGGAAAATGAGTTAAGACTCTACTTTGTGGATTTTAATGAAACTGTTTTTAAATTATACACGGTTCTTATAGAATACATATTTGTTTTGCTATCCCATGGGAACCGTTTATTATTCCAGTATGAGAAGTCATCTATATCATTTTCTGGCCCCTAAACTACCACATTACAAGAAAGGAAGTTAATCTTTTGCTCTGTAAAAAACAATAAAAATATCTATCCCACGGGAACCGTAAATTTTTTCTAGATACAAAGTATACTATATGTCAAACCGGATTATAATCTATATCTATACCGAATTTCATCCAGATTCATTCAGTACTTTTTGAGTGAAAGAGCAACAAACATCCATTCTAACAAACTTTTACGTTTATAATATTAGTAAGATAGGCAAATGACCAAGAAGTGTCTTAAGAAAAAACAAAAAAAGGAAGAACGTGGAGGGAAGAAAAAAAAGTGATTCGTAGGAAGAAAATGGGTTGAAATTAAGGATGCATAATTTTTTTTACATCCACACAAAAAGCTTTCAAGGAGAAAGTGGCTGAGTGTATTTTATTACTGAGGATATCATTTACAAGAATTCTGGGATTTACTGAGGAAATTTTTACTTATCAACCGACATTTTTGAGTTGGACAACTCAAATATGTCTTTAAAGCTTTTTTAGAGTCTCTAAGAAATGCTTGGAAAAGCTTTTAAAGAAAAAAATTTCTGCAGCTTTTTTTCCAATCCATACCCTTCTTACGAATAACTTCTGATGCTTTTCTTATATTGCTTTGATAATACTTTTTTAAAAGAAGCTTTTTTATATTTTAATAATATCGATTGAAGAGTAAATAAACTTTTTTACTGATTATTATCTTTTTAAATACCACAACAGTCGATTACTTGAAATTTCTCTTCGATAATTTGAACTCTTGATAAGTTGAACAGTTTTTTTATCGAGAGTTCACTGTATAACTAGACTCAGGTCGAGCTTACATCAATCAATTGTACTATTTTCATTTAACAAATGTCGCCAAATTGATTGCTAAACAAGAACAAGATTAACCCAAAGAAAAAAGACTGGAAAAAAAATGTTTAAGTGTGTCGTGTCTGCGTGGAATGTTTACCTCTTCCTTCTCTTCGTTTGTCGTTAGTGGCGGTTCTTAAGTGGGGCCAAAAAGCGGTGGCGGCCACACACAGGAAAGAGATACATCCATTTACTTATACCTACAGATAGATAGACAGACAGACAGACAGACAAATATATCTCGCACACATAAATGCCACATCATCTAATACACTGCGTACCGAGAACGAAGACCGCTTGTCATTTATTATAATGGCGCTTGTGGAGTGTGCAGGCGCCACTGTCACATTATTAAGCTCTCCATCTACAGCCGCCTCACTCCCATACCAAGATCTCCACGGAAGACTTCTTACACCTTTAACAATCACGGCGAAAATTTTACATGTAAATTATTTAGTCGTAAAATGTCATCAACGAAAGCTCAAAGTCTTCCCCATTCTCGTGCCATTAAATTAAATTGCCTTGAAAATAATTTGTCCCCGTGTAAATCCGCGTGTAATGGACGCAAATCATTTACCAGCGGTAATTATATCCGTTTTAATCAAATTTGATGGAAATTTAAGTATTTAAATGTAATCATAATAATTATTTAACGATAATATTATCATAGTTGAGAAAGAGAGTCGAAAACGTTGCCTTTTTCTCGTTCAATTTGATTGATAAATAATTAAGATGCCGACAAAGAAACCTGCACTGCACGATTTAAGATCTTAAATCTGGTTAGGTTTCGTTTTAGAATCTAGATTTTCATAAAACTTTTTGGTAGCTGCTTGTTGCTCGCTCAGGTACTTGAGCGTCGTGTAATGTTTTGATGATTGATGACGGATCAAGTTTTGCAATAATTGGTAATAGGCTTTGACGAGACTCGAATTCGATTGGGTGCATGCGTTGAATGAAACGGTTTTGGTATAGTTCGCATGTTGCAGCATCGATATGGAAACGAGGCTGCGTTCGATTGAATATTGCCAGTTATGTAGAGTGGGTATCAGAAAGTCTTTCTTACGCTGTATACATAGGTAGATATGGGTTCAGAGGTTTTCAACCTATGGTTCGCGAACCAGGGCTTCTGATTATATACATGATCAACTTATATAATATTTTATTTATGTAAAGGTTGAACTTTGCTTTTTTAATTAAGAATGTCCATAATTGGATACCTTGAAAAAAAATATTTTAAGTGTAAGACTATATTATCAAGTCAGTAAATATAATACTGATAATAATTCTTTCTCTTCTTTTTGTAGTTTTATCTTTAAAGGTCTGCTCGATTTATAACGAGATTTTCATGGTTCATCATGGTAAAAAGGTTGAGAACTACTGTACTAGTCTATATATTTCGCCTCGGCAGCGCTCTTCTGGCACAGCCGCTGCCAGTGCTTCTCCTCGACCGTCCCGTAATCACCGTGACCATTTCAGTGGCGGCTCGTTTGAAGTGCGCGCTGCTCGTATTGTTTCCGGCTGCTGCCTGGACCAATGTTATGTAAACACGCCAAGCCTTTGATCTTTGCCGACATTCACCACCAATTTCTGATTTCTATACTCTCCAATACATATAAATATACCTAATATACATAGTAGGTATAATACCCACATACGAGTATGATACACCTCATTCTACCTCTACCTCTTCTATCTACCTACAAACTACGTATACATAAAATTTATTATAAAATCTCTAATTGCCTTCGATTCTCAATTCAATAATCGATTTGATCCATTTTTTTTTCATTCAATCACGTCCTTCAATCTTTCAAATACCATTAGAATATTTGATTAGACCAATTTCAATGTTCAAATATTTCACATTTCTGATATTGTTGCACATTTCGTGGCAAATCAATAATCAATCGAGGCATATTAATCAATGTATACATTTGGCTAATCAAAATATAGATCTTGTACGCTCAAATATATGCCTACATAGATATTTATCATTCGTACGCGAGTGTGAGATAATGGACACATTGTAAGTGGTGTTAATCACCGGATTTACATTCGATATTCCCTCATTTCCCCAACTGTTGTTGTCCTTACAGATTACAGGACTATGTAATTAAGGCCAACATCAAATTATAAATTCCCTCATAATTTACACACATACCTACAGCCTTTGGACACATGGGAGAAGATGATTCTATATTCAAAGCACAGAGCTTTCGATGTAAATGTATAGAAAGATACAGGTACAAACATTTTCAAAAGTTCAAAATTTTTGTGCTATTTCTTCATATTTGAATCTTAACATTAAAAAGAATTTTTACTTCATTATGAGTATAAGACGTTTTTTAAGCTTATTTTTCGGTTTGTTTTTTTTTTAAGCTAAAAATCTTGAGCTTTAGGGATTAACAAATCAACGTAATAATGTGGAGATTTGATTTTGGATCGATTTTTTTTTGTTAAAATATTGATAATTGTTTAAAATAGAAACTCGATGTTTTGTCTCGATTTGTTCATATTAAGCTTTGAATTGTTATATATTATACTAACTGATACCCGCCCGCTTCGCTGAGCGTATCTAAATTAATCTGCTTGAATAATATAAAATTTTACCCAAAATTATTACTACAAAATATTTTACAAAAAAGATAATTAGGTATTTCTAGACCTTTATTTCATAGAAAGTTTATGAAAATCCGTTAAACTACTTTTTCAGGAACAGATATAAGCTTTCTTATAGGTAGGATCTTTACGTTTTATTGAATATTGTAAAATATTAAGAAAATTTTAAGCTTTGAGAACCGTTCACACCAAATGTCATAAGAAATCATTTATTAATTTAAGTAGAATGGATTAGTAGCTATCCTTTAGGAAGTGTACCTTTTTTAGGATCAATAATATTTAATGTGTTATCTTAAGATCTGAGGTATCAGGTTTGATTGCCTTTGATTCATAATTCTAGGATATAGTATTAAGGCCATTATGTCTTATCGGCAAGTCTGCTATTTCCCGGGGTCCAAAATCAGACAACGAATTCTTAAAGATCTCGCTAAAATAAATTAAAAATATAGTTTTTTAGTAAAAAAAAAACGCGATGGTCACATCTAAGTTGCTATTTTCTCTTGAAAAATAAGTTGGGCTTGATTTCTTTTTGTTCTGGGGGCTCTTCTAACGGTTTCATCTCTCTTAGTCAAAACTCCTATTTGGGATCACTTAAGTCGAACTGTCTGTTTTTGTTATTTATTCTTACGGGTCTCATTTTTGAACTAAGATATTTCTTTTTATGAATGAAATCATATTTACTGCAGAGGATTTCCTTCTCCTCCCTCAACAAATTGAACGTTTACTCAGCCGAGATATTAATAATGTATTAACTACCCGTAAATTCACAATGGAGTTATGGTTTCTAGGAATTTAACCTATCGCTATACTTCTATAATGGTTATAATTTTCAAATGTACGAACATTAATTTATAAGAATAACAAACTACATAGTTTAAAATCATGTCATCTCTACAATATGTTAGTATATGTACATTGTATCACAACTGCCTGCCGATGCATGTTTTTCGTTGCGCAGTTTTTATAGTTTTTATTTTTTTTCTCAGAAAATCAACATTTTTTCGGAATACAAAGTATTTTAAAGTACTTTTTGTAATATTTACTACTTGTAGTAAAAATCTCGTCCAAATCGGACCAGTCGTTTTCAAGTTTGCCAAGAACAAACAAACAGACAGGGAAAACTATTTGAAATAAAAAGTAGCCTATAATGTAAGTTACAATATTTAATAACTTTTTGTGAAAATTCCATTGAAATCGGCTCAGCTGTTTTTAAGTTTACCCTGGACAAACCCTGTTATTACCCTGTTTTTTAGGGGAAAATTACAATGTTAATGGCATTTTTTTTGTATTAAATATATGAAAATGTAGGCAAAAAGAGTATTCAACAAAACGCCTTAAATTTTTTAGATTAGATAAAAATCTCAGCTGGGAAAAATGATTCCGTTTTTCGTTCGCTTGCGCAGGTGAGATGGAACATTTTTATTAAATAGGTATTCAAGTAGCAAAAATCTTCAATCTTATTATTGGTTTAGATAATAATTACGGTATAAGCCGTGTCGAATGCAAATAATCTGCCAAATACTGTTTTAGTTTGAATCGTGGTTTAGTTTAACGTTTACTCATCAGAAAATTGCATTTGAAAATACAGGATATTGGATGTCATCTTAAATTGTTTTTAAGGTTTTCAAAGAGCTTAAAGGATAAAGAGCATAGAATGTAAGACAAAAAGCTAAGCTTGGAGCTTCTTGTTTTTTGAATTTGGACATCAAAATTGTAGAACGTAAGCGGTTCGACATAATCGTAAGAAGATTAACAATACTATGACGAGATGAAAGTTCATCTAGGCTTACAAAGACTGAATGATTAGGCTTTTGCTTTAAGTTAAAAATCATATTTATTTGTTCATGAAATGTAACTTTGGAGCCCTTAAGAAAAACCTTTCTTAATTAACTTTTTGTATTGTTTATTTTTTCTTAAAAGGTAAAAAAATGTCTCTCTTAATTCCTTGTATCAATTTTATTCTCAAATGAGACATAATGATATAAAAATGTATTAA
Organism: Sisyra nigra; assembly: GCA_958496155.1. Classification (NCBI taxonomy): domain Eukaryota; kingdom Metazoa; phylum Arthropoda; class Insecta; order Neuroptera; family Sisyridae; genus Sisyra; species Sisyra nigra. The sequence goes on from OY292316.1 coordinate 49,400,252, forward strand.
ACAAATCCTATATTTATTAACGTAAAATCAGCCATGTGAACTTAATAAATTACCGATATTTTTCTTATAGCGACACGAAGAAAATGTTTAAGACGTCTGATCGATATCTATCTAATGAACGGACTTGTTCATCAATAATCTTTTCGATACGCTCTCGGAAAAATTATTACATGACATTACACACAAGGAAACGGATGTCGCCTGTAAAATTATAGTCGATATTAAATTGACATGTTTTCAAAATTTCCAACGAGAAAACTTTTTAAAAACTCATCAACTTGTAATGAAGAAAAATAATTCGAATCATCCCTATATAGTTCATATCAAGATAATAATTTCAAAAGCATATAAAAATTTATCTTTTTCTAATTTTTTGATGAAAAGCTCATCATGTTCAATGAAGCATGTTCAATATTAAAACATCAAACTACTATTCCTATAAAGAGAAATTATTGTTTAATATAAACTTATTTTGATTTACCAAAAGCTTAAAGTTCATTGAAAACCTTGAATAAAAATAATCTATTAAGAGTGAAAATTTGCTTTTTTAAGACTTTATAGCATTGTAATTGAATAATGAAGAATGTGTTAAGTGTTAAGTTATCAAGAAAAAAATATCAAACTTAATGTTTTATCACTTCATTTTAAAGGGTTTAAAGTTACTTGACCTAAATTTGACTCAAATGTTAATATTTAATTGCCAAATCAAGTCAAGTAGTAATTTTGCAAGTTAATTCATCTATAAGTTACAATATCAATCACAATTCATTTAAAAATGTTCAACTACTCTTAATGAATCTGACTGTTATAAATTTCTGAAAAAATTAAAATATTATATTAAAATTTATACAAAACTATCTTTGTTTAAAAAGACTAGGGATGAAATAGATAACAGTTTAGCCGAATATCGGATATCCGGCCAACGCTTGCGTAAGCGTTTCGCGAAAGGAAAAGTATCTCGCAAAGCTCATGACACGTTTTGGAATTGCTTTGATGAGATAGTAAATAAAAGCAATACTAGCCAGTTTCAACGCGAAGAAAGAATCGCGGGTAGCATGAAAGCTTGATGTTTATCTTAAGTCAGTGCGAATTGATCGCAATTGTGACTCTTATTCTTAGTGAGCAGCTAATGCTAAACAATACCCAAGTTTAACAAAGTTTGCCAAAATTTATCTTTGAGCATCTCTCAGCAGTGTGTATAGCGAAAGACTTTTTTTTTCTGAAACTGGCTTTATTTACGAAGACAAGCAAAACCACTTGCTACTTCTTAATGCAAAAAAATCAATATTCATTCATCATTATTTGCCCTCAGTGCAGTATAAGTACTAATTAATTTTCTAAGTTGTAGAATTCTCTTGTAATTAGGTATACTGATTGTATTTTTTAGCGATACTAACTATTAAGCAAACTATTAAACTTAACTATTAAAGCAATTATTTACCTAAAAATTGTTTCGTTATTTATTCGGTATTCGGCCGGAATAGGCCGCATAAAAAGTCTTCTAAAACTCGACACTTGCATAATATTTACAATACTTATACTTATATTTGAATATCTGATATAATGATGGTTTTAATTAAATATGCAGTCGAAAGGATAAGCAAGAAATTAATGGATCACACTTTCTTTTTGACTTATGCAGAATTCCTGCAGGATAACTTTAGGGGTACAGGGGTGGTCTTTCTCTCAATTAAATGTTTATAAAAAGTACAACAAAATTTTGTGATAAAGATATTCTAAAATGTGACATTGTTGCTTCTATAAAAAAACCACCCTTAATATTTACTTAAAAGAATCCTTTAATTTATTCTACGTGTTGTTATAAGAATTTGAGTTTGTTTTTTCATTCATACTTTTTATCAACAACTTTTAAGTATTCAAAAAGTAATAATACTCGTAATGTACGTTGTTGAGTGGTACATAAAAATTAAGAATGAGTTATAAAAAAGAAATTAAAAAATGTCTTCGACTAGCGCTTATAAAGGAATATAAACAGGTATATAGGTAAATAGTAGTAGTGTCAATTACAGAAGTCTAAAAGTGAAAAATGACTTTATCCTGCAGAGGTTTCTGTTTCCCATTTTTATGAGTTTTTTGAGTTTTTTGCTTACTCGATTCTTACTCAATCGGTTTTGACTGTAGGTACATATATGTAAATATGGAAATATTATGTTGACAATTTGCTTTGTAGTTAATAATTAATTTTAAAAAAATGATAGCATTTCCATTAATTGTATTAATACTTTAATATTATCTGATATCCACTTACTTTACTAGGCATACATAAATTAAATTGATAAATTAATAAAAACCATCAATATATGTAAATATGTAATATACATATGTAAAAATCTTAAAGATATAATCATTCCTCAAGAACTGTGATATTTTAGAATAATAAGTATCTTAGTTAACTTGCATATTCCAGATCCTAAGTAAGGATTTGATTTCATCATCAAAATCTATAAAAATACTTTTCCAGGAAAAGATTTTAGTTATCTCAAAGGTTCTATACATTTTTTAGAATAGTCTGGGCATCTTGAAGACTGAATTTCATTAAAATGAGTTCGATCATTTTTATTATAATTTGTAGTTAATCTTACAGGAACCGTACATTTTTTGGGCTGAATGATATTCAATGTTTTAACTTAAAGGCTAAAATATCTTTAACAAAATGTCTTTACAATTTGTTTGGTTTTTTCCCTTTGTATGTTATAAGAGGTGATTTATTTCACAAATTCGTGCACTATTCCAGGACAGAGTAAACTTTTTACTCAACTACCTTATAAACTATCTTTAAATGAAAAATCACGTTAATTTATTATTCTATTTTAATGTAAAAGAAGTGGAAAACAAAGAAAAAAAGTTTGCATTTAACATTAGGTACCTCCAAAGGAATCGTGCATTTCTTTGAGATGAAAACTCTTTCGTGTCCTTCTTGAAAACCTATTATCCTTATAAAACAAATAAAATTGCTTTTTACATATAATATGTTAAAAGTTATAAGGTAATTTTCATGAAATCTTGAAATTCCTGTCCTAACAGTATTTAGAATAAACCTAACCGACTTAGGATGTTTTCTTTTTCAAAAGAACATTATCAAGGCTAAACATATTGGTAATAACTATGGAATTGAACGGGCATTTGTGAGGAATAATAAATATATAGAACTCTGAAAATCATTCCCTCACCATGTCCCAAACTCCAGATTAGAACATTGTCTAAAGTTTTTATTGAGAGGTTCTTGAAAAATCCGTTTGTAACTATGACTGGTCTATTGTAAATACAACAAATTTTCAAAATTTCTCTGAATTTAGGATCATAAGTCATCAACAAGTTGTCTAATGTTAACTCAACACTTGTCCCATAAAAAATAATCATTCCCTCACAGCATTACCAACAGTCGATAAGAAGGTATATTTTTGAGGACTTTGGTAACACTCTAACTAGTTTTTGACAGTTGGTAGTACGGTTACTTGTTCGGAATGGCGAATTGACTTCAAGCTTGTTAGGAGTAATTGTTGGAAGAAGATTTCATTGCAATATTTTAAAGATTACATTTTATTTAATCATTCCCTCACAGTGAAGAATAAAAAATGTAATTATAATACTTCAATTTCGATGACGTACGAAAGTATGTTTTTAGAGGTACAAAGCGTAGCAAAAAGCTAGCTGGTAACGAACGGTTATGTTGCGAGATTTCTTTAGGTTATGATTTGTTTTGTCATTCCCTCACCGTCATTTCCTCATTTTGATTAAAAGTGAGGGAATGATGAGTTATGAGGTAATGACTTTCAGACTAGATCGACTCGGTTTTCGTACATCTTTGCTTACAGAAACTTTTTAATTTGTAAGTTAATATAACCTAGTAAAATTCAAAATATATTTAAAAAATAAATAATACGATTTTATATGAAAAATAAATATAATCATCATTTCCTCACCTCAGTCATTATTCCCCAACATTTTATTCGGCAAAACTCATTTATTCTGAGGACCACGATATTTTTCACTTCTAGTAAGATAAATAGTACAAATTTAAGAGCAAATGAAGATGAATTAATTTAAATATTTTTCATTATTTAATTGATAGGTAATTTCGAGATTTCATGAGAATTACCCTACAACAATTATCGATAATACGAGTAGAATGACAATCGTTTGGCAGGATTTGCAAAATACAACACAGAAAAACCAAAGCCACTGGTTTTTAACTAACCGATTTTCGGTTTAAAAGTTTTTTCTTGTTTGACCTGGGTTCTCATATATATTTGACACATCATCGGTTGAACAAGAATAAGATGAAGGTGGAGAACCATCGCAATCCAATTTGAACTTAACAAGGGAATAACCATAGAATCTCAGCAATTTTTACAGGCTTAATTATTATTACTATCCATAGTAGCAGTTAGCAAGAGATTTTAATTAGGGTAAGCAAAATTTTGTACTACTTATTCAGAGTAGTAAACTTTCTGAAAATTTGCAAAGATTATAAGAAGCATTATTGAGTATCAAACAAATATTAACTGATTTTGAAAGAATTTTCATCGTTATTAGTTATTTTTACACAATACTTTGGTGAAGATTGTGCAAAAAATTTTTCGACTCCTTGATTTTCCTACAAACTCATAAAAAATCTAACATTATCTTGAAAAATTTCATTAAAACTAATAAATCAAAAAAAATTAATTATTTTGATTTTTCAGCTGTTCTTTTGAGGCTATCCCAAACTATGATTTCCTTAACTATCCCTGAATTGAGACGAACAAAACAGAAATGATTTAAAATGGGCTTGCTTTCGAATTTTTGCAAGACTAACGTACAACAATTGATTCTTATACGATAGATTTATCCCTTTTTAACTTATGGACTAAGCAAGTTTCACTGCAACTTCCCCTTGACATCGTCTTAACCTTAAGTTAACAAGTAAAAAAGTTACTCGATCCAAACACTTACGAGGAAGCTACGCTCATCAAGTGATATTATTGATCCTCTCGATTCCAATACTGGTTGTAAATCATTGTGGCTTGTAACAGGATTATCTATGACTTAATGATAGTAGATAGTATATTTCATATGAATGTGTATATGGTATAAGATTTGTATACCTATGGCAACGTTTTTGTGAGTGTTTGTAAGAAGAAATGAATGGAGAGGGGACGTGCGAGAGCTGAGAGTTCTCTTTGAAGAGGATCCGACTCCGTAGTCGTTAGCTTTATCCACGACAACACAACAACAGTTCGTCCCGATTATTCTTACTGAGTAAACGTATATTTCGACAACAATCTACTTACCATTTTTCCCTTACAACGAAAAACTCCCAAATCAACCACCAACCAGCCAGCTGTTGACGCAGAAACCAATTCAAGCGTTTAAATGGAATGGAATAATGTGAAGAGTTAATTATTTTGATTTGATTTAGCTTTATTTAATAATTAATTGATTTATTAGTGGCAATTAATTTGATTTGATGTGTGAAGTGTTAGTGGGGTGATTTACGTTTTATCTAATTGATATATGTATGTGTGAACGAAGAAGACGGTGACATATTAAGACCACGTGGCCAAAAGTGTCCACAGGTGTCCATGCACGTGGATTTGTTTATAAATTTTCAATCAACATGTGTTGGTGTCCATTTAAACAGGTTGGTTCTACGCATTTTTTTTTCAATCAATATGTTTATATTTTAAACGAAAGAAAATTTTTATGGTCTTAGTGTTTAAAAGCTCTCTTTTCTTGTGTGAGTGTACTTATAAGCAGAAGGATGTTACAACCCTTTTTTTGTAACAAGTCTTTTTGTCGTTATGTGAAAAGCGTCTCGGTTATTTTATTATTTATATGCAAGATAATGCACTGGCTATCTGTGTGTAGAGATTGTCGAGGACATGATGTGATGATTATCGTGTCCTCTTTGTGTTCGAATGAAAAGGACCCGGCGTTAGGTAACATAAAAGCGCGCTGTTACACGAATGAGCGGGCGAGCGAGCGGCAGCAAACGATATTTTTTGAATACTAAAATATATTATTGAGGCTATCTGTTCGAGCACATCGGACAGACGGATAGACCGGCGGCAACTTTACACACACACAGAGACGCTGCGGGCAACTTGGACCAATCACGAGATAAAAGACCCGCCGCGGCTCGCGACCTGACCACGTGCAGACCCCTTTAAGACTCGCGCGCGATTACTTCTTTTTCTCGGACTCTGTCTGTCTCGCATTGCCGGAACGAAGAAAAACTAATTTTCATTGGGAAAACGACGGTGAAAGGACGATAAACAGAATGTGCAGTGAGTCGCATCGCGAAGCCTGGTCGAGTCGAGTGCACACGGTGGGACAGTTCATGCGAATCATGGGAATTTCTGTCTGGTGTAAACAACACAATAATTATCCGGATCGCGCCAATTGTATTTACATTTGCGTACAGAGTGTTCCACTATAAACAAGCATAAAAATGTTTCTGGAAATGAAAATGGTCATAAATATAAAAAACTCAAAAAAGACAGCCTAAGTTTCTTAATTTTTTAAACTAGAGCTTAAAAATCTTTAACCTCAATAGTTTTTGGTAATTTTACTATAATACTCTTTGGAAAAAAATTGATTGCGTGTACTTATGTACGAGCGTGAGAAGTTATACTTCTTTGGCATCATTAAAAATTAGTTTTTATTAATTTTATTCAAATAATCAATTTTAAAAAACTGTAATTTAATATTTAATAATAATAATAAATATATTTAAAGACATAATTATTAAAAATAAAATTAAGAGAATAATTATTTAATTTATATCAATAAATAATATCCAAAGAAAGCTGCAAGATGTTTATAAAATTTGTCAGGATCATTTTTCTGGTTAACAATTCATGCAAGTCATGAAAACGAAGCTTCATAGAAATTGCGAAAAAAAGTTAGTAGCTACTTTTCAAAGTAAATGTCTTAATCTTATTCATATCTTTTTTTACTAAATTATTATTCTAAGATGGTTGAATCATTTTAGAATCCCAGATTTCGTGATAACTAAGAATATGCATGGAATGCAGATGTCATTTTCATCACTAAACTCCAAATCGTATAACAGCTACTGCAAAATTCGAGAAAAGTTATAACGTATTTATTAATAATATGTGCCATTTGTATATATAATTATTTTTGATTTAAATATAAAAATAAATAAATAAGTAAATAAATAAAACAAAAATTCAAATTACGCGCGCCAGGAAACCCAGTAGTTTTGCGACTAACTTCATTTTGTTAATTTTGGTCTCAAGATGCGCGCGCATCTTAAAATTTCACTCTCATCATTTTTTTCATAACGCGCCTAAAGAAGTATAACTTCAAAACATGTTCTCTTTAATTTTACTGCTTATTGAGATTTCTCTTCTCATGGATTACAACAACAAAAAATTAAATTTGATTTTGACCTCTAATGACTCCGAAAAAAGTGATCTTATAATAAATACAAATAAAGTTTTGAGGACTCTAAAACATCCCCTTCAAGAAAAAAATCATTAAGTTTATATAAAAAGTTGTACCAACTTGTAACTTTTGGAATTTTCGGGACCCTTGAGTCTTGAAAACTTATAGTTGATATTTTTGGTTTGTCCAAAAGTACATCAAGTTATCGGAATACCTTTATTATAGCGACTTATAGCCTATTTTAACTATCTTTTCGCCTATTATAACTATTAAGTTTTTTTTCATCAAAAATCAATAATTTCTTTTTGTAAAAAATATTTAAAGGACTCCAAAAATTTGCTTAGATTGATGTTCCATTATACACACTAAGCACACAAACATTTCAAGAAAAATCCTAAATTTTATACATCATATTCAAAAGGCTTTAACGAAAAGAAATATGGTGAAGAAATGATAACACGAAAGTTGTAGCTTTAAGTTTCTAATTTTTAGAACAAGAGCTTCAAATTCTTTGATATTTATAGTTTTTTGGTAATTTCACTATAATACCATTCACTATAATTTGACTTCCTATAGAAAGCTGTACCACAATTTACTGCAGAATATCGTCGATTCCAAAAACAAAAAATGCATATTGACTTTGGCTACTCTACTCCGAAAAAAGCGACCTAAGGGTCTTGAAAACATACAGCCGATATTTTTAGTGTATCAAAAAATATATCGGGATATTATAACACCTTTTATTAGGCAACTTATAGCCTGTTTTTGTTTTCTCCTCTTTCATAACTAAAAAATTTTGTCATCTAAATTCAAAAATGTTGTATTGAAAAAAATATTTTTAAGTGTTTAGAACTATTTGAACTTCTTCTCAGAACTTTTTGGTACGACCAGTACTTTGGGGGTAGCCATAGAAGACAATTCAGTCAATTTATGTAGCCTTTGTTGTGAAAGGAATGAATCTTGAAATTGTGGCTATAAAAGAAAACCAGAAGAAGTAATTCTTAACCTAGATTGGTATTTAAATATTAAGTTTTGACTGAAGTAAGATTCGATTTCAAGCCAAAATTAAGGCAAAAACTATGAAAATCAGTGAAGTGCCTTAAAAAGCAAGTCCAAAAGCTTAAACATCATGTTAAGCATTTTTTTTTGCTCCAATAGACGATAACTGCACGACAAATCTTTGTGCACGTCTCTGAAAACATTTAAATTGAAGAAGACATTTTTTTTATTAAAATTAATCATTTAGTGTGTGTAAACGTTGGGTCTTTATATTAAAATGGAAACATTAATGTCATCGGTGTAAGAGAGAGAATAAGTCACACAAATATACAATTTTTATAACATGATCATTAAATTAGCGAGTTCTTAACCTGCCTTGGATATTTGAACATATTCAAGAGAAGAACTTTCAAATTATGTTTTTTTTAATAATTAGAAATATGTACAATTTAAAGTTTCCATTGTCATTAGTATTGTTTTAGTTGGGTCTCACCGTGAAAATCCAAAAATTCATCCATATTTTGAAATTTCCAAAAAATCTTAAATCTTAAACCCTTACAGTAGGACACCCGGTATAAAATATCGTATCTCTTCTCGACGGAAGAGGAAAAAAATTCGATTTGTTCGTTCGTTCATCGTACTATAAATGGAGAGTTGAGAGCGTGTGGTGTACCTTCGCGGACGTACATAAGTGAGTACCGCGATCGTCTTTGTCTCGACTGATCCAGTTCAATTTAGCGTCGCCTTTGCTGTTGTTCGTGCCGCTTTTTTCGATATCGTGTATGACTCATTACGCGGAATGCTCCTTGTCGTTGTTTGGAATTCCTCGGGCGTTCAGCTCACGAAAAAAAAGAACAGAAAAATTAAGAGAGAAATCATCTCCTTCCATCGTTTGCAACATTGTATTATTTGGCCCGATCACAATCGATTACATGCTGTAAAATTTTGACTTGCAAAAACCTAGTTTTAAACTTTAAACCAAAGAAATTATTTTTAAAAAAAGTCTTTAAGTCATTAGAACATTGTTTTAAGTTATCAGTCAGCCTAAGATTAAGATTATAAGACTGTAGGAGACTTAGAGTAAAAGGTCGAGACAGAAAGCGAAATGCTAATCCTGCACATGTGAGCCAAGAGCGACGAAGAATTGTTCGATGGCTTAACGAAAGATAGCGGGAAGTAGAAATGGATGTGGATGGATGGATGGATGGATGGGGTTTGTTGGTGTCAGTGGCGGCTTCTTTTGAGAGATTAAGATGAAAAGTCACGCATATAATTCCATCCTTATTCAATTTGCTTTCATTAGATTGTGTTGTGAAGTCGTCGTCGTCGGAAGATGATCAAAGTCGGGATAAATCAAATAGAACGTCATACATTCACATATATCAGATCTTTTACGTCTATTACCTCCATATACTTATTAGTCGCCATCGGTCGATAATTTAACGCTATCAGATTTGGTGGCATAATTTCCTTGAAAGAGTCATTTTCTTGAAAAATTCCTCTTGATTGATGCCACTGTTTGTTACGTTCTGGTTTATCGAGGCAGATGATTGTAGTGATGCTGATGATGATTACTAGTAAGAGGTGGGCCGCGATATAGTAACAACAACAACAACATCAACATTACCCTGCAATTTATGGTCTCCATCTCGGGCCCTTTTATGATTTTGATTTATGGGGTAGGTTTGTTTCACAAGTTGCCATTATTCGCTTTATCATAACAGGCCCCCGTCTTGTTCGTTTCGTCACGATTTCACAATTCGTATACGATTTACCACGTTCAATATTACTAAAATAAGTACCTGTATATATACCTACGTTAAATGCAATAGGACCAGCTTTGCTTTCCTATCTATTAAACATAAATTGCACATAGATGCATTTATAGATGCATACAATATCGAATATGAATTCGATTTACAATGATTAATAGTTTCCATTAGATACCAGAGAAATACCCATACTCTACTTAATTATTTCATGGAGCGCGAATTATATAAATCATCTTGTTGTTAGTCGAATTTTCTCTGAGTCAAATGAAATTCAAGTATGTGCATCGAAATACATTATTAGACACATATAGCCAATAATCACTGGTTACCAAACAATTTCTTTTTCGTTTGTACACCTCCAATAAATTCGATTTAATTCATTCCATGGTAGACCTCCAGTCTAATCAGAAAGCTTATTTTCTTTTACGATTGGATTTCAAATTAAATTTATTTTCAATTAAATAACTTGTTAACTAACATATAAAATATGTCATCTTTACGATAATTATGGTTAAACAATACCAAAAATAGCTGCAGCCATCAGTACAAAATCTATAAAAGCTGCACTGTTGGCAGAATTTAATTTTCAATTAAATAAGTCAAGAAATAAGGAAGATTTCAAACAGAAATGTATCCTAATTGTGGTTTTCTAATGCCGCGTTCACACGGTTCAACTTGAGTTGAACGATAATTTTCAATCTTTTAGACCGTAGCGGGGTTCGACTCGCTTGTGCTTCACTTTTCGTGTCGCTTACCCCGCTACGGTCTAAAAAATTGAAAATTATCGTTCAACTCAAGTTGAACCGTGTGAACGCGGCATAACAATCAAACGTTGAAGTTAAAATAGTGGTTATAAACATCGGTATTAGAGGAATGTTAATATCGATGTTCCAATATCGATGCACTTTTTGCATCCCTACTACGAATTGGAACTTGATTTTTGGACTGCTTTATTCGATTTTCAAGCTACGCGCGTGTGTTTGTATTTAAACTCCTCCTAAACGGCTGGACCGATTTTGATGAAACTTTGTCTGTGTATTCAAGTGGATTCGAGAATGGTTTAGATTTGCAATTAGATAATTTTTTTTATATTTTTATTTTTCGAAAATGGTGTAAATTAACAAAAACCTATATATAATGTTGTATTATTTTTTGTTCGGTAGATAGCGCTGAGATCAGATTCAGGAAACTTTTTTGTGCATTTATTACTTTTTGGTACCTACATCAAAACGTTCCAGATGTTACAATTTATTTAAAAAAGTTTGCAATTTTTGTATTTAAGACTTTTGTACAGGACAACGTTTGTCGGGTCCGCTAGTAATAAGATAAAATTTGCGTCAAGTGGTACGGGTTCGATCCCCGTTATATCCTAGACTTAAGATCTTAGACATATAATCAATTCAAACTTGCATCAAATACTCGAGTCAAGTCAATTTATTTATAAACGTAATTCATTTTAAAGTCGAATCCAACAACCAGACTTGATAAATCTATAAGATGATAAAATTTATAAGAAAAATATAAGATGGAAATTCCTTATTCATACTTGCGTTTTTTCTGAAGATCAAAGCCAAAGAAACAGCTGAGTGACAACCAAGAACAATTTCATCATATAATTTCGTTATTTCTTCAGAATTTTTGGATGCAAATATGTTAACAGATTAATTGAAGATTAATGAAGTCGGAATAACATTGACGAAACATTATTTAAAAGAAAAATAAATTGTTAAAACATAAAATATTGGTCTTTTAACGCCTGATAATTGCTTCAAATTATTTATTTACTACAGAAATCTTTTATAGTTCAAAACTTTATTTCATTAAATAGTCGAAAATTGGCATTTTTTGGCATAAAATTGTTCTCCTGGTATATGATTATTTAGATTCTGTCTTTGAGAAAAATTCATCGGAAACTTGTAAAATCAAAAACTTTCCCAGTGACAACAGCAATAACTGGAAGAAAACGGAATGTTAGCTGTAAAATTGAGCTTAACTTAAAAAAAACTCTACTTAAGTAACTATGAAGTTGATACTTCGTACACCCAATATACCCCCCGTATACCCATTCTGGTCAAAATTACGTTGTTGAGCTCTTTTGGGCGTCCACTTACGAAGTATCAGGATTCAAAAAATCGATTGTTTTTAATATCATTTTTGTAATTTACATATATTTAAGTATAAACTTAAAAACAATAAACAAAGACAGTTTTAACTCTACGTAAAAGGCTTTTGAAACATTAAATGAATTTTTCTCAAATCTGTGTTTTTAGAGTCGATGACGAAAATTTCTCATAAACGTATTCTATATTTACGTATTCTTTCGATTAGTACCAAGACTTTACAGTAACGAAATCCGTTTAGTTTTTTCATATTAAATGATCCAATCCAGAGATATCGTGGTCACCGCAAGATGCGTTCAGGAGCTTTTGGAGATCAGCAATAGCAGCTTTTAAAATTATTGTTTTTACAAATACGAAAATGTTAAAGTATATAGTTTCAAAATATCATAAAATCTGTACAAATTTTTATATTAATAAATTCAGAAGTCTTCCAAGGAAAAATTATTGGAAAATCATTTTAGGGCCCTCTGACTGTAAATACTGTGGCTGTAATATTATAACCTCTTATAAAAGTTTAAATGAGGTTGTCGATAACATTTTAGAAATTTTGTCTTACACACATTGGGGCCCTTTTTATGCGAAGGCTCCATATTATTAAAACGACTGCTATAATGGTAGCTACACCCCTATTATAACTTTAAATTAGGGTGATACTATTATCCTTATTACTACTAATTGCTAACATTAGAAAATACTTTTAAATTTCAAAATCTAACCAAATCCTTGAATATGAAGATATCACATTCGCATAATATGCCACTTGACAACTTAGAAAGCAAATCGCCTGAGAATAACCATTTCAGAAAATCGATCATTTCATTTAGATTTTGTTCAACTTTTTTTTTATACCAATTAGAACCAAAATTTATTTAGTCATGGTAAATTTTTATTTCTTAATTAATTAATTTATACCTACCTATAAATGGTCGGTATGTAAGCAAAATGATAATAAAATAAAGGGTTGAGTCAAGAGAGTAAAGAAAAAGATCGAATATTCGAAATATTTTTGTGTCTATCCGAGTATCTGCATAATATACGATAGGTACTAAACATAGTAGAGAGGTACCAACGTGTGATTTCCTAAAGCACATTTCGCAACCGATTGAGCGATCCGATAACCAGGCGGCTATGCGTTTATCTTTCGGCATCTTCTAAAAGATACCAACGAGATTTTAATCGATTCGCCCGTTTTCCATATTTGAAAATATTTCTTCTCTTGGTCGACCAACCACCCCCCCCCCCCTGCACCTACCGACCGAGTAGCCGAGAGAACGGTTCGATTGATCGATCGATCGTTAATTATTATTATTGGCTTCGCCGAGAACTACCGTAGTACGTTTGTTGCGACTGTGATTAATTGTCATTAATGTATTAATGAGTTTGATCATCATTTATCACATTCACATAAAAATATCTAATATCAAATACTTTCACAGATTTATCTATCGAAATGTATACGACTTGTAACTGTCACGGTTCTGTTACACATTAAGTCGGTCTTCTTTCCTTTGACTAATTGTGGCACAATCAGACTAATTAATAGAAAAAAAAAATCAATGACTGATGTATCTATAAATAATAATTTTATCTCGATAATTAAAGCATTGATAAAATATATATATAAAAAAAACAGATTTTTTTAAGTGCACTAAAACTAGTTGATTATGGACTTTTTTTTGAATTTCACCACTAAAAATGTTGGAGCAATATTTTGATAATACAGAATATTCAAAAATAAAAAGAATTTTATTCTTAAGCCTTTTCTACACTTACTGATCGCTATGTGTAATGTGCAATGTATGTATGTCGTCGCCACAAATTTCATAGACTTCCATAGATTCTATAGATTTTTCAATATAGACTTCAATAGATTTCAATAGACTTCTATTTATTGATGATGCACAGATGTGAAGCTTAAAAGGCTTAAGATGCTGTAAAAAGTATTTTTTACGATTGACTTGTTTAATATATCTACTAACTGATATCTTCCTGCTTCACTTCTGAACTTAACTTCCTTAAGTTCCTAAACTGAAATAATTGGCAAACCTTCAGACCGAAATATTCACTTAAAACAAAATCCCTTTAAGCTATTTTGACAGGATATGCGAGTATTTATCTTTCAAGAACCGTGCATTTTCTAGAACTATAAATAGCTTCGTCTAACTTCCAGATCTTAGATTCATGGTATACGTAAGATTTCATATTTGGTTCTTAAACTACTTTTCTAGAAAGATTTTGTAGAATAGAAAAAATATTTTAATTGACGTTATTCTTGCTCGATGAATCCCTGTTTGTATAAAAGCTTTAAAATCAGAAAAGCTTTTATCTCAAATACCATTGAAATCTGATTAATTATTTTAGTTGAATGTATTGGAAGTTATTCTTTTGGAATCATTTATTTCTTCGGGATGAGATATACTCAATGTGTTATACTAAGATCTGAATTATCTTCAACTTATTATGAAAAGTAAAGCAAGACCAAACTGAGAATAGTCTTGGTCTGGCTAATATAATAACAGTCTTGGTCATGGTCTTAGTCCAGCATCAACGCTAATTTTTCGTTTATAATTTCAAATACAGTGGCACCTCGACATACGAATATAATTCGTTCCGCAACCTTGCTCGTATCTCGAATTTTATCTTTTATCTCTAATAAAAAGATCAGATGCACGACCTGTTGCAACTTTTTGAGACTTTCGACCTGCTAAACCGAACTCGTATCTCGAATTTCGCTCGTAACTCAAAGCAAAAAGCACTCGCTCGCCGGCTCGTATCTCGAAAAACTCATATATTGGGGCACTCGTATGTCGAGGTACCACTGTATAATACATAAAATGTTTTTACCAAGAAATGAAAATTTACATTAAAGTTGCTTCATAAATCCACCAAAATTAATAATATTTTGTTTAATCTTGCGCATTTTGTCCTAGTTTTAATATTTGGTCTTGATTTTGATATAGGTTTTATTCATTCGATCTTAATCTTCGTCTTGCTTTTTTAAGACAGTTTGGTGATCTTCTGCTCAACTTTTCGAATCAATACCTCAAGAAAATTTTATTGAAATCCGTTTAGTTTTTTTTTTCTCCATTTTAATGTGCTTTAACTACCACAGTGTTAGTTGGGTATGGTTTCTTGGTTGTTTTAGATCGTTAAATCTCACTCCAGATTCTCAACTTTTGGAGGAAACAGCATACGTTGTCCCACTGTTCTGGGTCTCCCATCGCCTCCTGGATGGAGTGTGGCGTACCCGTCTCCTTCCTCAATCCTTTCAGGAGGTCACACTCGAATAGGTGCTTAGCGATAAGTGGGAATGAGCATTTTGTGCAGTTTGGAGGTTGATTCCTTTGAAGAAGGTATGAGTGGGTTAATTTTGTATTCCCTATCCTCAGTCGGGTTACAATGACTTGGTTTGGTCGGGAAATGGTTTCTATGGATGGTTTATTCAATATCGATTTTTTGATGGAGTGGAGTTTGAAGGTTTGGCTTTTCTATTCTGTGTCCCATACCATACTGATCCTTTCGCTTAGGTGCTTCTTGAAGTCCTCAAATGATCCAAGTGTTTGGGCAACAGCAGGAATTTTAGTTGCACTTTTGGCTTCCTAGTCGGCTCCGTTTAGTTGTTTGTGCTAGAAAAAGTTAAAAATTCCACAAAACTGTGCACCATTCCTAAACTAAGTATTTGTTTAAGTCCACTGTTTCTTACATTATTTGGATACAAAAGATCGCGTTTAATTATAACTTATAATTGCAATAATGCTGTTTAACATTCGAAGTAATCTATTGTTGATAACTCGAAGTTAGCAATTTGGATTTAGGGATCTCTCAGATATTCCTAAGGATTTTCCCAATTTTTTTTCCTTAGCCAATTGAAACAAACAAAAAAAGTAGTAGTTTTAACAAATACATAAACAAATACTACACGGAAAAAATGTGTTGTAATTTTAACAACATTCCTTGTTAATTTTACTACATTAACTAGTATTATATAGGATGACACCACGTGTGGTAACGTTTACCAGTCAAGTGTTATTAAAAAACTGTAGTATTATTTACAACACGAGCTAGTAAAAATGTAGTTGAATTTTTGACACTTGCATTTATTTGTCAAAATTATTGGTTATGTTGTAGGCGCCTTATGCGCAAACGCCAAAATGTTTTAATTGTATAACACTCAGCAGTTGTAACAGCTACTTATATTTACTACACTATGGTAGTTAAAAATACTATACGTTAGAGCTGAATACAACACAGTGTGTTATCTAATGTTACATTTGTGGTTATAGTGAACATAAAGTGCAGTAAAAATATTACTAGTTTAGAGTTGTGAATTTTACACCACTATTTTTTTCCGTGTATAACTACGTTTATAACCTGGGTTATGGTCTTTACTAAAGTTACTAAGAAAACAGAACTAACATAACGTTTTCGATCAACCTAGCAAACAATTTATAGTTATACTTTGAAAAAGTGATTCTGAAATTTGAATTCATTGACATAAATTTGACTCAAGATATTTGAAAATTAAATTTCTGATTGAATGCAATATTTTTATGATTTCTTATGTGAAAACTCAAAGAAGTAAAAGTGATCAAAAATTTACTGTGAATGAATAAATAAACATTAACTATTTGAGAAACTTATTGGCTGCTGCTCTTCTCTTGGAGCTGGTGCCCACTCTTGTAACAATGGCATTATTTTATTAAAATGTACAAAAGATAAAGCATCTCTTGCGCCAACGCCTAGCAAAATTTTTCAGCTAACCAAATCTGAGCTTGTAAAAAATAGGTCAAAATTGAAACCAAGCGACATTGATAATGTTGGTAGAAGCAGAAGAGCTTAATTTTTTTTTTTTTTAATGGAAAGCTTATTAATTTGAAAAGCGGTCTTATCAATCTCAACTAAGCATTGAAAGTTTCATTGCAATTGAAAAATAGGAAGTGGGTGAAAAATTGAGAAAATAACGAAATATTTCGTTGATGATTGAAGAAACGACAACGAGAAATTTTGAAAAAAAAAACAAAGATTCCGATGCACGGGTCAACATTTTCGAAGATATGCTCCGATTGGAGCGAATGAGAGATGAGCGTTGAGGGTCGGAAAATAAATGGATCAGATGGATGATCGGATCGGATGCATGCAGAATGAATCGGGGGCGGCGGAGGTTAAAAAGGGGGCCTTCGAGTGGGCAACGGGCCGCTCTTCGGGCCGCTATGTAATCATGTAACAGCTACTGGCGGTCGACATCAAAGACACCGCTAGTTCACTCGCTTGTCACACCTATACACCTGTACAGTATCTATCTCTCATATATACACTCTCTCTTATATATTTATCCCCGATTCACACACACATTTACATTTATACATCCACACGGTGTATCCTCGTATTTACTCGATTTCGATTGAGTTTTACACGTTATACAGAATGGTCCATAACAACATCCTTTTTAAACAGATCAAATAACTGGAAATTATTCTTCCAATAAAGTTCAGAAGTTTTTTTGAATAAATTTTGACGGTTTTATGATGGGAATGATCAATTTTTTCAAGGGTTTCTTATCCTTTAGTTAACTTATTATTCTTAAACTAAACATTGCCTAATAAAGCTCCAAAATTGTTTGTTGACAAGCCCGTTAAAATTAGAGATTCATCAAGTCAAGGAGTTGAGCATTGTTGGAAATGTATTATGCTCGATATTTTGACTTGATAAGCTGGTTTTCAACTTATATTCAGGACAAGTGGTTTGAAAATCAAGTTAAGAGGCGAATCTCTAAATAAAATAGAAATATTCTTAATATTTGAACGATTTTCGAGCAATTCAGTGGCAAAACGAGCTATTGTTGAGTTGAATGGACGAAACTTTAAATCAAATGCTGAAATCCATTTTAACCAAATTCGGGGCAATCCCAGTTACTATAACAGAACGTTTCTGAATTGACATAGGTACAAGAATTTTTGTGCATCGACTTCTTGAAGCATTCGTTTATATAAATCATATTCTAAACCATTAGCAATAACGTAAAAATGGTTATTTTTGTAAAATTTCTAAAAGAATTTCTCGAAAAGATTAAAATAGAATGATTCCAACTATCCATCAACATCTTTAAAAAAATATGATTTATAAAACACGTTATTATGGACTATCCTGCATCCCCGCGATATTTCTCAGCCTAATTCTATTTTTCAAATCTAAATTATATCAAATTCGAGACCATCTCAAACATGCAAATCGTTTCTTCATTCGTCCATTTCTTAGAAGAAAGCCTGCACAATAACGAAGCGTAGAGCCATAGAAAAATTTCAAAGGACACAAATTTTGTGGTCTATTCTTGTGGTTATTGGATAATATGCTTCAATCGCAGGTGTGTTCCTCGAAAAAAAAAATATAGGTATATATACATAGAACAGATATGATTATTCTTCATTTTCTTTACCTCATTTCGTATTATTTTTATTATTATTATTATTGTTATCATTATATTATTATATACTAGCGTGTATGGATTTTTTTCTTCTTTCATTCTTTTCATATGCTGTAATCAGAAACTGTGATCTACAGTGAGACGATTTCAAAAGAGAAGCGCGCTGTGTTGAATTCTTCAAAAGGTCCGCCCTTTTATAACATCTCTTCACATATTAGGAGCAACATATTATGCTGTATGCCTACGTTACATACATTTAAAAAGATATCATATGAAAAAAATTAAGTATACGAGAATGTGACAGATGACAAATCTCATTTTTCCTTCACGTGTAACATGAACCAAAGACTATAAGAAACTGAAATAAAAAATAAAAAAATGTAAGAAGTGTGTGCATCCCTTAAATCATCATACAGTATGATATATAAAAGAGCGACCGCAGCTTTCGTACCTTTATATATACGTTTTTAATTGTCGGCGACACAATTTATAATTACCCTTTTGTATATTCAGTACGATATCTCCCTGCCCTTATTTCTTACTTAATTTCATTCGTACAATAAATAATATACCTTTATATGCTCCACTTTGCTTTTATTCATTGCAAACGAAATGGATTTCAATTGAGTCTCTCTATTGAAGAGGTTTTCAGAGCTCTTTTTTATATTCCACTTTTTCGGCGGTTTTGTTGTTGTTGTTTTTTTTTTTTGAGTCAGATGAAACCGACACGAAGAAAATGCCGCGTTTTATACCTATAGTATTGTTACTTTATTATATTTCATATATTTCATATTATCTATAGTTGCGGCATTTACCTTTGATCTTATGTATGTGGTGTTTTTTTTTTCGTTCACCCCAACGAGCAATCGTTTATCGTTAATTTACCCTAAAAGACATAATGTTTAAAAAAAATACATGAAATAAGTTTCAAAAACCGTACTTTCAAGCTTTTTAGTTCCGTGTCTTTGATCTTTGGTTGGTCTTCACACAAATTACGAACTAATGTCGAACTAAATTCAGGTCAAAGCTTTTGACATAAATTTTATATAATCTTAAGCCTCGATTAGATGTGGAAGATTTGAAATTTCACATTTTGGATTTTAAAAGGTTCAATTTTTTTAATATCTACCCAAATGATTTAACTGTTGGGGAAACTGAAAAATTATCGTTAACGATCTGACGTTAGTAAGCCACCTCAAAGTGTCATGAAATGGGGAACAATCGGGATATATACTGTAACGTTTTTATGGGTTCTTGGGTTTGTGTACATTTAATAATAATAATAATAATTTAATTAATAAATTTATTTTTAACAAATACAGTATAAATCGTTTATAACGACACCGGATATAATGAACAACCGGTTGTAACGTTCAAAACCTTCGGGTCCCGTGATATGTCTTATTGTTAGATAATATACATAGGAAACCGTTTATATTGTACAATTTTATAATAATTAAAATTATAAACGTTCAAAAACCAATAATGAAAGTTTTCAAATGTTCAAAAAATAATAATTAAAATTCTTAACAGCAAATGTTTTTTTTTAAATATGGCATACACATTTAAGTTTGAGTTGAGTTTTTGGGAAACGAAACAATGCCTCGTAAGTCATTTTCCATTGAGGGAAAAATTTGGAAAATTTCGCGAGTTGAATCGGGAGATTTTGTGAGTGATCTTGAGGGTGAAATAGGAACATCTCGTTCCACTATATTGGGAATTTTAAAAACTAAAGAAAAAAATAAACTAGCAGTTGAACAAGTGCCATAAAAAGTTTCCCTTCCAAAATAATTTTTAAATTATTTTCCCTTGATATAATAAATACATACACATTACACAATTACTCGTACCTATATGTTTCAAGATGTATGTATGTATTGGACGTTATGTTCAGTTATAACGAATTGTTCACTTTAAGCGATATATATCGGTTATAGTGAATATCGCTTATAACGAACGAAATTTGACGGTCCCCTCAAGTTCGTTATAAACGATTTCTACTGTATTTATTTATTTATCTTGCACTATTTACACTTATTAACTACACGTTAACAATGATTTAGTTCACTGTTTAACTAGTCAATTTTCCCAGTCACTTATTCACTAATTGTCACTCACTATTGCACTGTTACACTTTATTTAACAATGTTCACAATTTATTTACACTCACGATTCACTGTTTACGATTTATCACTCCCGATTTATGTTTCACTGTTGATGATTTATTTCAGGCTGCGTTGACGATTTATTTAAGACTGACTCGTCTATGTTTGTCCGGGGCTTATATACAATTTCGGTGCTCTCTCTAGAAAATTCCTATACCATCTATTACATTCTAGAATTTTCTATTCTTTGAACAACTCATTTTTATTAATTCTATTCTGTCCCTTTTTTACCCATAAAGAATTATGGGTAGAAATTTCCAGAAATATTGTCCTCTCTCTCATACACCGATTAATCCTTCTGGCCAAACCCTTCGCGTCAGGTGGTCTCAAAGTTCTAGAGAACTTTCTCGAGTTCCTAGAAATTTTTCTCCCATCCTAACACAATTGGCTGATTGGCAGGCTTGGCCCATCCACTGCTGAGATAGTTCGAGGAACAGGTGCCACGTCCAATTTCCCAAAATGGCGACACTCCTCCATATTTAAGATTTTTAGAATGTGACAATACCAACTAATCGTCTGTGCATATAAATTTGCCACAATATGTTTTTGAGAAAAAGAGACTTTCAAAAAGAAACCAACCCAATGTATCCAAGTAGAAATTCTTCTCGATTTTCTTGTTTCCTGGTAAGAATAAATAAGGAATGCTTCAATAAACCTGACGTGGTACAAATCAGGATCACATTGAACAGCTGTGTTTATAAATAAAAAACTATTTTCTATTAGATATTCCTGCTTGGATCCACTGACGTTTTTTTCAAAAATAAAAATAAGTCTTCAGATTTGGTCTACTTGGAGTTCTTCTTACGCATTAAGAAAAACATTACTTGTCAGATTTTTTTGATCTACGTAATAATGTGGGGACACGATTTGCACCCCATAAATCGGTAGCCTTAGGGTCCAGTTTACTTAGGATTATGGTTTTACCAATCCTTAAGGACTAGACCAGTTAAAGCGAATTTAAACAATAAAAGTAGGAAAAACATGATAGGTAATGTTCCTTCTTTTTCAAAGCATGGTAATCATATGAATGAACATATGAGGTAATCCTGGTAAGGAAGGACCTCGTGGGGCATCTGCGTTATATTATTGTCAGTTTCTTCATATAGTAATCCTGATCTTAACCTTATCAAGGTAGAAGGTTAACTTTATAAAGTCCTTATTGGATCCTTGTAACAAACTATAGCCATAGGTGTATAAATTTGCTGAACATAATTGTAGAAATAATTATTAATCTTAACATAAAATCGGGAGAATCGATAAGTTTTCGGTAGTCTCCCGATCAATTCAGAAGAGGTGGCAACTCTACGAAAGTTAAAACAATGCTCAACTCCATTACTTGATAATTTCATAACCCATAATTTTCTTCTGTTAAATTTTGAAAGTTGATTTAAAGTTTTAGAATAAAAAATGTTTAAGATAGCATCTTTCATTTACCGTTTTTCAACATTTATTGGTAACTTTATCGGTCATGAAGCATCCAAATTGCGAAAATTAATTTCGTGAAAATTTCCACGTATGAAATTGGCAATAAAACTATCCATTTAACGACAGGTGAAATGATTTTTCGTCAACATATTGTCGTTACAATGTCGCAGTAAGGATTTCATTTGATAATAAACGTGAGAGAAAAATATGTTTCAAAAAATATATAATATCTTCTGCTTATAGAAAAGATATAAAACTTTTATATATTTCGCCATTAAATAAATGCAATGTACTATCGAGGAAATTTTTTTTCGATATTTTTCATATAATATATGTGGGTAGTAAAAGTCGATATGGACTTTAATTAATTCCAAAAATTTATATCTGTTGTCAATTTGAAATTTCCTTTTCTGGTTGTCTCGTAATAAGTTTGTGCCGGATAAATGAAGCTCTGCGAGAGGATCGTTGGGTTTGAAATGAGGCAAGGGGGTGGATGTGTGTAAGTAAGCTCCCCCGGGGGGATGCACCTCCTGCCGACAGTAGCAGATAATAAAAGACCTGCAGCTTCTTTGTATCGCACCGACAATTCCGACACAAATCAGCCACACTCAAAATGTTCTCTCCGCACACAACCATTTGACATCATATTATTAGATATACCTAGGTATTTCCTAATTCCATACACCAGAAACATTTCATTATTCAAACGAGTATTTTTCACACACGATCAAAAGTAAAAGTAAAAACATGAATTCAATTATTGATATTTATTGATACAATGAGTCATAAATAATTTTTACGTAAATAAAATTATCTTCTTCAAAGACCTGTCCATGTCGTTTTTATTGTATTTTATTTATCATTTCCCTCTCGAAAAAAATGTTTTAAAAGTATAATTCGACCATGTTTAAAACTAAACATTTTTCTCTTTATTCTTCTCCGAAATTTATGCAATTTTTATGAGCCGTCTAATTTTAACAGCTAAAAAATATGGTAATTAACAGTCGAAAATTTGCAACGTTAAAATCGGAAATTGCTGTCATTTAAAAATGACTTGCTGCGTTTTCGTTAAGGTCTTTTCAAACAACACCGACACTTTTTGACTTTTTAATTGCCGTCATAAATTTTTTTTTTTTCAAAAGGCGTTCTCTCTAATTACGATCGCCACCCCTGTTACGACGTTACGTTCCCTTAAAGATCAACTACTGTTCGACGTCTCGGTGTGTTTGAGACTTTACCTATATATCGATGTAATCCTCGACCTGTCAGGTTGACACAATACCTGAGACAATGTCACAATCCTTTTGACTGGACACAAACCCGTTAACAGGTAGATGCGAATCAATTCCGAATCGTTCATCCGTGCACACATTTTCCTTGAGTTTTCGTAATAATGTGTTTATGCTGTGTTACGAATAAAAAGAACACCTGTCTCCTATGGATGCAAGCTTTGTCGACGTTAGCCGCTCTTCTTACTACGGTGTACCTTAAATCGTTGACCATAAATCAAGAAGTGATCGACTCTTGTAAAATCATTAACTTCAGGACCTTTAAAAGTGGAAGAAATGATGGTCAAAAGATGAAAATTTGCCCTTAACATTTGTAATGAAAATAAAATACGATTTTTAAAGGAAATGTTTTTTCAAATCTGCTGAGAGAAAAAAAATATTTCGTCGAAAACTGTTGCCTTAAGATCCAAGCTTTATTTTTCTAATAAGCCAAAATTTTGATCAAAAATTTATTTGTACCATTTCTGAAATCATTATTCTATTAAATCGAAAATCGAGGAATGAAATCAACAGGTTATCAAAAATATGTTGGTAAACAAACCATTGTATGTTGGTAAACCTTAAAGTCGCACAAAAAGACACAAGGCTTAAATTTTATATTCTATACTGTAAGAAAGAGTAAATGTTTGCTAGCATTTGTGTTGGTCAAAATTGATTCTCCAATTTCAGCAATTTTTGTCATTATTTGAAATATAAATAACTCCAGATGAACATAGGTTAGGTATGTTCTATCCTGAACAGCGCATTATCCTGGATGATCGTATTGTCTTTTTTAACGAATCAACTGGTTGTGATGATATTTAGTGTCGTTCTATATGGAATCAAATATTTCAGGATTGAAGTGTTGTGATTTTATGATGATTATCTTTTTCGATTTCTATCTAAGTAATTAGACTTTCTCACAGCATCTCTTCTTCCGGATATCTGATTGGTACAATGTTTGGAGACATCTTTGATCATAAGACAATCCATAAAATTCTCTTGGGAAAATAATAGAGGTACTTCTTCTTGCTTTACATGGGTTTACTCTCACTAGAGACCAGGAAGGAAATAGAAATTATAGAAAAAGTGATTGGACAATGGTTTTTTTTCGTTTTAATTTGTTTTAAAAGGTTTGGGGTTGGGGGTAGTTTTTAATCCAAGAATGGCTTAGGTGATCCGGACGGTTGAGAATCCTCAGGCGATACGTCAGTGCCAACCATTTTCTTCTCAGAGCGAGGTCAGGTTCAGCCGCCTCAGCAAGAATGCTCGCTACTGGGCATGTACGGTGGGCATCAATGGCTATTCAGGTTCCCATGTTATTTACTGGGCTTATGGTATTCAGAATGTTTTACTTAGCTGAGGCATTAGCTATACATCCCTAATCAGAGCTTTCATATCAGCACCGTTGTTTTATTGGTTCAAAGCTTTTATTAATTTCATTCTCTCGGTGCACACCTTTTTGAAGTTTTGCAAGTGAATAGTCCATTTTAACTTTTAACGATTGTTATACCAAGAAAATGAAATATAAATTAATATTAATGATATTTTGTATGACTAGACCAAACTATAAAGCATACTTTTAATGTACCTACTTTTAATTGCATATTAGTCATAGAATGCAATATTAATTAGTAGCACTGCAGTTTATCTGACCCCAGTAACCTTATAGTAACATAAGAATTTCCAGAAAAAACTGCAGTTACTAACTTTGCACAATTGGGAATTTGAAAAAAAAAAAAGATGTTTTTTTTTATGTATTTTAAAACTTTATTATTAATAATAATGATATTTAATGCGAAAAACATGAAAAAAAATTGTTTTCAATTAATTATAAGCAATTAAAAATTGTTAAATTTAAAAATAAAATTCACGTGACTGTGAACGCGCCACGATTGGTCACTCTAGTTTTGACGTCATAATGGTAGAGCTATTTAATAACAATAGAGCGTTTACGGCTATTACGTGTGATTTTTGTCAATAATATTGAAAATTTATTGCTAAAAAACGATATAACCATGACAACAGACTTAAATAGATCAAAACCAGCCCCCTACAACTCCATGTTACAAAAATGTGACTATTTTTACTGGATTTGCAGTAAATTAGTTGCAATATAGTTGCAAACGAGTTGAACGAAGACCACAAAGGCTGACGAAGATCAAAAAATTTATGAAGGTCGGAGGTTAGAAATAATTTTTTTAAACGTCAGGCAAGGTATTAAAACAAAACTTTTTTTAATGTTTTCATTATTATTGTTATTATATGAAAATAATTATGATAAGTATTTTTATATAATAAGTATGATAACTCTGATAAGTTTAAGTGGTAGTGGGCTGTTTGAGACGTATGACTCTTAAAACAACACAAATAGTGAACAGTTGTTTTTCTACTAGATACACTAGCGCCGCCGAAAGAGCTCAAAAGTACTAACATTTCCGTAGAAATCGGTCACGTTTTTAAGCCTTTCTCGTATCTAAGTGACAGGGGGCTGATCAAAACATTGTATGAAAACTACCATTAAGACGTCACACACGCTCGGATTTGTTCGGGAGCTGTCGGCGTGTCTCTGGTACTGGATTTAAAAATTTATTTTTATTTTGATATCTAAATTTGGAATTATATCGAAAAAATAAAAATACTTTTGTTATAAAACATATATAATATCTTTTCATTTATCACAAAAAAAAAATCAAAAGCCTAAATGTACATATAAACTATGACATTTTATGTTTTTTTTTTTAAAAATCGAAAAGACTGCGATTCTTATAAAAAATTACTATGCCTCACAAATTGTTACATTTTACTTTCGAATGCACAAAATTATATTTAGGTATACTCTAAATAATAACCCCACCATGTATGTATGTCTAATGTTTATGACTTTTATTTCCTACAGATAGCACTAATACTCATGTTTTTGATAATTTCAAGGAAGAAAATCCGGTTTAAAAATGTCTTAGAGTGACTACAACCCTTGATTTTAAATAAGGACAATCATTGAAAATCAATTTCATATTAACAACTCAGAAAGGTTTTATTACAAAGACAGTTCCTATAAAGTATAAAGTTTCTTAAGTGAAATTTAATTTCGTTAAAAGTAATTTAAAGATAATTTACAACCAGCAATAATAATTTGTGAAACAATATTCCAAATATAATGCAGCGTGCTATGTGTGGAGGTATCTTTCATATTTGACTACGGTAGATATAAAGAAAAGGTCCGATCCCGTAAATAAAAGCCATAAACAATGATTTTATTGGCCATAAAACACGTAGATGTGACATTTAGTGCAAGAGACACATCCGAATAGAAGAAAGATAAAGCACACACCGTAGGTACACACACACACACACACACATTCGAGAAATCAAAGCGCGAGAGTTAAACATTATAAGGTTTTTTTTATTTTCTCGAAACTCAATGAGAAAAACCACACTAAATTATATTATCACCTAATTTAAAAGATGGATTTCATTTTCTCAAAACTAACCTTTCCCAATAATACAATTGGAGTTGGTTTTAACAAAATTTTCAGTGTCTCTAAAATAATATTTGACTTGGAAATAAGAATAAAAAAAAAGCAGAAAAGAATTTCAATTTGGCTCGAGTTTTTTTCTTCTTCTTCTTGGTCTTTTCAATTTAGAAATGATTTTGTCTTTATTTTGAACCGAGACCGGCCAGTTATTATTTATAATAAGGAAATATAATTCTAAGAAAATTACCGAAGAATTTTCGGTTGTATGCTAATTTTTTTTTCTCTTAGTCGGTTCGACAGGCTTTAATTATTTTATGTGTACCTATAAGTAGATGTGATGATGATTATTATGACCATAAAAATAGAGTCTAAATATGTGGCTTACTGTCGGGAAAATTGATTTCTCTTTGAAAGTAAAGTGGGAGTTTTTTTTTTTTTTTTAGAACAAGTTTTGATTGTATTTTATTTTGATTTTCAGGTGTGTTTATGGCTGATTACTTTGGTGATATCACAGTGTGTGACAAACGTTTATTGTCGAACCACGTCGTCCAGTGAGGCTGCATTAGTTGGAGTCCCGCTGAAAACAGTGCAAGCCTCATCTTCGATACATCCGAACACGATTCAGAGACTAATTAAAATTTTCGAAAATAAAAACTCAACGGACGAGTCGCGTGGATTGAAACGCGTCTATTTATCAGACCGAGGTGTCACATGCAACGATGGATCTCGAGCCGGGTACTAAGTCAATTTTATATACCATATTTGAGTTGTACTAATTGATACATTTTTCAGATTTTATCTGCGCAAATATCACGGTAGTAAGAAATGGATCATTTTTTTAGAGGGAGGATGGTATTGTTACGACCATAAAAGTTGTCGTAGTCGATGGATGCGCCTACGCCACTTGATGACCTCAACTCAATGGCCTGAGACTCGAGATGGTAATTTATTTCTTAATTTAATTGATTCATATAATCGTAACATTTAAATTTAGTTGGGGGTCTTTTGTCGTCCAATCCCGACGAAAATCCGTACTGGTGGAATGCCAATCATGTCTTCATACCGTATTGTACCAGTGATGCATGGAGTGGTACTCGTCAGGAAACCGAGGACAAATTCAATTTTATGGGTGCTCGCGTTTTGGAACAAACCATTCGAGATTTACTTCCGTTAGGACTCCAAAATGCTACGAATATGTTGTTGGGTGGTAGTAGTGCTGGTGGCACAGGAGCCATGGTTAATTTGGATATAATTCGAGGCTTGCTCCATGATGAACTCTCGTTACGACATATCGAAGTTCGAGGAGTCATCGACTCGGGTTGGTTCTTAGACCGAGCCCCATATGCTCCCGGCTTACCGGCTGTCGAAGCGATTCGTAAAGGAATGAAATTGTGGAATGGAAAAATGCCAAAAAAGTGTCATAATTTGTACCAGGACGAGCCGTGGCGTTGCTATTTTGGATATCGGCTGTATCCAACGTTAAAATGTAAGGATTCTTTTTACAATATATAAGTTGTAGTAGGTATTTAACAAGTTGAACAGTAATTTTGAGCTTTTGAGTCAATTCTATTCCAGTCCTATTCAGTCCTATTGAATAAAGACCCATATAAATTATTTTTGAAGTTATACTTCTTTAGGCGCGTTATGAAAAAATGATGAGAGTGAAATTTTAAGATGCGCGCGCATTTTGAGACAAAAATTAACAAAATGAAGTTAGTCGCAAAACCACTGGGTTTCTGGCGCGCGTAATATGAATTTTTGTTGTATTTATTTTCTAATTTATTTATTTTTATATTAAATTAAAAATAATTATACATACAAATGACACATATTATTAATAAATAAGTTATTACTTTTCTCGAATTTTGTAGTAGCTGTTATACTATTTCATATATACATACTATTCCATGCATATTCTTAGTTATCACGAAATCTGAAATAATCACCATCTCAGAATAATAATTTAGTAACACAAGATATGAATGAGATTAAGACATTTACTTTGACAAGTAGCTACTTACTTTATTTTGCAATTTCTATGAAGCTTCGTTTTCATGACATGCACGAATTGTTATCCAGAAAAATGATCCTGACAAATTTTATAAACGTCTTTATTAAAAACTATTTTATAAATTAATTTTTAATGATACCAAAGAAGTATAACTTCTCAAGCGCGTACATAAGTACTCGCGACCACTTTTCTTTTAAATAACAGAGTAATATTTACAAGCACCTTAAAACCATTCAAAAAGTTCAAATAGAAAGAGATCTTATAAAGATGATTTCAATGCCTCTCCCTTAGAGAAATTTGGATTTTTCTCTTCAACATTCAGATACCTGACAATTTCACTTAAGAATGATCATTTAAAATGATTTGTCAAAAAATCACAATAAAAAATTCAACTTTGGAATTTAAAAATAAAAGTTTTTTTAATAATTAATGTTATTTTCTTAAATAGCTCCGTTGTTTGTGTTCCAATGGTTGTTCGACGAGGCTCAAATGTCGGCCGATAACGTGGGTGCTCCCGTCACCAAACAACAGTGGGACTATATTCATAAAATGGGCGACTCGTTACGACACAGTTTCCAGAATGTGACGGCTCTGTTCGCGCCGTCTTGTATCTCGCACTCCGTGCTCACAAAACGCGACTGGCTGATGGTGAAAGTCGACGACATATCGGTGGCACAGGCGTTGCGATGCTGGGAACAACGATTAGATCGCACGCCGATAACAAAAAACATTTCGATACAAAGCGACGACCCGTTACTCGTCGGAAACGATAACAATTCCGTACCGACAAACCGGATGGAGGACGATGCGGTTCAACACGACGCCAACCATTTCAAGCTCCAACCGAAACGACGTCGCCGCAAAAAGCACAAAAACAAAAATCGACCAAATCGCAACAATGGGAATCGATTGAAAGCACGCAGGAACAAAGGTATTAATTTAAATTGAGACCAAATTCGAAGTACTCAAGAAAATTTGCTTATTATGCTTTCTTTTGTGTCATAGGTCATAAACAAGGACGTCGCCATGAAAGAAACAACAACCACCATAAAAGGAACGAGACCCAGATTAACGGTATCGTGATAACAGGTCGACCGGAACGGTCGTTGTTAAAAGCTCAAAAAAAGCGTTCACGCGTGCATCACGGCCAGTGTAAAATGCGTGTGATGGAACGATGTTCGTGGCCTCAATGCAATCATTCCTGTCCAAAATTGCACAATCCATACACGGGCGAAGAACTCGACTTTATCGAACTTTTAAAATCGTTTGGACTCGATATGGACAGTGTCGCATTAGCACTGGGTATCGACATTAACACACTGAACAACATGGATCATGCTGAATTATTAAACTTATTGACCCAATCTGCTAGTTAGAAAGACGTGTTAATGTGATTGAACACAACACGATCTTTTATACATTTATTGTTTTATTCTTCAGCACGCACTGCCAGTTATTACGGGTATTTTTTTTCTTAAATGGATCAATTTTTTCCAGTGGACAATGCAAATTTTTCTTTATTTATTTTATCGATACATTAATTATTTGTTTAGTTTGTTAACGTACACACTTAGACTAGAATGGTTTTTTTTTAAATTGACAAACAAGTCATTTGTAGAGAACTTATTAGTAGTTTAAGAAATACTCCAAAGTTCAACCAAACGCTCTCCAACGAAATTAAGCTACGATTTTTATTAATTACTAACGAAAATAAATCATATCAAAGGCAAGTTTCGTAATTGATTTAGCATTATATACGTTCCATAAATTCATCTTGAACGAATGGAAACCTCGTAGAGAAGCTGAGCAAGTTAAAAATTGTTGCACATAGATTTCGTATCGATCATCAAGTCATTGACTCACGAATTTTTATCGATATTTATTGTTTTTCTCTCCACATAGTTTCAATGGTAAGATCTTAAATTTTTTTCGATTACAGTTTTGTAGCTATAAAAATGAGTTGGAACGAATATAAGTGTAATGAAGTTACTTGGAAAATTAAAATTAAGTGATTTTTAATTTAAATAAGGTTGTTTATGGCATGGTTTACAAGTTCAAGTTCTTAAGCACATTGCAATCTTTTTTTTCGTACCGATTAACGTTTATTGTATTTAATAGATCAATTTCGTTTTTCGCTCAGTTTTCCACTTTCGAGACTATCACGAAGTATTGTTATAGTTGAAAAAGCCTTCCATAGTATATAAAACTTTTTAGGTCATTACGAATCTCTTACGTAAGTTTCTTACTTAGGTCTTTTAATGAGAAAAGTAATTTTACCAAAATACAGGAGAAAGAACGGAGCGACACTAAAGAAAATTTAACATTTTTAAGGAGTCAAAAAGCTCAAAAATTCAAAGGATAACATTTTAAAGTTAAAGCACGCTTACAATTATACAAGGAGGAGGGGTATTTTAAATACAGAAAGATTATCTTGCAACCGCTTTGAAATATAATTTTGAGAATCACTAATCCATAGAAGCCAGTTCTTATAGACTTCAACAGTAGAAATATATCTTAAATATTTTTTTTCATAAACAGCATATAGCAGGTTAACTATTGTCATTGGTAAAAAATGTTAAAAACAATTTTTCAAGGTAATTTTCTGTAATTTTATCAAGAATAATATTTTCATTAAAACGCATCGTTTTTGAGATAAACAAAAAAAAATGTATTTCCTCCTTTTATGACAATTAACTATTTGTCAGCTTAAAGAAAAATTCTGTGGTAGACAATTTCAACATTTTCTTAGTTTTTCTTTTTTTCTTGTCGCGGGGATCTACCAGAATTAAATTCGATCTGTACGGAAGAGATTTTACTTGGCCTTTTGACGTGATAACGTCTTATAAATTACGGCTTCTTATAAACTACGGCAGCCAGTCTGAAAAAGAACGTCCATTTTGTCACGTTCCATTTGAGCCTGTGCGTGCAAGCGAGAACGTGATACAAGTGATAGAGAGGCACGATATTATTGTTGAATCCTAGACAACGTGTTTTGTGTTTTTCTTTTACAATTTACTTAATAAGATTTAATTGATTTTTTCCTTCATAATTTTCAGTCTGATTTCATTTTGAAAAAATTGTTAATTTTCAATTAACTCTATTGTATTATACAAAGTAATGATAATTCATTGATAATAATTCAATTCATAAAATTTTTCATCAATTAGGTGTTCTTAAGACGTTATCACGTAAAACTATCGTCCGTAAACCGACTTTACAGACAACCAATTTTTTAGTTTTATATTATGATTTCTCTGAAACTATTCAACGTTTGTCGATGATTTTTCGTTTATTCGTTCAGAATAGCATTACTGATAAATATTATATATTTACAGATTAGAACCAAAGTATATTCAAAGTGTTATCAACTTACTTTTCGTTAAACATCTTCACATTTTTCATGTAATGAAAGTAACCACAAACCTTAAACAACCTAAACATTTAATTTTTGAATTTACAAATGACCTTACTATTCATTATAATTCTTATACTCATTTTAGTAGTTACGAAACGACTTAAAAGCAATCTTTGTTGATTTGATGTATAAAAACATAAAATTCAAAGCGTTTTTGTGGAAAACACAAAACGATTTTTTTGTTTGGTAAGCTAGAGCAGCACCCAACACCGGTACTAAATGCTTTAAAATTTGTTTTAAGTACGATATTTTTATTATTTTTTTTTCCTCTTTCTTTCTTTCAAAATATTGTAGATACATTTTTGATAACAACTCAATGAACTATTAAATGATTATATTAGATATTATTTATTTATTTTTCCATATTATATAAATATTATATTTGGTAATTTTTTAAAATTTAATTATATATTAATATTTACAATTAGTTACAGTTCCAGACTGATTTGTTCTACCTCAAAATGCGAAATATTACATATTATGTTTATCTGTTTTATTATTATTTAATTATTTTTTAATTAGTCGTAACAATTTAACTAAGTGGATACTCGTATCTTATTTTATCAAAATATGGCACACAATTTTGTATGTAATTAATTAGTGTATTAAGTATTTAAATTATTATTTTTTTTAGATTTAAGATCTTGAGAAATGTACCTCCGTTTATTGAGAATTATTTCCTTAAGTTTAATTATTTTAGTACATCCGTGTATAAGCCTGTATGATATATTCGTTTTAAATTATATGAAATATGAATTGTTGATGTGGAGGAAAATTTTCCGTTTTCAATTTTAGTAAGATGTATATTATGTGGAATTAATTTTGTATGAATATGTGTGGTAAAATGAGGAGATTTGAAAAAGGATTGTTATGACAGTAATTACATAAAGGATATGTTTGTGGATATGAATGAATGTGTAGGTGGGTGTATGACGTTTTATTTTGTATTTTATACGATACATACAATCGAGTACCTGTAGTAGTATTTATGTTTTATTTTCGGGATAAAACACAGAGTTAGTCATAACATGTTTACAAGTTTACAGTTGATGAAAAAAAAAATGTAAAAATTATTTCAAAACTAACAGTGACTAATAATGTCTTTTGTGAAACCTTCATAAATGTTTTATTTTATTTTCTCTTCTTGTCTCTTGCTCTCTGTAGTTTATTTAAATAATTTTTGTATGTGACTTAGATTTGAACTTTTTTACGAGTATACGAAATAAAGAAGAAAATTTATTATAACTTATTTTCGTTTTTTTTTTTTGTCTACAGTCTAAAGTAACATCCAGAAAACCTCAAGTTCCCACCATCAACAAAATTCAAATCATTCCTTGTTCCCGAAAAGAAATGAAAATGTCATTGGTAAGTTTCTGCAATGAAATAAAGTTAATCAAACCCATTACGCTTATAAAATATTACAGTACTTTGATAGTTATGATTGAAAACCAATATTTCAGTTTTTATGGACAAAAAATATTTTTTTAATACAATAATTTTTTATGCCATTATCAATTTGAAAATAATGTAGCCAAAAAGAAAAACTGCTAAGGATCTTAAGGTTTTAAGGAAAGGTTTCTTCTCAAAATATGCATCAAAATGTATTTCTGTCTAGGAATATTTTAATGGAATTTGTTACGGATTCACTTGATAGAAGCTCCTTGGCCAAAATTTGACCTGATACCAAATCAAACACAATAAAAAATATCAAATTACTTTACTTGATGAATCATTAGACTATATCCTTTTAATCGAACCTGACAGAAGTTTTATCAATTACTGTTTCTTGAAAAGTTTAAAATATACCTAAAGTTTATAAATTAAACGGTTGATAAATTATACTTTGATGAGAAAATTTTAAAATATTTATACTTTTGATATAATCGTTTACTAACAAAGTCCTGATCAGGAAGAAGATAAATAACAAATTAGCAAATATTTCTAAATTCTAGTTGGATGATAAGAGTCTTCAAATGTACTAATTTTGTTTTGTTATATTGTATGCAATACTCCATACATAGAAGTAGACTCTTGCCTATTAATAAATTACCATTCCACATTGATAGATGTAATAGTACCTACTACTTAAAAAACTACAACTAAACCAACCATTTAACAATTTCTTAAGTCATTAAAAGGTCTACTTTAGTAATACCCTACTTAAAATAAGTCATTTGTACTCCAAGTAATTGTGTAATAATCATACTCTTGAAATATTAAATAAGAAAAATTAATTTACCACGGTCAATATTAAATCGCCTCTACACTTCAATGTTCATTTATTGCTCAGACTTAAAAGGATAAGCCATAAGGAAAACAGAACGAAGATTAGAGAAATGCAATTAGGAATTCATCAAGTCAAGTTGTACATTTTTTGGAATTAATTGTGCCTAGAAATTTTGGCTTGTAAATGAAATAACTTACAAAGTCAATGCTTCACTTGGTTTTCAATATAAATATTAATCTTTGACTGAAATTTAGTTCATGAGCTTGAAAAAAATTCAAGTTAAGTAGCTTTAAAATGCAGTCAATTACTGAATATTTTAGGCATTTGAAAATATTTTTCAACTTTTATATTACACTTTACTAATTGACCTCTGAAGGATTTAAAAAACGTGAAGAATCATAGTTTTCTGACAATTTTCATATCTTAGCAATTACTAAATGTGAGAGATCCTTATAAATTTGATAGCTTAGAACTTATCGTTTCTGGGGTGGAAATTTAAAAAAATCTCATTTAAGAGTATTGTAAATTCATTCATACTATCCAGTGTCCAAAACTTAAGATCGTAACTTTGACTGCTTTCCAGTCTAATGAAGTTTCAGCCCTCCAAGTCCTTATATACAATATGTAATTTGTCCCAAAAGTATCCGACCTTTACTTATAAATTTCAAGCTAGTAAAATATAGTCACTCCATTGATATATAGAACAGGGTAAATAATTTTTGAACAGAAAAAAAAATTATAGTAGGATGAACCCCATTAGAAATGGAAGAGAATGTAACAAAAATGAAAGGAAAATATAAATTACGGTCGATCTGAGGTGGGAAAGTGGAAAAAGGGGGGATTTTTAAGGGTAGAAACAGTTTAACTTGTTTTTCAACAAAACTACAAGTCCTATGGAAAAAAGTTAAATGGCAAAGTTGTAGATAATAAGTAGCTTTACACTTTTTGTACAGACACTTTTTTCACATAACCTCAAAATATATGTGAAAAATTCCAATAACCAAGTTTCTAGTTTTTTATTTTAAATTTTTACAGAAAAAAATTTTTATTTTCATAAAATTGGATACAATTTTACCTTTTAATGTCTCAACCACATTGTAATTTTTTTGATTTAAAATATTAATTTTTTCACCTTATAATGACTTAATATCGAAAAAGCACCCCAATTTTTAATCGAAAATTCTCACGTCAAAACATCTGGTTTTTTTTAAAAGTCGGTGAGATTTTGGTTTTTTGAAATCTCTACTCTCTG
The DNA here is from genome assembly GCA_958496155.1 of Sisyra nigra. Taxonomy (NCBI): domain Eukaryota; kingdom Metazoa; phylum Arthropoda; class Insecta; order Neuroptera; family Sisyridae; genus Sisyra; species Sisyra nigra. The sequence continues at coordinate 49,436,222 of OY292316.1, forward strand.
ATGATATAAAAAATATATGCATTAGAATGTTAAATGTTCTCGGAAAATGCAATATTAAAGTGTACATTTTAATAAATTGTTTAAAGTTGTATTTGTACAATTGTATTATGTACAATTTTGAGCAATTTATTAAAATTTACACTTTAATTACCTATTGCATTTTCTCAAAACATTTAACAATATAATGTATATATTTTTTGCATCATCAAAAGTTCTAGAGGTTTCAACAAACAAAAAGTTCACTGACTTTTTAGAAAAATCAGACGTTTTGACGTGAGAATTTTCGATTGAAAATTAGGGTGCTTTTTTGATATTAAGTCATTATAAGGTGAAAAAATTAATATTTTAAATCAAAAAAATTACAGTGTGTTTGGGATATTAAAAGGTAAAATTTTATCCAATTTTATGACCCCCCCTTTTTTTTCTACTTCCCCACCTCAGATCGACCGTAATTTATTTTTCCTTTCATTTTTGTTATATTCACTTCATTTTTCAATGGGTTTCATCCTACTATAGTTTTTTTCATTTTTTACCATTTTCAAAGGCTAAAAGCACTGGTCTAATAACTCGACAAAATAATTTTAATTCAGTTAAACAAGTTGTTCCCATCAATACTATCACAATCATAGAAATTCTGGAACTCGATTTTTGGAGTGCAGCAATGCAAAAGACGTGTTGTTTTAGCGGTTCGGTTATATCGAACTGACGTTTTTTGAGAAGAGTTTTCAATGTTAAAAAAATCAAAAATTTCATGAAATCTTTTTTGGGTTGTACACAGATTATATATAAGCTTTTCAAAAAATTATCTGGTCTACAGAATATCACCACATAGAATACCGCCTAGTTTAATGGCTCAGGCTATCCATGATATCAATCACGTAAATTTAACAAAATGAGAAAATAAAGTTTGAGGAAAAGCTTCAATCTTTGAAGATTATCGATATAGGTACATAAATACAAAAGTATCTTACTACAAGCAATTTACGAGAATGTCATTATAAAAATCAAATATCATATTAAATCCTTTAAGTAGGTATAGAAAGATTCAAATAAAAAGAACAAGAAAAAGAGTCATATTCATTTTTTTTTTCTAACTCCTTAAAATAAGAACCTTTAAAAGTAGAGATTCTCTATTTTTGATATAAAATTAAAATTTGAGAACGTTGATGATTTAGGAGAAGGACCTGAATATTACAAAAACCTTTAATTTCCCCTTAAAAAATTCTTCTTTAGTATAAATCACGGTTCTCTCAGAAATATTGCACTTTCAAATATTATGTTTTAATCTTTAATTTAGCTTCTAGCGTGTTTATCAATCATGGTACTGTTTTATATGTAGAGAAAAGTAATCAAAGCAGAGGATTTGGGAATTCTTACAAATATTGCTGCTATTATATACAAGAATGTGAATGGGTAAATAGCACTAGGTAAATTACAAATATCTAACCGAAATATACGAAGAATTCCAAAGAGTTTTCCCAAAGTTCAAATGTTGATTAAATATTTTATAAATTTACTTTTATAGCCCGTTTAAATGCATGCGTAGCTCATTTTACGAATATCTTCTCGTATGTTATATATAAGCATACATGAAAAATTCAAATTGAAATAAATCAAGTGTTTTTAGGGTTGAAAAACTCTTGTGGAAGGACAAATATTTATTTTGAAAGGTTATAAAATGTTTGTTTGGTTTAAACAAAAATAGAAACGATTGTGTTATAAGGCGCGGATCAAGGTGAAATGACACTGATATAACTCTTTCCGATCAAATCGTAAATATTTATCAGTTTAAAAATCCTCGAGTGAACAACATATGATGGGACATCGTATTTCGAAACGCGATGGTGAAAGACAAAACACGAGTTAAAAAACGTGCCCAAAACACATAAAAACGATAAAAACGTTTCTTAGCTTTTTTTTTTCTGCATTTCCTTACCATATTTTAATTGATTTATTCAAGTAGATATCTGAATAATGAAGATGTGTTTTAGGTAAATCATGTGTCTAAATTATATAAATATTGATCTGTCTGTCGATTTCTTGTGGGCTCTAGAGAGAGCGGTCGACTCCTATCATCATCGTCATGTTGTTGACTAGGTCAATAGTTTTGTTTATTAATACAGAGATTTGCATTAATTAAAATGGATATTTTGCATGATAAAACGTTAATGCCAATGGATATAATGTTTTTAAAAGTGATTTTCGTAACAATGCCATTGTATGCAGTAAATTTTTTGTTCAATATTTCATTTTGTGATTGACATTTTTTCCTCTTTATAATCTTGCTTTTGGGGTTATTGCGAAAATTGATATGTCCTTTTTTCAATTTGTTTTATAAGGAAATATTTTTAATCAATATAATTAAATTAGATAATGTTGTTTTAATAAGTCTATGAAATATTTACAAATACAATTTATCAAAGTTTGCACTTAGGTATTTACACAACATTGACAACAAAAAATTGATATAATATTAGTCATGAGGAAAAGGTAGCAATTATCTCACTGGAATTTATTTGCTTGTTTCTTATAATGTTGTAAATTTAATATGAGATTAATTATATAGCGAATATTTCAATGTTCAGTGTTCAATTTTTAGACGATTCCTAGAAAAGATGATGCATCTCTTTGTTTTGTTTCTATATCCACTAGCTTTAGTGGCTCAGTTTACTCTGCTCGATCATCATAATAAGTTCTCTTATTATTACATAAAAGCTTGTTGTTAGATCTGATTAACAATTATATTCCTTACAAATGTAACAACCCTCATCCTAAGATCTTAAAATTTGTAAAATAACTTTAATTCTTTAATGTTTATAACGTAACAAGTAAATGTTGATTTTTTTATAATTACATTGCCTTCAATTCAATACAACCTGGATTTAGCACAATAAAACATGGTACAAAATACTGTAATTTTGCAACCAAGGTAAATTTTATAATTAGCGTGAAAATTTAAATTATTTTTTTGTAAAAATTTAATTTTGATATATTTTTACTTATTGTCAATCTTTTTAACAGAGAATGAAGAGGCTTTTTACAGAAGATTGATGAAAAATGGAAAGTGTTTAAAATAAATCATCAAAAATCCTATGCACGATAATGTGATCAAACGACAGCACGGTTAACTCCAGCAGTTAGTCAATTCCGATTAACCCTTGAAACCAGTAAAATACGTTTAAACTTTAAATTTAACATAGTAATACAACAATCATCAGTAGCTGGAGCCAATTATCCAAAAAAATACACCAAACCAATACACCAAAAAATCTTGTTACTTCTTTGGCTGATGCCAAATTCTACATCTTATAATTTTTAAAATACATGGCATCGTTAAAAAATCTAAAAATGCACCCCACATCAAACACCATACTATATTTGTGTCCACTCTATTTAGTGACTCCGTTTATTCTGCTCGATCATCATAACACGTTCTCTTGTTATTACATATCTACTGATTAACAGTTATATTGTATACCAGCGATACCTAAACTGTGCACCGCAGCCACTCTACAGGAGTGCTGCAAGAATGTTTTTAGAGCCAACTTAGAGTTGCCTTTTTTATGTTACAAAAGGGTTTTATCTATACTAATATATAAAATTGAAGAGTTTGTTTGTTTGATTGTTTGGTTAAACGCGCTAATCTCAGGAACTACTGGTTGGAATTGAAAAATTCTTTTTGTGTTGGATAGCCTAATTATCGACAAAGGCTTTAGGTTATACAAAATCACGCTACGACCAATAACAGCAGAGCATCAATGGAAAATGTTGCAAAAACCAGGAAAATGTTTTCCTTTTGAGAGCGTTTGTTGCCTGCCCTGCGTAAATGGTTAAAATTACGCAAAAATCATGTAAAGCAAAATTGTTATTCTTAAAAAGTTCTAAAAAAAAGTCCATGACGACATATGGCTATCTTTTAAGGTTGGCCCACTATAACCTTTTTAATGGTTATTAAAGTTGTTTCAAAAATAATTCATTATTAGCGAAATTGTTTTTAGAAACATATTATTAATTCTTACCCAAATAAATACAGTTTTAATGAAATTTGGTATGACGATAAATGACAATCTTAGTCATTAAAAAGAATACTTTTTATTACGGGAAAATGTCTCATTTATTCGGAAAATTGAAAAACGGGTTGGAACAAAAATTATGCATAAACTATTAATTTTTAGTTTAAATAAATATTGGTGATATTTAAGTATAATGATAGCTAATTATGTACATATTATATCATTATATACAATACGTTTTATTTCGGAAAAGTTTCTCATTTCAACGGGAAAATAGAAAAACTGGTTTAAAGAAACATAATGCTGAAACTAAACGTTGTTAGCTGATTATAATGTATTAATAGTAATAACTCATAATGTCCTCAAGGCAAAAAATAATTTTCTTATCCTACAGTCTTATTTTTATCCAGGAAAAATATGCGGTTCCCGTAGGATAGATATGTTTTTATTTTTCGCAGAGCAAAAGATTACCATATTTTTTTACAATGTGGTGGTTAATTGAGAGTCAGATAATAAATATAGGCTACCTTTTATGTCAGAATATAGCACGGTTCCCGTAGGATAGGATAAGAATTGTCTCCTTCAGGAACTGAGTATTTAAAAGGAATTTCGTAAAAGTTCATGGATAATCGTTTTAACGAATTTTCCTCAAGAAGAATTGGTCTACCTTTTATCCAGGAAAAATATACGGGCCCGTGGGCTAGATACGTTTTTATTTTTCATAGAGCAAAAAATCGACATAATTGTACTCTTCCCGTGGGATAACAAGACAATTGTATCTTACAGGAACCGTGTATTTAATAGAAATTTCGTTAAAGTACGTGAAATAGAGTTCTAGCGCATTATCCTCAAGAAGGCCTGATCTCTTTTTTATCCAGGAAAAATGAACTACTCCCGTGGGATAGATATGTTTTTGTTTGTCATAGAGCAAAAGATTGACTTGATTTTTTGCAATAGGGTAGTTGAAAGATTAGAGAAAAATATAGATTATTAATTCGTATGTTAGAATAATGCACGATTCTCAAAAGATAGCATAACAATTGTACTTATCCAGCAGGAATCAACAGTCAACAATTACTCCACTTACTCAACTTTTTGAACTATTGAAAAATTTGAACTTGGTGAAAAATTCGGTTTAATATATAATACATTCAACATTTTGCAAATTGTATTGCACTTAAGGAACACAGGTATAGGTATTTTATAATATTCATAAAAACGTATAGAATCTATAAGATAGCTATTCTAAATAGTTATATGGAATATCTCCCTGGAAAAGTAGTTTATCGGATTTTCATGAACTTTCTATGAATCAAAGATCTAGAAATATCTATCTGTCTTTTTTTGTTGGTGGGATGAAAGTTTCTATTATTCAATCAGTATAATTTAGATACGCTCAGCGAAGCGGGCGGGAACCAGCTAGTATAAAATAAAATTTTTTAAAATAGGTATGTATAAACATATTTAGAGTTAATATCAGAGACCTGTAACTCTGACCTCTCCTCTGCACTTGATTAAGAAGAAAATCCTCAAGTATTGTCAACAAAAAGAATTTTAAAAATTCAGTGTTTCTTCCATTATTCGGATAAAACCCAAACCAAAGGTCTAAAACATCTCTTTCTCCTATCTTCTTATTTGAGTTGAAAAGAAGTAAATATTTGACGTTTCAATCTCTAATAGTACCAAAATAATGAAAGAAAGAATGCTTTTTTTAGTTACTTTTTGTTGGCAGCTCTTGATACTCCTCATGTCAATTAAAGCCTATGGTTTGGAACTCCCAGAGTATTCGGTCCAGCCCCCTACAACACCATGTTACAAAAATGTGACCATTTTTACTGGACTTGCAGTAATTTAGTTGAAAACGAGTTGAACGAAGACCACAAAGACTGACGAAGACAGAAGAATTTATGATAGTCGGAGGTTAGATATATTTTTTTTAAACGTCAGGCAACTTATTCAAATGAAACTTTTTTTATTGTTTTCATTATTTTTGTTATTAAATGAGAATAATTAGGATAAGTATTTATTTTTATATATAATAAGTATAATAACTTTGATAAGTAATGATAAGTTTAAGTGACAGGGGGCTGTTTGAGACGTATGACTCTTATAACAACACAAATAGTGAACAGCTGTTTTTCCACTAGATACCAGCGCCACACAAAGGTACTAACAATTCCGTAGAAATCGGTCACGTTTTTTAGCCTTTCTCGTATCTAAGTGACAGGAGGCTGATTCGGCCCCTGGCGTGGACTGTCTCCTGGATTTAAAAGCGGGTCCGTCTGGTTCACCGCCGGGTCAGTTATAGATGGCAGATGGGCGCTTATGGGCCAATAATTTACCTTGGAGCCCCGAAAAAATTCTTGTAATTTAAAGGCACAAGAAACAAAAAAACGTTGAAAACTACTGTTTTCACTTTATAAACTTACACAATAATTTAAACTTAAAAAATTTCTCGGGTCTTAGCATTTCTAAAAAAAAATGTTTTCTCATTTTTTTCTTTTTTGAACCAACTGTCTGAACAAATAATTTTCTAGTTTTTAGTGTGCGAGTATTTCGCACAAAACCTGAATTATTTTTAAATAACGTATGTTAAACTTTTTGTGATATATTAAAAAATCAAAATTTATTGACTGAATCAAAAACATTTTATATTAACACTTGTCTGACTTTAATTAAAAAAAAGTTTAAATCTCCAATTTTTTATTATAGTAATTACCATATTGATTTATAGGCTTATAACAAACGCGACATGCAACTGAATAATGCTAGTCATCAAATTAAACTCTTTAAGATGGCTTAAAAATATCGATTGACTCTCGGGTGATTGAAAATCAATTAATTTGCGAAATGAATGAAGCAATTTTTGTTGAAATTCTGGATTACTATATTTTTTTAAACCTATTTCATTTATTTATCTGAACAAATATAAAGATAAGTAGTTCTAAAGGACATATATATGTTAGAAATTCGGGGGCCTCTTAAATTGCTCAAGGCTACTTCGTCGACTGGCCATGATCTATAATTTGCTAATTCCCAGCAAAATTTCCTTTAATACATTCGATGGGTGAACGGAGGATTCAATTTTGTCATTTTAATAATGGAAAATCCATCATCTCAACCGTTGATCACTCAACTCATCTTTGTTCCTGATGTTAACTCTTGCCAATTAACAAGTCTCGCAAATTTCAATCCTAAGATACATACGTGACAAATAACTCATACATTTTTAATGTTTAACAATCGCGAATATAAGTAATTAAATTAATTTGTTAATTCATCAGATATTAAAAATATGTTTGCCAATAAAAATAATGACAACATTTAAATATGTTTAAGAAATTCATGAATTTTTAATTTTAGGAAGTTACAAATTAGAATCATTCACGTTTTTATGTTCATATCCAATACAAATTTAAATAAAAAATCCTCATCGTTTTATTGCAATTATTTTTCCAATTTCTTAAGCATTCAACGTGATAAGATATCTTTTTATTTAGACATTAATTAACTTCTTATTTATGTATACTTATATTTGTAAATATGCATTATAAAAGAACTTTGTTAAGATCAAAAAAAATGTCTTTAAAAATTCATATGAATTTCACCTATTTGTATGTAGATATAGTTATAATAACACTGATTATCTTTTAATAGTTTTTTATTTCAAAAAAGGTAATTATCGTCAAAATAAAGTGATTGGTAATTATTTAACTTTTTTCATTTTTTAAATATACGTATCGCATGACTATTATATCAAAGAGAGTTTTGATATATTTTGATAAATTTAGTTAAACGGAACACATCGAACATGTTATAATTAAAGTAATTAACGAAAAAATTTACAAGCATTCAATCTATTGACGCATGTAAAAATTCATTAGGGAAAATCTTTTTAAGTCAATGTCACAATCTTTAATTGTTGACTGTAATTTAAAGATTTTCACAAAAAAAAAACTTAACATTTACTTAACTACCTGAAGTGCGTAGGCTTTTATTTTTTCTCTTAAGTACCTTTACTTTTAGCGTCATCATATTTTATGTTATTTATCGATGAGAATTTTCTTCTATTATTAATGTTTGTCTTTTTAAAGGTTCTATGCTTTAAAAAGAAAAAGTGGAAAGAACTATTTTATTACCCATCTCTGCGTCTATTAAAACCATTTTTCTCAAAAATAAATAAAGTTATTAAATTGAAATTGATACTAAATCTGGTCTGTGTTTCTTTAAAGGTGTAGAAAGTTCAACCTGTTAATAGTCTACTTAAATGGTGTTTTGGTCAGGAAAATTTTTTTTTTCCACTCATTCTTTTTGGTTTTGGGATCGATTTTTATTTTTGCCGTTTCTACGAAATTGGCTTCATAGATAAAATCGACAAAAACATGGAAATGTTCAATTTTTAGTCAAAATGTCTGTGTTTACTAGGGAAGCTCCAGGCTTTTAAAGAAAGCCAGCACTTGCCTAGGGGCTGCCATTACTATCTCGCTAGGCGTCATGTCCGTCTTTCTGAGATGCTGCAGTCCTCCTCCCCGACGATACATGTGCCGTTAAAAATGTTACGCGGGGTTAAAGGTTAAGATAAATGAGGTTTTCACAAAACTCTCGCTGACGGAAACTTTTATCGAAAAAATACTAGTTATCAAATTTGTAGTTTAGAAAAAAATCTACAAAAAATATACAGCTACTTTTCTTCATAAGACTAACGGTTTTTGAGAAAATTTGATTCAAAAGTTGTAATCTACGTCCTACAGTATTCGTTTTCTGCAGGCTATGTATAAAGCACTAGTAAAAGAAGTACATTGCAAGATCACATTTTGGAGTCAGTTAAAACAATGCTTCCACATGCTCCTCCTAATCCTAATTGCACCAAGGGATGTACCTGAAATTGTGGTTGGAAAAAACTTTAGTTATACTATTCCAGTTTGCGGTAATTGTTACAGTCTGGATTGTTTAAATCACCCGATGCATTTAATGGCATTAATAATGACGAGCCTACTGAAGATGTAGATCAGTGGTTCCCAAAATGAGAAAAAGCTACATAAATGCATATAACTTATAAAAATTAAAAAAAAAAATCTTGAAAACGTATTTCAAATCTTTGATTCAGAGCTGAATAAATCGCCCTTGAGGTTGACCTTAAGCTAATATGTATCTCTATTTAGCAATTTTGAAAGATTTGGACCCCAGAGCGTTTTTTTTTCCCAAGTTCGTTTGTACACCGGAGTCAAAATTTTAGACCTCTTTTGGCCCTAAAGTAGATCTTTTACCCTCTTTTGAACCTACTAATAGTAAAATGAACCTCATATAGACCTAAACGATATTCGATCGTCTTCATTTTAACCTACATGAAATTTTTATTATATTTTGTACATATCGTCTCGCCCTAAAAAAGGTTTATGATCATAAAACATAAAATATGGTTGTAAATTTCCTTTTTTTACAATACCTATTGCAAATATTATTTACTAATAACCCAAATTTGAGATCTCTCTCTTTCCTTTACTTAGATGCTTAGTATAATATTGTGTATTCTTGTATCCATTACCGGTTTGTCCCTTAATCCTGTTCACGCTGGTTCATTTTTACTCAGCTTTAGTCTCTTGTTAACCGTTCGAATGCTACACGAGTTATTATACAACAATTGACTAAACTTATTTCACTATTTGATTATTTTTCAAAATTGTCTATATCAAAAGGCCTAAAAGTGTAAACGTAAAAAATTTAAACGTGAAAAACCGAGTTTAAAAGAAAAAGTGTAAAGAAATTTGCTTTAGTTTATTATCTTGAAAGTAATCAGAGAGATGTTATAGAATTAAATAAAATTTCTAAAGAAATCCACATGGTTGGTTATTTTGTGGATTATAATAAAAGGAAATCCTGGAAAAAATGATGGCAATGGTGACAATAAAGAAGCTGGTAAACAAGGACAAGGAAATTAAGAACTGATTTGTTATATTCTTATTACTTTTAAATTTATCGCTAATATTAATGAAACTTGTATATTTAATGATTAAAAAAAAATAAATATAAAATCTTATTTTTTTTGAAAAAAAAAAACCCTACCAATAAAACAATAAAAGAGAGTGACAAAGAAAGAGTGGAGAGAGAGAGATGTCCATTTGAAGTTTTTGCTGTAGACCTCTTTTGTGCCTAAACATGGTATTTTGTCCGATAAATGCTACTTGTAGGTTCATAAGAGGTCTAAAATTCAAATGTAAATGGTCATGTTTCAATTTACTTGAACTCAGATTTTGAGGTCTAAAATAGGTCTAAAATTTCGACTCGGGCAGAAACAATTTTGCAACAAGCGCAAATATTAAGCTTGTAATTTTCAATAAATTTGATTTGGCATCTTGTAGTTTCAAATTAGTTACGTTAAATTTGGCAAATAAATTAGTCACATAAGCAATAATAATAAATTATATATACCGTACAGTAGTACGAAAATACGGAAATAATAGTATGGAACGTAGTATTGTTCCTGAGGGATTATCTAGATTTTTTAAATATCATTTCATTATTATTTTGCTGTCATATTTATGCTGGCCTGTTGGTGGACATTTAAAGCTTAAATATATTGAAGTAAATTGAACAATTACTTACTTAGTTTTAGTAATAACATTAAGAAATAGAAAAAGATGATAATTTTTGTTTGTAACTTACAAACTACAATTGTGATTACAAAAAACTTGAATTTTATTTAACCTCTAAGAAATTTACATTAAATGCACACCTCAATGACGCTATCGCAGTATATGGTACTGAAATCCAACGTACTTTCGTAACACTACACAGTTTGAACATTTTTATGTTTTTTTTCTAGTATTTTTGTGAAGCCATATCTGTGGAAAATAAAAAAGTCAAGCACCCCGAAAAACATATTAAATGAGTGGAAAAAATTTTTTACATTATTATTTTACCCAAACCACCATTTCTATGAACTAGTAGCTAAAAGTATGAACTATGAACTAGTAAAAAAGCTAATTTATAGTCATATTACAACAAATCAATATTTGTTTTTTAGTTTGCTTTTTTCTTCTATTTAAGTATTTATTTAACCGCACATCAACTCGTAGCGTATAATTAGCCTTGCTTAGATCTCTCAATTTTAAGGATGAATTTAAAGAAACAATCGGTAGGAAAAGTACTGAACACTGATAACTGATGAATATCTGTTGCGGTTTCCCACGAAATAACTAATTAAATAATTTTAGTACCAAGAGAAATAAATAAAATTATTAACCGTTGATTTGAATAGATAAAAATGTATGTATATAAAACGCGAAAAATCAACTTAGATTTGACGGTGAATATACCTCAGTATGCACCACGTGTTAATCAGGTTTTCGATTTGTTTTTATTTTTATTTAGAAAAATGATGTAAATGTTATTCCAATGCAAGTGTTTTTAAAAAGTTCAACTGATATTACTGGATTATTTGAAGTTTTAGTTTTAGTTTCACAGAGAAAGTATGTTGAATCATAAAAATCACAAATACGAAAAAACAAAGCAGGAAAAGTTAACAGTAAAGAAATGAAGAACGTCTCGGGTTATATTTTCAACAAAAAAAAAAACAAAGATTCAGAGTCGAAAATGTAAATATGAAAGCCAGAAAAATTGAGCAACATTTTCTTAAAAATTTCAAAACAGCATCAAAAAAATACTGAAATAAAATAACAAAAAAAAAACGGCTTGGTAAAATTTACCTTGTATAAAATACCTTGCTAGGTATAAAGAAGAAGAAATAGAAGAAATCACATATATGATTACTGAGAAGAGTAGATTGAAATCAGACGTTTCTCGAGGTTAAATCTATCACTAATTTTATCAAATTTAAATCAATTCTCTCAAATTAAAAAAGAGCATTTAGCAAAAAAAAGTGGTTGCGTGTACTTATGTACGCGCGTGAGAAGTTATACTTCTTTGGTATCGTTAAAAATTAGTTTTTATTATTTTTATTCAAATAACCAATTTTAAAAAACTGTAATTTAATATTTAATAATAATAATATATATATTTAAAGATATAATTATTAAAAATAAAATTAAAAGAATAATATTTTAATTTGTATCAATAAATAATATCCAAAGAAAGCTGCAAGACGTTTATAAAATTTGTCAGGATCATTTTTCTGGTTAACAATTCATGCATGTCATGAAAACGAAGCATCATAGAAATTGCGAAATAAAGTAAGTAGCTACTTTTCAAAGTAAATGTCTTAATCTTATTCATATCTTGAGTTACTAAATTATTATTCTAAGATGGTTGAATCATTTCAGAATCCCAGATTTTGTGATAACTAAGAATATGCATGGAATGCGGAAGTCATTTTTATCATTAAATTTCAAATAGTATAACAGCTACTGCAAAATTCGAGACAAGTATCAACTTATTTATTAATAATATGTGTCATTTGTATATATAATTATTTTTAATTTAAATATAAAAATAAATAAATACAACAAAAATTCAAATTACGTGCGCCAGGAAACCCAGTGGTTTTGCGACTAACTTCATTTTGTTAATTTTTGTCTCAAGATGCGCGCGCACCTTAAAATTTCAATCTCATCATTTTTTCATAACGCGCCTAAAGAAGTATAACTACAAAAATGACTAAAAAATTTTGGCTAGATTCGAAGAAATCGTAATTTAAAACAAAAAGATCAGGCAAAGGTTTCCAAAGAGATCTAAACTCTTTTAAGAGGATTCCGATGTTATTTTTTTATTAAATAGTTAAAAATATGTAGAATATTCTTTCTCAATTTCAAGTTGAAACTGAAATGAAACTGATAATTCTTTGTGAGTAAAAATTTTCTTTCTTTGTGTTAGGTATGTCAGATATAAAATTTAATCGTATTTTTCTCAAACTTTATTTTTGATATCGGTTAGTGTTTCTCAAAAAATTATGAAGCTGTCCTGTACAAATTACTTCTGGAAAATATAATAAGATCCATTAGTGATTAAAACAATCATTTTTCATCACAACTAATTTTATAAGGCTAATACTTAGTGAAAAATATAACCAAAATGGTTTTCACACCATTCTACCAAAACTAGAAATTTTATAATGTTTTCCTTCGACTTACTACGAACTACTTAAATATATAATATATATAATAACTAACAGAAACAATTTGGGTTTTTTATTCTTAATGAATCTATAATAATTTCTTTTAATAACTTCATGAAAACTTTATTCTAAGGAGCCCAAGAAAAATTAGATCAAAAAGGCTAAATTTTTGATAGTTTCTAATATATACAAATATTTATTTTAATATGTATATTAAATTTAGCAGTCGCTAATGACCAAGATGTTGAAGCGACTTTAAATGAAGAAAAAAAAAATTCTCGTGTCATAGTTGTTGTAACAAAACTACTCCGAAATGGCTTGACCGATTCTAATGAAAAATTATGTGTATAATCAGTAGATCTAAGAATAGTACGTTAACTATTTTTCATACCATCATCAGTGATAAGGGGATAGTCCACCCCAATTTTTTTTTGGACAAAATTTTTGATTTTAATTTTTTTAGGATTCGACATTAAAAAATACATACAACCCTAAATTTTTACCCTTCTACCACCAACCCCTATATTTAATAGCAATATTAAAACTTTAATATATTAAAAGTAGATAACTAATGAAATCGTAATGAAAAATGTGACGTCAGATCTATTATCTATTATTTTGTAGACAAGATTTGATTTGAAATCAACATTTTAGTGCTTTAATGGTAATTATCTGATCCTTGTTCATTGAAACGATTAATTTCATTAATTTGATGTTATGAAAGTGAGATGTGAATTGCAACAATCCATTAATATGTATTAAACTCTCATTTTGTAAGTAAAATTTGTAAGATAGATTTTTAAAAATGCTACATACGAGATACAAAGTTTGAGTCTTAGCAAGTTTTCGTTACCTTTTTTTAAAATTTTGAAATAAACTTCAAAACGTGAGAGGATTTTAGATTTGTAAGACACCATTGACCATTTAGGGTATACCTACTCTTTCCATATTTAGTGGTCTATCTTGAAAACGATTGTATGAATGCAAATTTGTTTAGCATTTTCTTTGGTCTACAACTTCCCAAATAACTTAAAATATTCATAAAAATACAGGAAATGAAGAAACAAACAAAAGTTAACTTAGAACTTTAAGTTTATTGTTTCTTAGTCCTGTGGCTGTATTAAATAAAACAGAAAAATAACCTCCACTTAAATCAAGCGTTTTAAATTATTTTCTGCGCACAAAAGTCATAAGAAGTATTTAAAAACACCCGGAATGCATTGATAACATTTTTAAATTTTTTATGAGTAATTTTGTTTTGATTGCTCGTGCAGTAATTTTGAGCTTTTAACTTCATTTAAATCTTGTTTCATATAAAGCCAGCGAATTCTGTTTTAAGTAATTGACATTATGGTTAACAACTATTTAAAAAAAAGAAATCCTTGAAAATTTCTAACAGAAAAAAAAAATAAATCTTAAAAAAAATTCTAATAAAAAGGTAATGCATGGGTGAATTTGATACCTCCTCATAAAAATAATCAATTTTCTTTTTGTCATTACATACTCGTAATGTTTTTATGTTCTTGATTATTTAACTCTTATATTTTTTGTATTAGTAAACCAGGAATTAAACGATTTTATAAGAGTTGATTTGGTTGAAAATTTCATTTAAAAACGGGTAATAAGTCAAATTAATATTGACCTAAAATAATTTAACTAGTTTTAAATTTTTACTAAAATTTTGGCATCCACTTTGATTACCTAAGAAAAAAACTGAAGATTATCAAAAGTATAAATATCTAAAACTATATATGTAAATGCGCCAAATTCAAATTTTGTACATAAACAATGACATTTTTTTTTATTCTTCAATTGACTAAGTCAATTATCAATTTTAATAATTAATCAATCAAGTAAGACGCAAAAAAAAATTTAAAATAAATTACATTTAACATTGCATGTATACTTAAGTGTAAAAATAAGAAAAAATTAAGTATGTCCTCTGTCATGGTTGCATTTACTATACACCTAATAATTATGAGAAAACATTTGTTAATTTATACGAAACGTTTTTATCTTAAGTGAATAAAGTGTTTTCTTCTCTTCATTTTATTTAGGATTTGAGGAAAAAAATTACAAACGACCACTTATTGCAATTAACCACCTTTTAGCAGCGTTTACAAGTGAAAAATAACGCTTGTATGTGTTCGTCTAACGCTAAAAGAGATCCACAGAAAAACGAGTAATCTTTTTCTTTTTCTCGACGATAAATAATTAGGTAACGGTTTAATATTTTTTAATAACAAGGTGACGTGTAGGTATACTTCTTTCCACATTGATATTTATTATTGTTAATTGAAAAATATGTTATTTTCTTAGTGTTATTGTAGGAAATATTTTTCTTTACACTTAATTTATTGCGTTTTACAAAAAAAATATGAGCAGGAAATAATTATTGAAGTAAAATAAATCACAAAGTAATTTGTATTAAACAATTTTAATTTTACAAGAAATGAATTCAAGGGTAACAATTTTAACTTATTTTTAAGAAAAGGTGAATGAAATTTGCTTAAATTTTAGTTGAAACGGCTTGATATAATCTATTTGAAAATTTACATAAAAAACTGCTCAACTTTTTCAAGTTTACTAACATTAAACCATCGTTACACTGCTGACTGCACATTTTTTAAGGTCACATCTTTAGCAAACTAAAAAAAGATTCAATTCAGAATGGAACTGAACAATACGAACTGTAGGTATACTATAAAAAAGAAGAATTGTGAGAGTTTTACCTTACCTAAAATTATAAAAAAGTTTTAAAAACATTATGTGATAATATAGCTTCGATTTTACTTTTAATACTATCCTTCAAATTAAGCTCACTTCATCTTTTCTCAGATCATCTTTTTCTTATGTAAAGTAAGCCTAAAGTTACAAAATTTCCAATAAGAAGTTTATGAATTTCCGTCTATGTTAATGTGTGGTTTGTTCACTTAGTTATATGAGTGCCACCAACCTACGGAGTTTTTCTCTTTGAGTTTCAATTTTAAATTTTCATCATGAAATTTTATTAAAACCTCAATTTTCAGTAGCTAAGTACTTATAAAATTTAATCGTTTTTAAAAGCTATCTATGAGATTTGAATTAGCCTTTTTCCTGGGAAATTTTAAAAAAGATCCGCTAGAGGCAGCACCGGTGGGGTGGGTACATATATTTTGAATTCTCTGTTGACAACAAAGTCAAACATACGTCTTATTATTATTAGAATAAATAAATATTGTGATCACAAATATAAAAAAAAAATTGTCCTGCCTACAAAACATTGTGCATTTACTAATTGTACGGCTTATAGTCGATACAAGCAGGATGGTGTAAAATGAAGCATATTTATTTAATTTACTACATAACATTAAAGCATAGCAAAAAGAACGAGGAATAGCTTGGGATGGAAAATTTGCCCAGTTTGTAGTAGGAAAACTGCATGATGTTAAACTTGGTAGAGTTGGGTTGAGTAATTTCATTCGTTGCTGTTTATCCGCTAGAAATTTACCACCATCAATTCCAACGAAATTTTTTTTATCATTACCGTTTGCAATGCATTCTTCAATTCTCGAATATACAAAAAAAAAAACACAACTTAGTTTATTTAAAGTAATACAATTTTCAACAACACAATGACATATACGAGAAAATTTTTGAACCAACTAAATTTACAACTAGGACATTTTTATTACCTGACACGGTTAAGCCACGACATGCAAGCCATGGTTTTAAATTCCGGATAAGATTATTTTGCACTTTTGCACTTTTGCAAATTTCAATTTTGCTCCAGGTACATCATCTTCCGTTAATTCCATTATAATTCTATACGTTTGACGTTGTTGTCAATAAAGAATTCATAATATATGTACCCACCCCACCGGTGCTGCCTCTAGCGGATCTTTTAAAAATCTTCCCAGGAAAAAGGCTAATTTTCTACAAACTGCTCACTGTTTTAGAAACTTAAGTTTTATCGAATGTCTAAATTTAAAATAACTCATAGTTAAAGTGAATTTGAAACTATTCTTACATGAAGCTTTCTCTAGCCAAATTAGAAAACTTAGTGAAGGAAGCTGCACAAAGTATGCTCACCAAATGCCACAGTCAACAACTCAAGTGCGTTGGAGCATATTTTGCTTTTATTTTTCACACAGATTCTTTGATCTATTACTTCAATAGCAAAAAGTCGCCAAGCACAGCCAAGCACGTCGTTTATATCTGTTAAAAACAAACTAAAAATGAAAAAGGGCTGAGCATGTCAACATATGTTGGGAATATTAGTACTGACACAACAGAAAAGAAAAATCAAGAATTGCATGGATGTAGCCCGCGAACTTGGAAAAGTTATCTTTTTTTAAGCACTTCGTATTCTTAGATGAAAACGAAATCGTAGATGTAGACTGAAGGTATTATATGCAATGTAGATATGTGTTTCAGATGGCTAGTAGGTAAAACTAAAGAACTCCTTGAGGAATAAGAATATTACAATAGATTTAAGAAGTCACCTCTACCAATGTAGTGGTCTTTCCAGTTTTAACATATTTATTCAAATATGAACAATCACAAAAAGATCGCTAGAAATGCTTAAAACAGCACAACGAGCAATGGAAAGTATTCGTAAAAAATATCAAAATATTTATCTCTAAAAAATCGACAGTGAAATGAGGAAATAAAAAGTATTTTGAAAGTCAACGATGTTGGTCAGAAAATAGCTAACTTTAAGTGAAGGTTAGACAACGAATGCTGGACAAAAACTTTAATACAATGGAAACCTTATCAGGGTAACATTCTGAAGTTCCCAAACGTTTGCGGTTTCCGGCGCCCTCAACATACTTAAAGTTTTTCGCGACGCCCCAAGGCAAAACATTGGTTTATTTCAAGGCAAACCTAATGTTAGTAGCAATGTTTTCATTTGCAATAATTCCCCAAACAAAGAGTCAGATAATCTGCATCCTTCTCGTATGTATACTATTTTCTTATTTGTCTGAAGAAGAAACTCCAAAAATCAACTTCATAAAATATTTTACTGCAGCAGTAACTAATACGATACCGACGTAATGTATACGATTCTAATTGAGCCTGTCATGAGCCTTACATTTTGGGTTTCCACCAAAGGCTTATTTGGAATGAGGAGCTTAAAAGCTGTCAACCAAAAGCAATTAAACGAGACACAATTTCTTCTATAATTTTGATAACATTGTACTTTGCAAAAGTCATCTGTTTGCTAGATTTAAGACATTCATAAAAAGAATCAATCAGCATCGTTTCAATGATGTTGGTGTCAATTTCCACTTTGATAAGATATTGAATCAGGTCACTTAGTGGCGTGGTGACTAGATAGTTGCCCATACGTCAGTGGTCCCTGGGTTCGAATCCCAATGAAAGCCCAAGATTTTTTTCATGGGTTTTCAGATTCGACGGTCGCTAATGACCATAGTAGTTGATGCGACTTTAAATAAACCAAAAAAAAAAAAAAAAAAAAGATATTGAATCATGTTGGTACTTGGTAGTTTGAGTTTAACTTGAATACAAATAAGTGGATATTAAAAATACATTGAATATCAGATCATTAGTTTGTGTCGTTGGTGGTACCAAACGCCAATGATACCAACATAATGGAAGGAAATATGTATAAATTTTGAGTTCTTTTTGTTGCTCCTCTTAAGGGTCTTATGTTGAAGGCTCCGTTTTAGGTCCTTGACAATATCTCTTATGTCTTAAGTATAAATATTATGTTATTTTTTAAATAATAAAAAACCCCATTAAATATGTGAAATTCAATTAGAAAGGTTATTTTAAGTTGGTGTTGAGAACATTTTTGTTACGTCTCTGTAAGATAGCTAGGGCGCATTGTTTGGGAATCACTGAGGTAAACTATTCAGGGAACGTACATCGATGTAAAAAACGAATGGAACCAATTTTATGACAGAAAGAGAAAAGCATGGGCTTAGGACTGGTAGTAAAAATGAAAACCATTTTCTTACACAACTAAATTTATCAGAGATCAATTTAACATTTAAACATTAATCATCTACTTTTAAGAAATTATTAATATTTGATACCAAAGATATACTACAGGTACGTTCAAGTTCATTTACGCCAAGTTTGACGACCTGATAATGATGAAACTTGCACAAAAACTAAAAGAATCCAAATTTTACAAAAAATGGGTGAACTATTTGACATTTAATAAGAAAATCAAGACGTTGAGATCAATTGATAACCTTTAAAAATATTAGAATTAAGTATAATGAAGAATATCAAGAACTAAAATAGGTAAATAAATTTTGGAATGAAGAAAAATATAAATAAATCAAAATTAAGTAAAAAAAGTTTGATTTTAATTTATAAAGAGTATTAAATGTAAAGATTTCTTCAAACTTTATATCGACAAGTATGACCATAGAGTTGCCTCATTTCTTTTCCATTTTTGATTTTGAACAGGAAAACATTTTGATATTGATTTTTTGCTACAAAAATCCACAATATAGAACTTTCAATAAAAGCTCAACGTTTGACGTTTATTAATTTATTTTTCTCTGCAAAATAAGTTAATTAAAAAAAAAAATTCATGTTTGGTACACCATGCAGTCACCTTATTGCTTTGTCAAATATGATAAAAATTTAATTTTATCTTTATTATCATGGAAAAAACGTAAATTTTTTTTCAACTCTCTATATTTAAAGGTATGACCACATGGTGGGTCACACTTTTGATGTTTTCCTACAAAAATTATATAAAAAAAAACTATTTAATATACCACGTTTCAAGTGTATGTAGATACTAAAAATAAAAAAAATAACTTTTTTCCCTGGGTAGTGCTGGTAGGGTACTGCTTTCTTCTCTGGAATTTACCGAAGCTGATTTTGTTTAACTCTTGTGTCCATTATGAAGATGCACACTCTTAATCAAACCAAAATATTTTAAAACTAAAAACGTCGGGCGCATTTGGCTGAAGTTACATAAGTTTCCCTGTTAGATCATCTTTGTTTTTATTGAGTTGTTGTTGAAATTTTCTGACGAATAAATACGACCTAAATTCCCAGTATCTACCTAACTTTATTGTCTAAATGTTAAAGAGTATCATTTATTATTAAATGAAATTTAAAATTTCAGCCAAATGCGCCCGACGTTTTTAGTTTTAAAATATTTTGGTTTGATTAAGAGTGTGCATCTTCATAATGGACACAAGAGTTAAACAAAAGCAGCTTCGGTAAAGTCCAGAGAAGGAAGCAGTACCCTACTAGCACCACCCAGGGAAAAAAGTTATTTTTTTATTTTTAGTACACTTGAAACGTGGTATCTTAAAAGGTTTTTTAAATAGTATTATTTAACTCTTTTTAGTTTTTATTCAATTTCAAACTTTTTGAAAATGTTATTTTAATTTATTTTATTTCACTTTTTCCAACTTATTGGATAACCTTTTCACTTTAAATACTACTTTTATACGCCTTTACTGTTAATTAAATCACCTATAAACCGTAACTAACTTTAAATTGAAACAATTAATAACATTAAAAAATTTGTTTGTTTTGATAAAAACAATCACTATTTAAATTTTATGTTGCAACTACAAAATATTCAATTCCGTACAAAAAATTGAAATATTTAACGAAACTCAGATGCAATCATTGACATGGATTATATTTTGTTTTATTTACATCAGGGCCATCAGGGTGTGGAAATTTTGAAATCGTCAGTTATTATTGATTTTCAAATATTTTTCAATTGTTGATGAATTTCATAAAGTCGATTATATGGCGACTTTAATAAGTTGCTCATGCCTTAATCTGACTGACTATAAAATAAACAGTCATCTGAATTCAATTGTCAAAAGTTTAAATGTATTTATTGACAATTCCAAATAATACTCAAAAATAAACATCAACAATTGAACAAAATAGAAATTTTTAAATTTTTGGTTAATGTTTTTATTTAACGAATGTTTAACGAATATTTTATACGATCATTGACATTGGATTATTTTATTCATATAAAATTAGCACTATTTAAGTAATTCTACTATAATTAAGTAAAATTGAATATTACAAGTGATAAGTGTTTGGACGATGGGAAGTGCTTCAAAAATCGATCTCAATTCCTAGACCCGGACAAACAAGAAAGCAAGTTAAGAAAAACGTGGTAAAAAAAAGTAGTAGGATACCTGCAAATATATCTTAAAAATAATTTCTCCAGGAAAGAATTCAATTCAGTACCCAGCATTTGAAAAAAAAATTTTGATAATATTTTAGAAATGGAAAAATGAGAGTCGATTTGTTAATTAAATACAGGTAACTTAAATTACAAAAGTTTAAGAAAATATGATAAAAACTTTCAGAACATAACCTTTGTTGGTAAAATTTTAAAAAAGAACAATGTCGTTGAATATAGGTATAAATGCTTACTAATTTGATATTTATTTAAAGATTTTTCTAATAATTTCGGTATGAACCTTATCGTTTGATAATACAAAGCGTTGTTAACTTTTACTATATTGAAAAAAAAACCTTTTCAAACTTTAATTTGTGTAAGCAGATACGTTAGTGTTTATCATGAAAATATAATGCACTTAAATGCAGTCTGATATACGTTTAAGTACTCATTAGAGAAAACTCTGAAAAGCTTTTAACAAATTTTCAAATATCAGGTGTTGAGAAATATTAAGTTACTAATTAACTACCTTTTCAGTCGTTTATTTTTCAAGCCGCAAGTAAGCAATCGAATAGATGGCATGAATTACACTTAAATATAAAAAAACATCAGCAACTTTTGACCGTTGGAAAAACTAATTTTTAGTCATCAATTTCAACAAATATTAAGTCGTAATATTGACAAGATTTACGACATTCGATCTACGTATAATTCATAGAAGTTTCACATTCAAAGTAAAAGGAAAATACGACGAAACAATAATTTATGCTAAAATCGTTCGTTTGGCAAAAATAGAATTATAGATATTTAATTGAAAGAAAAAAAATTAATAACATGGTTGATATTCGTAAATATTTGACCAGGAAAAACACTTATAATTAACCTATGACGAAGGAGAAATTTTTTTTCATGTTAAAATATTTTCAGACAATTTTTTGCACTGACTCAATTATAATCATTCAGGTGAAATTGTCCACTTTTTTCCAAATTAAAAAAATTATTTGATTTAGTGTTGCACTTTTTAAAATTTATCATTAAATAAAAGTTGATTATATAAAAATTCAATTGGACAAAACGATAAAGTTTACTTGTTTTGAATTAATTTTCAATCAACTGGCTTCCTTTAAAAATTTACCTTTTTAGATAGTCAAAGATGAGCCGATGTTTAATGTTTGAATTTGATTTGTGCAAATCAAATCCAATCAAACTTATTGTATTTAATGACCAAAACGGCTAATTATTAACGAGACGTTAGTAGATTGGTTGATTGATTGATTGATTTGATTAAAGCAAGCGAATATATATTTGGTTGATGCGGTTTATTGCTCCAATTTCTCGCTCAAATGAAATTGTTTTCGGTAAAACATAGAATATTGGTATATGCATATATATATATATATATATATATATATATATATATATATATATATATATATATATATATATAAGTTAAGTCGGTTAAGTCGGTCAAATATAATACGTTTATATTTACATCAACACATTGCAATAATAAAGAATCTGATTTCAATTTTCTGATTGCAACAAGTTGACATATAAATTGATCGCTTCTTTGCACAATGTCAGTGACCGTATGAGAAACTGAAAGTCATATCATAATCACGCCAATCAAATTCGATTTGGGTTTGAAAGATGAGCAAAACGTTGACGATGAGATAATGAAACGTTTTATTGGCTAAACGCCTCTTGAACGACGATGGTCAAACGATCTAGGAAGTGTTTAATTAAAGCCATTAACTAAATATTCTTTGATATGTACGTCTACATACGTAGGTATTAAAATCTGAACGCTCGACGACAAAGTTCCAGTCACAGCTTCCGTTTCGTTACAATAGATTTATTAACTAATTCAACGCTTTTATTGCAAGCTCTCAATCTGTGCTCTCTTTTGTAGTTGTGCGGTTACCTTGACAAAAAAGTAGAAGAATGTTATCGTTAAAGTTCGTCACCTCATTTTTGCAATTTATTTTTGTCACACTGTAACTGTATATTTACAAAAAGATGACAAACTTGTTGTAAAGAATACCTTTTATTTAATATTTAAATTAATTTCATTAAAAATGAATCGTTAACTTGAATATTTATTACCTAAGTGGAGCCTCTAAACTATAAACGATTCGTGTTTTTGGTTGCAAAAATTAATTTTTTTTCACTCGAAAAAAATCAAAGAAAAAAGTAGATATTTAAAAAAAATGTTTTTCTTTTATTGAAATTAATTTTAATCTTTCATTTTCATTAATGAAGATTGGAATTTTCTTAAAAATCTATAAATTGATTTTCTTAATCAAACATTGATAATTTTCTTCCACTTTGTCTTTGTTGAAGATAAATTAAAGTGCAATGGTCATTAGTTGATCATTTACTTACTTACTAGGAATATAATCGAACTGTTTATCGATTCTATAATTAAAACACCACATTAAGTAGGTGGAGAGATCTTTGAATGAGACTCAAGTTGCAATAAACATGAAATAGGTGGGAGGCTGCGTTGATAAAATTCACACAACTACAAAACGCTTGCATCGAATACACTTAGGGATTAGTTACGATTTTTCACCTCAACAAAATCATCTTCAGCACATTGAAAGTGTTCAATATAAATGTTGTGTGTTACCACCTTTGAACCAACAAGGAAACCAATTGTTGGCCTTTTCACGTCGATTGATTCTAGTTACAACAATTACACGTCGAATGTGATACTCAGTGTTGTTCTTTGGATCGACTAAATAAATGTTTCCAAAAAAACTTTTAGTGTCTAATAAAAACAGTGTTAATTCCTATTTTGTGTTTAAGTAGTTAAAAAAGTACAAACTTTGTTAAGAATTTAAGTAGAATCACGATGCAGTCTTATATCGTGTTAATTATTATTAATTTATTTTTATTTGACATCAAATCAGCAAACGCCGGGATTTTCAATCGTAAACTAGGTAAATGCTTTATTATCATTTTTTCAAATTGATTTTCAATAATCAACGTAACGAGTGTTTGATTTTCTCTCTGTCTTCAACGATACATCATGTGAATACAAATGTTGCGATTTTGCAAATCTAATTAGTTATGCCACGTTTTGTCGTTCAGTAAAAAATTGCCACCTTCTTATCACGGTTGAAATCGTACGATAAATATTTCAGTCATGTCACACGTAACCTGAATTTAACTTATTTAGTTCAATCAATTCAAGGTTTTCGTCCAATCCAAAGAAGATGATGTGAAAAGCAAGAAAAGAGCTGAATGACTTAATCGTTTATAATTCGCAGGCGGTGTTTCGCTAGATTGTGGTGGAGTTTTCTTGACGGTGTCTTCGTTATGGAAGTCGTCGAGCACGTCGCGTAGTCTAAAAGATGCCGAATTAGAGTTGAACTGGGACTTGGCATGCGACTCGTCCTCCACCTGGGCCATTCCTGACTGGGTCGGACTTTTCACCTCTGATCCCACAACGGTAATTTCATAGAATTATTAAGGGGTTACATGGCCTAAAAACTTTAGAAACCTCAGTCTTCTCGAAATTGATACCAATTATCGTCATTTTACTAACCATTTTCATTATCTCGAAAACAGATTGGAACTTGATCTTGACCATCATAATTAAGGTTAAGGTGATAAGACAGAAGATATTTAGAAATATTTTAATTTTAGAAAATGCTTGATAAAAAAGAAAATGATAATGAAAAGTTTATGTCACTAGTCAATTTTAACTTATTATCAACTGGATTTAAGTAACTGGAAATTTAAGAAAATGCAAACAAAAAAAATTATTTTTGCCTTTATGTTAATAGGTAAATATTATAGATATTAATGTAAACAATTTACCTTAATTTTTAATTAACATTTCTTAATTTTCTTCATTAAAAACGTGATGTTTTTTAAGAAAAAATATAACCACTTTTCATGTTTGATGAATACATCAAATTACTTAATTCACTTCAAAAAAACATTTTCCGTCACTTTTTTAAGCTTCGATATGAATCAAAGAATGGATTTAAGAAAACCGGGTTTATTCTATAAAAAATAAGTTGAATGAGCCATTGATAGTATCTTAAGTAAAGATATTGGGATCGGATTATGAACACGAGATTATATGTAAATTCTTTAACTTTGTATAGCTTAACATATTACGTCTATGTCTGCTCTATTTAATAAAATTTGTCTATTATTAGTCTGTGTTGCAGAATATTTAAAATGGGTTGAGAAAATTTCAAAATTAAACCTTAATTCATATAAGTATGTTAAACCTCATGTATCGAGGCTTTTATCTTTAACTTTGTCTTTCATATAAGATTGTCACTAAGTCTATCTACATTTTTTATAATAACATTTTTTTCTAAAGGTATTTTTAATTTTATCAGTATTCTTTTAATAAAATTTTAAATCAAATAGTAAAACTTTAAAATGACAGCCTTTTAAAATTTCTCTCATCATAGTGACCACTGGAAATTTCAATGTGTCGTGATTTTCAACCAATGAAAGCTCTGGGTTTTGCCTAGCGACCAAACAACATAAAGCAAATCATAAACTGGTTGATCAAAACTAAACAACCGAAACAGTTTACAATTCGACTAAAATGAATGTCTTCCATTTTTAAAAAGTTGATTTTTAAAATTAATAATTTAAAATTGAAAAAAAAAACGTTTTAACAAAATCTACCAAATTAGGGTAGGTACTTCCTTCAAGATCTTCAAAACCCAAGTTCTAATAACAAAGCTTTCAACAATCTTCTATAAAAATTTAAACAAATAATGGTTAAAATATTCTCTTTGGTAGTTAAAAGCTTGCAGAAAATAAGCTTTAACTAAAAACAGCAAAAATTATGATTAGTCAACTATCTGTTATTTTAGGGTTTTAATGTGGCTCCAATCGTTCGTGTTGACGTCAAAGACCATCCTAGTGGATATTTCAAAACGAATGTTTCGTTTAGCCGAAACGATTTTCCGGCCGGATGGAACCAAGAAAATGACCCAAACCGACTGCGTTCCGAAGATAGTGGCGAAGACAATCCAAGTTTATCCACGTTGGTCCCGTACACGACGACCCAACAACCGATCATCTCAGGACCCCATTGTTTACCCTATTGGATCGCTTCATTCAACAACAACACATTAATCAAGGCAAATTGCTTAAAAATCCAACCCACCTGGATGTACGATTACAAGTATGGCCTTCATTAAAATTTTTTTTAAGTAAAATAAAAGCTGATTGAAACGTTAACTTTTAAGAACTCAAATCGGATGGATTCCAATCGGAT
This sequence comes from Sisyra nigra, assembly GCA_958496155.1. Lineage (NCBI taxonomy): Eukaryota > Metazoa > Arthropoda > Insecta > Neuroptera > Sisyridae > Sisyra > Sisyra nigra. Next base: position 49,462,696 of record OY292316.1, read on the forward strand.
CGCTTTTCATCCCCGGAACGCATAATTCTGGATGCTATTATCGGGCGCAAAGTTTGACTCGAAGGAATTTGTTCCAGAGATATGTAATGACACAAGATCGTGATATTTGGAACCAACTAGTCTATGGAGTCAGATATTTTGATTTACGGGTTGGTTATTATGCAACGACCAGCATTTTTTCAAATCCAAATCCAAATCAAAACGATTCGCATAAGTAAGATAAAAATCTTGAAATTGATGAAAGAAATAATATGTAATTTTTTGAAGGTTCTGGATAAATCATGATTTGGTCAGTGTACGACCCCTGCTACCAATTTTACGAGAAGTGCGTCGGTTCATGGAACTTTCAAAAGGGGAAATTGTCATTTTGGACTTTCATCGTTTTCCAGTTGGCTTCACAAAGCACCCAGAAAGACATTCACAGTTACTAGGACTGATCGAAAAAGAACTTGGACATTTAATTTTGCCACCGTTTAATATCGATAATGGATTCGGACCGACCTTAAACGAAATTTGGAATACTGATAAACGACTGATTATTGCATATAATGACAAAGAAAATGCACAAGGTATATACTCATCTTAAATAATAATTAAAACTAGCTTCATTCGTATCTTTTTTTTAAAGAAACCCCCTGGGTTTGGAGCCCGTTGAAACAATATTGGGGCGACGAACAGACTCCGATGGGACTAAAAAATTATATTCAAGGAGTGATGAGCGATACACAGCCTAAAAACGATAAAAATCCGTTGTGGGCTGTGATGGCGGAACTAACTCCAACGCCGTTTGTTATAATCAATCTGGAAGATGGTAGTTTGCGACGATTAGCCGATATGGTCAATAGAAATGTAACTACTTGGTTCAGGACAAAGTGGTGGCGACAAGCCAACATTGTTGCTACTGATTTCTTCCTCGGTAACAACATCGTCGATGTAGCGATTAATTCAAATATTTATAAGATTAAATTAATTTAATCGAGCCGGAATTAAAGGTTCGATTTGACAAGTATTAGCCGGAAAAGCCACATGAAAGTGTTGAAATTTTTATTGTTATTTTATAAATAAATTATTTTTTAAAAAAATTTCTATAAAATGATCATATCTTATTTTTTTCTTTCTAATATACCAGTGACTACCCGTGACTTCACGTACTTCAGCAATTACAGTCAGTTTTTTAACAAATCTTACTTAATTATTTAGCGCTGATCCCATAAAATTCTTAACACTTAAAATGTGCTGGTCCATTTGGAAAAGATTATATCCTCTTTTCAAGATCAATGGTTACTTCTATCAAATTCTATACTAAACACCAGAAGGTCATTATAAATTCAAACTTTTAAAAAATCGTATTTTTTGGAAAATTTGACCTCAAAGATCTCTTTTCTCGTAATCTATACTCAATAAGTATATTAAAATGAAAAACTTGTAAAGCTGTCGCGTCATTATTTCGAAAAAAAAAATTATTCAGAGTCGTGAAAAATACATTTACAGGTCAAAAAATACTAAACCGGAATATCAAAAATGCGGCTCGAAACAATTTTATAACAACTTAATGTACAGAAAGAAAAATAATAGAGGTAAGAAAAGTTAAATAAAAAATAGGCCTCTTACGAGTAATTTTTTTCGAGGTTAAATCTATTCCAAACCTCATTTAATTTGAATAAATCCTTTCAAGCTATTAAGAAAACTACAAATAAAGCTCTTCTGAACAAAATAAAATTGTCAAAAATATTGATAAATAGTTTCAGACAAATTATAATTTGAAGCTAAAAAGGCAAGGTAGAGGATTCCGAATAAGGCAAACTGCCTTGGTAAATTGTTAATCCTTTCAACCTTAAAAACACGTGGAAACTACAAAAGCAAAGACTTTAGACTTTTTATATTTGCACGCATAATTGCAAAATTAGACTTTGAGAAAGTTAATAATTTAGAAGAACGTATAAAATAAATTTTTTTAAACCCTTTTTGTGAACCATTTAAGGGTGGAATCTAGAAAAATTAGTTTTTAGCGAAAGTCACAGTCTTCTTCAGTATAAATAAAAATTATAACAAAATTAAAACCCGACTTCAAAATAAATAAAACCTCTTAAACAAAAAATGCACTAAAAAGTAAATAAATAACTGCGTATCCTTGCAGTGTCTACAACTTACTACTTATTAGGATGTTATAGTGTACAATTATTGTTATTTTTCGAGTTGGTGTCAGTCAAGGAAATACGATTATATTGGTACACTTGAAAATAAACGAGAATACCTTATGAAATTTATTTTTCAAATGAACTTTTATATAATAAAGGTACTAGTACTGCGTCAGTATCTAGTGACCTTTAAACTACAAAATACCAATAATTAATTAAACCTTTTTACAAATGAACATTAATATTTAATTCCTTGGCTGGCACCAACTCCAAAAATAACAATAGTTGTACATTATCTCATCCTTATAATTTGTAAGTTGTAGACACTGCAAGGATACGCAATTATTTTTTTAATTTTTAGTGCATTTTTTGTTTAAGATTTTTTATTTATTTTAAGGTCGGTTTTTCATTTTGTTATAATTTTTATTTATTTCTCGATTTTTAGTGATTTAAAGTTTGACAACTGATTTTCTTTCTTTAAATATGGGTAAACCTACTAAAAGCGTTGCCCATATGAGATAGCGCCGTTTACATGGTAAAAGTTACTACTTCATCCCCTTTTGCTCGTATGGGTTGAAATATTTTGTTTTTAAAATGTAATGAAAGAACTAAGTGAAATAATCTTTTCAATAGAAACAAAATCATCAAAATTCAATGATTCAGTTTAACGTCACTATTTCATCCCCTATTTTCATCCTTAGGGGGTGGATTTTTTTCTTCAAATTGAAATGTGAACAATTTAAAAGTACGATGTACGTAATAGAGACAAAATTATGCAAATCGGGTTAGCCAGGAAAAATTTATTGTTTCATCCCTAATTTTTAACCCCTTATGAATGAAGTTTTTCATAAAAAATGGATGTGAGATTAATTTAAAATTATGTTCTACCAATAAAAAAAAGAATTATCAAAATCGAGCTATCCAATAAGAAGTTAATATTTCTTCTCTTAGTTTTCAACCCCTTAAAAGTGAACAATTTCCTTCAAATTAAAATGGGACCCCCGGGCAGGATTAGCTTTCAAATAAACAAAGAGTCATCAAAATCGGATCACTCAGTCAAAAGTTCTGAGGTAACAAACATAAAAAATACAGTCGAATTGAGAACCTCCTTCTTTTTTTGAAGTCGGTTAAAAATGCATTTTTATGTAAGTACATGCATTTTATGCTTTGTAACCATTGACGTTTAATTTTTACTCGCCAGTTATATTTCAATGAATTAATTATGAGCTACTAATAATTTCAATGACGAAACTTTTGTCAATTTTTGGAAATATTGTTGCAAATAATATCATGTAGAGAGCCGAATAAATAGACGTTCGAAGATTTACGTTATTTTGCAGCATAAATGCTCGGCCTTATTTTGCAAAAGTTGTCAGAACGTACTAAGAAACCCCTACAACTTCCACCGTATTCTCCAGAAGTTATTCCCTCTGACTATCACCTATTTCGATCGATGGCACACGGCACGTCTGGTCTTATGAAGAACTCTAAAATTGGATCGATTCGTGCACGGAGTATATTTATACTCCGTGGATTCGTGGATCGCTTAAAAAGATGACCAACTTTTTCAACATGAGATCCGATTGCTGGCCGAAAAGAGGAGAGAAAGTATTGGCAAATGATGGCCAATACATTGAAACATAAATATATAATTAGTTTTAAACAATAAAGCTTTAGATTTTGAAGAAAACAATGGTGAAAGCAAAGTCTTATATCTCATGCTACTGTAAAGTTTCATCAAAATTCGTTTAATAATATTTGCGTAAAAAAGTAACAAAAATCCATTCCATCAAACTTTCCCATGTAAAAGTATTAACTAGGACGAGTTAAACGTTTGAATACATGTGAATGAAATTAAAAAATGAAAAACGATTAGCTTATAAATTATTATTTTGAATAAATAAATTATCAGATATTGTTTTTAATAAATCAAAGCTTAAAAAATAATTTAATTGCATACAACAAAACATAGTAAACAAATGTACTGATAATTATAATTACACAGTAATTATGTAAATAAATTGCGAGGTAATTCTAATTTAACAATGCAACAATTCCGGTCATTAACGAGCTTTTTGATAAAATAACAATATTTGTTGGTCGCTATGTATAGGTAATGGTCCTATAAACAATTTATTATTAATAAAAGCTTTATAACGCTCCAAATTTATTAAAAAATGATTGATTGAAAAGCTCCAATAAAGCTTTACGATTTCCCTCACCATGTGGCTATCATTTTATTAGATATATCGAAATTTTTATCTGATTTTTATATCGACATTAAACACTCTGAAAAATAATACAGGATTAGTTACACAGAGTTTCCAAATGTAATTATAAATATTTATTTAGTATAAATTAATATTTGAATGAGATTGATGAATGCCTTTACATTGAATCTAATATGTACACAGTTAATGTTTGACTGTTGAAATTAATTGTCCGGCGTAGAATCTTCACGGACTCTGAAAATTAAAGACGAAAAAAAAAGATTTTATTAAAGGCATTCATCATATTATATCGATAGTTAATGTTATATAAAGAAAAATGCTCACAGTTTTACAAGTTCCCGAACCCATCGAAACCCTTTTAAAAACACCTTCACCATGCCCTGAAAAAGTGTGTCACGTTGTCGCTCGTTTATCTTCATAATGTGACTTCCATCGTCCAAATAAAGTAATCGACGTTGATTCAACGTCATCCATACATCGTTCTCGTCTTCTTCGCTCGTTTCCTCAACTTCATCATTGACAATGTTCAAATCAATCTCGCCATTCTTTTCATTAACATCTCGTATTGATCTGGCCTTAAATAAAACGAACAATTCGTTAAGATAAAAGAAAAAAAATGTCTTTAAATTACAGGTAAATTACATGAATACAACAACACAATAACAGTATGGACAGTGCTGAGTTGAAAATCATTTGGATTAGTATCGAATTAAACTGGTTTCAATCCGAAACACTTTCATTGAAAAACTAAAAAAAATATCACTTTTAACAAATCGTTCGTACGATAATGTTTATAAAGTTGAAAGATTACGTTGTCGTTTTCGTTGCATAAAACCACGTTTTGATTTCGTTAAATTTTCGTCACTGTCATGTTTTTAGTTCAACACTGCGATTGTTAATTAGATAGTACTTATCTTAATCAGAGAATAATTGTTGCGTTTTTTTTTACGTTGTTTGTGAGTTAAATCCGATTGAACGCACGTTTCTTGTGTGTGGTTCTTTAATCAGTGGCCGCATACATATTATAATATGTATTCTGATAGAAGAAAAAAATTGAAGGTTTTTAGCTCGAATATCAAATAATTCGTCATTCTCAAACATCGTCAACAACAACAAGCACTTACATATTATAGTAGGTACGCTAATGTAACGATTTGCGTCAAAAACATCAAAATTTTCCAAGAATCATCGAATCACTTTATAATATGAATCATTCTTTAATGTGATTAGTGATTAAGTTTATGTTTGATTCAGAGGTTCTGAAACATTTGTATAGGCGATTGTAATCACTAGTTAAAGTTTGGCGATAATAAATCCTAGATTGTAAGGGTTGTATAGATCTAGAAAATATATTTTGGGGATGAAGAAATTAAGAGAAAATTACTCCTTAATGAGACAAGTGATTAAGTAAATGTTTGAATCAGAGATTATTAACATTTGAATGAGCGCCTTGTTACTATAGTTAAGGCTTGACAATAGAGACATATTAAAGGTTGTAGCGATACCCAGAGAGTACATTTTGGGGTGGTATAAATCACAAAATGATACTATAACATAAATTATGTTGTGGCAATACTTGGTTTACTCAATATAGTGCTCTGCTTAACATCAACCCGGGAAAAAATGTTTTTGTCTAATCGTATATAATCATATATAATAAGATCTCATTGGAAAATACTATATAATTATATATGATTAGACAAAAATATTTTTCCCAGACAATCAATAACAACAAGTAAAAGCGCATTTTTCGAGAGTATCTATATATTAATACGTGAAGCAAAATGTTGTGGTACCTTTTTACTGAATATTACACGAACGGAGGATTATGAAATTTGGCACAATTGAAGTTTATATGGGGAAGTTGCGTATTGAGATAATATTTTTTTATAATAATGCTTCAAAATACCTTAAATTAATGAAAAAAGACGTCACACACACTACCATCCGTTTGACACACACAGACACACAATACACACAAATATGTAGATTTTAAATCTCAGTTGTTCAGTTTGACCACAGACCTCAACCATATTTCAAATGTCATTATTTAAACAAAATATTGTGCGAGGAATTTAAATTTTGAAATTATAATTATTGAAATTAAAGGAAACAAATTTAACCGATTATTTGATTATTGAGTATTATTATTAAAAATATATTTTTACATAATATACTATAACATATTTTTTAAATATTATGTTTATTTATTACAATATTTTGCAGAAAGGAATCTATCCTCCGTTGATTGAGCAGCTTAATTCAAAGTTTTAAACAGGACTTATGCAGCCTATTTCTAATTTTCTATCTTTGGCTTTTAAATGAAAAAATCTAAACATAAAAATACTTTTGTTTTACTTTTCGAACGTAGGAAACTCACTTCAAAGTACCATTAAGTATGTAAAAATTGTAACGAATTATGGTCGAATTTCAACCACTGGGCGACCTTTAGTTATTATAAAATCTAAATAAAATACAATAAAAAACACAAAGTTAGCGATAAGTAAAAAGATATTACAACAAGAGTGAGTACCCGACAAAAAGTATTTTTGTCTAATCATATATAATCAGATCTGAAAATTGCCCAGGTATGATCATATATAATTATATATGATTAGACAAAATATTTTTTGTCGGGTACTCACTCATATTGCAATATATTTTTACTTATCGTTGTACTTGGTGTTTTTATTTTATTTTATTTAGTTTTTATAATAATACTCTCGAAAAATGTGCTTTTGCTTGTTGTAATTGATTGCCTGGGAAAAATATTTTTGTCTAATCATATATAGTTATATATGATCATACCTGGCCAATTTTCAGATCTTATTATATATGATTATATATGATTAGACAAACATATTTTATCCCGGGAAGGTTTCCACCAAATGTAGTAGAAAACTAAAATTTTGGGCTAAAGTAAATTAAGTTGGAATTATTTCACAACTGATGGGTCAAATAAGCTTCCTATTCTTTAGCATTGCATGGCAACCCACTGCATTGTACCACGTAGATCTGAAAGTGTGCCACCCAGTTTTAGATATCCAAACTATATCGTGTATTTTTTATACTTCTATGTAGATAAACCTGCATTTAATTCTGTTTATAGTACATAAACCCAGATGTTCATTAATTTATTTTACTTTTAAAATTATTAACATAAACTTTTATATAACGGTATGTATTAAGAGGTGCGTTCCACTAAGCGCTTGGGAGTGCCTAATGAAACGTACCCATAGATATGCTAAATTGTCTTAAGCTTATCTTAATATAAGTTAAAAATTTTGGAACTTTTAAGAGTGCACCACAACTAAAATAATGTTGAGAATCGCTGATCGAAACAGTGCAGGTTGTAGTAGGGATTCCTTACTTTACTTTACTTTAAAGCTACAAGACCTAACATGTTGGCTTAAAATTAACAACTCCTTTATAAATGTTAATAATTTGATATCATGTCAAGTCGAGCATTGAGTTTGTAAATAATTGCATTTTCAAGTCAATTTCAAGCTCAATTTGTTTACACAAAATGTCCAACTAAATAAATTCGACGAATTCTTAGGTTGTAGCAACCCAAAAAGTGAATTTGGGGTGCAAAAATGGGGAAAAATCACCCCATAACATGAATCATTCTTTAATATGATTAATGATTAAGTAAATGTTTTATTCAGAGATTCGTAACATTTTAACAGGTGGCTACTTACTAGTTAAGGTTTGGAGATAGGGATACTATAGATAGACAATGTTATAGCAACCCAAAAAGTACATTTTGGGGACAAAAATTGGAGGTTAAAGAACCAAAAATTGGTCCTGAATTAAAATTTTGCTCTAAGCTCTGAAAACTGATAATGCTTAAAAAAATTAAACGTTTTTATAAAGGTATTTTAAAATCAAAAAGGGCAACGCTAATGAAAATCTTAAGGACCCCTGCACACTTTCAGTTTTATTGGACAGTTAATTGTACTAAAAAACAGTATGATGGAAGAGCTGGACAAAAAGTGTGAACGTCTTACAATTCTCTTATTGCCGCTCTTCCATTTATCTCATTTTCGTCGATTCCGTTTTATTGTTTTGTTTTATTATGTGAAGATGTACAGTGACATGAGCGATCGTTAACTGTGTATATAGATCTGTATATAAACTTAGTAGTTGATCGTTGCAAAAGTGAGCCTTAAAACAGAGGCTTGGCAATTGCGTAAATACCTCCAAAGATTGTACAGCTTCATTCTGTTTAAACAGTTTATCATACAGAAATGATGTCACATAGAAAACTGCGCAGTTAAACTGAAAGTGTATGACACCCTTTTATATTATATCAACTTGATTCTAGTACATAAATTGCTAGAGAGATTATTTAATCATAAAAATCTTTATTATAAATATGATAATGTACAAAAATGTTTGTCTTACTCACTAGAATATAGAATGAAGGTACTTTCCTTACATCAGCTACAGAATCTTTATCAATATTACAACACTTTACTTTCATTTTAAGACATTTTCAGTTTTAAATTATTCATATAAGTTACGAACTGATACATTTTTAACAGTACTTGTCTACTTTAAGCCGATTAGCACCGAAGAATTTTTGTTGGAAAACCCTGGTGTATTTTATAAAAAATAAAATCCAATAAAACGTTCAAATAATCGAAAGTAGATATATTCAAATCGCCTATGAATATCTGCACTTTTATCAAGACGAAACGTTTTAAAAGTAAAATGATTAGACACCAAAATCTAAATAGGTTGCGTATATAATAGGGAGAATGCTAATGTTATTTTACGTCACAACAACAAAATGATACCCAAAGAATAATAAAATAACGGAAGGAAAAAATATATATATAACATTTAAAAAAATGTTTAACAAATATTAAATATACGAAACTTAACATAATGGAAGTTGAGTGAAATGTTCTTTTAGTTAAGCAATTGAACATGTTTTGTGTTGCATTAAATCTTTGATGGTAAATCTTTTGAAACACATTACGAGAAAAATGCTTAAGTTCAATAAAATATTCGTTCTTGTTGTTTTCAATTTGATGACATTGGTTTTTTGTCAGGTAAGCACTTATCATTAACATTGTTAAGATCTAGTTGCGTCAAAATGTGCTCAATTAACACGAATCAATTTGCTTTCATAATATTACAGAACGATGTGGGCGACAATAATTTCATCAGTCAAGAAATTCAATTGATTTTGGAGCAAATAAACGATTTTCTTCAACAACAAGACACAATTAACAATCATCAGTCACCGGAAATTTCAAGAGCGTTGAACGAGCGACCACCAAATGCAATCGATAGTAAAAAAGTTCGTAGACAAGACTCGATTGAAAATCTATCAATGGACGATGAAAGTTTAGCCACTGACAATTCGATTGAATCACCACAATTGACTGACTCGAATTCTGTGAACTTGTTGAAAAAATGGAATCTTGAATCGCATACGTTAGACGATTTTCATAGATTTATGGAAAACTATAAAAAAAATCCGAAAGGTTCACGTTTTTCGGGTGAATCTAAAGAAATCAAAGATCTTGAATCGTTTAACAAGTTTCAAAAATCGTATCAATTGTGGCGAGTTTTGAAAAAATCTTCTGGCGAATCAATAGAAAACGATGCATCGACCGAACGTCAGACCATTTCGAATGAAATTGATTGGCGAAAACGAGCAAAAACTCAGTCCTCAATTCAAAGACAACACATGAAAAAACCTACGCTATTATCTCCAAAATCCAAGTATCAACCTCGAGGTGGTTTCAACACCTATTGGCACGAAAAACTATCAGAACTTCAAAGAAGTAAACAGCCTGCAATTGATACAGGAAACTCAAAAATAGGGGAAATCATTAAAAACTTGCCCCAACCAACTTCAGGAAACCCCAACAAAGTAATATACAACATTTTTTATGTTAACAACGAAGGACATTTAAAAGAAACACTCGAAAAATATCAAACAAAGGCAAAAATCGACAGTCAAATGGTAGATGTTTTGCTTCAATTACTTCAAGGTTTGTTAGACGATGAAAACAGTGAAGACAACAATTTTTGTGCACAACAACATTTTAACTATCTCCAACCATCGATAATTCCTCAACCAACAACTTTATATCCATATGATTTAACTGCTGATTCATTGCAGTCTCTTTACCCTAATTCAATTTCTTATTTTCCATCCCAAAATCCATACTATGAATATATAAATTCAGATTCGATTCCTTACTATGAATATCTTCAAGAAAATCGTGATTTTGATCAATTTTCACCTCCATTTTTATACGCTTTAGAAGATCTTCCACAAGAGCAAATCGAACCGAAGGTTGATGAAATCAACGAGCATAAGAAATCAAATTTCTTAAGAAATAATTTACAACAAGTCTTATCCCATCCTTATGATTTACAAGTTGAAAAGTATCGACTAAAGAAAGAAATCAGTGATGCATCCAATGAACTCAATCCATCGTCATCTGGTGCATTAAAACGTCGTGTCAAAAAACAAGCCATCAACAAAGAAAATTCACGAGGCCCCCATTTACCTGATTATATGGTAAATATAAAAACGCCACCACAACGTGTTTACAACGATGCAGAGCCGTCTGACTTAAAACGACGTCCCCTACCCGATTACGATCCTTCGGGAGTAAATTTTCCACAATGGTTTACGGACGATGATAATGAAGAACTGGAAGACATTGCATTCACCCCTCGAGGAATCGCTCGAGCTATTCGACACAAAATCGAAATCGGAAAATTCTACGGAAAATTGTTCTGCACCGGATGGCCCGTGGAATTAGAACAACATAATTAAAAACATTTTGTAATATGCTAAATTATTTATTTTTATTAAAAAAAAATTAGTAAGCAACTTTTGTTCTTCTTAAATTAAAAAGTGCCAAGCTGTTGTTTGGTTGTGTAACGTTTAAATGAGGAAATAAACATGTAACTGTTACAATTTAATAAAAAACGTTAACTAAGCATTTTACCATTCGAAAACTTAAGTTTTGACTCTTGAATAATTAGTAGAAAACTAGCAAACGATCAGTGAACAGGTGAAATCTTGTACAATGAACTACAAGCGCGATTTTTTTCTTATTGTTTTTCTTTCGGTAAAAATCTCAACTAAACACCTTCAAAGAAAAATATTTTTAACGAGTTTAATTTTAGGTTTTACTAGTGAACAATGTATATTGTGAAGAAGAATTGGATGATGATGGTAACATGAACGAGGCTGAAATTTCTAATTCAGTGATTAAAAGCACAATGCCACCACCGTCTCCTGCGCCGTCCTCCACTTCTCGAGAGCCGCCAGCTCGCTTAAATTTGGGTGGCATCGTGAAAGCGTCCACAGATTTACGAAATGATATATCAGAATTAGAACGTGCCGAACGACTGAACAAGGGCTTTGAGAAAATGATTCAATTTGTCAATATAATGGGTCAGGTGGACTCGTTTTTGAATGACCGTACCAGAGCCGTGATGCGGCGATTGGCTTTATTGGCCGACGATGAAGATTCCGATCGATCGGGACGTCGACGCCGTTCATCACACCATCGACATTAATCCCTATTTAAAAATTGTCAATTTTTTTATTTTTATACCATATTTTATTTAAGTTTTATCTGTTTATGAATGCAAAACATTGAAAATAATTGATGAATGTTGTGTATGCAAATGGTTTAATTTAAATGTATCATTGGTTGCCTATAATCTCCTACGTCATTAGACGTGTCAAATCCAAATTAATTCAAATTGAAAATACAATAAAAGAATTTGATCGGATAAAAATTCTGTGGAAAGATAATGTTTTGAATTAAAATGGTTTTTAATGAAGTTAAAATGCCCTTTTTTCAACAAAACAACTTCATATCTTTGAAACTCGTTTTGGAATATGAGAAAAATTAGCTTAGATATTGTGAGAGCAATAAGTTACGCAATGAGTAATTTATTAACTTTTTTTGGTTGACCAATTGGCATAGGTTATATCGAAAAATAAACGTAGATCGATCGTGAATCACTAAAATTGAAGTTGGGAGAATCAATGCAAAGGGTTCTGTAGTTAGGAAAAGTGTAATTAATTTGACAATTATCTAGTTATTTAAAACCTTTTTATTTTGACGCTGATTCTTTTGATAATATCTTTGTAAGCTTTTAAGCATGATTTGGTCACACCTTTTGATGAAGAAAAAGTTCAAAAAATGGTCAGTACAGCACCGTTTACTTGTTAGAAGCGAGGATTCTTAAAAGTATGGATTATGAGAGATTTAGTGGGGAGAGAAAAAGAAAAAAAGAGAAAGAGCATAAAAATATTACGTTATATAGTTTTATTTCTGTTTCTCTTTCTTTTCTTATAACTGATATGTTTCTTCTCTCCCGTGTAACGAAATACCATAATGAAGCGTCCTTGTTATTTAATGTCGAACCCTCCACCAAGATTTACTTTAAAAATTTAACATTTATATCGTAATAGAGTAAATAAAGATGTAGTAAATAAGTATGTAGTCTCGAAACAAGAGGATCATTTTTTGGCCAATTTCAAGATTTATCGTCTATTCTAAAAACGGAAAAATTAGCATTGATACAAATCCTTAAAGAATATTCATCAAATGCTTGGGCATCTCATTAAATGGACCATGGACAAAAGTTAGATATCTAAAAGAAACATTGGTCTATTGTTCTTGATATCTTCATTCAACATTATTCCACTAAAATAATAAGATTTTCAAGATGATCGATTTTCAAGTAAAAGATTTACTACTTGAACTATCAATGCTTTCGTTCACATCAACACTATATATAAACTAAATAAATAGTAATTAATATATTTATCTGAAAAATTGTTAGTCGAGGCCCAGATATGCGAATTGCTATTCCAAACTGACAATGAGTTCAAAACATTTAAAATATTGAAAAAAAAAAATCAGCATATAACGTAACACATAACTTTTAACATTGGAGCATGCCTTGTCTATAACACTTAATTTTACTTTTTTAAAGAATTGACTCAAATAAACATGGGTATCGTTTTTCCCTCTAACTCAACGATTTATTTGTGTAAGTACATAAGAAATTTCATAATGATGATTGGTTTTAATCTATAAATAATTTATTTCAGTCTATTACAAGCTAATGGTTCTTGGTTTCGAAATTCTTGAAGAGTGGCACCCAACAGAGATAATCCAAATATTATATTCGTCAAAACATAAACAAACTTGGATGAATGAATTTTAGCAAACTATATTTACTATAATAACTTGTAAATACCTGTTCAGCCAACTGCAGTTTATCTAGAGGAAAATAATTTATTTGTATTCAACTTCGTAAAATATCTCTAAAACACAACCGTGATTAACTGACAGGTGTTTCGAAATTCCACCAACGCTAACGTAAAGCAAAAAACTATCTACAAAACTAATTTTGTACTTATAAAGAAAATGTAACCCTCTACTTTTGTCATTTTTTAAATATATTCCTAAAGGACTAAAAAAGGAGAAGCCACTTATCTTCTATTGCGTTCATCTTTAAAATAAACATATTTGATAAGATTAATTTTGTAATGAAATCAAGCGATCTTGTAGTTTCTCTTTTTATAACCAAAAGCTTCTTTAGGGGGAAATTATCTTAAGATATCTGTATGTGCCTCTCAAATTAGAATTTAAGACACACGCTTGGTCACAACTCCAAATTATGCCGGTGAAATAAATTTTTATCAACCTACATCTTATAAGAGACCGGCATTAATGCCGTTTTATCTTATTTACTACTTAAATATCAAAAGCACAGTAAATATTTTGATGTAGGACATTTAAATACTATTCGCATTAAACCGGAAAACTATTTTTTACATCTCAAACTAAAAGGAAGTATGATTCTATCGCCCTTGTTTTCATGAGAAATCGATTTTTTACAGATCTTTGATTATATTAAGCCAGATAAAAACCAAACGACATTATTCACAGCTCTGGATTTTTTGGAGGAGACAGGGAAATAGTTGTAGAATAAAATATTAACAAAATATTTGCGACATACCAGTTTTTACAGCTAGAAAATTCTCGATAAAGCCAAAATTTTGATATCCAGGACTTCAGCATTTTCGAGCGTCTCACTGAGTATGTTAGACATATTTACACAAATTTTTAAGATACCTCAGATGAAATTTACCAAACAAAACATATCACCACATTTTTATTACACGGTAAAGCACTTATTTTCACTCAAATCAACTTAAATCCAAGGATATTCGGGATAAACTAGGATAAGTCCACAAACGTCAAAGTGAATTAAAGATGCCGATTCACTTTTGTCTTTTCAGTCAACGGCCATTTTTATGTCCGCGCAAACTCCGCCCGGCTCAAAATTCAAATTCGCGTTTTGAGGTTGAAAGAAAATTTAAGAAAAATTCCTTAAAAACACTGAAAAAGTGATTTTAATAGCCCCATAAATAATTTTATATGTAATTCAGCAACTTAGAGCAGTATTCCAATGTTTAAGTAGGGTTTTAAAAAGTATTTCAAAATTGATGTTAAAGACATTTTTAGCCCGATCTAAATAGGGCAAATTTCATAAAGTCATGATATATAATTTTTATAAAAATATTTTGTGTTATAATTTTTTTGTTCGTTTATATTTTGGTTTAAACATATAAAATAAAGTAATTTAAGATATTTGTTATGAAATTCTTATTGAGGAGTATGGAAAAAAACTTAAAAAAAAAAAAAAACAAAAAAATTATAATTTGACTAATATCTCGAAAACCGTTGCTTTTAGAAAAAAATATATAAGTATCAAACATAACAGAATTTTTTTTTCCTACAAAAATGGTAGATATCAATTTTTTAATATTACGAAAAGTTTTTGAGATATCAAGTGTTAAAAGTTTAGAAACTATTACTTGTCATAATTATAAGGCTATATCTAATGAAATATTAGGTTATCAACAAAATGTGTAATAAACAAAATTGAAGAACATTAAATTAATTACAAAAAAACATTATATTCATTTTGACTCACAGATAACTAATTTTAGAGAAAGGATAGCAATAAAATATAAATTTTCGAGTCCCTGACTTTCGACAGAAATATCGTCAAAACTATGAGAAATACGAAAAAAATGTCCCCAAAAATTTTTATTGAAAATTGTATTTTCTTCAATTTTGTTTATTACAGATTTTGTTGATAACCTAATATTTTATTAGATATAGCCTTATAGTTTTGGCAAGTAATAATTTCTAAATTTTAAACACTTGATATCTCAAAAACTTTTCGTAATATTAAAAAATCGATATCTACCATTTTTGTAGAAAAAAAAATTCTGTTATGTTTGATACTTATAAATTTTTTTCTAAAATCATCGGTTTTTGAGATATTAGTCAAATTATAATTTTTTTGTTTTTTTTTTTAGTTCTTTCCATACTCCTCAATAAGAATTTCATTACAAATATCTTAAATTACTTTATTTTATATGTTTAAACCAAAATATAAATGAACAAAAAAATTTCAATATTATATTCACAAAATATTTTTATAAAAATTATATATTTTGACTTTATGAGATTTGCCCTATTTAGATCGGGCTAAAAATGTCTTCAACATCAATTTTAAAATACTATTTAAAACCCTACTTAAACACTGGAATACCGTTCCAAGTTGAAGAATTACATATAAAATTATTTATGGAACTATTAAAATTAATTTTCCAGTGTTTTTAATAAGTTTTTCTTAAATTTTCTTTCAACCTCAAAACGCGAATTTGAATTTTGAGCCGGGCGGAGTTTGCGCGGTCATAAAAATGGCCGTTGACTGAAAAGACAAAAGTGAATCGGCATCTCCAATTCACTTTGACATTTGTGGACTTATCCTGGTTTATCCCGAATATCCTTGGAATTAAGTTGATTTGGGTGAAAATAAGTGCTTTGCCGTGTAATAAAAATGTGGTAAATTATTTTGGGTAAAATTCATCTGAGGTATCTAAAAAATTTATGTAAATATGTCTAACATACTCAGTGAGATGTTCGAAAAGGCTCAAGTCTGTGATATCAAAATTTTGGCTTTAGCGAGAATTTTCTGGCTGTAAAAACTGGTATGTCGCAAATATTTTGTTAATATTTTATTCTACAACTATTTCCCTATATCCACCAAAAATTTCAGAGCTGTGATTAATGTCGTTTGGTTTTTATCTGGCTTAATATAATCAAAGGTCTGTAAAAAATCGATTTCATCTGAAAACAAAGTCGATAGAATCATACTTCCTTTTAGTTTAAGATGGAAAAAATAGTTTTCCGATTTAATGCGAATGGTACTTAAATGTCCAACAACGAAATATTTAATGCGCTTTTGATATTTAAGTAGTAAATAAGATAAAACGGCAGTAATGTCGGCCTTTTATAAGATGTAAGTTGAAAAAAATTTATTTCTACTGTATAATTTGGAGTTGTGACTAAACCTGTGTCTTAAGTTCTAAATATAGATCCTTGTAGAACAGTTTTTAGAAAAAATTTAAAATTTTTTCTATATTCTTAACAACTTATAATGGTTCTGTAAGAAAGATGGAAATGGAAAAATTTACTTATTTGTTTGCTTTTCTATAACGGGTGAGTGATGCTACTTAGCAATGTGAATTTTACTATACGACTAGTTTAGTAATTAGAGAGGGTTATTGAGTTTTTTTCGTTTTAGAAAAATGCACAGTTCCTGTGGAATCATAATTATCGTTTATAGGCCAACTAGTTGGAAGGAATTTATTGATGAATATTTTTATATTAATTGGAAAAATGTGAAACCTACCTACAACAAATTTTCATTAAACTTCCCACTAATCTTATTATCAAATTCAAATCTTTCCAAAAAATTAAGTCTATAAATAAGTAAATAGAAGGGATTAATTTAATCAAGCAACAATAACTTGAAAATCTATTTAATATATAACAAAATAAAATTTACAAATCTTTATCTTGAATTTTAATTTTATCTAAGAGTTTTTCATATTCTTTTTTCGCGTTAACTTCCAATTCATTTTCCACTTGTTCCACTCCTATTACTTCTGGTATATAAAACTGCATCATATTCTGTATTCCATTTTTCAACGTAACCAACGAACTTGGACAATTCGAACATGATCCTTGTAGTTTTAGCTTGACAATACCATCTTCAAAGCCCACGTAAATAATATCGCCCCCATCTTCTTGAACGGTTGGTCGAATACGAGTGTCGAGTAACTCCTTGATCATTTGAACAACTTCACTATCATCTTCGTGCACCTCTAAAAAAATTTAGCGTTACATTTGCGTATGTTGTACATTGTTTAAAATGGCTAACCAGTATCCGAACTTAGAACGACATCTTTGATGACCGGTTGTCCACTAGCAAAAAAGTCCATGATTGTCGCAAAAACTTCCGGTTTAATTACGGCCCAATCAAAATCATCCTCGTGGCGTGTGATTGTTATAAATTCGGGACCAAAAAATACAGCTTTGACGCCATCGATTCGAAATAAGAGTCGGGCCAAGGGCGAGCATTGAGCCGATTTTAAATCAGGAAAATCGATCGTTTGACCTTTTTCTAAGACCTAACGAAATTTAGGTAAAATTAAAAAATGGCTTCAAAGATTTTCTTTAAATTTGATTTAGGTCTTAGACCTAGATCCATCAATGTCTACAACTTTTATTTTATAAATAAAGAGGTTTGTGGGGTAAAATGTGGGAGTTCGTTTATACATATAGTTATAAAGTAGTATAAATAATCAACGTTTAGATATTACTAAAATTGATTGTTGAATTTTAAAAAGTAATTTTAAAGCATACACCTTACCGGTTGGCCGGGTAAAAATTTTAAACTATTCGGATTTGGAGTTTCTTGCGTTTGGATAAACATTGATAAACGACATGTCGTGTTTATATTTCTTACAAACGGTTTCTGTACGAGAAATTCATTTTTTTGGATCACATTCGAAGATTTTCTACAAAAAGACCATATTAAGGTTATTTAAATATTAAAAACCAAGAGTGAAATGATTCTTATACTTAATCGTATTATATAACGAAGAACTTCTTAAGTATGTCATACAAGCAACTTTGATTGAATTTCGAATCATTTTTACGGCGAAAATAGGTAAAATTTAAACGAAAAAATTCAGTCTTTCAAAATATTTCAATGCGTATTTAGTTTGACATTTGAAACGATAAGCTAGTAATTCGTATAGAATTGAGTGGACGTGCATCAGGAACTGTCAGTTGTCACTAGTTGTCATTGCCTTGCTTTGGAAGAATCTTTCAATAAGTCCTTAATTATTATTTGTGTTTTAAAAGTAATTTCCTAATTGCTATTAACTTCTCCTTATTTTAATTTAAGTGAAATTTAAAAACAATTTTGTTAAATTTTGTTCGCTACTTAAAATAAGTAAACATGGATCCAGCTTTGTTAAAAGAACGAGAATTATTCAAAAAACGAGCCTTGTCGACACCAACGTAAGTCACTCGAAATGATATATCGTATTTATACTCTTAAATAATTTTCTTTTTAATAATTACCAGTGTCGAGAAGAAGAAAACTGAGTCGTCGTCAAAGAACGACACAGCAAGTCGAGATGAAGTCAAAAAGAAACCAAAGCCAGTTCCCGCTAATAAAATTGATGTCTCAAAGTAAGGATCTTTAAAAACAATCATTTAATGTTAAACTTAAATCTGATTTTTATTTGAAGTTACAAGACTTTGTCGGGAAGCTCCCAATATCGCTTTGGAGTCTTGGCCAAAATTGTTAAACATATGCGAACTCGTCATCAAGAAGGCGAAGATCATCCTTTGACACTCGATGAAATCTTAGATGAAACCAATCAATTAGACGTTGGCAACAAAGTTAAACATGTAAGCAAATGCCAGATGCAGCTACACTAACAATAAGACATGTTTAAAAATGTGGTACTAGTTCAAGAGATTACAGTGATTCCCAAAATTTTTGGTTTTTGATATACTATAATTTTTCCGCGGTCCCCCATAGCAAAACATTGGTCTATTTTAAAACGAACTTTAGGTTCTTAGTAATTTTTTTTCCTTTGCAATTATTCCCGAAAGAACTGCTTTAATCAGGAGTCTGATATTTATCCTTTTCTCTTATATATTCCGAGGAGAAAAAAATATTCGACTTCATTCTTAAGTAGTAAATAATAGAAATATAATTTTTATTATGCTGATTGGATCTTATGAATGTCTTAAATCCAGTAGATAGTTGATGGTAAGGCCATACTGGGTTGCCACCAAAAGCTTATTTGAAATGAGGAGCTTTAAGAGCTGCAAACAAAAAGAAACATCATGTCTTATATGCACCTAGCTTATAAAATGTTATTTTGTAAATATATAATCGACTTTCAGTTGACTTTAATAACAGTTTTGTGTCATCTCTGTAGCACAGTTACGACGTATCAGGGGGCGCAGCGACGTACATTTTGGGAATCACTGGGTTAAACTATAGAAAAAATTAGACATTTTTTAAGAAAATACGATTATGACTTCCTCGATTATAAAATTTACTATTGAGGTTCCTGATGGCGTAATCATGGCATCCAATAAGCCCAGTTAATAACATTCTGTAACTCTTCCATAGTTGGACGTTTTGTGCTCACTATATAATTAATTAATTAATTAACACTTTAATCTTTCATTTTAGTGGTTATTAAACGAGGCCTTAGTCAACAATCCAAAGATTGAGGTAACTCCGGATAATCGTTTCGTTTTCAAAGCCACCTTTAAAATCAGAGACCGAAAATCTTTATTACGGTTATTGAAACAACACGATTTGAAAGGTTTGGGAGGAATTCTTTTGGAAGACGTTCAAGAATCATTGCCGCATTGGGATCGAGCATTAAAAGTATACATTCAAATTATGTGCTAAAATATAAAAATTATATTTGGCTTTTTTTTGTAGCATTTACAAAACGAAATTTTGTTCATTACGCGTCCGATTGATAAAAAGAAAATTTTGTTTTACAACGATCGAACGGCGTCGTTGCCGATCGATGAAGAGTTTCAAAAGTTGTGGCGCACGGTGGGCGTTGATGTGGTGGACGATGACAAAATCGATGAGTATTTGGAGAAACAAGGCATTCGATCGATGCAAGAACACGGACCGAAAAAACCGGTTGCACCGATCAAACGAAAGAAGGCCTCGAATCGAAAGAAAACGTTTAAGAAACCTCGTGATAATGAACATTTGGCTGATGTTTTAGAGACGTATGAAGATGATACGTTAACGCAGAAGGGCGACTATAAGACGAAAGAGAAAAAAAATTAATTGGAACCTTGTGTTAATTTTAATTATAAGGAATATTTGTGTATTTTTATAAGACTTGATATATCGTTTATATTAAACTATCTAGGAAATTAATACGTTGCTTGTATATTTGAGTCGTTTTTCCTATATGATTTCGCATGTGCATGAGCAAGTTGGGGATTTTCCTATACAAACACATTTCATGACTTCCTTTCCAAAACACCTTGACTAAACATTCTAATTAGGACAGTCAAAATGAACATAAAAAATCGCAAAATATGATTTATTTCTGAATTTCTAGTATGTTGTTTGGACCCATTAGGACAGTAAAAGAAATAAAGAATTTTCGTGACACACCTGCTTACACCAATATACGAATTTCTAAGAAATGACAAAAAATTGGATCAGAAATCAAATTTATTTTTCAAAATTACTCGTATTATCAATATAAATTAATTTTTAAAACATAGAAAGATATTCTTTAGCAATTGGTTTGGATGTGCTTGCTTTCGTGAGCAAATCAATTCGAATCGTGATTCAAAATTTGATACGGATTTACGCATTTCATCATCTGGTATACAAATCTTACTCAAATAAATGTAATACTCAAAAACCCTAGCAAATTAAAATATATTTTGAAAATCTCGCGACACATAGTTTGGGAATCACTGCATTAGGGTGTATTCTCAAGTTTGTAACTCTCAAAAAGTTGTGGAAAAATTGGTATACAAGAAAACCCGTGATATTTGTAAACTTGTTTCAAATTCTGCTCGGTACTTCCTAATCCATGTATTTTTCTTCAAAAGTTGTTTTGTACGTTTTTTAAGAGCCTTAGATTTGTTACAAATTAAGCCCAACCAGAGCTCTGCAGGTCAATGTGTTACCGAGTTACGGCACTTTGAAAATAAGCCAATTTTTTGTAAATTTGAAAATTTTAATTTTAGACCTTTTTTGGATCGAAGTTGTGTCGAAACCACTGATCTTACGAGCAGAATTTGTTGAATATCATTTCTAGGCAATTAAATTAGCTTTAAATTAAGTGCAAAGTGGGGTCTGTAAGCCTCGTAGTTCTCCTAAAATCTTAGAGAGCCCATATAAGGTAAAATTGCATTTTGGTGGATCATCAGGGTTGTTTTGAGACTCGTCACCGTCGTCCTCTTCAATGATGATGAGGGCAGCATTCTTAGACATTTTCCCATAACAGATAGCTCACATCGCCTCGCTTTCAGGCAAGTGCAGCTACCTCTGCAACCCTTCTTGCATTTACAAGAGTGAAGTTGTAGGAGCTCTGCGGGGGCAGAAGCTTGCCGAGTGGCAATGTGGCTGAGTCCAGCCGAGTCCATGCATGCTTAAAAAACACTTCATGGAACAAAAAAGTGTTGAGGTACATTTCTGGGAAAATGCGATTTTATCTAATATGGTTTTATTTTAAGATTTTGAGAAAACTACGAGGGTTACAGACCCCGCTCTATACTTAATTTAAAGCTAATTAAATTGCCTACAAATTATATTCTACAAGTTCTGTTCGTAAGATCAATGGTTAACAACCAATTTTAACAATAAAAGCAACAACAAATAAACTAGCATATATACAAGCCAGTCCATAAGTTTGTGCGCATTAATAGCATGCACGGGTTTTGCCGTGAATCACTACCAGGATAATAGATTTTGAACCTATTGAAAATTGTCGTCGATCGACTAATCAGTATCATTTACTTTGTCATTAATTTCCGTAAAGATTAGACTCATAATAGTACCCATAGAAAATTAAAATCGATAATCAATACAAACGTGTTGTGTGGTATTTTTAATTTCGAGAGGCGAATCTGCTAGATCTGCATTGATAAACATTAATAGTGTACACGATGAAGATACTATCAGTGTGGGGACTGCCCAGAAATGGTTTAAAACATTTAAAGTTGGAGAAAGCAGCATTTTTGACGAATCCCGTTCAGGACGTCCTGTTAATTTTGTTAACGACGTTCTTTAAAATCTTGTGGAGTCAGAGCCACAATTCACAGTGGATCAGATCGTAGAAAGGATGGATTCATCTTATGTGTCGCGTATTGAGATTTTTGCGATCATTTTATTAATTGGTTAATTTTTATTTTGTTTGTTAGGTTTTTAATTTTAAACAAAAATTTTGTTTTTAATTGTAGATTTATTTGTAACGTATCTAATTCTTTAACATTAACTTTATATTTGAATTTGTTGTATTGTTTATTGATAACTTAATTGGCGAGTAATATGTTAGTTGAAGTCACACTTTATTCCTTTGTGGCTGGAGACGCACTGACTAATTTATGAGACAAAGTACGTGGTTTGAGGAATGCATGTGGATGTACATATGTGTGATTATTAGATTAGATGTAAGAAAACAAATACGTTTTTGCATGTTAAAAAAGGGATAGAGTTAGTACAGTTGTGCACAATGAAAGTGAAGTGAAATTTTTCACTTCCTTTTTATCGTGCCTCGAAAGAAAGTCATTTTTAGACCGTTTTGTAACAGGTGACGAAAAATGGATTATTTATCATAATGTCACAAGAAAAAGACAGTGGATAGATAAAGATAAGCAGCCAATTCAAACAGAAAGTGAAGAAAGAAAATTACACTACGCTAGTATTGATTATCGATATTAATTTTCTATCGGTACTAATTTGCGTCCAATCTTTACGAAAATTGGTGACAAAGTAACTGATACATTAGACTATCGACGACAATTTTCAATTGTTACAAAATAAGCCTAACCGGAACTTTGCACGTTAATGGATTATCGAGTTACGGCATTTTGAAAATAGGCCAGTTTTTTCAAAAATTGAAAATGTTTAGTTTTAGACCTTTTTTGGATCGAAGTTGCGTCGAAACCATTAATCCTACGAGCAGAACTTGTAGAATGTAATTTGTAGGCAGTTTAGTTAGCTTTAAATTAGCTCGACTGCAGAGCGCCGGTTGGGCTTAATTTGTAACAAATTTAATGCTCTTCAAAAACGTATAGAATAGCTTTCGAAGAAAAATGCATGGGTTAGGAGATACCGAGCAAAATCTGAAACAAGCTCAAAATTTCACGGGTTTTCCTGTATAAAAATGTTTCCACAACTTTTTGAAATTTCAGAATACATAGCCCTAATGAGTCCAAAAAACATACTGAAAAATCAGAAGAAATAGATCAAGTTTTGTTAATTTATTGTTAATTTTGGTCTATAGATATACCTACAAAGACAACATTTCATGACTTCCTTTCCAAAAAAAATTACTTGACTAAACATTCTAATCAAGTAGTTTTTAAATAAAAATCTACACCAAAGAAATCTATGAGTTTTTTTTTACTAATCTAGATCTATGAAGGCATTCGGCCTAAACAGTTACACTATTATTTTGTCATTAGCAACCCGGGTGTGTATCAATAAAAAATATTTCAGTGTACAATTTATCAGGCACAAGTAATTTTTACAAATACAACATTTATACATGGAAATGAAAGAACCTTAAAATTTCGAGAATTAAATTATCAAATTGGAACCACTTACCGTAAAATGATGAAATTATACAAAATTATTCGGTCAAAGTCACATTTAGCATCGCGTATAACAAGTCAAATTCAACTCGTGTGTCAACGCAAGTATTGCGATGCCGGTGAAAAATGTCCTAGTCTTCGCCCCCCAGAGAAGGTATACTTGAAATCAAGCCCCAAATCACATATTAATACTTATTTTGTCCACATAGAAAGGCCTAATTGTCGGCGTGTATGAGGGATGCAATAACGAGCCGGTTCTAACACCAGCAGCTAGTAAATTTAACGACAAAATTAATGGAAAACTAGCAGAACTGATTGCTGTGTATGTCATTGTACTCATAAATCCTATGAAAGTTGTTAATTATTTTTTTCCCAGGGCTGGAAATTTAACAAAACGAGGTGCTGTCCGGTCATTCAATGCCCTCGTCCCAGAATATTGGGCCGTGGCTGTGGTCGGTCTCGGCTCGAAAAAGCTTGGTCTGAACGAAGTTGAAGAATTGGACGAGGCTCGTGAAGCAGTCCGTCGTGGCGCAGCCCTAGGCTCTCGAGAACTTTCCGTGCAAGGCGTTGATCATATTCTAGTGGAAGGTTTTGGCTATCCTGAACAAGCAGCCGAGGGCAGTGCGCTGGCTGTTTGGAAATACCAAGAAAACAAGCAAAGGAAACACTGGCGTGTGATTCCCACGCTGGAACTGTTTGACGATCCGGATCATGATGCGTGGCAACGTGGATTGTTCAAAGCCGAGGCCCAGAACTTAGCGAGGCGTTTAACAGATACCCCAGCGAATCAAATGACCCCGACAGCATTTGCTCAGCAAGCTGTCAATGTTCTATGTCCTTGTGGAATTAAAGTTGAGGTGCACGACAAGGATTGGATCGAGGCGAAGAAGTTAACGGCCTTTTTAACTGTCGCAAAAGGATCTTGTGAACCTCCAGCGTTTATTGAGATGACCTATTGTGGAGGTCCGGTTGATCAGAAACCGATTTGTTTGGTTGGTAAAGGCGTTACATATTCAGCTGGTGGCTTGTGTTTAAAGCGGAATGAAGCGGAGTCGATGCGAAGTTTTCGTGGTGATATGGCCGGGGCAGCTGTTGTCGTTGCAGTGATTCGAGCTGCTGCTGCGTTAAGTTTACCTTTGAACCTGATTGGAATTGCTCCAATGTGTGAAAATATGCCCAGTGGTATGGCCATAAGACCAGGTGATGTGATTCCAGCATTGAGTGGTTTGAATATTATGGTTGAGAATACGGATCATGAGGGACATTTGGTGTTGGCTGATGCACTGGTCTATGCTCAGATGTTTCATAAGCCGCGAATGTTGATCGATTTAGGAACGATGACTCATGGTATGCGACGATGTTTTGGCACAGCTCCCACCGGTGTCTTTTCGAACAATGAAAATCTTTGGTTGCAAATGCGAAAAGCTGGAATCATTGCTGGAGATCGGGTGTGGCGTTTGCCTCTATGGGATTACTATTTGGAGAAGATGACACGTTATGATATGGTCGACACGAACTGCCAAGGCAAAGGCTTTGGCTCCACTTGTCTGGCAGCTGGTTTCCTAAAGCAGTTTGTGCAGTGTGTCGATTGGTTGCATATGGACATTACGGGCAGTGGTAAATTTGCCGAGAATAACGTGTTACCGATGTATTCGTATAAACGAGCAACGGGTCGTCCTACACGGACTGTAATCCAGTTTCTCTATCAAATGGCTTGTCCTCAAGAACGCGACCGTGAGCTTAAGTAGTTTCATAAAAAATGTTTTTTCCCTCTTCCATCCCCAAAAAGCTTTTGTTTTGTTTAACGACTGATATCTTTTCATCATCTTTCACGTATAAATCCCTTTTGTCGATTTGACTGCAGTGAATTATACACGTTTTGGACTTATATTGCTTCACATTTTATTGGAATTTTTTCTTTTTTAACGGCTGGATATTACGATTGATATCGCAAGTTTTTCAAGTTACTAATATGACTATATCTGAAAAAAATTGTGAGAGCCTGGTCAACTCTCCCAAAAATAAGTTCAATATGTTGTCAAAATTTTGCCCGAATTGATTGGATATTGCAATGTTTCTAATTTTGCATATCCCATTTTTTTTATTATAATAAAAAACGTACAATTCTCTGACTACTGACAAAACACTCGGAAAGGTTCATTTATTCATGTAAATATTTATCCTTTATATTTTTTTTTGCGTTTTTCTCTATTTTTGTATTGATTTTTGCTGTGATTGATTTTTTTTTGTGTTTTAAAATAAAGTTTTATAGTTTTGCCTGAGAGAGGCTGAGAGTATCATTTTCCTTGAGAGAAATTGAAAAATTTTGGCTGATGCAATAAGTGGTCTTCTGGCATCAGAAATGAATCGCAAGTAGCATTATATATGATGTGATAAGAGTGAGGTTTTATTCGAGAGTTTTTACTGTACGATCTCGGGCTGGTGTTGACCAATAGAACAAATTTACGTTAACTGGTTTCTTGAATAATTTAATAATGCACATGATTTTTTTTTTTTTTGGATTCATGTTCTCATTCAATAGAAATCTTTGCCATGCACATATATTATAATATGCTGGAAACGTTAAAGAATTCAATATTCATATTGCAGTTAAAATATTACCAATGGTTTTATGTTGGGATATTAATGTAAATGCTAAAAATAAAATGAGGAAAAATCTGATAACTGATTTAAATTTAAACTTGCGGTTTTTAATGCTTAGCGATTGGTTGTTGAGAAAATTTGTTATAACAATCGATGTGAATTTATAAGTTTTTAGCAAAACGTAGATTCACTGTAATAATTAATAACGGTGAAAATCTTTAAGAATTTAACGATTTCAAAAGTAGATAACGATTGGTAACAATAAGGACTATAAATAGTACCTTTTTTTTGAAAATGAAATAAGTCATCTTTTTGACAAAAAGTTGGTTAATGGATAACAATGAATAAAATCTGCTAAAAGAGCTTTTATCAAAAACAGCATATTTAAACTTCTTTTCAAATCTCGAACGATCAAGTTTATAGGTATAAAGGTTTTAGGTTTAAAGGTATATAGATTTAGGTTTCATAATATTATGTAGTTGAAGAAAACTTAAAAGAAGATATTAGAAAAAGTATTTTATCTTGAGATGCATCGAAACATGAAAGAACTCGCTACGATCTTTGTAAAGGCCATTCATCTGAAAAAGCTTTGGATTCCTAGATATAAAAAAATTAAAGACCTTCCGAGAGGCATTATTTGAAAATTATCTTTATTTTGGTTCGTTTAAAAAAATAAATTTCTCATTTAGAAAAGGTTCTCGTTATATACTTCTCCAATAATAGTGCAGAGAATGCATCAACTGAGTATTTCTCGAAAATCGATGCCAACCATTCTTTAATCCTGTGGAACTGAGAAATTCGCTCGAATCTGAAACCTCTGAATTCCGAAATAAACCCTAATGGAAATAAATAATTATTATTTAAAACCAGGATAACGTCAAAGGAATACAATTTTGAAGTAACATAAGGGAAAACAAAAAAATTTTTTTTAATAACTAAACTTATATTAACTTCATATCTATGTTTATTGTTTAGTATATATGTTATAATCGGTATTTTACCTACTTTTCGATATATAATCGAGCTTAAATTTTATAATACACACGTGTTCTTTATGACAAAATACGAATCAATGGTTAGATGCACGAGTTGATCAATTACGTCACCATAAGTGAATCAGTGAATAACCAAAGTTTCCCAAGGAAAATTAGCTAATAAGCTCATGAAAAGAAGACGCTTGTTTCATAACGAAATAACTTCATTACTTATTAAGCTTACCTGGAACAAAAGGTTAATAAATAACTTAACAATAAATACAGACTGCTATGAACATAAACAGTTTTCATAAAAAGTCTTCGAAATTTTCATCCTTTTATCAATATTTTACGTTATCAATACATTGATTTACGATGCCAAATTTTAAATATTTCGATAATAAAATGGAATTGTACTACTATGTACCAAAAAAATGGTTTTTATGTTCTTGACAGGTCACTTCTAAATACGAATTTTTTAATTTTTGATACTTAATAAAAAACTAATTGTTAAAAACTATCAGAATGATTCTCTATTTACACAAAAGAACATTCAAAACACATTTTTATATGTCTAAAGATTATTTTTTTTAAATTTATAAATTATTCCTTTTTGCCGAGACCTTAAAATTTTTATATGAATTTTTTTATGAGCTGAAAAAATTAAAGTACTGTGCTACAAAAATCATCGAATTTTCCATTTTCTTAAATTTTAGAAAACTTTTGCTTTCATTCTCATCAATTGTCGCTTGTAATAATATGCAGTCTTTCGGTTAATGCCAAATGTAACTGATACTTTCGTATATATAGATATACTAGGAGTTTTATTATATTTGCTCATTTCAATGCTGCATAATCCTACCCATATTAAAACTTGGTGAATAAAAACTTTCTTACCAAAATAAAAAAAAATCTTTCTACTATTTGGACAGAGGAAGATAGTGGTTATCCCTTAAGAACCATACATTTTCCAGAATAATAAATATCTTAGTGTATTTTCCTAGCTTAAGCTGGAAAGTAAGGATTAAATTCCGTAGTAAGGTCATCAAATCCGTTCAACTATTTTTCCAGGAAAAGATATCAGCTATTCCACAGGTTATGTACATTTTTTTTTTTTTTTTTTTTGATAAAAAAGTGTTACATTAAGACCTGAGAACTTTTTATTTCAAATGCCGATTCTTCGCTCATTTGAATAGCAAGGATTGATAGTTATCTTACAGGTATTGTATTTTTTTTTCATAAATGATATTCAATGCGTTACCGTTAGATCTCAGGTACCTGTAATTAAATTTCATTAAAATTCGTTCAGTTTTTTACGCCTAAAATTTTGTTTTTCTCGCAGAGACCGTTCACCATTTAAAGATATAAAATTCCCTTGTGTCCATTATCTTATAAACTATCAATACGAGTAGGTATGTGTAATATTTTTTTCGTTCTGTTCCTGACTAAAAAGAAGCACAAACTAACGAACAAAAGTTTACATTTGAAAATAGCCCACAGGAACCGTGCATTTTTCCGGAAGTAAAAGTGTTTTATGTTCTTTTTGAAAACACATAGTCTTATACTTAATTTTATTTAGTTCAGTCGTTTTAGTTAAAGACAAGAAAGTTTCCTATAGGAACCGTACATTTCTTCGGAATATATAATAATTCAGCGTATAGTTAACAAACAATAAGAGATTTTCCTATATTAGATGTTAAGAGTAATAACAAGTATCTAATGAAAATTGAATGATGAACTAAATTTTTTGTTTGTTGGGAAACACAACTGAACCCCTTAAAAATCATAAAATTTATTTTTTTTCTTATAATTTATTTACGAGTCATTCTATAACTGCGTGATCAGCAATGACTGAAATTTTGTCGTTAATTTTATTTTTTTGAGGAAAGTTACCGTTTTAGTGATTTCCTTCCGTGTACTCAAGCATGTAGATATGGAGCTTAGTAATTAATTAACTGAGAATTTAATATTTGTTCAAGATAATTTTATCATAATTTTAATTCTATGTTCTGTAATTTATGAAAAATATATCGATAAAAATCGTAATCCCTTAATTGAATTAAAAATAACATTGAAACTTGAACGAGTGCATTGGTCATTGGAACATTTTAGAGATCTATAATAAAAGGTTAATAGAAGATTTTGATAATTTTTTTTAAATTTTTGAATATTGTAGAAAATCTTTTATATAAGTGATAGCGAATGTCCACGACTTTCTTAGAGTTTAGTTAAATAGTCACAATGACGTGATTCTGTGGAACTAATAATCAAGTTTTTCTTATTATAGAATGATAATTAACAATTTAAAATGTTGTATGCAGTGATATAATAAAACGAAGTTCATAATTTTAAATAATGATTCTTTATTGCTGTTTTGGACAGAAAAAATTAGATTAGTTTTTTTTTTTTACTTTTTCTCAATGTTTTCTGGGATGCGAAATCCCAATTTCAATTTTGCTACTTTCCACGGATAGTTTCAGAAAGAAAGTCATGAAAAACGTGAAAATTTTTGACCATTTTTCCAAGAAAAATTATGCACATTTTGAGATGGTGATTCTGTACAAAAATGAATACATTAAATTTTCAACAAAAACACTTCTTAAAACATTTTTCCTTAGTTGGATGCCGCTGGTGGTGTTGAAACAGTTTTGCTGCTGAAGTTCATTGAAAAAGGCTAAAATTTTCTACTTTTTGGGATATCCAATTTTTTTGTTTGAACCCAAAATTATGCTTTTATTCACCCAAAAATCTTAAAATATACTTAAAACATATAGAATTTAATTTTTTTCAATTTTTAAACTGTTTTGTTAGGTTTTTCCCATTAAATTTTTCTTTGAACCACCTATGAATTGAGACTAACAAAAAAAAAAAAAGAAAAAATTGAAAGACAATTGCACAACATTTGGTTTTTAGACATTTAGATTTAAAGTTACTCAACGTTTGATAGAAACAAAAAATTAAGCTTTTCCTTAAATATAATGCATTTCAATAAAATGTCCTAAAAACGATATTGTTGTAAGTAGTTTTCATTTACCCTCTTTCTCATTCATTGGTAGTAAACATTTTGCAAAACCCCGTTTGATGACAGTGTCCAAAAATCAAGATCATTGGAAAATGGCTAAAGCTTCGATCTTGATTTTTAGGTATTGGATAGTATGAAACAAGTTATAGTTCACCAAGAGGTTTTTTTTTTTTAAATTTCGATCCGAAATAGATAAAAGAAGGTTAAAAGAGAACTAATTTCTATTCGATACACCTTAGAACATTTTCTTTTAGATGTAAGCGGTTCAAATTTAAAATGAACCTATTGCATTTTTTTAAATGCAATTTAGGTCTACGATTGTCATAAATCTCAATTTAATAGCCCAAAAAAATTAATCAAGTTTAATAAATGATTTGCCTATGAAATTAATATAACAGTCATAGACCTAAGACTTTGTTAACTGTAATTTTTAGTCACTCAGTAATTTTAAAATTGAAATTAAAGTTAAGCAACTATATTTCCATCTGCATTTTTTGGAAGATGCAAATGTTAAAACTTTCAATTTAATAAGATATTGTAAACAAAAATCCCGAATTATAAAAAAAATTAAAAAAAAAAAATTATAAGGCCATACGGCTGCCATATATTGTATAATGGAATCGAGTTATAACTAGTTTTTGATTTTTTTTTCGACCAGTGTTTCCCTGTTTGTAAGTAAATAAAAATTTTACTCAGTTTATTTGAATAAACTCAATGTCGTTTACACACATTTGGGACGGAAAAAACCAGGAATAAAAAATCGCGCATTCGCCTTGATTCATATAAAAGTGTTTAGATGCGATAAAAGTTGGTCCTTGGGGCCGGGTAAATGTTAAAATCAATTTGACACGGGGCCAAAAGGAAATTCCCAAAATCAAAACAACAACGAATGGGAAATCCATACGCGGAATCATAGACGAATTTACATATCGAGTCTCTCGACGTCAGAAATGCTGAAGACCAGAATAGAAGATGTACGACGATATGTTGACAAAGATCACGTTCTCATATCGTGGTTTTGCATGGCCAGAAAACTTGCAGGAGATCAAAACGTATTACGTCATCATATGGAAATGTTGCCCTTCTCAGCATCCTTTCCACGATCTTGCTGCTTCTTTTAAAAGACCCAACCGTCTATCCACAACCAAGCAGTGTCCAATTGGCTTTTAAATCGTTAACTCACCACAAATATTCTCTGTGTCCAGTTAGTATTTCTTGTGAGAGTTAAAATTTTGATATTTTTTTCCCGTTTTTTATAAACATATGTGTGTCAATGCTAAGTAAAGTTAGGCGTTGTAGCAAGTTTTTACCTCCTATTAGGTAAGAGGACTCTTCATGTGACTAACATATGGACATTTTTTTTATTCGTTGTGTTATGTTTGCAGTTTGAATAAAAATCTCTGCACCCGAAAAGGCAGTCGTAGAGCTAACACCGGCAACCGTTTGGAACTTCAAGTTCTCACCCAAATCACTCACGTTCCATAGCTTATTTTACACGTCATTTACTTGAATTCTATTGAAAATGGTTCAAGGCGAGATCAAAAATAATAAACCAATGTTTTGCGGTGGAGGCAGCTCTTGGGATAATTCTGGAAGGTATTTATGCGACAAAATGCACCATTAAACATCTTTACTTAAGATCAACTTTTTTTTTTAATAGAAAATCCAGTTTTCACGCTATCCAAAAGCAAGAGGAAGAACGAAAGAAAGCGATGAAGACGACCAATGCGTGGGGTTCA
Source organism: Sisyra nigra (assembly GCA_958496155.1). Classification (NCBI taxonomy): domain Eukaryota; kingdom Metazoa; phylum Arthropoda; class Insecta; order Neuroptera; family Sisyridae; genus Sisyra; species Sisyra nigra. The sequence continues at coordinate 49,495,176 of OY292316.1, forward strand.
ATGTGTAAAAACAAAGAGCATTTCACAAACATGCATTTCTGTTGAAATGCACAAAAAATTTATTTTTATTAATTTAATAATTATTGTATTATTTAAAACACTGTGATAGCATATTATTTCGTTTCAACTTTCAATACAATGAAATTTCTAAAATAAATCCTTCAATCGAATTGGTTTCTATATAATTATTTCGTTCTTCAAACAATTTTGATTATCTTTCAAGTCATAAATGGTTTGATGAATTTTTTCTCCCGATAAATCTTCGAATGGTTCCAACATTTTTCGGTGATAATCACCAATGTGGCAAAGACAAACCCTAAAAAACAAAGTTTTTTTTTAATTTGAAATTTCAGTTGAAAAAACCGGTCTTACTTTTTAAGTTATGTTTTTGTTTGTCTTGTAACAGGTTTCTAAGTTTACCAAAAAAAGAAAAAAATCTACCCACCTAAAATTAAGACGAAAAACGAGCCTTGCATATCGTCCATATTAACCGTGTGATTTTTGACTTCGGTCATTTTACCACTGTTCCAGCATCGATCTTTTTTCGGCGAAAACTCTTTGACCCACTTTTCAATCAGACCCATTTGATGCAAACGTTTAATTCTGGAAAAAAATAAGATTGTTGAAGTGCATTTCACTGCATTTTAAAAGAGGTTACTTTCCCAGTATGTATATGGTTAAATATTTATTTGTATACCAATTTCTCAAGTTAATGGTCAACCGATTTTAATATATTTTTTTTGTCACTATTTACGACTCTAAAAGTATGGAAATTCGGGGTTGAAATAGTCACTCTTTTTGAAAAGTTTCGAATTAGGTTTTAGTTTTTAAGTGTTGAATGAAACGGGATGAAAAAGATTTGATGGATGATTTTGCCCGATTTTGATTCAAGTTTGTTTAGATGTTGACTAATTTTTTCAATTGAAGAAAAATTTTTTTCTGCAAGAGATGAAAATTAAGCGGTGAAAATAAATTTTACTGTGCATTTTCCAATTTTGTATATTTCTTTTTACTTTATGAGATAGAATTAATTCTTAACAGGTTGCTTCTATTTTAAGGTAGAGAAAAAGTTTCACTGTCTAGAGTTGAATGGAAGGGGACAAAAAATTATTTGTTCTTCTATTTATAAAAGTTAAGACATCCAATACTTATTTACTGCATTGCTTCTGATTTTCATTTTGTTTTTCTTGATTGCAATTAAATATATTAAAGGTGGTTGACACTAGTTAGTGAAAAAAAAAGTACACTTTAGGGAGTGGAAGGGAATGAAAACGTAACATTTTATTTGATAACCTTGTTTTGAATTGAGTTTTCAATGAGATTGTTTCTTTTCAATTGGAACGAAAAGTTCAATTTTTAAGGGTTAAATATCTTCTGCAAGGCGCCACAGTAGTTTCTTTTATGAAACTCGCTATTGATTAAAAGAACCATAAGCACTTTATAATTATATAGACAGAACTAGGTAAATGCATACAACCTATATACGTATATACGAGTCCCAACATTCACCCCAGAACCGTCCTTATTCGAATTTTCAAAGGAAAAAGTTTCAAATAAAAGTTCTAGGCATTAATGAGTCTAAGAACTATAGAAAGTTTTAAAAAAATCGTTGGAGCCGTTTTCGAAAAAAATTGAAAAAGTTCAAAATCTCCTACAATAAAAGTGGAGCTTCCGGCTAACCAATTTTAACCAAAAGCTTCGCGGCACAACTAGATATAATATGACGGCAAAACCAAAAAAAAAACACTTTTTTGGAATCAGGGGACCTCAAAACATTTATTTGCGGTGAAAGCTCGAATTCGAAAATTCGACCCGATTACAATACTTCCTTTACTATATAGTAGTAAAAGAAAAAGAAAAAATGAATTTTCACATAGTTTATTGAAAAATGCACAGAAATCTGAAGGTGTATGAAAGGCCTAGAAGTGGAAACTTAGAGAAGAAAAACTATTTTAGGGTATGTATTGATTTTGAATTTTTACTTTATAAGATAAAATTTTAAAGACGTTAATGTAGTGAAAAAGTTTCACTTTATAGGATTAAGTTGAAGGAGACGAAGGAGTGAAAACGTATCGTTTTGCTGGATGACCTAATTTTGAACAAAGTTTGTTTTGGGTAATCTTCTTTTTCAATTTAGAGAGAAAATTCCATCTCTAAAGATTGAAAATTGCGGTATGAAATGGGAGGTTGTAATTAGAAATTTCCTGAAATCCTTTGAATTTGGTTGTCCCTGTTTTATGAAACCACATTCTTGCAACTTCTTAATCAATGATTCCAAAATTTTATAAGGACACGACCCATTTTTTTTAACTTTCTTTTACTACTATATAGTAAATGAAGTGTTGTAATCGAGTTGAATTTTCCACTTCGAGCTTTCACTGGAAATACATGTTTTGAGGTTCCTTGAGTCCAAAAAAGTGGTTTTTAGAAACATGTCTGTATGTATGTGTGTGTGACAGCCATATTGTATCGAAAGCTTTATCCTAATTTTACCAAACTTGGAAGCCTGAATATTACATCTAGTGGTGCCGCGAAGGTTTTGGTTGAAATCGGAAGATCGAAAGTTCCCCTTTATTCTACGAGTTTCTAAGATTTTTCAATTTTTTCAAAAACGACTCCAAAGATTTTCTTTAAAATTTCTATAGTTCTTAGACTCATTGATGTCTACAAGTTTTATTTGAAACTTTTTCCTGGGAAAATTCGTATAAGGACGGTTCTAGGGTGCAGGTTGGGAATTAGTATATATATATATATATATATATAGTAACGTACATATTAATAGGTTGTATGCATATAGTTCTGTTTATATGTATAGTTATATAGTGCTTATATTTCTTTTAACCAACAGCGAGTGTCGCGTATTAAGAGTTTTGCGACCATTTTATTCGTTGGTTAATTTTTATTTTTTTTGTTTGTTAGATTTTTAATTTTAAACGAAAATTTTGTTTTTAATTGTAGATTTATTATAACGTATTTTAATTTTTAACATGAACTTTATATTTGAATTTGTTGTAATATTTATTGGTGATTGAATTGGCGAGTAATATGTTTGTTTAAATGTGTATTATTGTATAAAAATGTAAGATTTATTCCTTACGTCGTTGAAGTCGCACTTTATTCCTTTGTGGCTGGAGACGCACTAATTAATTTATGAAAGACAGAGTACGTGGTTTGAGGGATGCATGTGGAATGTGGATGTATGTGTATTGTTAGATTAGATGTAAGGAAACTAATACGTTTTTGCATGTTAGAAAAAAGGATAGAGTTAGTACAATTGTGCACAATAAAATATTCAAAAATTTTGAAGATAAAAACAAATGATTTTAAGAAAATAAATTTAAGTAAATATAGAATGAGTTTAATGTTATGTTCGGTATCGAACAGAGAGTTTCATAAATGAAAGTAAAAGAAAGTACTGTGACGCCTCGCAGCAGATATTTTAATTTGATAAAAAAAAAAAAACTTTTAAAAGGCGTAAAATTTATTATTGATCAGGTTTTTGTTTATCAAACTTTCAAATGACATTCAGCATGTTTTTAATGGAACCGGGGGTATCAACTCTGTTAAAAACCAGAGATTTCAAATTGTAATAATCACGAGTTTACCCTTCAAACATTTTATAATTAACCACTTTAATATTTACTGTGTATTTAGCATGGTTAAATACGGATTATCCTTGGAGACAATCATCGCTAATCGTTCTTCCATAAACTCATCGGGACCTTAAACACGACAATTACTTTAATATGGTTCCTAACAATAAAAACAAAAGTTAAACTTTACTTAAAATCAAATCACATCGATTTGTTCGTAAGAATTCACTTCTCATGATAAACTGTAAGTTGGATTTCCAATCGAAATAGACGTGACGTCCTGCTAAAATACCATCAATAATTTCAGGTTCAACTTCTTCTTTCCATTTGGCACCGTCGTATAATTGTTGGAATTTAGGATAATCTGTTGTCTACATGAAGAGATCTTAATAGAAGACTAAGTTAGGACAAGAAAATTACAGACCCGCAACTGTTCTTCAATGTAAGTTCCTTTTAAAATGCTCCAGGAAACGTGAGCCCGATGCTCGAGAAGATCATTGATGCTATTGATTGGATTATCGATTTTTGGAAATGTAAGAAACGCTACTAAATTTCCACTGTAGGTTGTTACAACGACAAGAACCACCAACCACCAAGTTCCAATGACTAAACGTCCACTGTCAGCATATGGCAGATACATACCACCTGTAAGAAATATTTAAAATAATCCTTTTCACTTGTATAAGCACGATAAGAAATTTCACCTTGTTGCATCAATGCACCATATGTATACCATAAACAATGATGAATCGATGAAAGACCTCCTGGTTTTTTAATCCTGAAATATTCATAGACTGGACTGTATCGATGGATCAAATACAAAATTGGTCCGATTGTGGTGACAGCAGCAACCAGACACAACCAAGTCTTAAAAATAATTTTTTTGTTAAATCATATTTTAAATTCAATGATAACATTTACGTCTGAAGTAAATGGTGACATGAACAGCAAAGCTCGACTCAATTCCTTGGGTCGTGACACCATAAACGTGTACGTTTGCACACTAATCGGCATCGTAAAATTAACCAAATGTTTTCGTTGATTCGTAACAGTCATCCCACAAACGGCCATCATTGCGGTTTTTTTTCGCACAATGTCGATAACTCGATCGGTAATATTTTTGATAATTCGCACGTCGGCAATTTGATAGTGATCGGATGGAGGCAATCGTGTTTCGTTCGAACCAGATGTAGGCACTTCATCGTTCTCGTGTGAGTTGAATGTGTCACCAAATCGTGGAAATAGTGAACGTTTTGCGATCCCAACTGGCTGTTTCAGGTTTAACGTATCGGCCAAGATTATCTTAAATGTGAAGTTTAAGCTTCGGGATAGTTCATTGACGATATTGAATAGAACGCCGCTCCATTCGACCACGTCTCCCGATTCGTTCACTTTCAATATTTGCCATGGAGGATTCTATAAAAGGTTTACCATGTTTTAGCCAATAATTTTTGTGTATTTTGATATGGATGTGTTTTCTATATATAGATGGTCGTAATTCTGAAACTTGTACCAACATCATACGCGTTACTATAGCGTCATATGAGGTGGTACATTAGAGGCTGTGGAATCAAGTGGCTATATCCAGAATGGCAGAAGGTTTTACGTCCAATATAATAAAATTTAAATACTTCTTATAGTAAGGTATCCAAGCTTCCTCTTTTTTAACTCGAGATTAACCAATTCTTAATAAGAACTACTTTTTGATTTTTTTTTTAAATACCTATCTGGAAAATTTTTTTTAACTATAATTTTCATTCTAATGAAAAATATTTCTACTTGAAAATTTATTAGCATTTCAGTAATTTTTGTAATCCTTTCAATGACTCAATAACATTTGAAAAGAATCTGCGGATATCCCTTTCAAAGGACAGTTTTAAGAAAATGAAACGATTTAAATAAAATATATGTAGGTACCAATTTTTCAAAAAAAATTTTCATTTCCTCGATGAAGATTTAGTCAAGGTCGAAAAACAAGTTCATTTTAAATTAATTAAAAAGGAAATTGACGACAAATGTAGCTATGTTTCATATTTAAAATTTTGATTTAAAACAATATTTAAAGTTATTTAAAATTGTTAAAAAGATCACGGAAATCATTGTAAAGACCTCAAGAATATTGTTTTGTAGCCTTTCTTATTTAAATATTAAATTCAATGATTTCGTTTAACTTAACAATATCACTAAATCCCAATTTGGCCTATGAATACCGTTCAAAATCATTGTCTCAAAAGTTTTAGCTAATAGATATTTAATCAGAGAACTTTAAAAATTAGGTTTCAACCCTTAGAAATGAGACAACAACCCTGATATTTAAAGGTTTCAACATTCATATTTAATACTCCTACTAATTTTCAGGTTTTAATAGTTTAATATTTTAAGCAATTATCATGTGAAAAGACCAGTATTTTATTTTAACAATTTATTTTCTTTTTACACAACGTTTCGTCGGTGTCATTCCGACTTCATCAGGTATCTTGAAAAGTCTGGTGAAATTTTTTTACCCTATTTTATTACAAAACTTTTTTTTATTAGTCACTAATTTTATATGTCTAAATTATAATTAAAATTTTTTATAAATATGATAAAAAAAGTGGTTGCGTGTACTTATGTACGCGCGTGAGAAGTTATACTTCTTTGGCATCATTAAAAATTAGTTGTTATTAATTGCATTCAAATAATAAAATTAAAAAAATTGTAAATTAATATTTAATAATAATAATAATATATATTTATATTTAAATATATAATTATTAAAAATAAAATTAAGAGAATAATATTTTAATTTATATCAATAAATAATATCCAAAGAAAGCTGCAAGACGTTCATAAAATTTGTCAGGATCATTTTTCTGGTTAACATTTCATACATGTCATGAAAACGAAGCTTTATAGAAATTGCGAAATAAAGTAAATAGCTACTTTTCGAAGTAAATGTCTTAATCTTATTCATATCTTGTTTTACTAAATTATTATTCTAAGATGGTTATTTAAATATAAAAATAAATAAATAAGTAAATAAATAAACCAAAAATTCAAATTACGCGCGCCAAGCAACAGAGTGTTTTTGTGGCCAACTTCATTTTGTTAATTTTTGTCTCAAGATGGCCGCCCATCTAAAAATTTTACTCTCATCATTTTTTCATAACGTGCCTAAAGAAGTATAACTTCAAAAATATATTTTTTTTATTACAATTATAAAAAAGTTTAATTATAATTTACACATATAAAATTAGTGAATAATAAAAAACTGTTTCGTAATAAAATAGGGTATAACAATTTTAACAGACTTTTCAAGATATCTGATGAAGTCGGAATAACACCGACGAAACGTCATGTAAAAAGAAAATTAATTGTTAAAATAAAAACCTGGTCTTTTCACCTGATAATTGCTCAAAATAAAAACTTTGTTTATAATAATAAAACAGTATCAATAGAACATGAACTTTTACTGGTATTTAAATTTAGGAATCTTCAAATTGAGTCTTAAACTGGGAAATTTCTTGGAGACCGTCGTTTCTTTGCAAATTCACAAAGATTCATTTTCTACTAATTTTCGTTCTAATGAAAAATATTTTCACTTAAAAAATTTTAACAAAATTTAAGTCATTATTTTCATGCTGATAATTCCATGATTTTTAAACAAAATATTTCTTCGATGCAGATTTAGCTAGAGATTTGGCAGATTATTTCCATAATTAAAAAGAAATATTTCGATTCATTCAGTATCGTTATAACTAACTTTCAATGTAGGTACCTATTTAAATTGACGCACCATTTCAATGGCAATTTCCAACAATATTTCCCAATTTTCTGGAAAACTCTTGAAGTGTTCTTTAGTAGTTCTTTATCAAGGGCTTTTATTTTTCAAACAAGAATTTTAAAATTTTTTTTAACGTTTAAAAAAATTAGTCAAATTCATGGGCTCCTTAGAAAAACCACTTAAGCTCGTTTTTTCGAAAATTAGATTAAGGTGGGTTTGAATCTCCATTCAACCCTCCATCAACTGTCTGTCTGTTTCAAGTCAAAATTTCATTTTATAAGAGGACGAGATTTTCAACAACCAATTGTACTTAAATATTGGACACTCAAAATATCTGATTGCTTCCATTTTATCTACTAACGCGTATTCAAAATCGCGATTGAATGCTCTATTAATCAGCTACATTTCTTACTGAAATATAACGTGGATTCTCTTTTAAGATGAACAACTTATGACTTACATGAAAGGACACTAATGGCAGAACCCGTCCACGAAAACCGTGTTCAACGTGCGGAAACAGCGAATCAAATTTCATGACCCCGTCGATGGGTCGCCAATGTCCCACATTCAACAGCTTAGTCACATCGGTTTCATTACGTCGCTGAAACTGGGTACCCCAAGTATCCCCGGCTCGAAACTGCCATCGAGTACAATTTCCACACACACCAAAATCTTTCAAAAATATCTAAAACAAATTTGATTTAAAAGCAAACATAATTTTTAAAATTGAAAAATGTCAGTACAAAGACACTATCAGGGGCCATCATTAATAACAAACGCAATGTTAAAAGTTAATAATGTTTTAGTAAAAATTAAACTTCAATTATAAATAATAATAATTTCACTATTCAATTAGTGCTATTTGTTACCACCAGATAGCATAGTTGCAACTGACACTTACCAATAAACAATAACCACCTTAACATAGTTTAAAAGAAACTGACTACGTTGTTGTTTCGATGGTCTTATAGCTTCCCATTCTTCATCAGGAATTTGATACGACATTTCCTCCTCATCGACAATAGCCGCATCCAAAGCCCGAACAAATGCTTGTAGCAGGTCTTCAACTTGACTAATAATTCCAAACTAAAACAAAACACCCTGATTATGATGCTTTTATTCTGATTTGAATTTACTTTGCAATCATCTCGAATTATTGTTGAATTGTAGGCAAAAGCCACATTTTCTCCTTCACCCAACATTGAAGCATACGAAGATATATTGTCATGCTTGGCATCTGTGTCCGAAATCACAAACAACCACTGGCTTGTTGGAATCACCAATCCCAAGCCTTTGGCAACCTCCAAAATCGTCTCCAACATATCCATGCTGGCGATGACTAAAAAGTTCATTCCCGTTGTCCTTAATGGCAATTCTTTCAATTGGGTTTCGATTTCTTTACGTCGATTAGTTTGGCTCGTTTGATTGGAGAGGGTCACTAATGAAATCGCTAAAGACGTGAACATTTTATTGGGGGTGTCAAGAGCAAAGGCGTTAATTACCCGAGTAACCATATCACGATCTGTAATAACATAAAAGAATACTTATCTCTCACATTTAATCGTAGGAATTTCTTATTTTACCTAAGGTGTTATCGTGGACTAAAACCAAGGATGACCATTTTATGGCACGATTCATTCGTAGATCTAATAGAAGTTGAGGCATTTCTTCGCCGTTTAAAATGATGGGAGTTGTAACAGCTTCGTCAAGAGGAAGACGAGCACAATCTGGTTCTAGTTGTAATAAAAATATTTTGAAAAAGTTAATTTCTTAAAGTTTCTTTGACTTTTACCAGTGATAGCGATATGAAGTAAATTTTCATCGGCAACTGCATTAAATAACTCCCATGTACTTGCACATGATGCAATACTAATAACAGCCGAAAAATCTATACTTAAAAAAATTAGTAATATTTAATTTTAAACATGGTGTTAATTATTGATGTTAAATTACCGCGTTGTACATTAATTTTAGTCCACGAGTAAAAGCGTACATTGATGCCACCATGACGAAGAATTTCACGTTTTGCATAGACCAAATATTTTTCAATCGTCTCCTTCACCTTGTCATATTCATCCGGAATATATTCTCTTTCAATGACAATCGCTACAAATTAATTGTAAACATCACTTAAAAGAATTTCACAAATTTAAATATTACCAATAGTCGCGTTTGTTGTTAATAACGATGGAAAGGTATCACCATATACTGTAACTAAAATTACGAAAAGACACAGAAACCCTAACAAGCAACGTTTCATTGTTCGTTTTGAGTAAACCACGAAAAAATAAACGAAATAAACCATGTTTCAATGAAATTATCCCGTTTTTATATTTTCGTTGATTTGTTAAAAATTAAAATCTTAATTACCCCGAAAGGTTTGATTGAATATTTTCTGGTGGAAATATCTGTTGAATCGATTTTGTTCCCATTTCTATAGAGTGTTATATTATAGATACCATGAATGGAACGAGGAAAAAATGGGCGGAAATGAAAAGGTCAGCGCTTATTTATTATTGATAAATGCGAGACTAAAAAATACATTGCTATAAGGAAGCAATAAGACCGTATAAATTCGATAATAAATTGAAAAAAACATAATTAATAGATTATATTATTTGGATACTTTGGTTGTTAGATATTTTTGATTATAGTGATCTCACGAAATTAAATAGAATTATAAATTGTTTAATCAGAGCATCACGAAACTGCCTAGTAGGTGTACGAGTACAAGGTACCAATAGGTTTGGGTTATAGATATTTTTATATTGTTGGGAAAAATGAATCAAATTCAAGAATATTGTACAGGATGTCCAGCCTTTTGACTATGAAATCTTGTTAAGTCTAGTTAGGAGATAAACATATTAACTATTCACATTCTTGAGAAGTACACCGTGTGGGTTTTGGGTTTATTATTATCATAATCACTTTCGCTTAAATCTAATAAATAAAAATTATAACAAAATGAAAAACCAACCTCAAAGTAAATAAAAAATCTTAAACAAAAAATTCACAAAAATTAAAAAAAAAAAAATAATTGCGTATCCTTGCAGTGTCTATAACTTACTAACTATTAAGATGATATAATGTACAACTATTGTTATTTTTGGAGTTGGTATCAGCCAAGGAAATACGACTATATTGGTACTTAGCAATAAACCTTAAATACCTTAAAAATATATTTTTCAAATGAACTTTTATACAATATACTAGTAGGCTGTGACAATATCTAGTGACCTTTAAACTACAAAATACCAATAATTAATTAAACCTTTTTACAAATGAACATTAATATTTATTTCCTTGGTTGGCACCAACTCCAAAAATAACAATAGTTGTACATCATATCATCCTAATAAGTTGTAAGTTGTAGCCACAGCAAGGATACGCGATAATTTTTTTTAATTTTTAGTGCATTTTTTGTTTAAGATTTTTTATTTATTTTAAGGTCGGTTTTTCATTTTGTTATAATTTTTATTTATTTCTCGATTTTTAGTGATTTAAAGTTTGACAACTGATTTTATTTCTTTAAATATGGATAAACCTACTAAACCCGCTGCTCATATGAGACAGCGCCGTTTAAATGGTAAAAGTTACTACTTCATCCCCTTTTGCTCGTAAAAGTTGAAATATTTTGCTTTTAAATATAATGAAAGAACTAAGTGGAATATTCTTTCCAAAAGAAAAAAAATCATCAAAAACTGATGACTCAGTTTACGTCACTATTTCATCCCCTATTTTCATTCTTAGGGTGTGGATTTTTTTTTTCTAATTGAAATGTGAACAATGTAAAGGTACGATGTTCGTAATAGAAAGAAAATTATCGAAATCGGGTTAGCCAGGAAAAATTTATTGTTTCATCCCTAATTTTTAACCACTTATGAGTGAAGTTTTTCATAAAAAATGGATATGAGATTAACATAAAATTATGTTCTACCAATAAAAAAAATAATTAGGTAACAAACATTAAAAAAACATACAGTCGAATTGAGAACCACCTCTATTTTTTGAAGTCGGTTAAAAAATGGTGGATTATATTATAGGGAAAAAATATTGGTAAAATTAAATCTAATAAAATTTACAAAAAGTTTGCTTCTACTTAACTTTTCTCTATTTGTGATAGTTTTTGAGATATAAACTAATAAAATTTACAAATTTGGGGGGAAAAAAGCTTATTTGTGGTCCAACTTTTCGAATTTCTTTGAACAGTATTTATACCAGTTTCATCAATATTGAAGATATGATGACTAGGAAAATTGTATTTTTTTTGCAGAGCTTCTAGTTGGTCAAAAAGACAGTTTAACTTTGGTAGCGTTAAAGGCGTTTATTCGATTAAAGAATGTGGTTCTGGAGTTCGTAGCCTGATGGAAGGATGTCTAAAGTCGAGACATGAATGAATAGCAGCAGTATTTGCCTGATAACTGAGGTTATTGGTTGAATTGTTGTTTCAATTTGTTAGCTTCAGCAAACTGAAAAGCATTCTTTCGTAGTGAACAACAATCGAGTATGTATATTTCTAATTTTTTTCCTGGTTTTCATCAAAGACAGGGCGCCGATCTATTATTGGTTTTTTAAAATATTTCTTCATTGATTTTCGTTTACTTCTAACATCTTGTATTGTACGTTGAAGATCTTCAATTTCATATCTCGGTGTAGTTTTTCTTTCGTATTTTCTCGGCATCAAAAACAGTTTTATCGTTTGAACATTCTTATAGAAACAATCATTTAATAGGAGCAACAACAACAAAACAACATCTCCACACAAAAATGATTGCATAAAATTGATCAAATTAAATAAAATCAACTATTAGAACAAGAGCTCAGAAGTTGGGAGACCAACTAATTTTAAACGTTGTGTAAAAATTAAAAAAAATCTATCTAAAAACTGAAATGATTTATTTTTTTAACGTTCACATTTACCTTCCTGACACTATTCCTAAATACTCGAAGTGTACAATTAAAATTACCGTAACTCGTTTAAATAGCGAAATAGTAGAAAACAAAATAAGACATATAAAGCTTAAAAATACTTTACTATAGCTTTTAAGCTATACAGGTAAAATTTTAACATAACAAACGAGCGAAATGTGAATAAAATCCTACAAATTTCTAATCTCAATACTTCATTATTTAACAATCAAATATCGACTTTTGCAATCGTTAATAAGTCGTTGAATTTGAAGCTATTATTTATGTAGATAAAAGTATTTAAAAACAAACCAGTTTAATATGCACATAATTTATTTTTGGATATTTATGATTATTTACATTTTGAATTCAAAAGTTAAAAATAGCTCTAGGTTCTTATCAAATTATACTTTTTAAGTCAAGAAAATGAATCTGCACAAAATGATTCTCATTTTTAAAGCTCCGATTTCAATTTTAACTATAATTTTGTGAACTCAATGAAATCTATATTGATAGGTATTGGAAAAATTATTTCTTTCTCGAATGGATTTTCTTCCAGTTTTATATTACCTTAAAACCTGTAAAACTTATATTGTTAAATTCACGGCTTTAATAACTTTTTCCATTTCAGTTATTTCGTTCTTTTTTTGAAATTTGTTTCATTGATTTCCAATTGAAGAGATGATAAATTTGATTACATTTTTTATTATTAAAGTGGTTTTTATGTTACGTCAGGAGCCGGTATTGGAGAATTGATTTGTCGAAAGCGTCTACGTGCAGTCAACCTCGTACAAATCTCTATGTATCATGCACTTTTACAAAAAATCTCGTTTGATTTTTTTATCGGAACGGAAAAAATTTCCAGTTTCATCCAGAAGTGGACCACCACTATGGTAAGAAAGGTGTTTTATGAAATAAATACAAAAAAAGAAAACTATGCAAGATTCATGTATTTTAAAAATAGACACAACAGATATTGATGAGTCATCTACAGCACTTCATTACGTGAATTTATTAAAAACGAAAATGCACAGGACAAAATTTCATGAAATTTAGTGTGATGATAACTACCTGCTTAGATTATATCTAGGATCATTTTTAATTGAGGAAAATGTCTCAAAATCATTATTAGACCTGTACTGAGGATTAAGAAGTAACAATTTTTAACGACTTAAAGAAGTAGTGGTTCTTAACCTTCTCGGAAGTACTGAAGCCCACCAATTTCACATGCACATTTACCGAACCCTTCTTAATTGGAAAAATAAAATATATTTTCAAATTCAAAACACAGGTATATATTCATATACCTTGTATGAGTTGAGTATGTATCTTAACGTCCGTCGAACCCCTGAGATTGAATCACCGAAGCCCTGGGGTTCGATGGAACCCAGTTTAAAAACCACTGGACTAGAGTGACAGGGTATTATTTTTACTTACCCTACATTGAAAAAAATTAAACTTATACCCCACTAACGACCTAGGTATAGTTTCAATCAAATAAGCTGCAAAACTAATTTTTAAAAAATAGAAATAATTGTTAAATGTATTTATTACATATTTCTTTTCATTACAGTCATTGATCAAATGCATATAAAAAGTTTAATCCAATTGCATTCCTTCGTCCTCATCATCATCTTCTTTTTTCTTATCCTTTTTCTCGGCCGGTTTGTTCTTATCGCCACCATCGCTAGTCTGTGCCTTCTCCAAAGCTTGTACAAAACCTTGCATGTCGCCTTGACTCGCTGCCGTCACCGCTTCCGAGTTGACCGATAACTGTTCGACAACAGGAGCCAACTGTCCCGATTGTAACGCACTCGAGAACATTGAAACGGCTTGTTGGAACTGTGGCGATTGTAACGTGGAACGGAGTTGTTCTTGTGATGTTCCACCGACCGCTGGTAAAAACTCTTCTAATTGATTTAACGCTTCGGAATCGTTCATGATTCCCGATAAGGCATCGACGGTTAGTGCGGATGAAAGGTCGACTTGTTGCTCCTCGGCGGCGGGGTTGTTCAAGCCTTGGAACAAGTTTTGCAGGTCGGCCAATTGAATCGGATTGATGAGTTGCCGATTGGCGCCGGTTTGAGGCGTCGTTACGCTGGTGGTACCTGAGCCGGTGGTGGGCTTACTACGGGTCGCTTTCGGCGCGTTTGTGATGCTGGGTGTCACCGTTTGAGAGACTGCCGGAGTCGATGGGGTTGCAGGGGTCGCCGAGGCGGGCGATGCCGTGGTTGTGGTTGTTGTCGATGTCCCGGTGGAACCTGAACCTAAGTTGAAACGCATATCGCTTGGAGTATTGGTCGATGAACGACTTCCACCACTTGGACGACTCATTGTTCCCAGAAGACTGCTAAGACCACCAATTTGGCCCACACCACCGAACAGTTGCATCAATTGACTTTGAGACATGTTGTTAAGTAATGATTGTAAATCTTGATCGGCACCCGTTAAGCCACTGCCACCACTCGATCCCGAACCACTAGCTCCAACGCTTCCAGGACCTGGTGGATTATTCAAGCAATCGTTGATCTTTTTACAGTTTTCTTCGTCACGATCGCTATTCGGTTCCTACATTAAACCATTAATTAATTAATTAATTTCAAATTACAAATTCACAGAACCATTCAGAAGGTACCTGAAGCCAAAAGAAAAATCGACGATTCGGCAATTTGAACTTGAGTACATATACACGACCAGTTGTACATTGTGGCACACGAACATATTCACAATCATCAGGGAAAATAATCAAATCGTCTTCCACAACGCCCGTGGTACGATCCTTCCAGCAGAAATGCATCAAACCGTCTTCACTCTGATAGATATAAAGCAGTCCCTTCCTTTTGTCCGGAAATACCATTTTTCCTATAAAAAGTCGAAAGTTATTAACTTTAGCGCTGGTGCTATAAAATGCTTCGATTACCTTTCAAATTCATACGACCAGCTCGCATTTCAACCAAGTGTTTGACACCATGGGTTGAACCTGGGCCACTCACAGTGTTCCCGAAAAGTGCTCCTGAGGTCGGCATAATTGAGAAACTTTATTATTTACAGCAATAAGACAAATTTCAATCAAACTTTTGTATAGTCACCGTAGTCACCAATACAAATGACAGCAGATGACTGATCATTATTTTGAAGCCACTTGAAGTTAGCAAAAACATGTAAAAAGATCTGAAACTAGACACACATTAATGACATTTGGTAAGTTAGAGAATGTATTGTAGTTCGAGGATATTGAAAGAGATGTCACTAATACATTTCACTATTTATTACTTCGTAATGTCTGTTAAATTATAAAATTAAGAAGAATATTTCATTAAAAACCTCAAATAAGCCATCTAAAATGTAACTATTGAAAATAAACAAGACAGCATCATAATATATCATAACTATTGCTTAACTAATTATCTGATAGTTAGTCATTCATAGACGTTTAATGGGTTGCATATACTAACCCAACTAAAAGCTCAAGTTCTTATAAAGCTTAGCTTTTTTTAGGATATTTGTATTGATTATGATGCTACTTGGCTAAATTTAGCTTAAAATTAAGTCAAACTCAAGTCATTTGTTACATATTAAATCAAATCAAGCATTGAATTTGCATGTTAGTTCACTTCAAAGTTAATATCATTAGGTATGCCTCAATCCATATTTTCATTTTCTATTTAAAAATGACCATTATTTTTTATTTTTGAAATTTTTATAATTTAAAGGAAATTTCACGCTCTACAAAGAAGGCTTTTAGAACTTGAGAACTTAGAATTTTTCATGTTGTCATATTTTATGTAAAATTACGTCAATTTAATACCAGATTGTATAAGTAGTATGATAAAGAATGATCATAGTACCAAGACTTTCTGTCTATTCACATCAAACCATTAAATTATTTCGGTAAACAGTAAATATTTCCAAACTTTTCCAATAGTTGTATCGAATCGCGTTTGCGATTTTGAACTTACGTTATTGCTTGAAATATTTCCGTTTATACTTATTTGCCATCGTCGTTAACATTTTATATCGTCGTACACGAAGAACTGGAAACAGTCGTAATAATAACGATGCTAGAGCTGCGAATAATAGCAAATTCTATGTTTTGCCAATTTAATCTTACGAGACAAGAAACGAGATATCACATTGAATAGCAAACTAAGAGAGAGTCACCGTTACAATTTGAAACTATCAAATTATTGTTGAAAATATTTATTTGCTCAAATATTAATTAGTTACGAAGTAAGAAGATGCTTTCAGCTTTATCACATCCCATTTGTTCGAATTGCGATGCATTCTCATCACCATCATTATCACCATGATCGAAACGAGCTGCTCACAGAAAAGAGCATATCGTACATCGTCTCTGTTATATACTTAAACACAGCCAGAGCTTATACACTGCCAATTTTCATAAAATTTCGTTGTAAACTTTGTTAGTACAGTTGTAAACTTTATACACGCCATTCAAGTTAGTGATTATTCTTCTTGTTAGTTTTTGGTAAGTTCTATCACGGGACCCATTCTCGTGTCCCTCGAGTTATTTTATTCACTCACACTCTCGCCACACGTTTCTCATTCTGTTGTTACAAAACTTGCAAGCTCTCATTTTTAATGACGTTTCTAACACTGAAACGTTATGTTTGTGTCAAAGAAAATTTCGTTATCGTAAACTCTAAAAACTTTGAGATTTTAGACACGAAAATCAAACGGCAACGCAATGTTTGTACTAACAACAAGTAAAGCGATAAAAAGCAACTGAAACACAGCTTAGTATACAAAGAATCATCTAATTTGAGATTTTTTTTGAGGCGTGCCATTGAAATGCAGTTTTATTTAAACTTTTATTATTATCATTGAAAATATTATGGTAGCCTTAGAGATAAACACTCGTCCCCATCAATGTGGTTAACTGAAGCCACCCTTTAATTAAAACCCATGTTATTAACCCTCCTATGAAAATACCATTTACCATTTCGTGCAAACAAGGAAAATAGTTTCAAGTAAACATAGATGAGAAAGTTCGCGTACATTTAATGTCTTCTATCACACGGCCAAATTAAACACGACAATAATTTTTATGTTAACCATGCGATTGGAAGTACACAACGATGATGGTGATGCGAATGATGAAGTTCTCTATTATATTTATTTAAATATTCTTTCATGAAAGTGCTGACATTGGTTTGGGGTGGTCATGCAAACGACGCGTTCATCGGTTATGGTGGCGTGACCAATTTACCCCCGATGATACCGGTTTATCGACGTGTGCTGCTTTATATATATCCCTTGTAAATACAATCTGCCCCCTCGATTCGACGACTGACTGCTTGTGGGGTGTCGAAATTTCCATAAGGAAATAAAGAAACGGCATTTTAAATACAGTTCTTCCGAAAAGAGAGACAATTCCATGGCATCCGGAGGGGTAATAAATTAACTAACAATAAGAAGCGCATCGTATAGTAACAAAAATACTTTCCGAGTTTAGAAGCTGCAAATAAGATTGCATTACAACTAAATTATATTTTATATGCTAAGAAAAATTAAACTACCTTAAGATTACCTCAAGTTCTCTAGGAAAAAAATTGTGTCCAAGGTATGAAGAGTGAATTGTTAATATTGGGTTGTTTCAAATCAAGGGACAAAGATTTTTCATGTGGAAATCACCAAAGTTGCAGATTCACGATAACAAATGTCCAGTTGTTTATGGAGCTGATTTGGTTTGGAAAGGTTTTCTACAACAATGAAACAAATTTAAATTCACAAAGTGCCATTTTTTGTGTCAAGTTTCTATTTTTACACATTCCTCATAAGTCTTATAACGTTTTACGGGTTCTTAGGTTTGTGATTAATGACTACTTTATTTTTAACAATTGTTTAACGATTTATCGTACACTATTGCCACTTATAAACTTATAAACACGTTAACAGTTATTTAACGTTAATTTTATCACTAATTATTGTCACTCACTATTGCACTGTTTCACTTTATTTCACAATGTTCACAATTTATTTAACACGGTTCACTTTTATTTTTTATTTTAGCACTGATCACTTTCACTATTTATTTTAACACTGGTCGAAGATTAATTTCACACTGATTACTATCACGATTTATTTAGACTGTTCACGTTGATGATTTATTTTCAGACTAACTCGCCTTACGTTTGTCCGAGGCTTATATAGGATTTTGGAATCCGTCTAGAATATTCGACTTTATTATTCCTTGGTAGAAATTTCCATTTTTTGTTTAATTCTTAGTGCTCGGTGGTCTCGAAGACGAAGTTCTTGGAGAGAGAATATTTTGGAATTCCTATAATTTTATAAGGTTTCTCCCCATCCTGTGATAACAATGCTCTTTTTTTGGCTGGTGATTGGTTCAGCTCACTCACGGCTGAAAGCAGGTGACACCACCCCCAGAGTCATAAAATGGCGGCACTCCCTTAGACACATGGCTGTACATTCTTAGACTTGTGACAGTATACTGAAATAACTCTAACTCAAAGCTAGTGTAGAAACTAATTGAGTGGATTTTTCCAGTTTATTTTGCAGATTTTTTAGAGGTTGAGCTTTGTGAAAAAGATTTGAGAGCCAAGAATTGAGAGAAAATCCCGTTCTAATTGCGGCATCATCAAGAGTATGTTTCGAACTCTTGAAATTACGATAAAAATGTTTCAATTTTCATATGCATTTGTATTAAATTCATGAGAAGGGATTTTAGAGAAGTAAGAAAACAATAATGAAACATAATACGAGTCTGTATTTTTTTGTTTGTTTCTTACTCAACGGGGTGCATTGGCCACGCCATTTTGGTTTGATTTTATTTTTATATGTGTATGTACTGTAAATGTGTTTGTAAAATAGAATCTATCAATGTGACCTCTTGTTAGATTTTCCATCCCCTTGGGCAGCAATCCAATGCCATTAGATCAGGGGACAAAGATCAAACGCTTCACAGTTATATACATACATATAATATGTAATGTTTAGTTACAGTCTTGCCGAATTAGATCAGACAAAAGGACCGATTACTTGTGCTCCTCGGCCAAATGGATGTAAGTTTTAAACAAATTTTAATGTTAAATATTCCCTCGAGGCGTGAATGATTTGATGGGAAGGGTGAGTAATGTTGCGCCTCGATGCTGGCCTTTGATTATAGATCAGAAATGATAGGGGTGGTGAGATTTTTTATAAACGATTTGTTAAGCGATAGTTTTCTTTGAGTTTGTCGTGGGTCCATTCAATAAAAGGAGCTTTTCATGCAAAATTCGTAATTTTTTGCTTCTAACAAAACTGATTACAGTAAAAGCTTTGGATATGTATTGCAGTAAATATTAAAAATTCAATGCTAGTATTTTAAGCGAAGAAATGGTGAAATATGGTAACAAAAGGAAAAGTTCATGTTATTAAATTTTCTTAAGATTGTCGTGAAATAAAAATTCAGAAAATTCGTTAATTGACTCAAAGTTAATTTTTATTAATGAATTTTTTATGCAGAAGTACGACATGATTACTTGGTGAATACTAAAAAAACGAGAGTATCGGGTATTGGTTACCGTTTCGGTATTGGCTATTTACCTTGAGGCACTTAGTGAAATTCAAAACAATGTTTTTCCCATTCACGTATCTCCTTACATATCTTATCGATATTTTTGTCTTCATCCTCGCCTCCACTTTCATATCTTTACTCCTGTGATGCATATGCCTAAGGACGTTATATACGTGTTCCATTATTGGCGTCATACGATTCTACATTTTTTAGGGTTCCGTACCTCCGAAAGGCAAAACAAAGCCTTTTTAAAATCCCTTATAGGATTTAATATATCAAGAACTTAAGAAAAGGTAATTACGTCATTGATGACGTTTTCGACTGTGGTTTCGACTGAAAGAACGATTTTAAACTGGTTTTTTAACGCTGTTACCACTTATCAGAACAAGGCCATAGTTAAATATGTATGGAACCCTCAATGTGTGACTCATTGTTGCACTTGTTCAATTTGAAGACATTTGTAACAATTTTACCTCTTAAACCTTTCCATCTTTCATTCAATAGATAGAATACCTTAGCATGCATAAAAGTAACGAAGAGCTTCTTAAAAAAAAAACAAGAGGAAAAAAAGCGTGTACTTATGTACGCGCGTGAGAAGTTATACTTCTTTGGCATCATTAAAAATTAGTTTTTATTAACTGCATTCAAATAATCAATTTTAAAAAATTGTAAATTATATTAATAATAATAATATATATATTTAAAGATATAATTATTAAAAATAAAACTAAGAGAATAATATTTTAATTTATATCAATAAATAATATCCAAAGGAAGCTGCAAGACGTTTATAAAATTTGTCAGGATCATTTTTCTGGTTATCAATTCATGCATGTCATGGAAACGAAGTAAGTAGCTACTTTTCAAAGTAAATGTACTTAATCTTATTGTTATCTTGTTTTACTAAATTATAATTCTTAAATGGTTGAATCATTTCAGAAACCCAGATTCCGTGATAACTAAGCATATGCATGAAATGCATACGTCATTTTCATCACAGCTACTGCAAAATTCGAGAAAAGTAATAACTTTTTATTTATTTATATGTCTCATTTGTATATATAAATATTTTCTAAATAAAATATAAAAAATTAATTATTTTTAATTTAAATATAAAAATAAGTAAATAAATAAAACAAAAATTCAAATTACCCGCGCCAAGTTAAAAGAAACCCAGTGGTTTTGCGGCCAACTTCATCTTGTTAATTTGTGATGATAAAATAGAACGCTACTAAATAGCCTAAAAGTAATATTACAATTATTACATTAAACACGTTTTTTTCGAGTAACGGTTTGTGTAGTAAATTTGTATTTTTATGACTATTTATTGGCTGAAATACTGTGAAAAACTATGGTTTATATATATAATAAATAAATAAGTAAATAAATAAAATAAAAATCAAAATTACGCGCGACAAGAAATCGAGTGTTTTTGCGGCCATCTTCGTTTTGTCAATTTTTTTCTCAAGATGGCTGCCCATTTAAAAATTTCACTCTCATCATTTTTTCATAACGCGCCGAAAGAAGTATAACTTCAAAAAATCGAAGTTTTCACACATTTTCTTTTCACCATATCGCTCCAACACAAGAACAAGAAATGATCTAAGAAACCTCTTATCGGATTAAGTGTCATAAAAAATTGAATGTACCTTACCAATGTCTATATTACCTCTGGATTAACATCGTTGCTTAAGAAAAGGAAAAGCTTAATCCTATTTACGTGATAAAAAATACGTTCCTACAGGTAGTCGATGGACAGTGGACAAAAGGTCGACCACAAGCTTCGAAATAGGCCAACGCGGAAGTGAAATATATGTATTGGTGTATATATGCATGTGACGATTCACTTGAAAAAAGATAGAAAAGCCCTCTCCGAGGAAAAGCCTCATCGGCATATTCTGAAAAGGTAGGTGGATACCTTGTTAGATAGCATGCTTTTACCAAAGAGACGTTTCCCTTGAAAACGGTAACAGTTACGTGCTCGACATAACAATACTTTAATCGATTTTAGTTTCGTATATGCCTCGTATCGTACACCTTCTTTTCGATATATATAGCGGTGTCGTTTGTATTACGATAGATGCGAGGCTTTATTTCATCAGAGTTAACATTTTTTGTGTCCTCGTTTTATTCGAATTTCATTGCTGAAAGAAAGAAAATTGTCTTAGTGATTTGGGGATTAAATTCAGAACGAGGCTTTTATTTAATAATTGCGTTCGAAATGTCAGAGATAATTTTGTGAGGTCGCCTGATGTCCTGGAACGAGACATAAATACACAAATAGCTTCAAGAGGATTTAATTATTTACTATCATAAAGCTATTGACCCTTAAATAATTTTTTTTTTTTAATTTTAGTTATCGATGAGGGATGATTGTTATTCAATGTATTACCTACCTGGTAATTATAAAACATTCACCTGTAGCATCTTGCATCAACCCCCATGGGGAGCTTGACATATTGTAACAAATACACGTTACGAAATATACTCGTATCCATCCCCTGCCGGGTTCAATCGACTGATCTCCAATGGTTTCAGAATTGAAATTGGAACGCTGACATCGTGCTCCCAACTCATCTCAACTGTATTTTGGCAATTTCATCAACTTGTATATGTGCGTTCATGTTTTACAACACTCAATTACTCGGGTTGGATAAAACACGAGCAAATAAATAATTTAATTGGATTCATAAGAATCGATTTTTAACTGCGGTGGTAATAGACTTGTTATCTGGGTCAAAGATTCCCTAAGTGACGACATGATGGATCCATTGGAAGAACGAAGCATGAAAAGATAATCATCTGAGAATTTAATTCAATTTTCTGTCATCTATGATTTAAAAGACATCATGGACACCTAAGCACTTAGACCATAATAAAACTAACTTTTATACATTTAAAATGTTAATCCTTTTGAAACAAATTGCCAGTTGCTTTAATTCTACCTTTACACAATACATTTTAATTCGACCTCGAACATCGCAACACGTTTCCTTGTTCGTATATAGAATTATGAATGTTGTCGGTGTTATATTTCGACTTTGAGCTTTCATAATACCTCTATAGGTATCTTATGTATATATATACGTATAAATAGGTATATCAAGTACACTTATTTTACATTATTACGAAGCCATTAGTCGAACACATATAGTATAATTCTCTATCAAAAAGAGCCTTTCATGAATTCCGACCACATCATACGAAAATACGGTAGCGAATAACTTTAACGCGAAGCTCACGTCTAATAATATTACAAAAAAACGGGAGAGAGCGAAAAAAAGTATTTTCCATTAAAAGTTACCAACAAGTTTATGTAACCACGTTCTGTTTCTGTTCTGAAAACCGAAACGGGAACGAAAAAAAAAACTTTATGCCACCCACCAGTTCTTTAGTCGGCACCAAATAGGTCAACGTGTTGTGCTTTTCGACAATTTTTATGAACTGATGATGTACACTTAATAACGGAAAAACTTGGGTAATCAAAGGGATGCTTATATAGGGTGTCACTTTTGGAAGATGATCAACGTCTTCTGGCAAAGTTATCTGGCAAGCAAGTGTGAATTTTCTTCTGACTAAGAGATAAAATCAGGTGGTACTGATTTACCTACTTATTTAGAGTTTTTATATAAGTTTCTGTATAAATTTTGATTTGTTACCATTTTCCTTATTTTTTTACAGCCACGAGCAATTTTAATCAAACATATTGTTGTTAAGTTAGTATACACTTAACAAAGATATTTAAAATTTAGTACATTTAAGAGTTTGTTCAAGTAATAATAATTGTCTATTGCAAAAATGAAACACCTATTCTGCAAGCTAAAGAGGAAAAAAAATCTTCTACCGAGTGCATCTTATGATCTGTCAATTAGAAGATTAGGGTCTTAATTTTTATATAGTATAAAACAAAGTTGCTCCCATTGTCTGTTCCCTTAGATCTTTTAAACTAAAAACGGATTTAATGCAATTTTCAGCAATTGATAGAGTGATTCAAGAGGAAGGTTTGTAGGTATAAAACATGCATATTATAGCAGAGAAAAGTGGGAAAATTCAAAGATTTGTAATGTGATGTCATAACAAACATATTTTTGTGCATTTACATTGCAAACGCTGGCTAAACCTTACGAGATAGATCAAACTAATATGCAGCAAAATTGTGTATCTTAAAAAGCTTGATAAAAAAGTCCGCGATGGTATTTGTCTATCTCCTAAGGATAACCCACAGGAACCATTTTTATCTTTTACATATTACAAATAATTATTGGTTATTTACCAAGCTATTTTTAACAGTACAGTATTATTTCTTATCCAATTTAATACCTGAGATACGTTGTGTATTTTATGTAGATCAAAATTGCCCTTTACAGCGTATCATAAAAATGAATATCTTAGAAGATATCACAGATTTAAAAAGCGTTGGCAAAGCCCTTGTATATTGTACGTCGTACGTAGTGAATTTAATTGCTATTTTTTTCTTATAAATATAAAATGTTATGTTGGTCCTTATTTGGAAAAAAAAGTGGTTGCGTGTACTTATGTACGCGCGTGAAAAGTTATACTTCTTTGGCATCATTAAAAATGAGTTTTTATTAATTTTATTCAAATAATCAATTTAAAAAAAACTGTAATTTAATATTTAATAATAGTAATATATATATTTAAAGATATAATTATTAAAAATAAAATTAAGAGAATAATATTTTAATTTATATCAATAAATAATATCCAAAGGAAGCTGTCAGACGTTTATAAAATTTGTCAGGATCATTTTTCTGGTTAAATTGTGAAATAAAGTAAGTAGCTACTTTTCAAAGTAAATGTCTTAATCTTATTCTTATCTTGTTTTACTAAATTATTATTTTTAGATGGTTGAATCATTTCAGAATCCCAGATTTCGTGATAACTAAAAATATGCATGGAATGCAGACGTCATTTTCATCACCAACCTCAAAATAGTATAACAGATACTGCAAAATTCGAGAAAAGTAATAACTTATTTTTTAATAATATGTGTCATTTGTGTATATAAATATTTTCTAAATAAAATATAAAAAATATATTTAAAGAATTAGTTATTTTTAATTTAAATATAAAAATAAGTAAATAAATAAAACAAAAATTCAAATTACGCGCGCTTGTTAAAAAAACCGTGCGGTTTTGCAGTCAACTTCATTTTGTTAATTTTTGTCTCAAGATGGCCGCCCATCTAAAAATTTCACTCTCATCATTTTTTCATAACGCGCCTAAAGAAGTATAACTTTAAAAACTCAAAAGATTCTACACCAATTAGGTATGTAAGGTACATCTACTCTTAAAAGATTATGGTTGGTCACCCTACATAAGATAACATAACAATTGAATCCTACAGGTACCGTTTTTCGTACCGATTTTGGTAGTTTTTTCGGTAAGTTTTGTTAAAGTTTGTGAAATAGCATTTTAACGCATTTTCTTCAAGAAGGCCTGACCAATTTTACACAGTAACAAAAGAAATATTTGTACAGTTTAAAATAAAAAAATTATAAAGTTTACTGGAAAATAAATACATATTATGACTTTCAATTAACACTCGATAAAATTAATAATGAAATTTTTAAAATATATTTGAATTTATTTATAATTTATTGTCGAAGATATTAATTAAATTATATTAATTAAAAATAAAAATATTAAAATAATATATATACTAAATTTTTAAATAATTATCAATTATTTAACGGAACTAATTTTATTGAATTTTTGTTAAAGATACCTCAGATCTTAACGTATTGAATACCATTTATCGTAAAAAAAGGCATGGTTCTTGTAGGATAGCTACGAGACTATTCTACTAAAATAGCTGAACGGTTATAAGATACATTTGAAATGAAAAATTTTCACTAAAGAAACATTTCATATTTAAAATTGTAATGAACCTGTAAGATAGCTAATATCTTTTCTTAGAAATGTAGTGTTAAAGATTTTGATAAACTTACTTTGGATCTGAAGTCTGAAAGTATCTGTCATCTTTTTCTATCAAAATAGATTAAATTTTAAATTTCGTTGTGAAGGTTTTAATTAATCCATCAATTAAACTTAGATATTTTCAGTAAAGCGAGCGGGTATCAGCTAGTATACTAAATATATAAGATATTAAAATTAAACGAAAAACGACCTCTCCTCCTCTATTTTCGAAATTACTAAGCCTTAATTTACAAAAATCTGGTGAAGATTATAACTAAAGTTTATTGGAAAAATAAAATGAATAGCTAACGTCCTTAAATATATTTAAAAAAAAATTTTACTATCATTGTTTTACACTATACTTGTGCTTGAAATTTAGCTTGATTTGATTTGATATTATAATTTTTATGTTTGAGTCAAATTTAAAACAAGTAGCTTCAAAATCAAGAGAATCAGTTGGTTCTCATGAACCACCTTTGTGAGTTTGACTTGCACTTGACCGGTTAATTTTAATGAATACGACCTATTGTCTTTCGATTTTGACAAAAATTAAATATGTGCCTCAAAATTAATATTGAAAAAATTTTAAATACGTTGAAACCTGTAGAGAAATAAATAAAATTCTACTTAATTTAGAAGGAAATATTAAAATATTAAGTGTATTTGGCGCCTTGTCAAAATGTTAATTGTTAGAACTACCCTTATTTATTTTTTTTCTTACAATATAAAAACATAATTTATTACAGGGGAAAAATGTACCTGCTGCATAGGTCAGGTTAATTTGAAATATGTATATGTGGAATAGAATAGAAATGATAGAACAACTGCATGTGAAGGAAGAGACATCAGCCGTCCTTTCAAGTTGTCGTGGTCATAAATTAAATGCAAAACGTTGCTTGGGAATAGCTGTTGTAAGGGTTTGGGAGTCGCGTGGAACACTCAGCTTACCATCAAAAAAAAAAAAAAATTACTTATGTGAACGAGAAAAATATTTATTAGGAAAGTAATGAATGTTCACAGCGGGTGTGTTTTGTCAGCATAAAAATAAAAATACCGCGTTTAATTTTGGAAATATACTTTTTAGAACATTGTTGAACCCCTCTGAATCGATGAGATGATCGATTGATTGCTGAGACCGAGAGAAATTGAGATGGGTAAATTGGTTGGCTAATCGGGTCGATTTTTGGGTTGTCATATTTAACTGCTTAGATTTGTTTGAGGATCTCAAATCCATTGGGTTGAGTTAATGGGCCGATTATCGCCAGAAATCATCTTTACAATATGTATATATACCTGTATAAGTGGATTTATATTGTTTCACCTGGGATGATTTGTATTATTTTAACGAAATATTTCCATTGTATATTAAACGATCATTTTTTAAACAATTTATAATTGAAAAATGAAAAAAAATTATTAGAGATAAATTTTTAGATTTTGCCACATCTGCTTAGAAAAAAAACTAAGATTGAGGAATTTTCTTTTATCTCAGCTAGTTTTTTATTTAAAAAATATCAAAAGATAAATGAGATAAAAGAGTAATATTTTTAACTCTGCTTTACTCGTTTGATTTTTCTAATAACCGTTGGTAGTTGGGGAATCATTTGAAATTTTTAGTTGCAAAAGAAGATGGCAGATCAAAAAGTTTATGAAATACTGTATTTCTAGACTCTATTAGAGTCGCAATGATCTAAATCGTAAGGTGTTAATAAATGAGTATTTCTTCTAAGAAACTTGTTTCTAAATTTTGACTATAAAACTTCTCTCTTCTTGATTTGAAATAAATAATTTTACATCTTAAGCTTTTAGTTGATGGCAAGGCTCAGGACAACTTAAAACTCGAGATCCACTGAAATAGCTACAATTCTCGCCAAAGTTTCTTAGGAGTAACTACGTTTAGGATAAAAACAGAGAAACAATGGAAAACCTTGAAACATTCTCGAATGTTCCACAATCAATAAAGGAAATTCAAATATTAACAATCAACAATCAAATCTCTGGAATATTCTTGAAAATATCTAAAAAATTTATCTAAAGATCAGTTAAAAAGTGCATATATAATTGCACCAAAACCTTACAAAACCTAGTTGAAAATATTGGATCTTATTTGCGATGACAATATGATGCAAAAATGTAAATATACATAGTATAAAATTCTAAGAAAATTGAAAAAGATATAATTTTTAATTTTTATGCTACCGATGGTAGCATCAGCAAGGATTTTTTCAACCGTCATTAAAACACAATAAATTTCCCCTTAATGTTCTCGATATAACGTTCAAGTTTTTTTTTCCCCCATATACCTAAGTCTATATTTAAGACTGATATTAACTGTAATGGTTGTAATAAAATCGTTGACAAACGAACGTTTGGAGAAATTCTTTAAAACGAACGTTAAAAGTTACGGAATGTTTATGTTTTATTGATTATTGTTCCGAGAAAAATAAATTCTTTTAACAGCCATATTATATGGGGGTTTGGGAGGGCGAGGGCTGTATGTTAGTGGCGAACTTTATTATTATCATCGGGAGTTGAGAAAGATATAGCCAAGGCTCAGTCAATTTGACCTGTGAAATATATCAAAGTTGGCGACTCGTCAACCCCAACTGTGTCCGTTAGAAAACCCCCATCGAGGGTTGACTATCCCTTGAGAGACAAAGTCTTCTTTGTTTTTATTTATAAAACTTGTATTTTTTTAATCTTAGATACGGGGATAATTAATGAATGTTAATAACTCAGATAAAATCAATTTTAATTTAACAATTGGAAAATTGATTGAGCCAATTTTTTAGGAAACTTTTTTTTTATTGTTAGAGGGGTTAAATTATTGTTCTGCAAGGGTGAATATAAACTAAGAGTCGTATTTCTTTTTCATTTTTTTTTATTTTTTATGTGGAGGGATGCTGATGCAGTGTTGAACACACCCCATCGTCTGTCGCATTCGAGCAGCAGTAACATTTTTTATGACCTATAACGTCTTGTTGCCTTGTCCAAGAGATATTTGTTTATGCCTTATTGGTTCGGTTCGACAAACTTGGAGCTGTGTCCGGCGACAAATTTCCGAAATAAATCCAAGGGTTTTATGACTTTGATAAAAAAAGAGTCTGTCGACTAGTGGAACAAGAAGGGTTACACTTAAATGATAAAATGCAATAATTTTTGAAATAGATGCATTGTCTAATGCAATAGCAGATGTAATAGACAAGCCACTAAAGTAAAATAAGCCAATAAAAATGTTTTATAAATATACATCGTAGTAAGAAATGCATTGAATTTTTTATTGGAAATTAAATTTACTGCAGTTTTGCATACTTTATAGTGTTCATCACAAGTCATTATTTTCAAAATAAACAAGAAATATCAAATTTGGAAAGATTTTTCAGCTCCTTTTCTAACCAATGCTCAGATCAATGATTCACGAACCACTTACGTCTCAATTTTTTTGGAAACCATTGATTACTATTATTATATAATCGTTTCGTTAACTATTTTTTGAAACTTCTTATTCGGTGGATAGATAACAATTGATAAGTTGGTAAAAAATTAAAGTGAAATTGCAATAATGTTCCATTTCGACATTTCGTTACACGAGGGAGAAGAAAGATAAGATATTCAATGTACAGAAAAAAGAAAGAGAACTAATTTTACTTTAATTTTGCCTTCAATGTACTCTCTACTGTAGTCTTCTTCATATAGTCTTAAAAATGATTTCAAATGGAATTTATTCCAAGATTTGATGCTGTCTAAGAGGGAAGTTTACTTTCATTTTTTATGAGTACATGTCTTTATAAGACCGATATCAAAAAGCATACGACCAGACATCCATCATGGCGATATAAATCCTGTTTTAAATAAAACCAATAAGGTTATTTTTTTACAATACCAGACGACGACTCGACGTCGCCCTCGGCATAAAACAGGGAGAATATTTTGACTTTTTTATGATGATATTATATTATAGTTCCGCTCTCCCTAAGCCATACGAGAAAAATTCAAAACATTTCATTTGATTAAGAAAAATGCAATATTGAAACAAATTGAGATAACTCTAAGCGACGAAGAAAAGAAAGACGAAGAAGAAGAAAAAAAAACTAGTTTATGACACCAATTCCTAATGTATATATACTCGAGTATAAAAAGAAGTTATTCGAACCAATAAAGATATCATATTTGTAATGAATGTTTTTTTGCTTTTACTTAAACTTTAAAATTAAATCTGTTAATTTATATTTTTCGGAATTTTTATCATGCTAATGCCATTCAAAAATATAATCTTAAATGATGAAGTGGAGAGAGGATGCTAAGGCTTTCTTTTGAACATTGTAAATTCCATGATTATATTATCATCAAAACGAGCTTGAAATTATATTGAAATGTGCTGCCGTTGGGGAAACTTTTTTTTTTAACGTGAAGAAACGTGCAACTGTGCATTGTATTCAGGTTTTGGTCTATCAACATAAAAAATCTTGTTTTAATAATTTGTGATAATGGATACCGAAAATAGTATAAATCTATAAATTGTAAATAATGTGTCAGTAAATAACGTATTTAGTCGGGTAATTTATAAGCGGCTGAAAAAAAAAACGTCAAAATCTAAACAAGGTTTTGGTTGGGCAGGTGCTTCGACGCGAGAGCTTCGAGGGCTCTTTTCGGGCGATACGTCACGCGTATTAACTCGATTTAAGCCCATCATAAGGCTATTTTCACCTTTTAGGCTGAAACTTCCAAATTCATTATCTCTATACAGATGTTTGGAAGATTGAATTAATCACATTTTAAAGATCTTGGATAATGTCGATTAAATGGATTAAAACATCTATAATTAACTTAGATAAAGTTGGAAGATTGAACAAATTTTTATGAGCATCCACATTGTCATAATTTCAAAAGGAAAAAAAAAACATTTAATGAGAGTGGTTGCTTGTGGAAGTTTATGTTATTGCTGTTGAATAGTTGGCGGTTTGCCGTCTAACTTTTTCCAACCGTCTCCATTACAATATTATACTCGATAATTTTCTTGGCAATCAGTTCCTGTTTTTTTGGATAATTTCTCAAACAAAACAAAGCCAAGCATCGAGCAAATATTCATGTCGTAAATAGGAAAATTGAGGGCGGATATTAATATGGAAAACTAAGGCAATTCCCCACTGCACACCAATTCCAAATCGGAACCATTTGAAACGCGTAGTTGTGAGGGTGAAATTATTTATAAAAAATCACCCACAAAAAGTGCATTTGAAAGCGGAGACATCGAGTGGTGTATTTAGAGAAAACCACCCTTATCGCATTTAATGAACCATCCCGTATTGCACAGAGGGTGGTTTTCTCTCGTGGTAAACACGTGGCTGTAACGGAACTCGCATGCACTGAGCATTGAATAAAATTATTAAATACATGCATCGTCTGTATGCAGAAATCAATTGGGGAAATGCTCGGTGAAAATTTGACACCCGAGAGTTTCTGATTGACTGTATTTATATGAATCTTACAACCCTATTGCAATGAGTCAGGAAAATGCAATGCTGAAAGTCAATGACGCGTTTAGTCTTTATGGTCAAATTGTTTTCAAGTAACAGCGCGACTTGATAAAAAACTGCCTTTTAATATATCATGGTTGAGGAAACTAGAAATAAATAAAATACCCTCATATTAAACGAAAATAGTTACTCATAATATTTATCGATTCGTTATAGAAGTCTTAAATTGATAAAAAGCATAAAAATTAGAAAAGCTTTTTTCATAACTGAATAACTTAAGTTCAAAAAGTTGATTTGTTAAAGTAGCTATTATACATAAATTGCCAAATATTATTAAGAATTGATTTACTTGGTCTTCATAGGACATGATCAATACCACACCGAAAGCTCAAGCTAAATAATCGAGTATAAAAATCAAAAAATTTGATTATTTAAAAATAAAAACTTAAGGTGTCAATATTCAAAAAAAAATGAGTTTAAGTTAAAAATGTTTTAAAAAAATGATAAAGCTTTTAGCTGAGCTTCCCAGTTAAAAAAGCTCACTAACTAAGCTAGCCTGTAGTCAAATAAAGGTCAATGCTGAAATGTGAGATGAGAAATTTATGACTTGATTCAGAGGTTCTTACAAACTTAAAGCTCTCACAAATCAAACATTTGTGCATATCTCGTTTTTGGTGCTTTTAAAAGAATTTTAAGTTATTTTCAAAGTTGTAGATCTAAACAAATGCGGCACAAGTATGGTTCTAATATAATTTTTATAGAATCAACTGTTTTCGAGATAAAACTCAAAGTGTGGGAGGGTTTGAGCTGATTGTATGGAAAATATACCCTAAAAGTATACCATTTGTATTAGGACCAAACTTACAGCATTTTTTCATTTCTAAAACTTTAAAAATAGCTTAAAATGTTCAATGTTGAAAGTACAGATAACGAGTTAAGTAGAAAAGGCTGATTTTTAGAGCTTTTAGATATTTTGAATCAAACTTACAAAGTACTAAGATACCTATCAAGGAAATTCTTAGTTTTTGTCTCGTCCAGCCGTGACCTTTATTTGACATTGGACTATTAATGAAAATACGCTTTTTTTACTTTGAACGTAAATTAAAAAACGTAAAAGCTCATTCTGACTAGTTTTCTTCTTAAAATAATTTTCGAAGACCAATGTCCTTAGAAGTTTTTTGAAGCTGATCTCATTTTAAACTTTTTTGGGTGACAAACTGTTTTTGAGTGTAGTAAATTCGAGCTTTTTAAACAATTTTAATCCAGTTCTTTGAAAATAAACAAATTATATAATTTTAAGTAGTATTTTAGGTATTAAGTATCATAAAACACTAAAATTTGCAATAGAAAGATGAAAAAACTTAAAACTAATGTTTAAATTACAAGAAAATCATAAAAAATTTTATCTCTAAGATAATTGAATTTGTCTTATGGTGGTGACTTCAATGCCCCTCTACGTGAGGAACCTAAATCTTTTTTATAGACGACTAGATACAGTATTTTAAAAGAATTCACTGACAAAACAATGACTATATCTAATAAAAAGGGTGTTTCAGAATATTTTTTATTCTTGGTTTGACCATCATGTGTTAGGATATTTTAGAAGGAAGGAGTTGATCTCAAATTTTTGAAAACTTTAGTGGCACTGGATCATTTTACGGGACTATACCGTACATTTTACGTGAAACATTTTATAAAAACAACGATTCTTGCATTACTTTCCATTATTAACTCTGATAAATCAAATTTTTATACCAACGAGCACGTAAATAAACAACATTGCAAATACCGAATCTCTCAGGAACCACTAAAATTAGTGTAGAAATCACTCATTGACAGTTATTATTTGGCACATACCAGGCCAAGAAATAATTGACACTTTTGATTCTTTATTTTCTAAAGATGGGAGTGGTTAGAATGTTAACTCTGATCGATATTACCAAACAACCTCAATTTTCTTAACTTCAGAAATAATACAAATACAAGAGCAATGATTAGCTATAAATCCAATGCAATCTTTTAACAAGACAAAGCCACTTTTCGTATTACAAATGATTCGTTAGGTGGTTTTCACGAGTTATTCCTTAGAAGAGTAAAAAGTTGTTGAGAAGACATAAACTGGTCTTCCAAAAGCCCAGATTTAATACCTCCGGGTCTTACTAATTATTACTTTACTGTTGCTCCAGCTTGGCAACATTCCAGAAATTCCGGACTCTCTGGATTTAAATTTATTGGGGGCATTGGCAAATGTTGGGCCTAGCCACATTCCGTCAGGAGTCGCTCAGCGACCAGTGGCTAGCTACATAATGGACATTGAGGCCTCGATTCCTCTGATAATAGGAAACTGTTGATGAGCTTAGTATGTCCAGTTCTCAGGCGAGTAAGGACCACCTCCTCTCATCTTCCGAGATCACCAAAAGTGGTAAAGCTCCCAACCAGAGGAAACCCCCCACTCGCCTTGCCAACTCCGTTCCAGTATGCTCTGTATATTTGCTAGCGAGTTTTTTTAAATTTGAAAGCTGGTGCTTCCCAAATGGTCCCATTTTAATTTGAAGGAAATCTTTTTATTCTAAGGGGTTGAAAACTAAGGGATAAAATATTAACTTCTTATTGGATAGCTCGATTTTGATAATTCTTTTTTTATTTGAAAGCTGGTGCTTCCCGTGTGGTCATATTTTAATTTGGAGGAAATCGTTCACTTCTAAAGGGTTGAAAAATAAGGGATGATATATTAACTTTTAATTGGATAGCTCGATTTTGATAATTCTTTTTATATTGGTAGAACATAATTTTAAATTAATCTCATATTCGTTTTTTATAAAAAAAAACTCCACTCATAAGGGGTTAAAAATTAGGGATGAAATACTAAATTTTCTTGGCTAACTCGATTTCGATAATTTTGTTTCTATTACGTACATCGTACCTTTAAATTGTTCACATTACAATTTAGAGAAAAAAAAGCCACCCTCTAAGGATGAAAATAGGGGATGAAATAGTGACATTTAACTGAATCATCGAATTTTGATATTTTTTTTTTCTATTGGAAAGAGTATTCCGCTTAGTTTTGTTATTACATTTAGAAAGCAAAAAATTTCAACCCTTAAGAGCAAAAAGGGATGATGTAGTAACTTTTAATATTTAACGGGGCTGCCTCATGAGCAGCGCGTTTAGAAGGTTTACCCATTTTCAAGAAAATAAAATCAGTTAACAAACTTAAGATCACTAAAACGCGAGAAATAATTAAATATTATAAAAAAAAATGAAAAACCGACTTCAAAATAAATAAGAAATGCACTAAAAAGTAAAAAAAATAATTGCGTATCCTTTCAGTGTCTACAACTTACAAATTATTAGGATGAGATAATGTACAACTACATTTATTTTTGGAGTTGGTGTCAGCCAAGGAAATACGACTATATTGGTACTTAGCAATAAACGAGAAACCTTATAAAAATTATTTTTCTAATGAACTTTTAAACAATATATTCGAACTGTAACAATCTCTAGCGACCTTTAAACTACAAAATACCAATAACCAACTAAACCTTTTTACAATTTACCATTAATATTTATTTTCTTGGCTGACACCAACTCCAAAAATAACAATAGTTGTACATTATCTTATCCTAATAATTTGTAAATTGTAGACACTGCAAGGATACGCCATTATTTTGTTACTTTTTAGTGCATTTCTTGTTTTTAAATTTTTTATTTATTTTGAAGTCGGTTTTTCATTATTTTATAATATAATATTTATTTATTGAATATAGAGTGTGGTAAGCGGATTTTATGTTGTTTTTTAATTACTTTCAGTCATATATTTTATAGAGAGGTATTTTCTTTTTAAATTAAGGTTGGGTTCATTAGCTTCGACCAAAAGACTATTTGAGGGACATGTGTGGAATGCTCCTAAAGCTAGCCTGACTCCCCAGTTATGCACTGGGTCTAGTAGTTTTAAGTTGTGGGGCTTGGCGGATGTGCTTCTTAAGAAGTAAAGTTTCCAACTCATTTCTCCCAATTTTTAAAGCAAAAAACTGCAGATATGATGTTAAGTTATTCCAAGAGCAAAGCTAAAACGAGTGGTTGAAAATTGTAGTTTTAAGTTAGGTAAATAAACTTCAGGACTCATACAATACTGGAATTTAGCAACAAATTAAACATTTAACAACCATAGATACGTAAAATATTTGTAAAAAATCGTCATTAATTTGTTAAATTTTTCACAAATCATTGAAAAATGGTATAAAAAATAAATATGGAACATTCGCATTTGATATAACGCCGTTTTCCATGTACAAACACATGTCACATATGAGCATAAAATATGGGAGTGTATTATAATAAATTAGGGCTGTATTTTACTTGTACATACAACCACATTACTTTGTCATAAAATTAACAAAAATAAATTACTGTGTTGTTCAATACAAAACCGAGGCATGTTTGTTCCAAACACATTTAAAACCTGGACGGAATAGGACAGGCCATTTTCATCTATTCAAATATACGCTATATTACAGTCTATTAGAACCAACATGATACTATATACTGAAAAATATTTTATATACCTACATATATATCTGTTTGTGTTATGAACTCGAATAATATACGTAGATAATTCGTGGAGAGGCTACCAGAGAAAAATAAATATTTGCTTATATAACGACCATGGTAAAATCTATGATAAAAACAACATGATATTGAAATAATTTCAATGACTTTTTAATAAATTAAAAATGTTAAAAATTCATCGGTGAGTGCCGGGTGGCAACCTGAAAATTGTATTTATATATAGGTACATTGAAATTTGTATATATCCACCATAAAGCTAATTAAATTCACATTAGAAAACACAACGCGCAAAAAGCGATGTGTCATTAGTACACACATTGGCACATGCAGCCAGAGAGATATCGTCGACAAAAACCAATATCTGATTGGAAGAAAATGTCAAATCATTAACCGCATCACCAACACCACCAGCATTCGACTCATCAATTCCCCATTGTGCCATATTGGCCGCGACGAACCAAAAAAAAAAAAAAACACCTGAATTAAATACACACAAACGCCTTAATCGTTTGATCGATATGATAAGTTTAATTAGTTCTTATATATTCGGTTAATGAAGTAAATAATTGCAACTTATCCAATCAGATCTTTGATTTCGTTAAAATTCCACTTTTCAACTGATATTTTCGATGGTATTAATTAAGGAATATCTTCAAAACATTATGTTCAGTTAAAAATACTCACATACCATCAATTGGGTTTGTTCATTCTCTTATTCTGTGCATGCCAGTGGTTTCCAA
Source organism: Sisyra nigra (assembly GCA_958496155.1). Classification (NCBI taxonomy): domain Eukaryota; kingdom Metazoa; phylum Arthropoda; class Insecta; order Neuroptera; family Sisyridae; genus Sisyra; species Sisyra nigra. The sequence continues at coordinate 49,531,706 of OY292316.1, forward strand.
CATACCAAGTGCCAATATTTTTAATAAAAAATTATTTTTGAAGTTCTACTTCTTTAGGCGCGTTATGAAAATATGATGAGAGTGAAATTTTAAGATGCGCACGCATCACTAAGACACAAAATTAACATGATGAAGTTGGCCGCAAAACCGCTCGGTTTTTTAACTAGGCGCACGTACAGTGGTGGAACTACAAATTTTAGGCCCCCCGCAAAAAAATTAGATTGGCCTCGAACCTTAAATGAATTTTTACTTTTCGTATCTAGCGTCCCATATTTTAATTTAACACCGATTTTCTTGCGAAAGGTCCTTTTTAAAAGGCCTTTGAGGAGAGGTCCTTGTCTAGAGGAGTTAGCAGATATTATCTTTTTTTTTTTTTTTCATACCAGGTGTAATATTTTGTTTTAAAAATTAGCATTTTCCGTTAAGAATAACGACAGTTTCTTAATATCCTTATTCGTAACATCTTGGTCAAAATCCATGGTATTTTCATCGTTATTCAAATCATTTGCCGTACTGTTTCTGCTATCAAAATGTTCAAATTGCCCTTCATCTTTAGGTGTAGTACCTTGATTTTTTAGTTTTAATTCAGTTGGATTAATTTTTTTCGCTATGTACTTGTTCAAACACCTGTTCATCTTTAGAAGTACTTTGATTTTCTGTGATTGTAGCAAACGATCTAAAAAAATGCGATAATTTTGGTATTTTTGCAAAACGTTTCTGTTCCTTTTTCAATATCTCTTTTTTACTGCACCCTCTTTACAGTACCTCTAGTACTAATTTTCTAAAAATTTTCGGGCCCCCCAAAGCTTTAGGCCCTCCGCGTCGCAGGGTCTTGCGATATGGTAGTACCGCCACTGCTCACGTAATTTGAATTTTAGTTTTATTTATTTACTTATTTATTTATTTTTTTAATTAAAATTTTATAAATATATTTTTAAAATTTTATTTAGAGAATATTTATATATACAAATGGCACTTATTATTAATAAATAGGTTATTACTTTTCTTGAACTTTGCCGTAGCTGTTATACTATTTGGAGTTTAGTGATGAAAATGACGTCTGCATTCCATGCATATTCTTGGTTATCACAAAATCTGGGATTTTGAAATGATTCAACCATCTTAGAATAATAATTTAGTAAAACAAGGCATTAATATAAGATTAAGACCTTTACTTTGAAAAGTAGCTACTTTATTTCGCAATTTCTATGTAGCTTCGTTTTCATCGCATGCATGAATTGTTAACCAGAAAAATGAACCTGACAAATTTTATAAACGTCTTGCAGCTTTCTTTGGATTTTATTTTCATTGTAAACTATAGTTTTTTGCAGTATTTCAGCCATTAAATAGTCCTAAAAACACAAATTTACTACACAAACGGTGACTTGGAAAAAACGTGTTAAACGTCAGATTACTTTTAGGCTATTAGTACGGCGTGTTGTTCTTAGAGGCGTTAGTATCAGTCTATTTTATCATTACCGCACAATTATGTAATGCTTAAATGGGTTTTGGACAATGCTCCGCCATCTCTGTTCAACGCGTCGTACTAAAATTCAAAAGAACTGCACTTCTCGTAAAAGTGTCCGCTCTACGAATAAAATACATTCAGTAGTGATTTAAATTGAATATTATGATTAATATTACACCTATCCCCCGATTTACACTGAAAATAGATTCCAGACAAATCCGTGTAAAATGAAATCTTTGTTTGCTCTATATAAAACCGTGTAAAACGAAAAAAAAACTGCGCAATTAAGTCATTTATTCAAATGGAACAGGAGTAAAACATATCCAGAAACTTTAAACTAGGTATAGTTTCCCCAAAAAATGGCGTGATGTCGTAGTGAACTTATTCTAAAAATGAAAACAAAAAAAAAACAAAAATTTTTTCAAAAAGTACTTACTGAAACTTAACAAATTCAGGTATTTTCGAAATTTATTCGCTATCACCTTGAAGAACTATCAGCTTTTTCTTCTTGATTGGTATAATGTCACTTCCATCGCTAGAATATTCCGAAATTTTCCTAGAAATTTTCCGAAATTCATTAGTTTATGAACCGTGTAAAAGCGAAATCGTGTAAAAAAATAACCGTGTAAATCGGGGGATAGGTGAATTTACTATTCGTAAGTATTAGTGAAAAAAATTGTGCTTATATATTTTCTCAAGTGTTCCAATATAATTGAGGTTAACTATCTGTATGTATTATTTATTAATATAAAATATTTTAATTAATTATTTATATGCAATTAATAAAAACTAATTTTTAGTGATACCAAAGAAGTATGACTTCTCACGCGCGTACATAAGTACACGCTCTTTTTTATTACTAAATCTAATTATCCAGTAAAAATTAAATTTCAAACCATTTTCATTTAACTATAAGAAGTGATATTTTTCTTTAACTTCATGGAGAATCCACTTCTTTGATAATATTAAAATTTTTCATCTTTAAAGAAGGTTTTTTCAATTTTCAACCATGGTAATTTTCCTCCAAATCATAGTAGAACCAATTTTAAGCAACGAATAAAAAAGAAATTCTTAAAAATTAATTAACAAAAACTAAAATGAAAGGCAAACACATTTTTTTTCAGGATACTCATAATTATTAAGTTTTGAGACCTCTGGTGCACGTGGCTGAAGCCGGCTCAGTATGACCGTAACGAAACAATGATCTATAGCCTTTTAATTGTCACCGAAGACAATTTTTGAAATGTCGGAATATAAAACGCGTTGAACTCACTGAAAAATATCAATACTCCTTATATATACAAATGATCGTCGTTGGTGGTCAATGCGTGCAAATTTATTCACCTCAAATATCCCGTGCAAAATTCAATTCAAATAATTAGCACAGCTTAATGTTTATTGAATCTCAATATTTATGACAACAACTGTGAAATCTTGAATTTTTTATTTTGCCTCGTAAAAAACGTCCTTCGCGTCGCCGACTTTTATATGACTCGTTTTAAATAGATTAAGAGATTAGGAATTTGAGTCATCGAAGATTTATTTGTTAAGAGACCGAAGGTATATAGCGATACGAAAACTTCCCCTTGTATACGACATAGAAAACCCTTTATTCACCAAAGTGAATATTTAAGATTTTTAACATACAATCGGTGTCGTTAAAAAATATCAACTTGGTACAATAGAATTCTTCTATTAAATAGAAAATGGTTTCATTTTGGCTTTGATGAAGTGTATTATGGTGGAGAAATGAAAGGGATGGATGCATTAAGAGGATTTTTATCAATGCTTATATCTGGGTAGGGGCATACAACAGCTGATTTTTATCGAAAGGCGTTTTTTGTGAATGCATTCAATTGTATGATGGGAATTTTTCGGAAATCCATGAGAAAGTGAACTTTAATGGTGGACTATGACATGAATTTTTGATAATGTTACTATAGACAAATGAAGCTTTTTACAGTATTTTCAATAATTTAATTCGATATAAATGGAAAGTTAAAATTACGCAGAAGGGTTGTATGGCAAATTTCTTACGAGACGCACCCCTTTGAAGTCACTAATAAATTAGTTTAATTTTACATCAAGATTTAACTTGAAACACATAAATAATAATTAATATCTATCTCTGTTTCGTTTCGGCCAACGAAAATAATTACTTCAATAAAATGAGAAATGCGGTAACGAAATTAACAAAGTTTCTAATGGATTTTGATGTATTTTAATTTCACATTTCTCCAGTTGCCATTTATAATACGCATATCAAAGACAAAAATAACTTAAAATGTTTTCATTCACATCTCAAAACAAAATGTCTTTTGCTTAAATTTGATTGGTTTCCATCAAAAAGAAAAAAAAGAAGAGAATATAAGTAACACTTTTATTTATCTATCCTCTACCGATTTTATTAGTTTTTGTAGTTATTCATCAAAACAGCGTTTAAACACCTTAAAGGGTTGAAGCACACCTTTAAAAATCAACGTCTGCATTTTTAAAGCAAAATTTATAAGGAAAGAAATAAACCAAGCTTTAACAAAAAAAAATTATCAGATTTTAATGAAACTAATTTTGATTTAAAGACTAGAAAAGGATTTTTTTACAAACCCTTTTATAAGAGCTGAAATATTCATTGTTAATCCTTTCAAACTCTCAAAGAAAAACTTTTAAAAATGTCCCATTTTTTGTCGTTTAAGTTATTTTAAGTTCATTTTTTTGATATGGTCAAATCTGACAATCAATTAGTACGTTAGATTTTTCATGAAAAACTTATCCTGGAAACAAGGAACATTAGTCCAGGAACAATGGGAATTGTGTTATAAAGAAATTACGAGCAATACAATAAAAGTATACGGCAAGTGAATCTCCACTCACCCACAATCTGTCCGTTTCGTCCTCAGTCAGAAGAGGTTTCAATTTTATGACTTGAAAGTGAATGGATTGATTAAATAACGAAGGGTGGTTATTTCCTCGACATACCCCTACATCTCAGTACATTTTTAATGATTAATTAGAGTTTTGTAGCTGGGTGGTCTCAACTTGACTACTTTCATCAATTACATTAAATATTCATAGATTTCTAATTGCCGACTCGACTCACCCATCCCCTTGTTTTTTGCCCTTTTTTCAAAATAACACAGACCAATTTCGATCGTTCAATTCACAATAGCTCAGATATATTCTGTTGTTTTATCTTACAACCTCTTCACAAAACCAAATAGTGTTGATCTGAGAAATTTAGTCGCCGTGAAAGGAATTCAGGTTCATTAAAACGCAATTCGGTGTGTGTGACGATTTTATTTTAGTTGTAAATCAATCGAATTGTGTCGTTAAAAATGGGCTCCGGGTTTTACAATCGGTTTTAAATATCAATGTTGGGATGCTACTTTTGTCACTAGTTGATTTTTATCAGAGAACATAATCCAAACCGTTTAAAACTAGCGATAAACTATGTGATAGGAAGAGCACAAATTTTAAAATAATTGCTTATTTTTTCCAGTAGCATTAACTAAACTGTTGTGCCTAAGTATCTAAGATAAAAGCTCATAAAAATTGAACTTCTGTAATTATCTAGTTTTATGTGCTTTTAGGACTATTTTAAGCTATTTTAAGTTCACTTCAAGTTTTAGTTTTAGGCAGTTAAGAAACAGTCAATTATATAAAAATTAGCTTGGAACCAAGCTTGTAGCTTTTTTTGATCTTCATCTTTGAAAGTAATTTAAAATGTCCTTCAAAGCACAGGAAATGAGATAACCACTAGAGTTCAATTTTTCAGAGCTTTAAGCTAGCACATTTTAACACATCCACATAAAATCTTATAAAACTTTTGAATCAGCTCATAAAGTATCAAAATAGGAGAACTCAAAAAGTCCTTTATTTCTTATTCCGACATTGACCCTTATTTGACTATAGAATATTAAAGGAAGCGAGCCTTTATATTTTGAAGGCTAATTATATAGAAAAAAGCTACATTAAGTTTTGAGTTATTTTTCGTAGACAGAAACCTTTAGGATTTATGAACCATTTTAAGCTCTTTGGTAACATTTTAATTTTTGTATGTCAAACTTTTTTGAGTATTATTTCCAAACGAAACTTTTGAGCTTACAATTTTAATACTGTAACATAAGGTTACATACTGTAAGGTGGGGGTGGTTACTCACATTTATTTACATATATATATATTTACAATTACAGTGGCCAGCACTGGTCCCGAACAAATTGAATTGCTTAAGGTATATAACGTCGTTTCATCAGAGCAGTTGCGAGAGGTATCTCTGCATGTTCGAATTCCATTTCTTGTCACCACATCACTCCCCTCCTTGTGACTTGGTCACGATTATTGTCGTCGTTGGGTCGTGAGACTCTGCGATGCCGTGATTAGAACCGAAGCCTAGGATGCCGCTACTCCATAGTTGAGTCCTTCGTGAGGGGGTCTAATGTATGTGGCGATTGCATGGCATCCAAAATATGAGGCAAAACTTGCAAGCTTAGGCAGATTGGCCATTCCTCGCTGCTACGTTACGTGCTGTATTTCGGGGTCACCAGCACTGACCCCGAACAAGTTGAATTGCCTAAGGTATATAACGTTGTTTCCTCAGGGCAGTTACGAGAGGTATCACTGCATGTTTGAATTCCATTTCTAGTTGCCACAATACTATTAGATATTGTCGTTAAAAATGTACTGAAAAGTTAGAAAAGCAAAAAAAAAAATGTTCTAATGGAGTTAGATCAAAATTGTACAAAAAATAAATAAAATTCCATAAATTTTGTCCGCCCATGAGAATCATCTAGATTTGTATTTGATTATCACTAAATCCACGGAATTTTCTGTATATTAATGCAAAGTGCAACTTTTTTCTTTGAAATTTTTACTTTTTCTGTGCTTTCACAATTCATAATGTTTTACCAAATGGAAATTGAAAAGATTTTGATAGTTGAAAAATTTTTAATCGATTGAATTTCCAAACCAAACGTAAGGTATTTTTGCTTTTTCTTTACACCGAATTTAATATCATACTGTAGAATGCAGAGGGTGGAACTGAGGCAATTAGTATTTTAAGCATTCAAATTCGGCCGAGTGATTTTTACTTTAATCCTAGATTAACTCCCCTGCAGATTTATGGAGCATATACATTACGCGTATATATTCTGAAAAGGAAAATTCATCTCGGTTTTATTCTATGTGCCTTTATCTCAGCAGCCTGAAATGAACGCTTGATTAAATCGAATTATTTAAAACTCGATCAAACTTGTTTGATATATTTTTAACTAATAAATTTACGGGTTTCCAATAAAGCGAATTAATTCGGTATGTAATTGGGTCGAAAATAAAACAAAAACCATAATTGATGAACACAAACAAATATTGAATAAAACGATAGCAGCTATAAATCAAAATTTCCAATCAATTAGATCACTCTCAAGTAATAAACTGTGTTGTTGAAATTATCTTTCTTTTAAGCTTAAAGAAATAGTCAAAAAAATTGCATCAATTTTCCAGGTTTAATAAAGCGCCGCGGGCGTCACACAAAAAAGAATTTTCAATTTAGGAAAAGTCTCTTTTACAAGCCCCCTACAAAGAGACGTTATAAAAGAAAAAAAAACACTGAGAAGATCACTTTTACGTGATGGATTTTTTGTCTTTGTAACGAGTTTTTCTTATTTTAATTGAATTTAAAGTACGTAAATTGTATCATTGTTGAACAATGAATAAATTTAATCTATCAAAAAAAGCTTTTTAGTCACCGTTTTTTTGTTAAATTTTCGTGAAAATATTTTATGGGAAATTATCTTTAATCAATGCATTGACCTACTTATTTCTAAATATGTTATATGTTGATGGGAAACAGTAACTCAATTATTCACGGTCAATTCAATTACTGTGTCGTTACATATCCTAAAATTAAATGCGTTGCACACCAAGTCAAGGAAGAGTTTCAACGACATTGATTCGAGAAATTAATAGAAAATGCTTTATATCTATTTGCCATTGAAATTTTACAAAATTTTCTTAAAAATTTGACGCTTAATCTACAAATTGAAACTTATATAACTCTAATTGTGACGAATTTTAAATATTAAGGTGTTAACCTAATCATCAATGCATTTTGAGAGATACATATTAAAACCTGTTTAGCTTGCAAAAACTTTCATCTGAGCTCAATCGATCATAATTAAGTTTTCAAGTTGTCAGAGTCGATCGCCTAAATTTAATTGATTTGATTCAACAATAAATTTAATTGGCTCTGATCGAACTTAGTTCGATCATGTCGAAACTTAATTACACCTTTGAGGATAACTGAACCGGATTATTGCGTAATTTGCAAGTTAATTTCATTGAAATAGCTGCGACAACTTAGCAAAGGATGAAATTTCTTAAATTTTCTTTTTAAATGAACTAACAATCTATCAAGATTTTGAGTCAAAAGTACCAAACAAAATAACAGTAATTAATAACCCGAGTCGAAATTTTAGACCTATTTTCGCCATTAAAATCTAGGCTATTCAGAAGTTCAAGTAGATTGAAAAGAGGACCATTTGCATTTGAATTTTGGTCCTCATTTGAACCTACAAGTGGCATTTATCGGACAAAATACAATGTTTAGGTTCAAATGAGGTTCAACTTTTTTTGAAGTTATACTTTTTTAGGCGCGTTATGAAAAAATGATGAGAGTGAAATTTTTAGATGGGCGGCCATATTGAGACAAAAATCAACAAAATGAGGTTAGCCGCAAAACCACTGGGTTTCTTGGCGCGCGTAATTTGAATTTTGGTTGTATTTATTTACTTATATATTAATTTTTATATTTAAATTAAAAATAATTATATATACAAATGACACATATTATTAATAAATAAATTTTACTTTTCTCGAATTTTGCAGTAGCTGTTATAGGTACTATTTGAAGTTAAATGATGAAAATGGCGTCTGCATTTCATGAATATTTTTAGTTATCACGAAAACTAGGATTCTGAGATGATTCAACCATCTTAGATTAATAATTTAGTAACACAAGATATGAATAATATTAAGACATTTACTTTGACAAGTAGCTACTTACTTTATTTCGCAATTTCTATGAAGCTTCGTTTTCATGACATGCATGAATTGTTAACCATAAAAATGATCCTCACAAATTTTATAAACGTCTAGCAGCTCTCTGGATATTGTTTATTAATACAAATTAAAATAGTATTCTCTAAATTTTATTTTTAATGATTATATCTTTAAATATATATATTATTATTATTAAATATTAAATTACAGTTTTTTAAAATTGATTATTTTAATAAAATTAAAAAAAACTAATTTTTAATGATATCAAAGAAGTATAACTTCTCACGCGCGTACATAAGTACACGCAACCACTTTTTTAATTTACCCTCTATCTATTTTTATTTTAATATTTTGTTTTTTTTTATTCATTAAATAAACAAGTTTCATTTATATTAGCAATAAATTTAAAAGTAATAAAAATATTACAAATATCAGTTTTTAATTTCCTTGTCCTCGTTTACCAGCTCTTTTATTGTCGCCATTGCCATAATTTCTTTCCAGGATTTCCTTTTATTATAATCCAAAATATTCCCAATCATGCGCATTTCCTTAGAAATTTTATTTTATTGTTTAATATCTCTCTGATAACTTTCAAGATAATAAATTAAAGCAAATTTCTTTACATTTTTACTTTTAAACTCAGTTTTTTAAGCTTTAAATTGTTTACATTTACACTTTTAGGCCTTTTGATATAAAAAATTATAGAAAATAAATCAAATAGGTAGTGAAATAAGTTTATTTAATTGTTGTATTATGACTAACTAAGTTGTAGGCACTCGAACTGACTCGAACGGTTGACGAGAAGAGACTAAAGCTGAGTAAAAATGAACAAGACTGGACAGGATTAAGGATCAAACTAGTAATGGATACCAGAATACACAATATTATATTAAGCATTCAAGTGTAGGAAAGGGAGAGATCAAAAATTTGGGTTATTAGTAAATAATATTTGCAATATTGTAAAAAAAGTAGGTTAACAACCAAGTTTTATGTTTTATGATGATAAAACTTTTTTTAGGAAATAATAATAAAAATTGCATGTAGGTTAAAATGAGGACGAAGAATTATCGTTTAGGTTGAGATGAGGTTTATTTTACTCTTTGTAGGTTGAAATGAGGGTAAAAGATCCATTTTAGGGCCAAAATAGGTCAAAAATTTCGACTCGGGAAGGTTCACTCACAAACTATATCATACTAAAATCAAGCAGGTAAGGCATCATTGTTAAACGTTTCTGAGTTTAAATGTTTCACTAAGGATACACATTATTTAATGGTTGTAACTATTTTGGAAAGTAAACATTGTTGGAGTAGGGTTAAAACCCCCTTCATTTCATCTCATTTACTATTTAATAATTAACTATTTTATTTTTAGCATCGAAAACTATCAAAAAATACAAGGAGCTTAATATAATAACAAAAAATCGTAGGAAAACGAAATAGCTCGTAATTGATATCGTTTAAATACAAGTTCCATTTTACGATTATGATCCTTTTCAATCGTTTCATATACTTAACGTTGAAGATATTGTAAAGTTTTCTCGACTGTATTAAATGCAAGTGTGCTTTGTCAACATTTTACCGATAAAACATAATGAAAATGAAAGACACAATATGTTGAACGTCGAGTGGGAAAACGCGAGATAGAAAATGAAAAGGAGAAAAAACGTTAGATATAAAGAGAAGTTGTTCATATATAGTAGACGAAGGATGATTTGGGGTGGCATGAACATCCCTTACAAGCTCGTCCGGCTAATCAAGTGAACTCTTACTCGATCAATATTGAATATTAAACAATGCCGAAGAGCATATTAAGTGGCCGACTTCCGTTCAAGTATTTTGCATAGAATTTATCCAGTTTCGATTTCGTTGTGAGGAGATTTTACAATGAGCCCGCTATGGCATGATGAATCAGTTTTTTTTCTTGTTTCCCCAATCAATCTTTTGGCCACAGTTCACTTTGAAAAGGAATGTTGATGACTCAAAAAAAAGGCACTCGACTGTGGTTTATTCCAATACTCGATATTCTTGTAAGCACATGAGTTATAAAGCTTTTTTAGGGTTCCGTATCTTCAAAACATAAAACGAAATTCTTGTAGGATCACTTTGTTGTTAGATCGTCTATTCGTATAACCAATGAATTCAATCAAAAGATGTTTAAACATTTTTTTTTGACCTAAAAAATTTCAATTAAAATTTGCCGTTTTGATTACTTAATTATGGCTAGTATAAATGACTCATAACTAACTTTTAGTTTATACAGAACCTTCAGATGCAAGTCAGTCTTGAACTAGTGCATTTTTTTTTTTGAAAATTAGTCGAATTGAAAATCAGAAAGCTCATTGATTCACAAGAGACTAAACTAAACGATTGGCGGACGAGCGTTTTGCTATTGTAAATAAAATAAATATAAATGAAATAGAACCCGTTGCGTTGTGACTAGCTCTCTATCGAACGATATTTGTATTTGCGATCGTTCGTAAATTCGCTCGGTCAATTTCCGGCGATGCTCACCGGATTCCTTCTTCGTCTACTGATGGTTTCCGGAAGCCAAAGCGATCCCTCTTCCTCCAACCCGCAATTACACAATCACCCGGTGTCCGGCCAAATCAAACATCCTTTTCATTGACTTTGTAGGGACGTTCATTCATGGATCGGTTTTGTGTTTACATAATGCACACAGCGCGTTGAGTTTTTCTCGTTTTTCACGATGTCGAGCTGCAATCATCATCTAAACTATTGCCTAAGTAAATAATGTTGGAAAATACTGCAACGCGATGTTTATTTCGATTGGTTGTCAGAACTAAATCATTATCAATATATAATTAGCATAACTTTTATATCAATAATGTTAAAAATCGATGAAAATTATAAATGCAAAAAATAAATACTGTGAAAGTTTTAGCTTTTAATATTATTGTTAACATGGGAAAAATATTCTGTTGCACTTTTGAATTTTATAGATCACGTCGGGAACAATATTTTGGAATGACTAATTCATATCGAAAATTTAACGCTATGTAAAAAAGATTTCTAACAATTTTTTGATATCTTCATTCCTTCAAAAGGCATTTAATAGACCAGTGCTTTTAGCCTTTGAAAATGGTACAAAGTGAAAAAAATTATATTAGGATAAAACCCATTGGAAAAGAAAGAAAATTTAACAAAAATGAAAGGAAAAATAAAATACGGTAGATTTGAGGCAGAGAAGTACAAATAGGGGGGGGGGGGGTAGGATTGAAACAGTTTACCTGCATTTCCGACAAAACTACAAGTCCTATGGAAAACAAGCTAAATGGCAAAGTTGTAGGTAATAAGAAGATCTACAACTTTTATGCTAGAAATTTTTTCACACAACCTCAAAATTTATATGAAAAATTCCAATAACCAAATTTTTGGTTTTTAATTTTTAACTTTTACAAAAAAAAAAATTTCTTACACGAATTTTGGTGAAAACTTACCTTTGAATGTTCCAAACACACTGTATTTTTTATTTAAAACATTAATTTTTTTACCTTGTTATGACTTAATATCAAAAAAGCACCCTAATTTTTAATAGAAAATTCTCACGTCAATATATCTGATTTTTTTAAAAAGTCGGTGAGTTTTTTGTTCTCGGAAAATGCAATATTAAAGTGTAAATTTTAATAAATTGCTCAAAGTTGTATTTGTACTATTATATTATGTACAATTTTGAGAAATTTATTAAAATTTAGACTTTAATAATTGCCTTTTTTGAGAACATTTAACATTGTAATATATATATTTTTTTGCTCCATCAGAAAGTAGAGTTTTTAACAAACAAAAAACTTTCTAACTTTTTAAAAATATCAGATGTTTTGACGTGAGAATTTTCGATTGTTCGATTGTTAATTCGAAAATTAGGTTGCTTTTATAAGGTAAAAAATTAATATTTTAAATAAAACAAAAAAACAAACAGTGTGTTTGGGACAGTAAAAGGTAAGTTTTCACCAAATTTCGTGTAAGAAAATCTTTTTTTGTAAAAGTTAAAAATTAAAAACTAAAAACTTGGTAATTGGAATTTTTAACATAAATTTTGAGGTTATGTGAAAAAAGTGTTATGACAAAAGTTGTAGATCTTCTTATTACCTACAACTCTGCCGTTTAACTTGTTTCCATAGGACTTGTAGTTTTGTCGGAAATCGAGGTAAACCGTTTCTACCCTTACCCCCCATTTTTTTTCCACTTCCCCACCTCAGATCGAACGTAATTTAATTTTTATTTCATTTTTGTTATATTCTCTTCCTTTTCTAATGGGTTTCATCCTACTATATTTTTTTTTGGATCAAATATTACCTACCCTGGTCTATTAAGGTTCAAGTTGGGTTGATATTTTTTTTCATTTTTCATTTTTCCATTTTTTTGAAGATAATTTATAAAGAATAAAATCCCCTCCAAAAAATGTTTTATGAAATTTTCCATAAAATTGATGGTTGTGTCAAAAAATTGGAAAAATGTAAAAATTTATCATGAATCCCACTTTAGCCTTAAATAATTTTTGAAGGAATTGACATATGACAAATTGTAAGAAATCTTTTTCACAAAGTGTTAAATTTTCAATAAGAATATTAATGTTTTTCGGGGAAGCGGTTTCCCCGATTTGTGGAGAGCCTATTGACGTTCCCTTCTTGGTAAGGTCCGACCTTGGTTGTGCTGGACTCCTTCCGCTCAGCAAGATCTCGGGAATATGCTGAACTCGGAAGTCTCTGACTTCCAAAACAAAGGTAGAAGGAGATGTGGGAGAAAAGAGATCATCTTACTATCGACTTACTATCTCAAACTTTCACAGTAATCTTTTTTCGCCATTTCCAGCATTTTTGATATAATTAAGAAAAATATTTTTTACAGCATCTTAAGCCTTTTAAGCTTCACATCTGTGCATCATCAATAATTTTTTTAACTTTTTTTATTACTAATTTTATTATATCTATTGAAGTCTATGGAAATCTATTGAAGTCTATATTGAAATCTATAGAATCTATTGAAGTCTATGAAATTTCTGGCGACGACATACATACATTGCACGTTATACATAGCGATCAGTAAGTGTAGAAAAGGCTTAAGAAAAATGAATTTCTTTAAAAAGTCTAACATATAATAATGGGCCAGCTTTTGATTTCGTAGAAGACAAAGCTTGTAAGATGAATTCTGCGCTTACAAAATTGAAACCTTTTTTGCTCTAATCATTAAAAGAATCTACAAATAATAATCTTTGTCTTTCATACCTGCGACTACGATCTTAAAATGAACGAAATCGGAGTTTAAATAGGTAATTAAAATTTTTCTTCTACTTTTTCAAGATCAGAAGGTGTTATTACACGGTGTGTCATAGATTTTTCAATTTTTAACAACTAGAACTACTAGTCTGTAATTATTGGCTAAATAAAGTTAAAGTCATTTTTCATCTAAATTATCTAGTGCATTGAAATTGCTGTCGATGAAAACCTTCATTTGAATATATTTTTCCTCAACCCTAAAAATTTTCTACAATTTAGAAGCATGAATAATTTTTCAAGCTTTTACGTAGACTTAATTGGAATATTGATTTAATTATTTTTTCGTAAAACTAAGCAAATTCGCATTAGTCTCAGTAAACGACATTAAAACTGGGAGTACATAGAATGAATTATTAATTTGTCACACATTCTCAAAAATCTTTTTCATATTTATCCGCTGTAATATTTACTGAACGTAATAAAATTTTAGCAAGGATTTAAGTGCTTTTCACAAGATGAGATTCAACCATTTCGCATGTATTATTGCTGCTCGGGCATTCAGACAAATTTATTTGCACAAATGTAATAATCTTAAGTAATAAAGACGAATAAAAAAATCAAACTGTGATAGATAGATGAGATATTTGTCGAGATATTTTCTGTTTCGTTTTGGTCTCATACGAATTATATTTAATAATAGGAAACTCGTCACGATTCTGTTTAGTTCTTATTGAATATTCTGGACCATTAAAAGAGATGAATTGTGTCATAAAGATGGGCGAGGACCATTGTTGGGTCGGTGCATTCTATGCGCTTTGGTGAGGTTAAAATGTTTCAATGTTTCAGTGCACATTTTCCTTTGTCGAGATGTGAAAAAATGACCTAGAAGTGAATGTTGCCAAGAACTTAGAACGACATTAAATCCACCATAAACAAAAACCCTTCTTACTCGCCACTATTATATTGGGGCTTGGCGAAGAATTAATATTATTCGAGACATGGTTTATTAAAAATTTCAAAATCTTAATTTTCTCGTGTGAATAGATTATGGACGATAAAATGAAGGTCTTTGGACTGTACTTGAGAGTGATATCTACATGTTATATAACCAGAGACAAATCATTTAATGTCCTATCTAACAAGACAGAAATTGCAAACTAATTTACAAACTAAGTTTCAATTTGCAGATTGAAAGTTATTATTCATGTCTCATGTTTCAATGTTTCATTTATTTTATAATGTAATTAAATAGTTTGGATCCTAGGAGAGATTTTCATGAATTCTAATTAAATTTACAAATATTTAGTTTAAATTATATGCCACAAATCAGCAACGAATGTTAAGTTCGTTGAGCAAGTGTATTTGCTTTTATGTTAGTTTTATCTAATTGCATATTTAAAATTTTTACACTTAATTAACACTTGTTAAATTTTAACAGGTCGTTTTTGACGGTAGATAAAGAAAAAACATTGATTATTGTTGGAAAAATGCGAAACTTCCTGTTTTATCAGTGGAGAAAGATATGTAAAAATGCGTAGGTTCACTGTGAGGAGGTATGGAGATCCTGGATGCTGCCAGTCGAGACTGTAAACGTTGCAACTTGTAGATAGTACAAAAACAGTTTGAATCTTTCATTTAAGTATTGTGGAAATAGAGACAGCTATTTTATAACTTTGTATTTGTCTTCGACTGTGAAGATTGAATGGTGTATAAAATCGTTTTTTATTCATTTACTTATAGTTACTTTAAATTTCACAGTAAGGAAAGTTTTAAAAGCTTGCTGGTAGTTGTTCTCGCTTTTATTGTAGATTTATTGATATGTACATTTCGGGACATCAAGTAGTAGAAGGGAAAAAGGTGGCCAATGTAGTTTTGAAAATAACTACGACCAATTTTAATAGGAAGCTTGCAAAAAAGCTTACACTGTATAATATTTTGCTGAAGTCAAATTTGGTCATCATTGAAGCTTGGGGAAGCCATCCGAAAAAAGCTATAAAGGATCAGATTTTCGGTGTCAAAGGATTCTTCTTCTCATAGTCCCTTAGGAGAAATAGTGTTGTGTTATATAGGCTGAGAATCGAGCACATCAATCTGACACATTCTCACTTAACTCTGAAAGAATGAATTGCGAAGCTTCCTGAGTCGAAATTTTAGACCTCTTTTCGACCTCAAAATCTGGGTTATGAGAGGTTCAAATAGATTGAAACATGACTATTTGCATTTGAATTTCAGACCTCTTTTGAACCTACAAGTGGCATTTATCGGACAAAATACCATGTTTAGGCTCAAAAAAGGTCTACAGAAAAACCCTCCAATGGACCTCTTTCAACCTGCCCATAAGTTTTTTATTTACTTTCTCTCTCTTTTATCCGCTCTTTCTTTGTCACTCTCTTTTATTGTTTTATTGGTAGAGTTTTTTTTTCAAAAAGAATAACATTTTTATTTTAATATTTTGTTTTTTTTTATTCATTAAATATTCTAGTTTCATTAATATTAGCGATAAATTTAAAAGTAATAAGAATATAACAAATATCAGTTCTTAGTTCTTAATTTCCTCGTTTACCAGCTCGTTTATTGTTGCCATTGCCATCATTTTTTTACAGGATTTCCTTTTATTATAATCCACAATATTCCCAACCATGCGCATTTTTTTAGAAATTTTGTTTAATTGTATAAAATCTCTCTGATTACTTTCAAGATAATAAATTAAAGCAAATTTCTTCACACTTTTTCTTTTAAACTCGGTTTTTTCACTTTTAAATTTTTTACATTTACACTTATAGGCCTTTTGATATAGACAATATTGAAAAATAATCAAATAGTAAAATAAGTTTATTCAATTGTTGTATAATAACTCGTGTTGCACTCGAACGGTTAACAAGAGACTAAAGCTGAGTAAAAATTAACCAGAGTGAACAAGATTAAGGGACAAACCAGTAATGGATACAAAAATACACAATATTATACTAAGCGTCTAAGTAAAGGAAAGAGAGAGATCAAAAGTTTGGGTTATTATTAAATAATATTTGCAATAGGTATTGTAAAAAAAAGGAAATTTACAACCAAGTTTTATGTTTTATGATGATAAAACTTTTTTAGGACGAAACTAGGTTCACAAAATATAATAAAAATTTCATGTAGAATAAAATGAAGACGATGAAATATCGTTTAGGTCTATAAGGGGTTCATTTTACTCTTTGGAGGTTCAAAAGAGGTTCATTTTATTCTTTGTAGGTTCAAAAGAGGGTAAAAGATCCATCTTAGGGCCAAAAGAGGTCTAAAATTTCGACTCGGGTTAACTTAAGGGTGATCGAGGATCAAAGGAATGATTGAGGAGATTTCATACTATTTCATAAACAGAGTCGAAATAAGGGTCTAAAAGTCCATAGCCTTAAAACTTGGAATAATTCGTTAGTTAAATTCAAAAATTCAAACTAGCAATATAGAAACTACAATATATAATTTCCCAGAACACTAATAGATGTTTAAAATATAACAATAGCAATATTTTTCGATCCACTCAATACAGAGTAAAATTGTTTTGGTGCTCTCACTTTCTCATCTTTTCATATTATTTTTCAATTTATCTTGCCTTCATTTAATATATTTTTCATTTTGAAATTTCATATTCAATGCATGTAGCAATTTTCAAATGCAAAGCTCTATCACTGCCACCCACGTCTCATCTCATCTCGTCGTCGTTTTTGGCTTTGTGAAATAAAATGAACAGAAATAAGCAAATTTGCTTATGTTAGTCAATTAAAAAAGTAATTATAAGGGCTGAATGTTGCAATATTATTGTACACAAACTCTTACAACCCTTTGTACTCTCATTTTAGCATATATATAATATATACCTATTATAACACACACCCGAATAGCGTGTTCTTGTCAATGCGACTTTTTAATATTATAATAATAATATGAAATGAACTATTTTCGCAAGTCTCGGCATTATGTAATAATTTTATATTTATAACATGTGAGCGCTCGACAGCTCTGATGTAAAATAAATATTTAAATTTTACTGTAATCTCGTGTTGGGTTTTAGTAACATAGAGAGCGAAAACGAGATGACGCAAATCGACTCAAAAGATTCAAAATGAATAATCCTCAGTTCAGAGTTTTGTTTCAATCTATGTAATATATTTTTAAAATTAAATTATTATCCATCTAAAAGATGTTCCATATTTGTAGAAATCTTTAACATTTCAATAATATATTAATAATCTCACTACTGCTGCTTTTGTGTTTGTTAAACTCGAACTACTTGAAAAAAAAACCAAAACAAGGAAATGAGTTTCGTGCTCTTCTTTTCGAGGTGTGAAGTAATTAAGTTACGTGTAAATTATGATTTCTCATTACGGACACCTGACGTTTAAACTCGCTTCACTAGATGTATGGCCCGAGTTATTAATTTCTTTTGTTTTCGAAAATCTTATCATCGTTTACCTTGAACAAATGAGTGAATAACAATTTGTTACACCTAGCACCATTTCAGTGATGACTAATTGAATCCTTGCTTATTATAGTCCAAATATAGTTAAAGTTAAATTGATTATTATATAAAAAATTAATATAAGAAATATTTTTTACATAAAGTTTTCTAAAAATTGCAATCATAAATTGGAAGCTCTAATTATTCTGAATATTGTTCATTGAACAATTTGAACCTGACTTTTATACAATGTTCAAAAGTATTCCTAGTTGGTAAATATATAATATAATTGCAATTTTTTAGTATAAACAAAAGTGTTCTGTTCTTAATTTCACTGAAAATAAAGGGATAAAGTTGACAAGGTTATGAGATTTTGTTGTGTTACCAGGCATTTTTGAAATTAAGTTTTCCCTGAATAATATTGGACTACATCTTCATTGAAAAGTGAAAAAAAAATTAGAGTAGGATGAAACCTATTAGAAAAGGAAGAAAATATAACAAATTTGAGAGGAAAAATAAATTACGGTCGATCTGTGGTCGGGAAGTGGAAAAATGGAGGGTTTTTAAGTGTAGAAACGGTTTATCTCGATTTCCGGCAAAACTAAAAGTCCTTTGGAAAAAAGCTAAAATGCAAAGTTGTAGATAATAAGTAGATCTACAACTTTTCTCTTAATTTTTTTTCACATAACCTCAAAATTTATGTGAAAAATTCCAATAAGCAAGTTTTTGGTTTTTTATCTTTAACAAAAAAAATTTTCTTTCATGAAATCTGGTGAAAACTTACTTTTTTATGTCCCAAAGATAATGTAATTTTTTTGGTTTAAATATAAATTTTTTCACTTGATAATGACTTAATATCGAAAAAGCACCCTAATTTTCAATCGAAAATTTTCACATCAAAACATGTAATTTTTTTAAACAATCGATAAGCTTTTTGTTTGTTTAAACCTCTAATTTTTGATAGTGCAAAATTTTTATACATTACAACGTTAAATTTTTTCGAAAAATGCAATAATGAAAGTGTAAATTTTAATAAATTGCCCAAAATTGTACATAATAACATTGTACAAATACAACTTTGAGCAATTTATTAAAATTTACAATCTAATTATTGCATTTTCTGAGAACATTTAACATTGTATTGTATATTTTTTTGATACCATCAAAAAGTAGCGATTTCAACAAACAAAAATCTTACCAATTTTTTAAAAAAAGTAGTTATTTTGATGTGAAAACTTTCGATTGAAAATTAAGGTGCTTTTTCAATATTAAGTCAAAATCAGAGGAATAATTTTTTTCTTTAATCAAAAATATTACAATGCATTTGGGACATTAAAAGGTAAGTTTTTACCCAATTTCAAATAAAAAACCAAAAACTTGGTTATTGGAATTTTTCACATAAAGTTTGAGGTTATGTTAAAAAACTGTTAGCACAAAAGTTGTAAATCTTCTTATTATCTACAACTTTGTTATTTAACTTTTTTCCATAGGACTTGTAATTTTGTCGAAAATCGAGATAAGCCGTTTCAACTCTTAAAACACCCCTCTTTTCCACTTCCCGATCTCATATCGACCGTAATTTATTTTTCCTTTAATTTTTGCTATATTTTCTTCATTTTCTAAAGGGTTTCATTCTACTATATTTTTTTTTTGGGTTTAAAAATTATCGACCCAGGTCTATCAGTTAAAGCCAGAAAGTTACAAAATTTGGCTCAGGTTTTCATGTCTTGTTTTGTTGTATTTTAAAAGACACGAATTTTATCACTTTAAAAATTTTGTTAAATTTCACCAACGAAATTTCAGTTAAAAATAAGATTTATCGTTTATTTTAAGAGTTTTTTCTTGTAAATACATTTTACTGTATTACATCGGAAGTGTTTTCCGGTAAAACCATATTTTTAGAAAAAGTAACAATGTAAGAACCTATACAATTATTCTTTCGTGTAAAATAAGAGGTAAACTATCTTGACATCAGTTTAGTTTTAATATTTTAGTGAAACTTGGCAGGGAAGACTCAAGTCTTCAGTGTAATATATAGGTTTAAAATTAATAATATTTAACAAAGAAAATTAATAAGAAATCCAAATATTAATTATATTAAAGACACAAAATTAAAAAGAACATACAAAAAACGTTCATTAAAATCCACCAAATACAGTTTGAAAAAGAAAAACATCAATAAGGATACAAACAATTTTATATACCCGTATATTATAGTAAATATAGAGCTTGAAATCACAGATTTATCTCTGAACGAAACGTAAGGATTGAACGATAATATGATCTTATTATTACAAAATTAATAGAAAATATATTTCACGAAAGACGAGATTTTTTCTTCTATATCTTCATTATGGTTTATTGATGAAAATGTCTGAAATAACATCGATTCAAAGAAAAGAGAGATTCATTAAGTAAATGATATTTTCTTGATGTTTTTCAATGTTACTTTATCTCTTTTATTTAACTTTATTTCCATCTTTGTTTACGAACGTGTACATCTACGATTTATTGAAAGAAAAAAAATCTATCATTGAATAGGAACGACGTACATAAGTTAAAGGGAAATGTTGTACAAAAGTGTATTTCATAGAAAGGAAGATGTCTTGCTTACCTATTTTCCGACAGTGCGTTTGATGTTCAACTTACGATAGCTGAATCTTCTGTGTCTTCTGAAACGAAAAGTCCGCAGGCCAAGTTTCTGGCAGCCATTGAAAGGCAATTACTTAAATGTTATTTTTGTATGAAAGCGAATTTTTCTCTTTCAAACAGAGGAGCGGAGAGCGAGCCGACCAACCATCTATCTATTTACTCGTTATATTTTGCAATTGCAATGTAAAAGCATTCAACCAAAATAGACAGCGGATAGATAAAAAGCTTGCCGTCGCGTAATTTTTCAATATCACTACAATTTCGCGAATAGCTTCACAAAGAGATAACCTGGAAATTTTAGATAGTAATGTATGGTTGAAAGGGGAGAGTAAAAAAATCTTTTTAGCCAAACATAAATGAACTTTTCACTCAAATAAGTCTTTTGAGTGAACACTTTTTATTTTATACTATAAAAAGCATTGATTTACTTACATATTTTACACCCTTATTATTTAATTCTTTCATTCAAATCAAAATGGCTAACCTCGACTACAAAAAAGTTGAACACTAATTTTTTAGGGTTCTTCATGTCAATAATGATATTTGAAGAAGATCACTTACATATTTTGAGCTTTTGAAGATTAGCATAAAACTTTTATATTAATAAATTTAAAAAACTTCTCATGAAAAATTCTATAACAATCAGTTTTATTGGGTCTCATGACTATAGGTGACCCCTTAAAAATAGTGGAATTTCCGTACGTAACTCTTTTTTTACATGTTTCACTCGCCATTGACCGGGTTTAAAAAATAAAAAAAAATGAAGCATCTTTATGCATATAAAGTATGCCTATGTTTAACTTTATGGTTCCCCAAACACACTTTAATTCCCCGGGAAGAGACGCCTCACTGATGTTTGTCCGATCTCGTCATATTCTTTCTTTTAAAACCCAAACTTTGATTCTATATCTGACAAAAACTTTTTCAATCTTCAAAATTGATATCGGTGGAATATGTGATTTATACGCGTACGCACCTCACTCATAAATTTACCTGCTGGTAAATATTTGATTTGTTGTAAAACTTGCGATAAAACAAAAAGTAAGTATATAAAATGTATGTGTTGTACACACATATACATATATAAAAAGAAAAAAAAAACTTTTTTTCTTCAATCTTCTGAAATATGCAAACCATTTAATTTTATTAGGGTTTTTATAAGTTAGCATAATTTAATTTGTTTGAGAAAAAGTTTTTGATGGCTTGTTGTAGCACTTTGTGAGTGATTTTTTCATGTTAAGTATTTGAGAGAGAAAAATTCGATGGAAAAAATCAGTTATTAAGGGCCTATCGTTGATTTTCACATAATATTTATCTTTTTACTCTACTACGATAAACTTGAAAGCAGGATATACAAATTTTAAAGTATAAAAAATTAATTTTCGTAATAGTTTTGCTACTTTTTAAGAATTAGCTCCGTTAGTTATATTGTAATTTTCACATTTTTCATTTCTTTTACTACTTACTTTATGATAAAGGAAGTATTGTAATCGAGTCGAACTTTCGATGTCAAGTTTTTACCGGAAATGCATGTTTTGAGGTTCATTGAATCCAAAAAAGTGGTTTTTAGAAACAGGTCTGTGTGTAACAGCGATATTGTATTGAAAGCTTTATGCGAATTTCAGCAAACTTGGAATTATCCTACATATTACATCTAGTTGTGGCGCAAAGCTTTTGGTTGAAATCGATCCACCGTAAGCTCCACTTTATTCTATGGATTTTTGAGCTTTTTAAATTTGTTTCGAAAATGACCCCAACGATTTTCTTTAAATTTGCCACAGTTCTTAGACACATTAATGCCTACAATTTTTTTTATTTTTTATTTATTTACGCGACTTGGTCATCAAAATTTATATACAATTTGTAACAAGGCGTTATGTATTCAATTACGTTTTCGTAAACGAGTTAATTCGCTGCGGACAGAGTTTTTCCATTTGTTTCAGGCCCAGTTGGAGAACCGGTGTCCTCGGGTCGTCAAGGAAAAACAAGTCGAATTTGGTAGTTCTGTCGGTGACTTTGGGGACATCGGGTGAAGGGACGCAGCCCACTAGATTCTGAGGCAAATGGAAAAACTAAAGACGACTCTGATTATTATTATTATATTTATTATTATATTACTTATAATTATTTTAGTGTTAATTTTGATTTTCTTTAATTTATAAATAATAATTAAAATAAATCATTTTGTTTTGTTATCGAGTTACGAGCGAGGCAACCACCAAGGTAAGTCCTTCAAAATTCCTGTTTGGTGGTGGATTAACAGTTCGAAAAATCAAAGAATCCCCGTGCCTCACACACCCAAAAACTTTTTAAAATTATTATTTTTTAAGCATTTTATTTCTTTTTAATTTCTTTGAACGGGACTCGTTTGTCTTTATCGACTCCACGTGAGGCCGGATAAGTTTGTCTCGTTTCTCTTTATAGAAGAGTGGCGTCTTTATAACTCAACAACACTTCAGAAAACCCGGACTTTCTGGATCTAAATTTATTGGAGACATCAAAAGATGTTGAGCTGAGCCACATCCGGTCAGGAGTCCCTCAGCGATCAGTGGCTTGTCACAGGGCGGACATTGAGGTCTTGATGCCTCTGTTAAAAGGAAGCTATGAGTGAGCTTGGTATGCCGAGTTTTAAGGCCAAAAAGAACCAACTCCATTCGTCTTCCGAGATCACCAAAAGTGGTTAAGCTCCCAAACAGAGGTTTAGACACTCTCAGAAGGCCCAGGGAAGCCTTCCACTTACCCTGCCAGCTCCGTTCCAGTATGCACTTTATATTTGATAGCGAGTCTTTTAATGAGGCTTTGTGATTCCTTATACCATTTTTGCAACCTCTTTGACAAGGACGTTGACTCTCTCATTTCCCTCTATGCCGACGTGCCCAGGAACTCACATAAAGGTCACTCGTGGGTCAAGACACCACACTTTAAATCTGATGTCTCCCTCCAAGTTCTGCAAACCCTAAACCCTCAGCAAATTTATAGAACTAAGAGAGTCGGTGGATTTTTAATTGAATCTTTTTCCTGGGAAAAAGGAGGGTTCTGGGGTTACGGGTGGGAGTTGGTTTATACATAGAGGTTTTTATAGTTCTTTTAAATAACAGCGAGTTTCATAAAAGAAATTACTGTGATGTCCCGTTTATTTTATATGTAGATTAAGTTTGAAAAGTACTCCTCTGGAACAAACTAAAGCATGTTGGTTAAGAAGTAATTTTGGCAGTATATTTCACGGTGTTTTTTAAAACTTAAGAAGTAATTTTCAGGACAAAAAACATAGAATTAAATTAAACAATACCTATGGGAAACACCTGTTTAGAAAGTTACCTTTCATTTTTTGGTAAAATCAACTTTTTTGTGTAGCTAAAGCTGTAATTGTGACGTAATTTTCAATTAACTCTCTAAAATTCTCTGTCGCTATTCCCGAACAAACATTTACATTTAGAGTCCCTTTTTTCATAATAAAAAAATTTAATTTCTTTATACAGAACTCATTTTTAAACTAAATAATGGCGTGCTTTTCTGTAACATTTTGTGTAAGATCTGATAGAAATTTTCAAAGCAAAATGTCAAAGGCTTTTATGTCAACCATATACTCGTAATACGTATGCCAGTTCTTTCGAGAATATAACATATTTCTTGGGTGGTAGACGATTTTCTTTTTCGATATTAACGTGAAGAACTATTCGAAAAAATAAATTGGGAATTCTTTCATTTCCTGTCAGCATTGGGGGCTGTCTTAGTAGTGTTATCTATTTATTTATTTTTTTTTGGAAATGGGTGAAATAAATGCAATTTAACGCTAGCATTGTATAGTTTGGGATTGCAGTAAGTATCAACATTGATCAGAATGACATCTTAAAAGAGAAACATTGCAGTTGAACTGTACACAATGGTGATGGTATGTGTAACGGAATGTCTGTATGTGTGTGATGTGTGGTATATTTCCTTGTAAAACGGATAGTTGCGGCATCTAATCAGTTTCGAGTTTCGGAAATGTGACGTTTGGCAAAAAGATAACGTTGCACAGACGCGTTTGCAATGCACTTTGGTCGGTTGTGTCGTTTTGTCTTAACTTTTATATGATGTATTAAAAAAAAAATACGAAGGAAGAAAAATTAAACGTTACAAACTCGCAATTACAAAATAGTTTCATTAAAAAAATTCTTCAACTTCTTTCGCTAATTAAAAATTAGTTCTCACATGCATTTTACACAGAAGTTTTGCATTTAATTATTTCTCTACTTCGTTTTTTTTTTAAATCCGTTTTACAAATTCGTGGTGTCTGAAACTTTTTGTTTGCAACATTGAAATTGCATTAGCGCACAATATCCAAGACCAGCCCGGCTTTGCGTTGAAGACTCGTCCGTTTATCTCGGAGCTGAGATGCAGCCAACATTGATGCATAATGCCAATTATCCTCAACATGTTTGAAATATTTCAAATAGCGACATATTTAAATTTGTTTGTCGTCGTCTTACGCTTCTTGGCCCGATTCTTCGGCATCGTCACCAACAAACGATAACACTTTACATTTCTAACAGTTTCTGTTCTCGTGGTTGCAATTAATTAACATATTGTCACTCAAAACTATTTTTATTCTCAGTTGAAATACTCGACGTTGTTCGGATTAAAGTTAAAAAGAATACAGAATATTTATACCTGTAAACGTTTAGTTCTGGCTTCTTTTTTTATACCGAAAAAAAATCAATGATGATGATGATTTCAAAATAAAAATTTTGAAAGCTGCTATTGCTGATCTCCAAAAGCTTCTCTCAAACAAGGCATTTTGCGATGACCATGTTATCTCTTGGATGACTCATTTAAAATTAAAAATCCAAACAGATTTTGTTAAATCAATGTGCAATCTTGTGATTAGCCGAAGGAATAGCCAAAATATTTTTTTGTCAAAATGGTAGTCTTTCAAAACACAATCGAATTTTGATCAAAATGTTGACCTTAAGTTGAATCACTTTACAAAGAGTAAAAACTGCCTTTTGAAATTTGCGTGTAATTTTGAAAATAATTGCAGAATTGACTGGAAATTTTCTGAATATGAAATTAAATATATGTACACTAGCTGATACCCGCGACGTCGTCAGTGTAGTTTATTATGTTAAAATCATATTTAATTTTCAGAGGAAAACATTTAAAAATTGAAAGCAAAAATATATTAAAAATAACCGGAAAGAACTTAGCGTAGAACCTTTTTTAACTATATGCCAAAAAATTGCTCCTTCAGAATCCGCTATTACTCCAAGTGTCTAGATATTAGTTAATTAATAGTTAATTTTTCAAAAATTTGTAAAATCAAAAACGAAAATTGCTATATAATTATAAAATAATCACTTTTTAATTTTTTGTCAAAAAATTGTTTCTTAAATGCTCTTTCCGGATCCGCAATTGCTCCATGTGTATAGTTAATTATTTGTAATTCAATTTTTAAACTATTCATGTTTATAAGATCCTACGGCAGTTGATGACGTCATAGTATTACAATGCATGTATAAATAGTTACAAATAATTACGTTTTAAAAATATTGCAAAAATTTGATCAATTATTTGCGTAATAAAAAGAGCAATCAGAGAGCTTCAAAAAAAAACATAAATTTCAATCAAAATTTATTTTGGGTTTTATAGCGATTTTAATTCTTGAGAATGAAAATTTAAAAAAAATTTAATTATTAATTAACTATCAACTATACACCTGGAGCAATTGCGGATCCGGAAAGAGCATTTATGGAGCAATTAAAAAAAAAACTTTATTAAAGTGCCTTTTTCGTATTTTACAGCAATTTTAATTAGTAGTTAGCATATTTTTTAAATGTTAATTATTAATCAATTAATAACTATACCTACAATTGGAAAAATTGTGGATTCTGAGGGAGCAATTTTTTGGCATATAGTTTAATTTAAAAAAAAATATTTCTCGGTAACTTAACTCTTTCTGGTTAAAAAATATATGCAATAATAAAAGGAAGCGTTGAAATTAAATTTGATTATTGTTACGTCTGTAAATTAAAAATTTATTTTAAACTTGTATTTACAGTAAATTATAAAAAAATGCTAAAAGAGGATTTTAAAAAAAAGCTACAAAATAATTTTATTTATTCTAATATCTTTTGCTTAGCAGCATGAAGTCGTACCGCTTACGCTCAAATATGAAATAATCATTAGGCAGTGGAAGGAGAAACATTCTCCATGCACAAAACACCATTTGGTGAACTCTATCAAAACAACGAAAGCATACGCGGTCTGCTTGGAAAAATCGAAATTTTTAAAACTTTAATTACTTTGTTTTAATGAAAATATCGTGATAAATCTTTTTTGGATAAGGACCAAGTATATAAGAAGTAAAATAAAAAATTGATCGATATATATACAGTAATTTTTGAGTTAAAAAGAGCTCAAATCAAGTATCTTGATAAATTAAGTAATTAAGTAATGAAGTTGAAACTTTTAAGTATAAATAGAAAAACTGTGTATTAATTACTTGATTTATACTAAATTTAATTCAAAAAGCTTCAAAACCAAGTTGAGTAATGTTATCTTAATCTTAACTTTTAATTTCGGTTATTTCCTACTAAGTTACTTTGAAAGTCAGACAAAAAGTTTTTTTTTTAAATTAAAAATTAAAAATTTTTAACATCTTTTGCTTAAATTGTTACTAAAGGATCATTTGCAATTGGCAAGCAATATTTAAAATTCACTAAGGGCAAAGAGGACATAAAAACCAATAACTTCCCATTTATTTGTCTCAATATTGGCTCCCCAAACCCCAAATAAACAATTTTAAACTTGCAGCCAAACAATTTATAAATGGCTTTATGGTTGTGGAAAACATTTCGTTGGAGCGGAGCCCATTTATTTGTCACAATATTTATTTTGAACTTCCACAACCTTTTGCTCATACAATTATATGATTTATAACAATTGCATATTATATTCAATGATGGAATAATCTAAATTTTCATCATGAAAACAGCCAATTAAAGTTGATTTCTTGAATTTCCCGCTAAAAGTTACAATCGTGAGCTTTTATATATTTTCTCAAGCCCAACGTTTTCTTTTAATTACTCAATGAGTGTTTTTCGAAATTTCAGCCAATGCTTTGATGTTTTGTCTTTGATTTTATACTTTGTACGAGCTTTGCTTTAATTTTTAATTAGTAAAAATCCTACATATAACTTTTATCATATTTAAAAGGAATGGTATATATAGAACATAATACATGTTTCTCTGTTTTCGAGTTAAAAAATTCGTTACTCATCCGTCAACCGAAACTCCGACAAAATTATAGCTTGTTTGTGTGTAATAAAATGTTTTAACCAACTTTATAACTTTTCGCTTCAATTAGTGCAATAAAAGTCGCTTTTAAAAGCTTCAAGCACGAGGCAGTTAATATGAAAATAATAAAACAAATTTAAAGTTGGTGTGTGGGTATATGAATTAAGCTTGAGAAAAAAAAAGCTCTTTTATTGCAAAGTATGTAGATGTGGATTCATTAAGATCATCTTGTCGTCATCGTTAAAAAGACAAAACAGAATAATCCTTTTAGTAAATAGAATTTATTCAAAAAATTAGATGCAAATATATTCAACGTTGAAAAATCTTTGACCTATTAAATTATTTGCTCCGTGATAATAACTTTTTGGTTGGGCGAGAGGAAGAAAAGCGGTGGAGTATCACGTGCGCTGAAAGCTAACTGAGTTTTGGGTGGTAGTGAAGTGATGTGGTGGAGTAGGTTGTGTCTACGACAGAGCTTTTTATTATGACTTTCAGTAATCATAAAATGCTGTAATTGTTCCCGGCTCAATATAGTCCAGCTCTCGAAAGCACACTTTCATTACATAGTCGTGGATTTAAAAAAATATGCTTATGAAGAATGAGTTATTCTTCCAAATCACGTTGGTCAACGAGTAAAATTTGTATATTAAATATAACTAAGTATGTGCCACCGTCTGGCTCTTAATCGGTAACCGCAATGCTTAATGTAGTACGTCACATTTTCTTCATCCAAACCGAAATTCAAGACATTAAATACGAATGTGGGATTCATATATTACAAATATTGTAATTTAATGTTAGGAACTGTTATAAATTATAATAAACATTGCAATTAAGAATATTAATATATTCATTGTTGACTATACAAAAGAGACCGGTTGACTCTCCAGAGCAGGCTTTTCCCCGGTTACGAAATTTCCCATTTCAACCATTTACTCATTGCACAAGTAAAACTTGATCTTATTTCAGAAATATGAACCATTTCCTTCGACTTCCGTTCGTGCAATGCTCTCCGTCAATTAGTCTCGCGACGTTTCGAGGCGGAGAGCTTTTCGAGATTTGGCTCAGTGCGCCTCTGTGACATGGAATATGGGAATTTACATAAACCAAACATATATGGAATTGTAATAGGTACCACATGGCCACCAAGTAACATTATGTGGTTCTCAAGTAACTCATTTCAAATGCAACTCTTGCACACAAATGTCTTTGTCATTTTGTGGGGGCTCGGAGCTCCCGGTTTGTCTGCTCGTTCGGAAAAATGAGGCATGTGGAGACCTATTTGAAATTATTTACGGCTCCCAAATGTCTTCAATTAAAATAGTTTGGTGCTTATTGTCGACTTTCTTCGGGTTAATGTTACGGAAGACAAGTAATTGAGAGTAAAGATCTTTGAGTGCAAAAGTTTTCTACTTTGATGTACCTACCCACATTTTGTTATTCAGAAGTCTGTTTAAAAGTGATTTAAGCAATTGATCAAAACTAAATATAATGAAGTTCTTTATATTTTTTTATGTTTTATGTGTTGAAATGCACAGTAATGGAAAAAATTGAATTATGACGACTTTATTGAAATATCAAACTAGAAGAAATTCATGCACCCTTTCTGATTTTCTCTATTTTGAGATATGTTATTTTTGATTCGAGAATGAATGTAATATATGAAACGTAAGAAATGTAAGGATTAACCTGGATATATTTTACTAAATGCCAATTGTATCTATAATGATTTCTTTCTAAAACTTAACAAATCCAAAAAGGTAGTTTATAGACAAGAGCGAAAGCCTTTGAAAATGACAGCAACGGTTTTTCTCGATTTCCGACAAAACTACAAGTCCTATGGAAAAAAGTTAAAAAGAAAAGTTGTAGGTAATAAGAAGATATACAACTTTTGTAGTAAACCTTTTTTCGCATAACCTCGAAATTTATGGGAAAAATTCCAATAACAAAATTTTTTTTTATATTTTATCTCTTACTTTTTTGAGCATGTCATTAAAATTTGTACTTTATTATTGCATTTTCTGAGAACATTTAACATTGTTTTGTATATTTTTTGCACCATCAGAAAGTAAAGATCTTAACAAACAAAAAGCTCACCGACTTCTTTAAAAAAGTGGATATTTTGAAGTGAAAATTTTTGATTAAAAATAAGGGTGTTTTTCAATATTAAGTCAAAATAAGGTGAAAAAATAAATATTTTAAATCAAAAAAAGTGGTTGCGTGTACTTATGTACGCGCGTGGGAAATTATACTTCTTTGGCATCATTCAAAAGTACTTTTTATTAATTTTATTCAAATAATCAATTTTAAAAAACTTTTATTTAATATTTAATATTTAATAATAATAATATATATATTTAAAGATATAATTATTAAAAATAAAATTTAGAAAATAATATTTTAATTTTTATCAATAAATGATATCCAAAGAAAACTGCAAGACATTTATAAAATTTATCAGGATCATTTTTCTGGTTAACAATTCATGCATGTCATGAAAACGAAGTTTCATAGAAATTGCGAAATAAAGTAAGTAGCTACTTGTCAAAATAAATGTCTTAATCTTATTCATATCTTGTGTTACTAAATTATTATTCTAAGATGGTTGAATCATTTCAGAATCCCAGATTTCGTGATAACTAAGAATATGCATGGAATGCAGACGTCATTTTCATCATTTAACTTCAAATAGTACCTATAACAGCTACTGCAAAATTCGAGAAAAGTAATAACTTATTTGTTAATAATATGTGTCATTTGTATATACAAATATTTTCTAAATAAAAAATAAATTTATATTTGAAGAATTAATAATTTTTAATTTAAATATAAAAATAAATGAATAAGTAAATAAATAAAACAAATAATCAAAATACGCGCGCCAAGAAACCCAGTGGTTTTGCGGCTAAATTCATTTTGTTAATTTTTGTCTCAAGATGGCCGCCCATCTAAAAATTTCACTCTCACCATTTTTTTATAATGCGCCTAAAGAAGTATAATTTCAAAAATTACAGTGTTTTTGGGACAATAAAGGGTAAGTTGTTATAAAATTTTATGAAAAAAACTTTTTTTTGTAAAAGATAAAAATAAAAAAAAACTTAGTTATAGGAATTTTTAACAGAAATTTTGAGGTTATGTGAAAAAAGTGATAGTTCAAAAGTTTGTCATTTAACTTTTTTCCATAGGACTTGTAGTTTTGTCGAAAATTGAGATAAACCCTGTCAATCTTAAACGCCACCCCCTTTTCCACTTTCCCACCCCAGATTGACCGTAATTTATTTTTCATTTCATTTTTGTTATTTTCTCTTCCTTTTCCAATGGGTTTCATCTTACTATAAATTTTTTGGGTTCATAAATTATCGACCCTGTCCTACTACGGTAAGTTTTATGACAGAATTGTTACCCTTTTTACTTAAAAATTTAATTATTATTGTATTTATAAAAAATTAACACCAATCGTCTTAGCGTATTGTCATCCAAGACAATCAATTTCTAACTATATTTTGCAAAAAATGGACATAAAAATGCATCAACATTTGGGACACTTGATTGAAACACTTAAAAATTAGAAAAAATATTATATTTCTCCAAAGTAATTATTCTTATTCAATGTTTTGGAGTTGATGAAAAATTGTATCGATCAAATTCAAAATTCAAAATGCCAAGGTTGAAAAACAAGTTAATCCTTTAATCGGATTAAAAATGACATTAAAACTCGGTTGAATGCATTGATTATTTGAACATTTGGCCAATTTTATAATATTACAACAGAAACATTTTATAAGATAACTTTTGTAAGATTTAAAAATATTTTTATTCTTCTAAATATAAAATATCTGCTGCGAGGCGTCACAGTACTTACTTTTATGAAACTATAGTTGTTAGTTTGTCATACAATTGTACAAAAATTATGTAAAGTATCTAATATCTAATATCTTGTTCTATCACATAAACGATTAACAACTGGTGATAAGAACCAAAAATTTATTTTATTTTTTTAAATTTGAATTAGTAGTAAGAAAATGATTTATAAATTGCAACGTCCTGAGCATTAATTTCAACAGCTGCATTATAATATGTAGGTAGTTGAACAAAACGATTTCATACTGTCAAATTCCATTAAACAATTGTGTAGTTTCCTAAACAAATTCCTCCAAAACAGATCAAACGAGTCGAGTTCAAATATTTATTCTATATCCTTATTGCAGATTCTTATCAACAATTAACTTTGGTCTTGACTAGCTATTTGAAACTATTGTAAACAAGTAAGTGACCCGTATGTCAACATAACGTTTTCAGAGAAATTAATGTATGGGTGTAATCGGTATCTACATGTTTCATATTTGATAGATATTCAGTTGCTGTAAGCTTTTGCTTATTTCCAAGAACATTATTATATCGACCAAGCAAGTTTCTACTCATGAAAGTGTAATTTTCATTTACTACAATAGTCTAAGTATTTTAATTTAAACCGATCGCTATAAACTTTTGTTTTATTTACCCGCTGCAGGGATTTTCGGCTTAACACGACCAATGGCCGATCGACAGAGATTGTGCACTTGTTCCTTAAAATTTGATAAAAACTCAAACAAAATGTAGTTTTTCTTAATTTTTACGATGGCTTAGAGTTTGTTATTTTCTTTCTTTCCGTGTCGTTATTTGGCAATGGACTGGCGTAGTAATATAATTTTATTTTTACAATGAGCCAGCGTGCTTAATGTTGCAGATAATTAAAGTAAAGGATGATTAACCCGGTTTAAGTATTCGAAAATAACGTTAAGAGAATTTTAGTAAAATGGTTATTGTCGCGTTAAGTAAATGTAAGTGTTATGATGATTTTCAATTAAATTAATCAGCCACCGATGGTCGTGGCTCGATGGATATGAATCTTTAATTGTGGAAGATAGGACAATCATTTTTTCTTAAATTAATTGATTGCACTACCTAGAATAATTAGAATATTGTTTGGCTTCTAGATAATTACATGTTGTGGCTGGAGAAGTGTAAGGAGCCGTCTGGGACGAGTTTGAGTATATCATTGTGAATACCAAGTGTGGGTGGTTGTATTAAGCATGAATCTTCGAGCCTCTTCGTTTAGATAATAAATAGATACAATGCTGGTAACTCAAAGACTATTTGCTATCTAATCAATTTAATCAGCATATAACTCACATTTAATTATTTACGATATCAATTCAATCCTTTTAAAATTCTATTTACTAGAGAAAGACAGAGAGAAGATGATATTCAAAGTAAGAGGAATAAAATTTATTTCTGATTATTTACCAAGTATTTCTAGCATAAAATGTATTCTGTTATTTTGTTCACTCTAACGAAATTTTATCGAACAATTTTGTTTATCGGTACAAACACTTAAAGTAGAGATTCGGCAAGTGAAGCACCCGGAAATTTTGTGCAATTAAAGCTTAACATTTTAACTGTGAAATTAAATAACTAGTAAATTCAATTCTTGACTGAACTGAACATTTAAATATATGAAAATTTTACTTGATTATTATTATTAAATCTGATGCGGAATTTAAGTCAATTTAAGCTTGAAAATCAAATACTGAAAATTTGTTAGAAAGTAAAAATAATCAACGATTGAAGAATGAAAATTTACTAAACTAACTAAGGCTATTGAAAGGATGTTTGGAAAACTACGCGTAGGAACGTGTGATAATTCTGAGTTTTAATTTTATTGTTACGTGCTTATTCTCCATTAAATAAAAAAACCTTTGAAATTGTACACGGAAAAAAAAAGTGGTGTAAAATTTACAACACTAACCTAGTAATATTTTTACTGCACTTTGTGTTCACTATAACCACAAATGTAACATTAGATAACACACTGTGTTGTATTCAGCTCTAACGTATAGTATTTTTAACTACCATAGTGTAGTACATATATATGTAGCTGTTACAACTGCTGCGTGTTGTACAATTAATAAATGTTGGCGTTTGCGCTTGCGTTTGCTAACAAAAAGTATACAAGGAATGGGGAGCAGACATTCAAACTCTAAAAACCTCCTACAAAGTGCTAACAAAGTCCATAATTACTATATGACGCAGCTTCTAAACAAATAACAAGACTTCATAAAGCTATATCCAACACAGCGATTCGGCTTTGCCCAGATGCTATCAGGACAAGTCCGGCGATCATTATACTGGCAGAAACTAGTGAGCTACCCCTCGCATACAGACGTAAATAATTGGTAGCTAAATATGTTATAAAAGCACAACAAAACATCATGAGGACAATGAAGACTACCCTGTTAGGTGTCTAGCACCAATTCGAGCAAAAGCTAAAGAGTATTTTAAAGATCTCCAGATTAACACACCGCTGCTAGCTATCACTGCCTGATGTTCCACCGCGGGAAACGTGGAATCCAAAAGTAAATCTTTCCTTGTCAAAATAATCACTGGAAAACACCAGCCCAAAGACTTTCCAATAACTCTATTTAGAATTTTAAAAAATATGGTGTTATCCATGTCTAAATCACGACTATAACAAATTTTGCACGGATGGTTTATTAATTAATGGAAAATTATGTTTGTAAGATCCTCATGCAGCAACACTACAAAGAAAGAATGCCGGATGGATCTTTCACATTCACCTATGAGGCGGTAGCAATTCTGAGATGCCTACAAATAGTAGAAAAAGACCCAGGAGAGCAAATAGCCATCTACTCTGACTCGCAGTCATGCATAAAGGCCATATAGAGTAAGGAAAATAGGAACACGACAGTGGCACAGATCCAAAATAAGCTAAGAATACTCCACACTAGGAATATAGGAATAATATGCATTCCTGGGCATAAGGATAATATATTATAGATAATATAGGATAATATAGGTAATATATTAGCGGTCTTGGCTGTAACAGAACGATTAATGCAGAGCTGAGACTTGAACAGGCACTGACTGTCGAGGGTGCATTTAGACAGTGCAAGGGAAGACAATGAAGCTGTGGGACGGTTTTTGGGAGTCCCAATCACAATATCAAAGTATCCACCTCAGAAAATCCACCTGGGCAAGATCTGTCAAAACACTTTTCGGTTATCCTCTGCAGGCTGAGTGTAGAACACACAAGGTTGACCCACAGCTACCTGTTCAATAGGACTACAGACCCGAGTCGAAATTTCAGACCCTCTTTGGCCCTAAAATGGTACTTTGACCCTCTTTTTGACTTTTTGACCCTTCTTGTATCCATTACTGGTTTGATCCTTAATCCTGTTTACTCTGTTTCATTTTTACTTAGCTTTAGTCGCTTGTTAACCGTTCGAGTGCTACACGAGTTATTATACAACAAATGAATAAACTTATTTCACTATTTGATTATTTTTAAACATTGTCTATATCAAAAGGCCTAAAAGTGTAAATGTAAAAAAATTTTAAAGTGAAAAAACCGAGTTTCAAAGAAAAAGTGTGAAGAAATTTGCTTTAATTTATTATCTTGAAAGTAACCAGAGAGATGTTATACAGTTAAATAAAATTTCTAAAGAAATCCACATGGTTGGGTATATTGTGGATTATAATAAAAGGAAATCCTGAAAAAAAATTATGGCAATGGTGACAATAAAAAAGCTGGTAAACGAGGACAAGGAAATTAAGAACTAAGAACTGATATTTGTTATATTCTTATTACTTTTAAATTTATCGCTAATATTAATGAAACTTGTATATTTTATGAATAAAATATTAAATTAAAAATGTTATCCTTTTTGAAAAAAAAACCCTACCAATAAAACAATAAAAGAGAGTGACAAAGAAAGAGTG
Organism: Sisyra nigra; assembly: GCA_958496155.1. NCBI lineage: Eukaryota > Metazoa > Arthropoda > Insecta > Neuroptera > Sisyridae > Sisyra > Sisyra nigra. The sequence goes on from OY292316.1 coordinate 49,567,608, forward strand.
GAGAAAAGAGAGAGAGAGAGGTCCATTTGAAAATTTTTCTGTAAACCTCTTTTGAGCCTAAACATGGTATTTTTTCCGATAAATGCTACTTGTAGGTTCAAAAGAGGTCTTAAATTCAAATGAAAATGTTCATATTTCAATCTACTTGAACCCAGATTTTGAGGTCTAAAATAGGTCTAAAATTTCGACTCGGGGAGGGATGCAGCAGATGTGAATACATAATTTATCTGTAAAGCACTTGCTGCTTGAGTGCCAGGAAACTGAGAGCCTGAGACGGAAGTAGTCGGTGACACAAAGTTTAATAGAAAGTCAAAATATAGAGCAAGGGGTTACAGTAAGCCTGAAGTTCCTCAAAGAGGCCAATCTTTTCACCGAACTATGCTAAAGTGCATGCAAAAATGTGACTCGGGGGTGTGTAAATGTGAACCATAACTGTGCGAAATTTGATTTGAGAGTGCGAATATGACAGAAAAAGTGTATCAATCAGGAAAGTTTAATAAGTGACAAAACCGTTAGAACTAGAACAGTCGCTTATCGCTAATGACCTTAGATGTTCCAAGCGACTTTAAATAACCTAAGGAAAAGAATTACTATAATTTCAACTTTTCAACTACCTGATTGAATCTATTCGACAATGGTATATGTCGTTTGATATAATTTATTTTTAGATAAGGGTAAAGTAGAAATCGGGACCATTAAGTATAATTTAATTATATATAAATGAAACCTCCACCTTTGTGAGTGGAGGAATTATAAAACAATTTACACTCTCATTAACACATGTATAAAATGTAAGGGGCGGAGTGCGAAATGGTGATTAGCGGTTAAACACACAACGCACCTCTGATACTCTCGAGGTACAATTAAACCGCACCGTCCGTGATTGATAGCTTGAAACTGTCCTCTCGATTTCTTTGACCACCTCTCGAAAACTTTCTTTTTATATAACCGATAATTTCTTGTATTTTTTTTGTCTAGTTTCTTGTTATAATATTATCGTCACACTTTATCAATATAACAGGTGGATACGTTGAGAAAACAACAGATAAAAATAGATATAAATAACCCGGATTTGGTAGAATACTATAGAAAAAGTGTTGAGCACATAAAAACGGACACTTTTTCAAATGTCATTGATAGCGTTACGAATGCCAAACAAATGTGCGACTCAAATAGCGAAGAACAATCAATTTTCATTATCGATTGTCTCTACACGATACAAAGTTCAGTTCGTAAACAAGTCATTCCAAGTTACAAAACTATTGGTCTGTCTGTTAAAATTGCAGATAGATTTTTTCCGTTTATTTTTTGGCTTTTTTGGTCGTTTGTTCGGTTGGCATTTTGTTGGTGTGTCAAAGCTACTATTCGACTATAGTGTGTAGGGTTTTGCATTTACAAACAGCGAAACAATGCAAGTAAAAAAAAAATGATACAACCAAACATGGAAATTGTAAACGGCGTTCAACACTTGTATCGCTCTGTTTGGATGGACAAGAATTTCTTCTTTTTGAATAATAAAATAAAAAAATATGTTTTGTGTTTTAGTTGAGAGAATTTTGGTGCAAAAAAAGAAAAATCTTAACTTATACTTAATTTGCTTAAATACTGTGTTTTGATTGAAAAACTAAACTATATTAATTCGAGCTTGTATAAACATAGTTCTAGTATTTAACCTCCATTTTTGTCTTGAATTCGTGATCGAAAAATCATAAAACATTGATAACCCTATTACCGTTTGCATTGAATAAATCGCATAAGCTCTACTTACTATCGGATTTACGATTTCAACCATTTGAATTGGAAAGGAAAATATTTTTAAGCTAAGAAACTTTTCCGACAAAATCTAAAATAAAACCGATAAGGATCGCGAGTTTTATACTATCTGTCTGGCGCGTGGCGGACTCAATACGGATATGGAATGGTATGAGTCACAGCTGAAATGAAATAAATTTATATATTGAAAATTCTTACCGTTTTGTCGCAAGCATATATAATATATGAAAATGTTGCACGAAAACATCACACACGCTTGTCACTCAAAGCCAACAGACACAGTTCCGGTCGCGCGATTTTTCGTACCCTGATACCTACTAACGCGTGTAAGCTCACAACCCCCAACAGATAAGGGTACGAGAACCCATTACATAATAACCAGAAGAGCTTATCACCCCTTTAATCTACTAAACAAAACTTATCTCTTTGTGAAAGTAACGAACTTTTAAATCTTAAGCGTATACCATAAAAAGTAAATATTAAGTAACAAAAATAACATTATAGTATTAGAAACAAGTTTATACAATTATTTTCATTTTAAAGTATCTACTTCTATTTTTCAACGAAAGCTAAGAGACTTACACTTTATTTTATTGCGACAAAAATATTTTTTTAAAATTGAAACACTACTAAAGTAACCATGAAAGGTTTCATTTTGGTAGATTTCGCGTAATTCAATTTAAAAATTAATTATATAAAAAAAATGAAAAAATAATTGTTAAAGGACATTTATAAGGATTGAAATACATTTAAAAATACCTAAAAAACGTCCTCAACGAAAAGTTATATTTTGTACGTTCTATGAAGCTTAAATATTGATGCCATCACTTCTATCGAGTTGTTCCTATAAGTGTGTTTATTAAGGACTAGCTAATATCCGCCCGCTTCGCTGAGCATATCTAAATTAATTTGATTGAATAATAGAAAACCCAAAATAAGAAATTAAGCTATGTTTACAAAAAAAGATAATTAGGTATTTCTAGACCTTTATTTTATAGGAAGTTTATGAAAATCCATTAAATTACTTTTCCAGGAACAGATATAAGCTATCTTATAGGTAGGATCTTTACGTGTTTTTGAATATTGTAAAATATTAAGAAAATTTTAAGCCTTAAGAACCTTTTACACCAAATGTCATATGAAATAATTTATTAATTTTAGTAGAATGGAGTAGTAGCTATCCTTTAGAAACTGTATCTTTTTTAGGATCAATAATATTTCATTTGTTATCTTAAGATCTGAGGTATCAGGTTTGGTTGCCTTAGGTTCATTATTCTAGGATATAGTATTAAGGCCATTATGTCTTATCGGAAAGTCTGCTATTTCCCGAGGTCCAAGATTAGACAACGAATTCTTATAGATCTTACTAATAATAAATTGAAAATTAAGAATATAGTTTTTTGGTAAAAAAACAACGCGATGGTCACATCTAAGTTGCTATTTTCTCTTGAAAAATAAGTTGGGCTGGAATTCTTTTTGTTTTGGGGGCTCTGTCTAACGATTTCACCTCTCGTAGTCAAACTCCTAGTCAGGATCACTTAAGTCGAACTGTCTGTTTTTGTTATTTATTTTTACGGGTCTCATTTTTGAACTAAGATATTTCTTTATATGAACGAAATCATATTTACTGTAGAGGATTTCCTTCTCCTCCCTCGACAATTCAAACGTTTACTCAGCCGAACTTTTAATAATATATTAACTGCAGGTAAATTGACAATGGAGTTATGGTTTCTAGGAATATAACCTATCGCTATACTTCTATCATGGTTATAAGTTTCAAATTTGCGAACATTAATTTATAAGTATAACAAATTACATAGTTTAAAATCATGTCGTTTCTACGATATGACATGGTATATGTACATTGTATCAAAGCTGCCTGCCGTTGTATGTTTTTCGTTGCGCAGTTTTTATAGTTTTTATTTTTTTTCTCAGAAAATCAACATTTTTTCGGAATACAAAGTATTTTAAAGCACTTTTTGTAATATTTACTACTTGTAGTGAAAGTCTCGTCGAAATCGGACCAGCCGTTTTTAAGTTTGCCAAGAACAAACAAACAGACAGGGAAAACTATTCAAAATAAAAAGTAGCCTATAATGTAAGTTATAATATTTAATAATTTTTATATAGGTTTTCAAGTAGTAAAAATCTTCAATCTTATTATTAGTATAGATGTATTAAGTTTAGTAAGTAGTTGGAAATTTTTTAAATAAATTGTGGTTGATATTGTGACTTGTAAACGAAGTAACTTATGAAGCTAGTGCTGCAATTGGTTTAAAAGTAAAATACACCTATCCCCCGATTTACACGGTACGCGTTTTACATGATTTCGCTTTTACACGGTTCATAAACTAATGAAATAATAAACTAATATTCTAGTGATGGAAGTGACATTACACCAATCAATAAGAAAACGGTGATAGTTCCTCAATGTGATAGCAAATAAATTTCGAACATACCTGAATTGGTTAAGTTGCAGCAGGTACTTTTTGAAAAATTTTTTGTTTCTATTTTTGTTTTCATTTGAATAAATGACTTAATTGCGTAGTTTTTTTCGTTTTACACGGTTTTATATGTATAGAAAAAACAAAGATTTTATTTTACACGGATTTGTCTAGAACTTATCTTCAGTGTAAATCGGGGGATAGGTGTACTTAGATATATTTGACTCGAGCTTATGACTTATTTCAACTACTTTATATAAAATAGCTTGAAAATCAAATCAAAATGTGAACACTTAATATATGCACCTTTTAAAGTAGGTTTAAGTTTATCTGTACTTGTATTTTTCAGATGTACAAGATTCGAAAAGTTGTCAACCGCGAAGAGTGAAAGCTTTTAAAATAACTTGGTTTTGGCATTTCATATTTTTTTTTATAAAACCTTATGTATGTATATCAAATTTTTAAAGCTCAAGTATCTCAAACTTAAATTTTTGCATATATTTTATTTCTTGCACTTTTTAGGAAATTTTATGCAAGCTTGAACGTTGTAGCCATTTAAATTATAACAAATTATGTTACGATATATGTTAGTATGCTTATATGTATGTTAGAAAGAGTTAGATATGAAAGAATTAATATTAGAATATTTTAGTAGCAAATACTTTCATTGTAATATGGTTTTCTTACTTTTTTTCTAAAATGCAGCTTTTTTAAGAAAAATTATATTACCTTTAGTATAAATAGTGCTTTAGGATTTTTTTCTGTATTTTGCTTCAGGGACATCTTGGAAGACTCAACAGTAGTCTATTCGTACACTTGGACACCACTTTCTTCAAAATCGTTATTTTTATGGAAATTTCTGGGTGGACTCTTTTACTGTGTTTATTACTAACGGCAAACAAATATTTGAAAAAAAAATCCTAAACCTCTGTTTTTGAAATGCAATTGTTAAAATTTAATCTCCTTTTATAAATAAAACTTGTTGCTAAAACTGTTGTTCGGAAAAATTAAAAAATTTTCCAAACTTTTGAGGGCTAAACTTTAAAAAAGCCATGTAGTTTTAGATTATCATCGTTACTATAGCCATTTTCAAAGGTTTTAAATATTTTATTACTCCTATATATTATATAAATTAGTACGTAAGTATATTTACATACTTTTATGTTGTTGTTTGAAATTTCTTAGGCTCCTTGTATACAGTAAATTGAAAAAAAAAGTAATTTATTTATAAAAAGTTAAAACAACTTTGTAAAGTATAGGCGATGAGTGTTTCATGTGACAAGACAAGCTTTTGTTGAAAAAATAATTTCCACTACATTATTTATATAGTGCTAGAAAATGATTGAGAGGCGAACATAAATATTTAATAGTGCACATGTAAATGTGAAACTCGCCGTATTTTGTATAATATCAGCTACAAGTACGATCGTACATAAGAGTTTGTTGTGTTATTACCTGAACAGAAAACAAGTTTACTAGCAGTCCATAACGGGGGCTCTTCCGTGTGTGTTGTGTTTATATTTTCACGTGTGACTTACCTACATGAGTATTTTCCTTCTTATACAATGTTAAATATTTGATTATGCTGAAAAGCTCATATATACCTACTAACGAAGCTTGAGATGATAGAGCGCGCGAGACCAAGTTGCTTTAAAGTCCATTAGAACACACCGTGTTGCTATAACACCTGATTCACTTTACCGGCTCTAGACTAGTCGTTTGCTTCGTCTTCGATTTTATCATATTTTCCAGGCATAAAAAGAATATGGCCTCAGTCTCCCGCGGGACCGTAGCGAAACGGTAAAAATTAAAAACATATATTTATTTTGAAAAAGTTTCCTCGCAAATATTCACCATTGAAATTAATTTTTAAACGCGACTCGAGTAGTAAATAAATATTTTAGCGAGTCGACAAACATTTCTTATCTCGTCGTCTCGCGCGTTCGACGTAGACGTACCATTGTGGTGTGAGCACATGGAGGGACCATTTGAATGAACTTTGTTAATTCAACTGAAAATATAGTTTCTCGTAATTAATTTTCGAGTAGCTACGTAAATACCAAAGTTGAAGTTGGAGCGAGAGGGGAAAGAGACGCGGCAACGATTAAGAAAACACTGAAGTTTCATTTTAAAGCTCCAACTATGTATACGTATTATTATATTTTCTACAATTACTCGAGAGAATTACTATAATATGTTAAAACAGGTGGGTAAATACAACTATCTCCAATTTTGGCTCGTACAGCGACAAAGTTAAACTTTTGCAGTGCAACTGCAAATGCAGCCAAGACGGATATCTTCATTATCCTTTTGTACAACTACAATATATTTAAATCAAAAAACTTACTGTTGCATATTGTATTTGAAAACTTATCTAATTTATTTTGTCATAAAGCACTAAAAAACTGTCTGTGATATGCAATATTGTACTACTTTTGTAGATTTTGAGTTAAAAGCTAGTGCAAACCATTCAAAAATTTAGGATGTAAATTAAAAGCTTATAACCATTCAATATAGAATGTTTACAACACTTCAATTCAGTTAAGTATGTTAAAACGTTCCTTATTGAATATGTTAACTATGTTTTAGTTTCATCGGTTCCTAATCCACCATCTCCTAACACCACAGCACCGTTACCGAATCTATTCTTATGTCAAGACGATTTTTTTTTCCAGAGTATAGAAAAATATTTTACGTATCTAGGACTCTTATGCCTGGTATAAGTTGGACTCGAATATCTCCATACCGACTAAAAATCTACTCTGTCTTTATTCCCATTGCATCAATTCAGTCCGTATTACGTTTTGCGACGATTGCTCTAGCTTATTGGTCTCTTTCCGAGCTTTATTTTGTAGCAGTCGCCAGACAACTGGACTTAAGTGAATATTTACTGAAAACTCCAGTTAAACTAATGCAAATTATTCCAAATGTGTGAAGGAATTTGAAGCAAATACACAGCTAGTAACCTGAGTATCAAACATCCAAAACGTTTCAGTTCAGTATAGGATCAGTTAGTATTAATTGATTTTTAATAACTCACTGAAGATCTTAGCTAGAAGTCAGCCCCTGAATTTCAGTGAATATTTACTGTAAAAACCCCTGCTAATTTAATTAATCGATTCTTTTATGCATTTCAGAACCAATTGAAGTTAGGTGTAAAAAATAAATAAAATTACATAACTCAAAAATAGAGGTGGAGAAAATATAGTAAAGTTATAACGGGTTTTTGTTTATTTATTAACACTATTTACACTTTAACAATGATTAAGATCACTGTTACAGTAGTCACAGTCACTAATTGTCGCTCACTGTTTATATTTCACTGTATACACTGCACTGTTAAACTTTATTTAACAATATTCACAATTTAACACTTACAATTCACGATTTATGTATAACTCGGTTAACGATTTATTTATGACTGACTCTTCGTTTATATGAACCTCTTTTTATATTATTTTGGCCATTTTTGAGAACATTTTCTCTACTTATTCCGTTGCCAGAACTTTCTATTCTTTGATCCTTTTCCTATCCATAAGAAATTACGGTTAGAAACTTCTAGAAACATTGTTCTCTCTCTTATACACCGAGTAATCCTTTTGGTCAAACCCTTCGCAACATGGGGGTCCGATCTCTTCAGAGCTTTCTTGTAATTTTCGCAAGGTTTTTCCCATTCTACAACCACGTCGCTTCCCATTGGCTGGTTGATTAATCTGGCCCACCCACGATGGAGTACAAGAACAACGGGCTGAGACTATTTAAAGAGCAGGAGTCACCTCCAAACTCATAAAATGGCAACACTCCCTATTCTTAAGATCTTTTCCTCGCTCTTTAGACTGTGACAATATTTTCGTATTTTAAAGTTTTCTCATGATTATTTATTAGAAAATAATTAATATAAAAAAAGTGGTTCGGGGTGTACTTATGTACGCGTGTGAGAAGTTATACTTCTTTGGTATCATTAAAATTAGTTTTTATTAATTTTATTCAACTAATCAATTTTAAAAAATTGTAATTTAATATTAAATAATAATAATATATATATTTAAAGATATAATTTTGAAAAATAAAATTAAGAGAATAATATTTTAATTTGTATCAATAAATTATACACAAAGGAAGCTGCCAGACGTTTATAAAATTTGTCAGGATCATTTTTCTGGTTAACAATTCATGCATGTCATGAAAACGAAGCTTCATAGAAATTGCGACATAAAGTAAGTAGCTACTGGTAAAAGTAAATGTCTTAATCTCATTCATATCTTGTGTTACTAAATTATTATTCTAAGATGGTTGAATCATTTCAGAATTCCAGATTTCGTGATAACTAATAATATGCATGGAATGCAGACGTCATTTTTATCATTAAATTTCAAATAGTATAACAGCTACTGCAAAATTCGAGAAAAGTAATAACTTATTTATTAATAATATGTGCCATTTGTATATAAAATTATTTTTAATTTAAATATAAAAATAAATAAATTAGAAAATAAATACAACAAAAATTCAAATTACGCGCGCTAGGAGACCCACTGGTTTTGCGACTGACTTCATTTTGTTAATTTTTATCTTAAAATGCGCGCGTATCTTAAAATTTCACTCTCATCATTTTTTCATAACGCGCCTAAAGAAGTATAACTTTAAAAATTTAGTTACTCATTACACAACTAAAATTTTACAGCTATTACTTTCTTTTATTGGTTTTTCCTTATAGTAATTGTCTTTCAAATTTTAACTCTATGCAAGTCACATTTTGGGATTATTCACTTTAATGAATAGTAAGTATATATATACAAAAGTTATACCAGTTTTTCATTCCTTACTTTTAAAAAATAAAACGAGTTTTCCTAGATAGAAAAACCTAAATTTTACTTTAGTTTATGTATAAAAACAACGTGGTATATAAATTAGGAAAATATTGCGATTTCCACATTAGAAATTCAAGATTTTCACATGTTGTATCTAAAGCTTTAAGTCACACATGCTAAGACTGGATGTCTAAATCTGGAGCTCGTCGAACGTCTCAGCGTAGATAAAGTCTCCAGAGAGTGTATCCAGGAGATGGAAAGATTGTGCCGATAGCAAAAAAGAAGGTAGGTACGTACATAAAATAAAAAGCATTATAGAGATATTCATTGGAAATAGAATTGCAAGGGACATGCACTCGTCTCCATACTCCGAGTTCGCGGCTGAAACATGCATTTTCCTATTCTTTGCCGCAACGTGCTCACTATATATTTTTCCAATTCGCCTCTTTTATTTTTCACTTATTCAAACTCTATTTTCTCGTAATAAAAAATAAAACTTTATTACATATATTACATCGATCTGTTCTCCTTCATGCTACGAACGACGTTATTTTGTAAACATTGACTATTATTTTTCATATTCAATATATAAACTCGTCTTCAGTTGAATATCTTTTAACTAACAAAAGTAAATATTGCTATTTACAATAAAAGTTTAATGAAAGATTTTTGCATGATAAAGAAATATAACTTCCAAAATTAGAGCTCCAACTTGGTTTAATTGAATTACAAGAGGGCTAATAATTTTAGTTTATAAATGTTGTAACTAAGTTTTGTTGTTATATACCGCACAATTTTCCTTCTAATATATATATTTATACTCCAAGGACAAGCATTAAACCAAAAACATTCAACACAATCACTTTTGAAAAATTTTCATTTAAGCTCATAAAATTTTCTTCTCTCATGTCTTTTAATTTAAATTTTCATATTTAACGTGGAAATTAAAATTGTTAGTTTGTAAATTTTATTTACAATTAGAACTAAATAAATATAAAACTCAAGTTAAAATATTAAGATTTTAATTATGAACGTTTGAGCTTTTACCATTATCCTTACATCCGTATCCTTCGTTTACGTAAACTTTTTTTTTAATTTCAAAGTTAACAAATGTAAATGATTAACACCATTTCAACTGCATACTTCTTAAGTAAATTTTCTCGCTTTTATAATTACAACATAAAATAAACATTTCATAGTAGCACTTTGATAACGACGACTTAAAACATACACGCACACACGTTTCTATGTACATAAATAATAAACTTTTCTTAATTATTATCCTGATGAAGCTAATGGAAAATATTATTTACATCAAATAATATTTACTTAATTCAAACACGCTCAATAGCAAACATCTCCTCGTCAGTGTGAATTTTCTCAAAAGAATTCATTTAATTTTCAGTCCTATCAGACGGCTGCCTGCTAGTTTGTAACTTTGATCCTGCGAGAAGAAAAACAAATTCCTTGTTAAATGAACATTCCGCGCATTAAAAACATTTGTTTTGAGCGTGAAATGAGAAAGTTGGGCGCTTTCAAGGGCCGTGGCACGTTCATCAGCTTATTAATCACAAAGGGTCATAATTGACATGTCATTAAATGGTGGCATGGTTGCAGTAAGGTTAGATGCAGGGTCGGATCGGGGATGAAAAAAAACTTTACATAATTAAAAAGCTTTTTCGAGCTTTTGAATATACTTGGAACTGCATTTGAGTTTTACATCCTTTAATAATACAATATAAATTATATGTTAATTTTTGCAGTTAAACAGTAAATTTTTCATAACATTTAACGCTCCACTTAAAGAAAAGTATGTGATTAAGAGTTTGACCCTAATTGCCGTGAGTAATTTTAAAAAATAAAGATGATTATAAAATTTAATGCCAAGTTATGAGTTAAAACAGTTCAAGTTAATTTTATGCCAACATTTTAGTTTTAAAATTTCAAAAATTTTAATTATCTTAGCCCGAGTCGAAATTTGAGACCTATTTTAGACCTCAAAATCTGGGTTCTAGTAGAATGAAACATGACCATTTGCATTTGAATTTAAGACTTCGTTTGAACCTCCAAGTGGCATTTATCGAAAAAAATACCATGTTTAGGCCCAAAGGAGGTTGACGGAAAAAATTTAAATGGACCCCTCTCTCTCTTTTTTTCCACTCTTTCTTTGCCACTCTCTTTTTTTTGTTTTATTGGTAGGGTTTTTTTTTTAAAAAGAATAACATTTTTTTTTAATATTTTGTTTTTTTATTCATTTATATAAGTGATAAATTTGAAAGTAATACAAATATTACAAATATCAGTTCTTAGTTCTTAATTTCCTTGTTCTTGTTTACCACCTCCTTTATTGTCGCCATTGCCATCATTTTTTTCCAGGATTTCCTTTTATTATAATCCACAATATACCCGACCATGTGGATTTCTTTAGAATTTTTATTTAATTGTATAACATCTCTCTGATTACTTTCAAGATAATACATTAAAGCAAATTTCTTCACACTTTTTCTTTAAAACTCGGTTTTTTCACTTTTAAATTTTTTACATTTACACTTTTAGGCCTTTTGATATAGACAATATTGACAAATAATCAAATAGTGAAATAAGTTTATTCAATTGTTGTATAATAACTCGTATAGCACTCGAACGGTTAACAAGAGACTAAAGCTGAATACAAATGAACCAGAGTGAACAGGATTAAGGGACAAACCGGTAATGGATACAAAAATACACAATATTATACTAAGCATCTAAGTAAAGGAAAGAGAGAGATCTAAAATTTGGTTTATTAGTAAATAATATGTGCAATAGGTATTATAAAAAAAAGGAAATTTACAACCAAATTTTATGTTTTATGATCATAAACCTTTTTTATGGACGTGACGATATGTTCACAAAATATAATAAAAATTTCTTGTCTGTTAAAATGAAGACGATGGAATCGTTAAGGTTTATTTGAGGCTCATTTTAGTCTTTGGAGGTCCAAAAGAGGGTCAAAGTACCATTTTAGGACCAAAGGGGGTCTGAAATTTCGACTAGGGAGTTTTCCTGGAAATTTTCCACTTTTTTTTTGATAACAGCTTTGGTATCAGGACCTCAAAAACGTTATCATAATAAGCTCCCAAAGAACTGCAAATTTAAAACTTTAAAATTTGTATGGAATATTGAATGAAAATTGAATGATTTGTATGAAAATTGTATGTTGATTTTGATAATAGTTTCGGAGTTTTAGTTACCTCGAAAGTCTATGATTATGATAACAAATTTTCTTAGCATTAATATTTTCAACTCAAATCAATATTAATACAACATGCTTACGTTATTCCATACTTCTTGTAGCTCGACCCTCTAAAGATTCAAAACTTGTTCTTAAAGTCCATCAGCTCAAGTCAACTAATGTTAAAAAGGCACTAATTTGTAGGTAGGTATATAAGTAATAAAGCAACTCTTCAAAATCTTTTAATAGGCTCTTAATGAAGAATAAACTTGTCCTGTAAAAGAAATTAAAACGACCCCTATTAGTATAACATTTTCTTGGCAAAATAAATTGAAAATTCCTCAAAGATGAAATAGCTACGAACGTTTTTCTTTTAATTAAAACAAGTTGAGCTATAGAGAAGAATTTTCTCAATTGTCCAAGACAAATGTAGGCATATTATACTTGATTAAATTAGTTCAATAATTTAATATAATAAATTCGAAAACACCTTTGATACGATCTAAAAGGTGAAGACGCTCTTCCTTTATCTGGCGTTACATCCGTAAAACAAGTCTAGTGATAATGAGACAAACAAGTAGAAGAACAAGGCGGCTAACATTCAAACCTAATTAAAAATGATTTATTTAGTGAGGCGCAAAGGTCGTTGTGCGAAGACGTTATCTTCGGCAACGTAAGCCAGCGACAACTCATGAACGCACCAATATACCAATATAATCTGGGACGTACCAAATGAGGGGGCAGGGAGGGGCCATTTTTTAGTAACCATGACGATTAACAATTTATTTAACTTTTTCATTTTTGTTTTTAACTACTGTTGCTTTTATGAATCTTTTTTTTTGACGTGATAACGTCTTATAAATTGATGAACTACGGCAGCCAGTCTGAAAAAGAACGTCTATTTTGAAACGTTCCATTTGAGCTTGTGAGTGCAAGCAAGAACGCGATACAAGTAATAGAGAGGCACGATATTATTGTTGAATCCTAGACAACGTGTTTTTTGTGTTTTTCTTTTACATTTTACTTAATAAGATTTAATTGATTTTTTCCTTCATAATTTTCAGTCTGATTTCATTTAGAAAAAATTGTTAATTTTCAATAAACTCCGTTGTATTAGACAAAATAATGATAATTCAGTGATAAAAATGAAATTTATAAAAGTACGCAATTTTTCATCAATTAGGTGTTCTTTATGACGTTATCACGTAAAACTATTGTCCGTAAACCGACTTTACAGACAACCAATTATTTTTGTTTTATTTAAGGTCGCATTACCTACTATGGTCATTAGCGACCGTCAAATCCGAAAACCCAGAAAAAACATCTTAGGCTTTTATTGGGATTCGAATCCAGGACCACTGGCGTATAAGGCAACTATCTAGTCCACCACGCCACTAAGTGACCTTATGAATCTTTAGATAGTACAACTTATGAGGTCATATTTCAACATAATTACAGCGATGAATAATGTTAATATAATCATTGGTTCCCTCAATAGTATAAATCTTTTGATAAAAAAAGATCCTAATTTTTCATTTACAGAATATTTCTTCAAAGATTTGCCCTCCTCTAGATCAAAAGCGGGGTACGTCCATGGAAATAATCCTATCATCTCGAGCCGTCAGGATATTATTTTCGATAAAAAGGCTCTTTTCTTTGCTTTGGTTTCGTGACAAAGCCACGGTGAGAACAACGGGAAAAAATTTCAAAAAACATCGATTTCCTATAAAATACACCACTTGGATTTTATTTCAATTCCTTGAGTATTTTGTATGGATTTAATTAATGTCTAAGGTAATAAAAATTTATGGTTGCCGATTAAATCAATGAATTGGAATGTTAAAAATATTATCTACATGATCTACCGCGTCTAATTCTTCGGCGTAATATGGGCTTATTGATTGTGAGTGTTTTTGACGGTACGAAGATCGTACAGATCGTACAGCAGATCGATCGAACGATCGGTTTTCGTCATTGAAAATATTCGGAATTGTTTTTCGTTCGGTTAGATTTTTTGAAAATTCCTCTAAAAGTTAATTAGAAAATGTCAACGTTGTGATCCTTATCAATTGGATGGCAGCGAGGTACGTGGTGGAGGTTTTTTGGTTTTAATTGAATTTCTGATTTTTAATTTAGTCATAAATCAAAGAAATGCTTGAAAAACGATTTTTTTAAAATATTGCACGCTTAATGAGATCAATTTTTAACTGAAAAAGTGGACGATTTTGAAATTCTCAAAGCATGCAAACCTTGAAGCTAATTTTGTGCTAATCTTCCTCTCTTCATAAAAGAAATTAATTCTAGAAATTAATTTTGAAGGTTTTGTTTTCGAAATTTTATGGATAGTAGTATAATATAATTAAAAAAAAATTAGTTTTATCAAACAATTTTACAAGTTTATAATTGCAACAATATAAAAAACTTTGTTCAGTTTAGAAATAACATTTATCTGAGATTGTGCAAATATTTTCATTGGAAACAATATCAAATCAAAACATCCACTTCAAACTATATTTCTATAATAATTACTTTTTATTGAAAGCATTTAAAAAAAAAAAACTCCATCGAAATATTGATTCCTCTCCAGTTTAAAACGGTTCCGACCGTTTTAATTAAAAAATTTCTAAAACCTATTGATTTTCTTTTAGGTAAACAGAAAACAAAGCCGATAAAGTTTTTAAAAAAATTATTTAATATATACTTAAATAACCGCAGGCAAGAGGAGCTCGTTGTTCATCGTGACTTGATTCTCGTTTTTGTCAATTAAACCATTCGTTACAGCTGCCGAATTCCTTACAAGGTGTTAATTTGGATGATGAGAACGAAAAAGAAACAAGTATTGGCAACACGAAGGTTGCAATTTTAACACGTATAATTAAAATTAAATTTCTGATGAATGATTTACAACATCCTATCGCTTGGCATTGGTATTAGACCATTTTTTTTGGTCAACACGGGGATTTTGGGATGGGATGAAGATTTCACCAAAACACAGAGCGAGTGCTACTGCTACTGGTCTATAATAATAGAACTAGCTCTCGTTTTATTTATTTCTATTGTGTTTATTCAGAAGACTGGTTCTGGCAAATATGTATATTTTATGTAAATATAAAACACGGATACAGTTCACATACATCACCTTTTACAAAAATTCTTTAAATAAAACATATGTGATGTGTAACATATAATACACGAAGAAGAAATACAGCATAAAACTGGCATTTCAAATATAAATTTGAAACACAAATATATTTTCCAATTGAGATACAATGTGCATTTTTAACCGTGACGGATATTAGAAATGAAATATTAAGCTAGCTACTTCTACACTTTTTGTTAACATACATAATTATAGTTTATACTAAAGCTCAAGCAGCTTTCAATGTGTAAAGCTATACGTATTTTCATTAAAATGGAGATTCTGAGGACAAACAATTTACACAAGAGAAACCTATAGAATATCATTTGATTTGTTGAAAATATCAAAACTATGTTATACCCTTTATTAAATATAGCAAGTACTTCAAAGCATGTTTACTTATTGTAACTAGGTGTTAATTAAATAATTAAATTACTTTAAGAAATTTATACTTTAAGCACATGTTTAGACTCTGAGATTTATTTTAGTAAATACGATGATTATTTTACTGTATTTTTCCTTGGAAAATTATAAATAATGTATTTTTCCTTGGAAAAATATCTATCCTCTGTGTTAAAAGAAACCATTCAGAAATTAGGTAGTTAATGACATAAAGTGATGGTTTTGAGCTTTTTAAAATTGTATCATAAATCCTAAAGCATTAATCACTAAAAATATGCTCAACAACAAAAATTCCCCCCATTTCTGCCAAAAAGTGATTCACATTACAAATAATGTCACTTTTTTTATCAAAAATTTTTTTTATTTTAGCTATCAAGTGTTGATCAATTCAGAAGAATTGTTTACTTTAACTGAAATCGAAAATATAAGGAAATAATTTTATCTTAACTACATAAATTTCAGTAAGCATAAAAATTAAAGTCTAAAAAAATATTGTTTAGAGCTTTCAGTTAAAGCTAAATCAAAAAAATATTTTTAAATTTACTTTTGCTTGCAAGACAAACTTATTAAAGTTCTCTAAAAACTGTTTAAATGCAAAAAAAACAATTTTAATTATGATGTGTCACACTTTATTATCAATTTTTGACTAAGAAAGCTCTTTTGAAATTGATCATTTTGAGTTTAAACTGAAAACATAAGCTCAAGTCAGCTAAAAACTTGAGATTTGGCCTGAAATAAATAGGAAATATAGGTTTTATATAGGACAAAGTCTCTTGGGAATCGGGCTTTCTTTTTATATGTAAAATAGCAAATCAATTTCTATAATCTTGTGGCGACTAGAAATGGAATTCGAACTTGCAGTGATATCTCTCGTAACTGCCCTGACAAAACTGCCCTGCAAGTTTCGTCTTAGATTTTGGATGCCATACAGTCGCTGCATATATCGAACCCCTTCATGAAGGACTCAACTATGGAGTAGCGGCATCCTAGGCTTCGGTTGTACTACTCCATACCCATCCCACGTCGTCTTTGGACTCGAGCCCAGCAGTTCGTTCCCAGTGGCCCCAGCTCTACGACGGATCTAATCACAGCAGCCCAGGGTCTCAGAGCCCAACGACGACAATCATCGTGACCAAGTCACTAGAAAGTTACAATCTTTTAAAAAATTAGTGTTCGATGACAAAATGGAAAAATAAACATAAAAAAATTTAAAATTTATATAATTTTTACTCTAAATAACTAAATAGAGATTGAAATTATTGTTTAATTTTAAATTATTTTTTAATTTCGACCAAGTTACAACGTGACCACATGGTGTGGCACACATTTTTTCCAAAATTGAAAATTTTGTTTGGAGACAAAACTCGCCAGCGAAACACTTAAATATGTATCTTGAAATTTTAGGGATGTAGAGTTACAGGGAGAGAAATTGGAACGAGTTAACACTTTTAAATATTTAGAGTCGTTCGTAACGGAAGATGGTAGATTCGTTAGGGACGTGAATCACAGAATTCAGGTGGGGCGGAAGAGCTGGAGAATATTTGGGATGTTGTGCGATTGAAAAATAGCCAGTAAAGTTAAGGGACAAATATATGAGACAGTTTTAAGGCCAGCGCTCATCTATAGTAGTGGGACTTGAGCAACCAAGAGATCCCACGAAAAGAAGTTCGATGTGGCAGAGATGAGAATTCTAAGGTGGATGCTGAGAAAGACAAGAAAGGATACGATTAGGAATGAAAGGATAAGAGAGACAGTAAATAAAATAAAATAGGAAAAAGCGTGGGAGAAAGAAGAAGAAGTAACTTGAAACATTAAATTTAATAAAATAGATTTGAGTTAAAGTTTCTTAAGAATCATACTGCATTTTTATACACTTGCAACAAATGATGAACATGAATTGCAATACTTGCCGTAATCAATGGATCAGGAGCCGTAAGGATCTTTTTTCGCTCTAAGGATCAATGAATTATTACAGGAATAGTACCAGGAGTAGTAGCAGGTTTCATACATTAGCAGTGAGCCATTTTTTAGATAGCTGAGAAATAATGTTATGAAAAATGCGAGAGATTATTATTATCAAGAATTTTAACTCCAGAAAAGAGTTATAAAAGGCTTGAAGGACTAAATCACAAAAAGTTGTGGATACTAGAGAACAAAATTATCCTCTACGAAGATGAAGAAAGGAAGATTGGAATAATGCAAACGGTTATTTCCGTGAACGTAACTCCAAAACATATTTTTTATATACTGGCAATAAAAGATAAATTTGAGTTTCAATACTACTTTGAATTGTTGAATCAATGTCTGAGTACAGGAGTAATGACCAGGAGCAAAAGCAGTTTTCATACATAAGATAAACCTAGTGTTTTAAGCAATAGGCCATTTCTCTAAAAAGTTGAGAAATGCTTTTATAGAATAATGCAAGAGATTATTCCTGAGGATTTTCAACTCTAAAACAGAGTTGAGAACGGCTTGAAGGACCAATTTTTTAGTTCAAAAAGGTGTGAAAAAGGACAGTGAAAAAGGACAGTGAAATATTCCTCCAGAAAGCTAGATAATAATTCGAGCGATTATTCCAGTGAACTTAACTCCAGAACAAAATTAGGAAAATCAAATTTTGACTCCAATAAACGAGGAGTGAACTATAAATATAATTTGAAAAGGTTTGTTTCGAATCAAAGAATAAGGATTTTTAATTTAAGAGCTTTATACTTAATACTTGATGTTCAAGCAGTTTTTGGAATTTTAGGATGGTTTGATCCAAGTTATATTTAAACTAGTATTTTTGAAAGCAAACTCATGAGGTTTTAGATGTTTTAAGACTCAATAGCCAGTATTTATTTGAACTTAATGGTTTGTTTCTATAATCAAAAAAGGTTCCACAAGCTCTTCTACTTTAAATACTATCTTAAATTAAGTTTCAAACATAAGTCCACTCAATAAACAAATTTAATAAAAAGACTCAAGTGAAAATCATATATAATATACTGTACATAACAAACAAGTATTTAGTTTCTGACCAATAAAAGTAGTTATAAATATCAAAGCTTGATTAAATCTTGGAGAAACTTGAACTTGGAGAATATTTTGATCCGAGTTTCATGCTTTAGATAGACAATCAAACTGTCAGTATAATACTTTCATACAATTGAACTAGTAACGAGAAAAATCACAGTTGACCAATTAAATTATCCTGTCATGATCAACCATATGCACTCTAAGCGCAGTAGAGAAAAGATGAAGAAGAACAGATTAAATAGAAACCGAATAAATTATCTCCAAATCCGCTAACTAAATCGTGTTGTAACGTTGAATCTATTATGTTAAACATGTATTGTATGCTTCTGTGTTATATAATATTAAATATATTATATATACATACATACATATACAGCAGGTATAACGCTATATTTGAATATAGCGAATTTATAAATTGTTATTGCTCAGATTTAACGAATGTGTATAAATTTTCTATACGCAATGCGCGAAGATTTCGCACTAAATTTAAATAAAATTTGTATATAAATTTTATAATAAAATTCTTGGAAAAAAACTCACACATATTATACTCAGTCTCTCTATTCAACTCTACTCGAGTATGTGTACGTAGAATTGTATCATAAAATATTGAAGCTGAGGGAATTACAAGTAGAACAAATAACTTTTTTCAAACAAGAATAGAAATTTATTCAAATCGCTTTTCTTTTAAAAGAGAACACTTTAATTTTCTGTTTTGTTCTCGAGATGCTTGATAATAAAAATGAATTCAAAATTATGGGAATTGAATTTTCTTAAAAATATACTATATGTACAGAGAAGAGGTGTGGAGTGAAAAGAAAGAGTTGTTTCAAAGCGCTGATTTATTATTAAGAGGAGGTAAATATTTAGCAAGACGACAAAGTTTTCGTTTCTGTTAATACTTAAGCTAGATTAAACAATTAAAAGCTTCTAATTATTACAACAAAAGATTTGTGTTTCTGTTGAGATTATAAAATGAGACAAGATGTTCTCAATTATTAACTAAGCCTGTGACAACAAATAGAAAATTTTAATTTTGCTCGTTTTCTGAATAAATTGTCAAAATTATTTTCATCAATCTCTTGTAATCTTAAGTTTTTTGACAGTTGTTTTATTCATATTGTAAAGTAAATGCTAAGAACTTAATATGAAAAGGATTGCGAAGAACTGTTGTTTTTTAAAATCTTAAAAAAAATTAAAACTCTGAATTGGTGCTTCTATATAAACCTATTCACTATCATTTTTCCATCAATAAAATCAAAATTTCAATGAACAATAACAAATCTCAAAATAGTAAAAATTGGAGGGGAAATTCATTAATATTTTTCTTGTGAAAATCAAAAAATGTTACAAAAGCTAATTTCTTTTGATGTTCATCCCATTTTAACAGTTTTGGTTTTATAATGCAATTTCAAACTTTCATAAAAGACAAAGAACGAAAGGCATTCATTTCGGTTCATGTTTCATAAACATATACATATATGGACGGATGAAACTGAAGGAAAAACTTACTGTGAAGTTTTCAAATGAACTTACATTGTTCTACTGTTGATGTTAATGAGAAAACACTCGAGACATCCCTTAATTTAATTCCATATAGAACGAGTTTTACACAACGAAACTAACTTCTTCCATATGTTAAACGCAACAAATAGAAGACAAAAAAAGGGTATAAAAGTTAAATGTATGATGTGAGATGATATTTGTTTGGAAAACTTTTCAACGCAAGAAATTTTATATTTACATTTAAATGCTTGCTAATTTAATTAAACAACTAAGACGAAAGAATAAAAATTACTTTCGTTCACTTAACCAAACACACAGTGCACAATCCCTTAACGATGAAATGAATTTTTTCTCGACAAACTTTGAAATTTATTTTTCAAAAAAAACCACATTAAAAATATGATTGTATAACCTAACTTTTTGCTTTCATATTAATTAGTTCATTATCTCGATTAATTCACGTTACAATTAATGATAATTTTAAACCAAAATAATTCACATACCTTCAATTTTGGTTAATGATGGCACCCATATATAAGTACAGAAGAATCGGCAAAGCAGAAAACAAATAATTTAATTGCAAACATTTACCACATGGAGATAAAATTACACGGTCTGATAAATAAATTCGAAATAATTCACATATAGAATATTTGATTTTAGTCATCGCGTTTGATTTATCCGCATCTAATAAATAAAAGCTCGTGTTTAAATTATAGATAGTCCCAATTTCTGCCTTTTATTGTAAATAATAACCATAAGCCGAGTTTGAGGCTTCAATAGTGAGATCAAAACATGCGTTCAATGGGGAGGAAAATGATGGAATTTTAAGTGTGGCATTTAATTCATCAATGAGAAAAGTTTGTTAAATATTTCGTTATTGTTGTTTATGAGTCGTGGATAAATTTGTTTTGCTTCTCTTTGGCATGGCAAATATTTGTATTTGAATTGCCTTTGACACACTATATCTTGTGTGAGCACCTATCATCTATTGTTTAAAGCAAATATGTGCACAGGTATCGAATTTTCAGTTAAACTCTCATTGAATCAAAGTAATCGATTCGGGAGAATATCAAAAAATTTCGGTTTATTAAACTAATTGCAAGTGATGAAACTTTGAAGGTTTTCAGCTGAAGTCGAGGGCCGAGTCGTCTGATATAACATTTTTAAGAAAGTTAATACAAAAGGCATTTAAACACCTGTTAACGAGATGCTTAGGAAAAATTGATCAGGAAAAAATTCGAGTGTCATCTTTTAGTTTCATAAAAATTGCATAAACGTGAAATATATTATGTAACTTTTTTTCGATGCAAACAGTACCTAAAAATAAAAAAAAGTGGTTGCGTGTACTTATGTACGCACGTGAGAAGTTATACTTCTTTGGCATCATTCATATTAGTTTTTATTAATTAAATTCAAATAATCAATCTTAAAAAGTAGTAAATTAATATTGAATAATAATAATATATATATTTAAAGTAATAATTATTAAAAATAAAATTAAGAGACTAATATTTTAATTTATATCAATAAATAATATCCAAAGAAAGCTGCAAGACGTTTATAAAATTTGTCAGGATCATTTTTCTGGTTAACAATTCATTCATGTCATGAAAACGAAACTTCATAGAAATTGCGAAATATAGTAAGTAGCTACTTGTCAAAGTAAATGTCTTAATCTTACTCATATCTTGTGTTACTAAATTATTATTCTAAGATGGTTGAATCATTTCAGAATCCCAGATTTCGTGATAACTAAGAATATGCATGAAATGCAGACGTCATTTTCATCACTAAGCTCCAAATAGTATAACAATTACTGCAAAATTCATTATTGCATTTGTATATATAAATATTTTCTAAATAAAATATAAAAAATATATTTAAAGAATTAATTATTTTTAATTTAAATATAAAAATAAGTCAATAAATAACACAAAAATTCAAATTACGCGCGCCTAGTTAAAAATACCGAGCCGTTTTGCGGGCAACTTCATCTTGTTAATTTGTGATGATAAAATAGAACGCTACTAATGCTTCTAAAACCGCGCCGCAATGCAGACGTCGTTTTGATCATTAAACTTCAAATAGTACCTATAACAGCTACTGCAAAATTTGAGAAAAGTAATTACTTATTTATTAATAATATGTGTCATTTGTATATATAATTATTTTTAAGTTAAATATAAAAATAAATAAATAAGTAAATAAATAAAACAAAAATTCAAATTACGCGCGACAAGGAACCGAGTGTTTTTGCGGCCAACTTCGTTTTGTTAATTTTTGTCTCAAGATGGCCGCCCATCTAAAAATTTCATTCTCATAATTTTTTCATAACGCGCCTAAAGAAGTATAACTTCAAAAAGAATCTTTCGTTTCCTCAAAATAACACTGATGTATTATTTTAGCAATCACATTTTCTTCTTTTCAAGGGATTATTGTGACATTTTCAATCACTCCGAACCGCCACTTCTATTTATATGGATTTTGGGTTTCTTCGACAAACACAGTGTGTTTTAATTACAACTCCCCACGTCCTATTGATTCTTATCCATCGCATTTATTGAATCAATATTATCATTATTTCTCTCACACCGACGAAAATCGCCCATTTCATTTGCTTCCATTTTCTCATCCATCAATTAATAGAAATGTGACAAATAACAAGGGTTGGAAAACAAAAAGATATTACATATATCCAAGGATCGGAGAAATTTTCCAGATTAGAGGCGCCATCCTATTTGTAAGAACAAATTGAGCTCAAATAATATTTTTGCTTATTTATCCTCAAGTTCAATGGAAATATTTTCAAATAGAAATTAATTATATGAAGGTGGATGCTGACAAAAAAATAAAAAAATTGATAATTACTTCATCATAAAGTCTTCTGTAAAATGCATGCAACTTCTTTCATCTGCATTTAATTAAATATGCTTTATTATTAGTAACTAGTTCAGATTTTTAAACAACTTTCGTAAATTTATAAAGTAAATAACGCAGTAATTACTCTATGTGTTTTGGCTGATTATCAACTATTGATTTACTGATAATTAACTGAATATTTGTACCTCTAATCTTTTGTTAATGCAGTTCTTAATAACCTTCCATGGGTCTGTTTAATTAATAATGTTAATTACGGGATGTAAATACAGACTAAATCAAAAATCAATTAAATTGTTGTTTATCAATTACTCGATAAATGTAGTAGCTGCCCGAGGTGACGGTACAAAACTATTACGATTAAATAAATCCTGGATATTTCAACATACACGTACTGATATATAGATAAATGTGACAAATATCTTGTCAATGCTTATTGCAAATATAATACATAATATGTCCGTTTTGCATAAGGTTTAATTTTTGAAGTTATACTTCTTTAGGCGCGTTATGAAAAAATGATGAGAGTGAAATTTTAAGGTGCGCGCGCATTTTTAGTCAAAAAATAACAAAATGAAGTTAGTCGCAAACCATTATTTTTTTTCTAATTGATTAATTTCACATTTAAAATAAAAATAATTAAATATACAAATGACACATATTATTAATAAAAAAGTTATTACTTTTCTCGAATTTTGCAGTAGCTGTTATACTATTTAAAATTTAATGATGAAAATGACGTCTGCATTCCATGCATATTCATAGTTATCACGAAATATGGAATTCTGAAATGATTCAACCATCTTAGAATAATAATTTAGTAACACTAGATATGAATAAGATTAAGACATTTACTTTGACAAGTAGCTACTTACTTTATTTCGCAATTTCTATGGAGCTTTGCTTTCATGGCATGCATGAATTGTTACACAGAAAAATGATCCTGACAAATTTTATAAACGTCTTGCAGCTTTCTTGGATATTATTTATTGATACAAATTAAAATATTATCCTCTTAATTTTATTTTTAATAATTATATCTTTAAATATAGATATATATTTTTTCTTATTATGAAATATTAAATTAGAGTTTTTTAAAGTTGATTATTTTAATAAAAATAATAAAAACTAATTTTTAATGATACCAAAGAAGTATAATTTCTCACGCGCGTACATAAGTACACGCAACCACTTTTTTCATCTATTCCAGTAAAATTTCTGTTAATTGTTAATATTTGTTTATTAAAACGAAAATATTATCACTTAAGTTACAAAGGTAAACAGAAACCAGATACAGATAAAAAATATTTTGGAAATCCTTTATAAAGTATAAATTATATTTTTTAAAATAATATTATTTGATAATTTTTTATACTTTATTCTTAGGTCATTATAAGGAAAACGAACAGTGTTTACAATGTACGATTCAGTGATAGTAAAATTAAAATAAGGGTTTAAGTTCTTAAAGCTAAATTTATAAATAACTTTATTCAAACGCCGTGCAATTCAATTTTCACTCAGTTTTACATTTAACTTAAAATAAAATAATTCAAGTTTTATAAATATATTTTAGTGTTTTCCTTTGGAAGCTGGCGCTTGCCTGAAATGATGTCTATAATTAAATTAACATTTTCCTCTATAGTGAAAAATTTCATTTGGTTAATTGAAGAAAATAGTTTGAAGTGTCGAGATAGCAGATTAAATGCAAGTATTCAAGTATAGTATGCATTCATATAAGTCGCTGCATCGATCGATCGATCGAGTGCAGTTGAATTAACGTTGAAGGATCGGATAGAAACGGAAGCGTTGCGATAAAAATGATACATCGAGAGTTTGTGTTCCATTCGACATGCATATGCGAAAGTCATATCGATGTAACGTACGAGTTAGTAAGGAAGTGCATCAATTTCAGTCGGTCGCCAAACAATTTATTGCCAAAATTGAATTATAACAAACGATATCCGATCCGGCATCAAAACATTACTTATTCGTCGTAATGACAGCTTCAATGTTATGTACGCTGTCGGGAAATTTATTTTCGTGATCTCGTATTGTAACGTTGCTAATATTTTGAATGAAATTTTCCTCTTAATATTTCATGAAATATATTTTCACTCAGAAATGATGGTAAGTCAAAAATTAATTTAGCAAAAAGCGAATGAACCGAGGCGAGTGATTGATTTTTAAAGGAAATATGTTGAGGGTACAAAGATTAATTTGATAGTTAATTTACTTACGTTTGTAAGCAAATTGGTTAAACGCAATTTTAAACTTTTAATGCTCAAGCTTTTATGTAGCTATAATAAATTAGTGTTAATTTTATTTCTAAAAAAGTTCACATCAGATAAAATATCTGTAGTTTTAAGAAACCCTTATAAAGCTCTTAAAGTTTAATAACTTTACTGAGCTAAATTGAGCTTTTCTGGGCTTATTGTCATTTTGAAAGTATGATATTTAGAGAAACTTTAAATACAATAAATTGATATTCTATTATTTTTGACCTTAATCTTACAATTCAAAATTTATGTGGAAATGTAAGGAGTGTTTTCTGTAAGCTTACGAGCTTAATGATGCTAACAATCAGTTTTACGACTATGTGTATCCTGGCTATCAATTTTGAAATTTGTTTTCACATATTGTTTCGAAATCGTAAGTATTCATAAGGCACTATTTGTTTTTGTATTCCATTGGTTTATGAAATACAAGTACAGCGAGTTCTACTGACAGGCCCCAAAATGAATATTTCCTGGGAAGACTTTTGAATTTATTAATATAAAAATTTGTATACATATAATGTTAACTTGAAGCCGTATTTAAACATTTTTGGTTTTGCAAAAATAATAATTTTAAAAGCGGCTATAGCTTATTTCCAAATGTTTCTCTCAAAAAAGGTATATTGCAGTGATCTCGATATCTCTAGACTGGATTATTGAAAATGTAAAAAAACCAACGGATTTCGTTACAGTAATGTATAATTTTTAAAGTAATCAAAGATTGCAGAAAAATAAAAATTACGACTTCTCAAAAATAAAAACCGATTTTTGAACACAATTTTGACCTTATCTTTACATAGTATACAATAAAGTCACTCCCCTGTCTGTTTCCTTAGATCTTTTAAATTACAAAACGGATTTTAATGCAGTTTTCAGTAATTGATGAAGTTATTCAAGATAAAGGTTTTTAGTTATGAAACATATATAATAGCAAAAAGTTAGAAAATTCAAAGATTTGTAATGTGATGTCATAACAAACATATTTTTGTACACTTACATTGCAAACGTTGACTAAACCTCACCAAATAGATCAAACTACTATATGATGAAATTGTGTATTTTAAAAAGATTAATAAAAAAGGCCGCAGCGGTGTATGTCTATCTAAGGATAACTCACAGGAATAAAAACGTGGTTGCTTGTACTTATTTACGCGCGTGTCAAGTTATATTTCTTTGGCATCATTAAAAATTAGTTTTTATTAATTGCATTCAAATAATGAATTTTAAAAAATGTAAAGTTAATATTTAATAATAATAATAATAATAATAATAATAATAATAATAATAATAATATATATATGATTCAGACATTTACTTTGAAAAGTAGCTACTTATTTTATTTTGCAATTTCTATGAAGCTTCCTTTTCATGGCATGCATGAATTGTTAACCAGAAAAAAAGATCCTGACAAATTTTATAAACGTTTTGCAGTTTTTTTTGGTTATAATTTATTGATACAAATGAAAATATTATTCTCTTAATTATATTTTTAATAATTATATCTTTAAATATATATATATATAATTATTAAAAATAAATTTAAGAGATAATATTTTAATTTATATCAATAAATAATATCCAAAGGAAGCTGCAAGACGTTTATAAAATTTGTCAGGATCTTTTTTCTGGTTAACAATTCATGCATGCCATGAAAAAGAAGCTTCATAGAAATTGCAAAACAAAGTAAGTAGCTACTTTTCAAAGTAAATGTCTGAATCATATTCTTATCTTGAGTTACTAAATTATTATTCTAAGATGGTTGAATCATTTCAGAATCCCAGATTTCGTGATAACTAAGAATATGCATGAAATATAGACGTCATTTTCATCACTAACTTCAAAATAGTTTAACAGCTACCGCAAAATTTGAGAAAAGTAATAACTTATTTATTAATAATATGTGTCATTTGTATATATAATTATTTTTAATTTAAATATAAAAATAAATAAATAAGTAAATAAATAAAACAAAAATTCAAATTACGCGTGACAGGAAACCCAATGGTTTTGCGACTAACTTCGTTTTGTTAGCTTTTGTCTCAAGATGGCCGCCCATCTAAAAATTTCACTCTCATCATTTTTTCATAACGCGCCTAAGGAAATATTACTTCAATAACCAAAATTTTTCAATAATTAACAATTACTTAACAGAACTAATTGAATATAACAAAATATTAAATTTTTATTAAAGATGCCTCAAATCTTAACGTATTGAATATTATTTACCCTAAAAAAGGCATGGTTCCTGTAGGATAGCTACGAATCTATTCTACTAAAATAGCTGAATGGTTATAAATGACATTTAAAATGAAAATTTCCAAGTTTTAAAGAAACTTTTATATTTAAAATTGTAATTAACATGTAAAATAGCTTACTTTTCCTAGAAAAGTAGTTTTAAGGATTTTGATGAACTTAATTTGGATCTAAAGTCTGAAAGTATCTATCATCTTTTGTGAAGGTGAAGGTTGTGAAGGTAGGGAATCCATTAATAAATCAATTAAATTTAGATACTCTCAGCAAAGTAAGCGAGTATCAGATAGTACTCTTATAAGAGTACTTACACAGCTAATATTCCTATTCTTATTCTATTTTAAAAGTATTTTGGTTTTATATAATTTATTGTGATTTATCTTAAATTTACCTGAAAAGAAGTACCTACCCAAGAAATTAATGAGAAAAGAAACTATCTAAAATTTTCCATTTCTTGTGTAAAACACGACCAAGGTGAGAATTAAACTATAATTTTACTATTATTAATTGTACATATTGGTTCAAAATATTCTGTTCTTCTATAGGAATATACAATTAAATTTTTCTGGAGTTATTGGAGTATTTATCATAAGGTCTTTGCATCGAGTGAAATTTTACTAACAAATATTACCTACTTTCATTAACAAGTTAAAATACTAACAAAAAAATCATTTCAATAAACTTAAAAAATCTCCAACTACTTAACTTGATGTTGTTCTATTGGGGAGTACCTAATTGGACAATGTTTTGAAATTATTTTCGGTTAATATATTAATTTGAACAATGAAATTACTTGAAAATTCAATGCTTGATTTGATTTGATATCCAACAATTCACATTTAACTTAAGTTTAACTAGATTTAAGAAATTAAGTTAAGTAACTTGAAAATCAAGCCAATAGTGAATCTCCAATTCTTATCTACAGTACATAACACCTAAAGTAGTCAAACATCAGAACCAAAAGGATTTTCAAAGGCTGGTTGTATTATACAATACAATTCTATATGGTACATATTTTGATATATTTCTGTAATATTCAATATAAACGCTACGGAACGTATAAAATACCTTTGAAATTTACTAAATTGTATAATTATTGTTATAACCAAAAATATTATTTATATATCTGTGTTTATATTTCCACGAAATCGTTGTGAACAAATTTTTTTCATATATTTTATTCGAATGAAAATAAAATAGGGTCGAAATGTGTGGGGTGTGTTGTTGGAATGATAAAACAAGGCTCATATTTACCTAGTTTTATTTCTACCAGCCACTCGTTTTTCGTTTGAGGACACTGCGAAAATAATATAGACAATGCTGTATTTACATAGTTCAAAATGTAAAACAGAATATTTGATCACGTAAATTCGCATCCTTTCACATAGAGCAATAATACATCAGGATAATATGCTATAAGCAGCATTTCGTCGCACACATTCATACGAATATTTGGCTTGTATATGTTCGCGAGAACAAACCCTATGCAAATTTGATGAGATTTCAAAAGTCACTACCGAAACGTGCTTTCACGTAAACACAACAAAAGGAACATAGAATGTGAATGTACTTGTGTGAGTGTGAAAAATGAATTTTTTCATATGCTAATTTAGATTTAGTTTTTTAAAAAAAAAAACATCACAAACGTGTAGTTGAAATAAAAGAACATATTGAAGATATTGAAAGATGAAAAGGTCGATATACGCGAAGTTCAAAAAAATTATTTCAATGTGAATCAATGTTACGTAACGGATTTATCGATTGCAATTGTTCTTATGTATAATAAATGTAATGATTGGCAATCAATTTAATTAGTTTACGATAGAATTGGCTGCGATTCATAACAGAAATTCATTAAGTAATAGAAATTAATTAATATGATAATGTGCAATTTCATGTTCGTGCTTGTTGTTGTTGCATGCATATATACAGAGAGAATGCATTGGTTGCTTGCATGTGTCTAATTGTAAGTTCAAAGCCGCGCTCGACAACAATTCGTCATTGAACACAGATCGGGCTAATGCTTTCATATTATAGCCATATTGTAAATGGAAATAACGAGGCATACTGGAAACCCCACAAAGAATCTTTCAATAACTGTCAATCACGTTGCCTGTGTTACAGTATGGATATGAACTGAACACATCAATTTATATACCACACAATATCGTATACGAAACGAATGGGGTAGAAAACGACAGACCCAATATGTGTCGATATTAAAATGATGAACCTACAGAAAAATATTTAAACATTCATTTTATATGTGTATTATTTATAAATGTTATTGAAAATATCTGGGTTGATGTGGGGTCAAAGATCGAAGGCTAAACGTCACCTTCTCATAAACATTTGTATCATATAGTAATTTTCAAATTCGTTAGTAAAGAACGAACAAGAACGAGATGAGTCATCTTTTGAGGGTTCTGTACAAATTTAAATATGATTATAACACTTAAAAAAAATGTTCTTCTTTTTATATTATTTGGTATTTTTTCAATAATTAATCAAATATTTGGATTGGGAAAAACCCAAGGGTCTTAGCAGGTATGTATATATGTTACAGTGAATCTGTATTTCCAGTAAGAATATATTCTCACTAGTGTAATTATATTTTCAAATATTGCGGAGGTGATTCTGATACAGCAGCTTATATCAGAAGTAACCTCATATCGGTCAATATCATTACTGCCGATTATGTCGAAAGTATTTGAAAAAATACTCCTGGAAAGACTTAATCGAATCATTATAGAAAGAAAACTGGTTTAGTAATCAACATTCTACAATAGACCAGGTACACCGAATTACTAATAAGCTAGAGAAAATCCTGGAGGGTAATTTGCAATCCGCAATCCGCAAATCCACAATCTTTCTGGACGTTGCCCAGATAAAGTTTGGCATGACGAATTAAGTTTCAAAGTGCATCAATATTTGCCACGGCAGTATTTTTAGATCATAAGCTCCTATTTGGCGGATAGATACTTTCGTGTTTAACATGGTATAAAGTACTCTGACATGAAAAAATTATTGGCAGGAGTGCCACAAGGAAGTGTCTTAGTACCAACACTGTATCTCTTGTACACAAGGGATATTCCAAATGTCAGTAGTACTATCTTGGGTAGATATGCCGACGACACTGCAATTCTTTCAGTTGTAGAAAGTGCGGGAAAAGCCACAGCCAAACTACAAAATGTTGTAAATAAAGTTTGTAGTTGGACAAACCATCAAGTTGAATGAAGGAACCCACTCTACCTATAACAATACGTCCATATGCTGGAGTACCATATGCTAACACAGCCAAATACTTGGGAATGAATCTGGGTGCTAAGTTGAAGTGGAGTGACCATGCCAAAAAGAAAAAAAAGACGAACTAAATATTAGAAACAGAAAACTCTATTGGCTCCTTGGACGCGAATCGTAACTGACAGTCAAGAACAAATTGTTGATATACAAACAGATTTTGAATCCTGTATTGACATATGGCATCCAATTATGGATCTAAACTAAAAGAACAAACATGGAAATGATCCAAAACTTCCAAAACAAAATACTGCGTGAAATTGTAAATACTCCTTGGTATATACGCAACAGAGATCTGCACCGTAATCTTTAGATTAGTCTAGTCATTGAAGAGACTAGGCGATATGCGATCAAGCATAAACAAAGTCTTCAAATTCATATGAATTCTGAAATGGAAGACGTCTTTGAGTGCATTGTTCGACGACTTAAGTGGAAAAAGCCTCAGGATTTGAAGGAATAAACGATATGGAAATTATGTTACAATAATTTTTCCTATGCGGCTGCACTCAAGAAATAAAAATCACTAGGCGATTGTAAAATTGGTCGTGATTTGGAAAATGGTTTTAGTGAATAAAATTTCCACACTACCACGAGGCATAAGATCCAACTTACTACGGCTCTTGTGATGTCTTTTGAAGATTTCCACCTTCCAGCGCAAAACAAAAAACGAAAACAGCCCGTTATTACTCTGAAATCTTCGGTTTTAGATAACTTGTTAAAAAAGAGATCAAGTGGTAGTCAATAGGTACTTAATCTGACAAATAAGGTGAATGTTCAAAAAAATTGAATTTTATTTTGTTAATTTTTTCCATTACAATGATTGACCACTTCTTGATTTAAATGTTGTCAATCAAGCACTTACTAAAATCTAAACACTAACTAAAGATCTGAAACGTATTTTCCGTCTCTTTAAAAGGGTCTTGAGATTATAAGATGTTGATCTTGTTCAATATCAAACAACCTACGTCACTTCCTTAAGGGTTTTCATACAGTCAAAAGGCTAAAAAAAAAAGATTTTTCAAATATTTTTTTTCTGGAGATTCTTTTAATTAATGTCAAAATATTAATACATATTATGGTAACTTTAAACTGTTTGTTACCGACTTTAAAAACATAGTTTTGAGAAAAATGCGTTTAAAGTTTCAAAAGTTCCTTACAAAGAGTAAAAAAAGTCTTTAGAAAATTGCGTGTATCTTTGAAAATAATCACCGGATTGGTTTGAAAGTTTTTGATCTGTTCTTAAATAAGACGACAACAAAAATAATATAACAAAATCAATTTTTTGAAAATTCTAATCTTATGTAACCCCTTAACAAAGAGATCTTCTGCTTTCAATATAAGTCATGGGATTGACTTAGGAATTTGATTTTTTTTTGGTTATTTATAGTCGCTTTGAACGTCCAAGGTCATCAGCGACTTATCTAGTTCTATAATTTTCACTTTTCACTCACATTTATACAATCACGAGTCACATAATTTGAATTTTTGTTTTGATAAATGGACAATTAAAAGGTCCTATTAGAGTCATGTTTTTCATTTTGAATATAGGGAAAAAACACATCAAGTTTTTCTTACAGGTACTTAAGATAAAAAGGAAGCTTTATTACTCCTGTTGTCGCTACGGAAAGATAACTTCAGATATAACCAAACCATTTGATTGCATGAAACTGTATGAACACGTTTCTTCATATCGAGTTTCAATATTGGAGCAAAAAACAATAATGACGCGTTATTTATATTAAATATTATTGCAACTGGTTGGTTGGCTCAGCCGTTAGCAATTCGATGAAATAACAAGAGTATTTATGGCATGCGACAGTGATTTTATTGGTTAATATTGCACTTACAGTCCAACTGTTCCATCATTTTATTGATAAAACCGTGAGGGTTCATGTTGTTATTTCAGTTACAGAATCGTCCGTTTCTTTTTCAACCCTGATGTTTTTATTATTGATACAATTGGTACATGGATGGAAACGTTTGGGAAGCATCGTTCATCCGTGCATTGAACTTTTCTAGGAAAGCAAAATATCGCTCGAGTTCACCCCTGTTTATTTGTTTCGTGGAAAATTATTG
Source organism: Sisyra nigra (assembly GCA_958496155.1). NCBI lineage: Eukaryota > Metazoa > Arthropoda > Insecta > Neuroptera > Sisyridae > Sisyra > Sisyra nigra. The sequence goes on from OY292316.1 coordinate 49,600,694, forward strand.
CGTTTGATACGAAAATATTATGTACCTCGACGTATTTTTCGATGTGGTTCATTTAATGTTTTTCTATATATACGTTACATGCACATCTCTAAAATGAAAAAATTCAAATTATTTTTTTACCAGTTCCCCATTGCGGAAGCATTACACTTTAATATATTCTAGAGGGGGTCTTGTATTTACGTGGTTTTTCTCAAGTTTTTTTCTCAAGAAAAATTAGAATTAAAAACTTTTTCCTCTTAATTTATTAATAATTCAGTACGTGAACGCAGATTAGTTTAACATATTTTTTTCTTGATATCTTAGCAAAAAGTTTTGCCTGAAAAAAATTAAAAAAGTTTCAAGGGTTTTTGAAAGTTGAGCTTTTATTTTATAAAATAAAACAAAGTACAAAAGTTAGAAAAATTTGCTAAATTGTAAGCTGATAGCTTTAAATTCAGTATTCACTGATTGAAAGGTAATAAGCCGAATAAATTTTAGTTTATTCAAGAAATAAAGTAAGCTTGTTAATTTCTATGACGATGAAAGTTATTGATTTAATCCTTATTACTTCATTAACATTTTTTTTTTCATTTTAACAAAATTGTAGTCGAATCAACACATGAATTCAGTATCAAATGTAGGAAATTCAATCTCGGTAATAACCATTTATTAAATCAAAAAATCCAAAAAAAAAAAACGTTCAAATTCTTTGTTGAAACACGACAAAAATGTCAAATTTTGAAAAAGTGTCATCCGACATGATATGTCCCGATGGTCATATTCGAGTCAATGACGCAATCAGTTTCATTCGCACACTGCAAAGATCTGAATCGGATGATCGCGATCAATTTTCTACATTTGGTGATAATGTTGCGATGCAGTTACGAAAGCTCAAGAGTGAGTATGCGAAAAATGTAGCCAAACTCAAGATCAACCAAATCCTCTTCGAGGCCGAGATTGGTCAGTATGATTACATCAAAATGCACAAACGGGTGGTTGCATCTGCTGAAAATAAGCACAACACTCAGGAAACGGGAAACAACATGAGAAGTGGAATTCTCACAAAGACAAATCGAATTGAAAAATTGATTGAATCGACTTTTGAAGAGGACCCACTTGCGTCTATCGGACATTCTTTCTCATGATTTTAGTGTATAGTTACGTTTGATTACAAACGAAATCTGTATTAAACAACTGATCAATAAACCTATCACTTAACAAAATCAAACTCTACTCGGTTGCACTGTTAAGCAAGCATTGCTAACACATATTAATACATTTAAAAAAAATTAAATATATTCTCCTTCAGAGGATTCTTACTGCTGGAAACTTGGTTAAGAAAGCACATTTAAATCTATCATTATCGTGTTTGTATTTCTATTTATTTTATTCAATTGAAAATAATTCCATCGATGAATTATCGACGTTTACAGCGCCAAGTTTGTGCATCAATTTAGCGCATTAGCAATCGAAAATATTATAGCTTGAGCAGTCGAAGCGATGAAACTTTGCAAAACTATAATAACTCGAACTCAATATATTAAAATTTATAGAAAATGAAGAGTACGTTTGTACGTCTGAAAACTTGTTCGAGCCATAACTGTCTTTCAACTTAACACAAAAACGAGAAACGAATTTTACCACCATCATATAAATACTTTTCCATCGCATGGCGGACGAGAACTGTTGGAGTATGACGATCATAAACACCCATACATAAAATAATAGCTAAAATCCACCACCTCATTACAATCTTCCCTCTTTTAACACGAGTATTAAAATTTCGATATATTATATATTTGCATCGATTACTATCTCTCTCTCTCTATATATATATCGGAATAATTGAACTTTAACGTAAAAACTTTATCTCGCTAATACAATTAAATGGAAATTAATGCCTGCAGCAATCGATTAAGTTTATAATGTTCAATTTTATCGCCATGCTTCTTTTATTTCCTAATTTTCTCTTTGTTGTATACTTTTTTTGTTCCGGCAACTTTATGAATAGTGCCAAGCTTTATTATCGTGAAACGATTGAATTAAATATAGGTACTATTTTATGCTGTATCATTCGTCCAATGAAGCAAAAAGTATTTTCTTTTTACTTTGAAATTTTCAATATTTAATTGTTTTACTCTATATAGTTGTCTTTAGTAGCTCTTTTAATTGAGTAAGTAATTAAAAATGAATAAGTTCGTCATGGCAATGAGAAAACGCGTGAGATACAAAAAAGCATCATTTAAAATAAAGCGATAAAAAGAAGTGCAAGAAAAATGGTGCAGTATGTTAAATTAGTTAAATTAATATAGAAAAGTCTGTGTATAAAAAAGTATCGATATTAAAATAAATCCATTTATTTTTTTTTTATTTTTAATGATCCAGTCCAGAGATATCGTGGTCACCGTCAAGTGCTTTTTTTAAGAGAAGCTTTTTGCCATCAGTCATAGCAGCTTTGAACTTTTTAATTTTTACAACTACAAAAATTTCAAAATATACTTTTAAACTACCATAATATATGTACAAGTTTTATATTAGTTAAGTAATTCAAGCAAAAGTGATTATGATTTCAAAGACAGGAAAAGATATTACAAATATTGTATCCTATAGGACGATCAGTCTGTTACCTGTTCTTTCCAAAATCCTGGAGAAGCTTTTCTTTGGCCCGATGGGTCCATTACTGAAAGCAAATAATACAATACCGAGTCATTAATTTGGTTCAAGTAGACCACATTATAAACTATGTAAGTGATGCACTGGAGAAAATAAAATACTGCGTGGGTCTGTTCCTGGATGTTTCTCAGGCGTTTGATCGTTTCTGGCATCAAGATCTGCTGCACAAGCTAGAAAATATCTTGCCACCTCAATTATTTAATCTCCTGGAGAGGTATCAAACGGACAGAACATTCTATGTCTAGTACTAGGATGTATTCAGCTTCAAACACTAAGTTACAGTAGGAGTGCCAAAAGGGAGCTAAGATGGACAAAATTAATGATTAATGGGTAAAAAGATGGCGTATCAAATGGGGATAAGACAAAGTTAGTTACTTTAACCTCGAATAGTGTCTCAAATAAGACACTTTCACCTCGATCGTCACCTCAACAAGAAGATCCATATAAGGGTAATTCTCATGAAATCTCGAAATTACCTATCAATAAATTAATGAAAAATATTTAAATTAATTCATCTTCATTTGCTCTTAAATTTGTACTATTTATCTTAATAGACGTGAAAAATATCGTGGTCCCCAGAATAAATTGTTTTGACGATTTAAATGTGAGGGAATGATCACTGAGGTGAGGAAATGATGATTATATTTATTTTTTAAATATATTTAGAATTCTACTAGGTTATATTAACTTAGAAATTATGATGGTAATTAAAAAGTTTTTGTAAGCAAAGATTTACGAAAACCGAGTCGATCTAGTCTGAAAGTCATTACCTCATAACTCATCATCCCCTCAGTTTTAATCAAAATGAGGAAATGACGGTTAGGGAATGACAAAACAAATCATAACCTAAAAAAATCTTGCAACATAACCGTTCGTTACCAGCTAAATTTTTGCTACGCATTCTACCTCTAAAAACATATTTTCATACGTCATCGAAATTGAAATATTATAATTACCTTTTTTATTTTTCACTGTGAGGGAATGATTTAATAAAATGTAATCTTTAAAATATTACAATTCTTCCAACAAATATTCTAACAAACTTGAAGTCAATTTGCCATTCCGAACAAGTAACCGTACTACCAACTTTCAAAAACTAATGAGAATGTTACCAAAGTCTTCAAAAATATACCTACTTATCGACTGTTGGTAATGCTGTGAGGGAATGATTATTTTTCATGGGACAAGTTGTTGATGACTTATGATCCTAAATTCAGAGAAATTTTGAATATTTGTTGTATTTACAATAGACAAGTCATAGTTATAAACGGATTTTTTAAGAACTTCTCAATAAAAACTTTAGGCAATGTTCTAATCTGGAGTTTGGAACATAGTGAGGGAATGATTTTCAGAGTACTATATATTTATTATTCCTCACAAATGCCCGTACAATTCCAAAGTTATTACAAACATTTTTTTTAGCCTTGATGATGTTATTTATTCTAAAAACTGCTAGGACAAGAAATTTCAAGATTTCATGAGAATTACCCATAATCAAGAAGGTTGCTCAAGCACTCCATCGTAGGATCGCCTACACGATAGGCAAAAGGTCTCCGTTGAACCTGTTGTCCAAGGTGTTGCTCTACAAAGCAGTGTTCGGACCAACGTGTGGCATATGGGGTCCAACTCGGGAGGGTTGCAAGGCCTAACAACTTGGAAATGTTTAGGAGTTGCCAAAGTAAATTCCTTCGATTATTTCTGGGAGTTGGCAGATATGTCAAGAATGACATAATTCAACGTAATCTGGGTGTTGAAGATGTCATGTAGCACATTAAGAGACTGACAGAAAGATACGTGGAAATGCATCCAATCGAGCTCGCTTCAAAAGCAATAGACGAGCTCCGAACTCAAAAGACTAAAAAGAAATAATTGTACCAATTTTTAAAATTGAATATTAATGCACGTCAAATTATTCCTTCGCGACTATAGTCAGAGGAACATTAATGTTTTCAATTTAAAAGTCTTCTCAGGAAATATTCTTTAAAAATCGCTTTTCTTGGTCTTCTGTTTGTAAGTTCAAACCTTCTTCGAGTATTAATTTAGTGATTATGAATGCACATGCAAATATAAAGATTTTTTTTAACGATTTTCTACTACTACCAAAGAAATGCCTTTAATGATACCATCAATATTTTTTGCAGACCTGATTTTTTTTAATAATTACGTTCTTTATTTAAAATTGCTTAAAAAGGAGTAATACGTCAAAAAACTTAACAATTTTCATTTTTCCTTAAAATTCAAAAAATTTTAAAATTTTGGGCTTGTTTTTCAAATCTTACAATCCTTTTTCTATATCTCCCTATATATAGAGTTGCACCTAGATTGATTGGCACACACTTAGGGGGCTAAGCCACTGATGGTAAAAACATGAAACTTGAAAGTGTTATTCCTTAGAGGACACTGACTTCCGATAAAGAAAGATTTAACAATTTTATTCCTTAGCGGCGTTATAGTTAAGTCTTGAATTTTTCTTAAATTATTATCAACTTTCTCAAATTTTAAGACTGCAAATTTAAATGCAGTGGTTATCTGTTTTACTTTTTGTTTTTTGACATATCGATATGCGCTTGTTGACGTCCTAAAATGTTAAAGTATTATGTTATTTTAGTAATGAAATTCTTAAAAATTTTGTTTCTGAATAGAGTAAGATGATTTTTTTTCTTCATAAACTCAAGTTCATTTTCATAAAGCTGAACTGTGTTTATTTGGTTAATTTTTACGTGAAAAAAATCATGAGTGGTTACTAGTATTTACCTATCTAGACAGATAATTTCAACGAATTTCGTGAGTGACCTATTAAAATTTAAGCATCATTCGAAAACTGAGTTTCTATTTATAATGGGAACCAAATGCCTCTGAAAATCACAAAAAAGATTATATAAGTTAAACACCACTTAAAATTAAATAGAATATTTACCAAGTACAACTAAAGTTATCGTTAAGCAAAACACATCATACGAACACTATAAATATATTAAGCTTAATAAAAACGTTATTTAAGAAGCGACGGTTTCTAGATAAGACAGCATTTATTCTGACAGATTTATAACCAACAAGAACAAAGTATCATAAAGGAAACGATGATATATTTCTCGTGCAGTGAGAATCTCGGCATTAGCAGCGTAACAGACAGAAATTTTCTCCCAAAAAATCGTCATTTCTACGAGCTTAATCACGTCGTACAACCCGGACACTGAAACCGTACACGTCATAAATGATATGGCCGAGTCAACGCTTGATGAAAATGGCTTTATTGCAAATCGTCAAGTGGACGGTTGACATAGTCCTGATAATGGACGTAATAGGATTTTATTCAACGTTTCATGCGAAATAATGCTATTATGGTGGCCGAGTGAATGTAAGACTATGACCTCATCCATTCACTCGTTTCTTTCGTCTGATATCAATTATAATAATAAATCTATTCGATTGATTTGCATAACGGTAATAATAGTTCGATTTTAATCATGGCTGTCATCACCATCTGGTTATAAATCATTTTATTAATTTCATGTCTGTCAGCACGAGGAAGATACACTAACATCCACGTGCTTATTACCAAACGAAATTTTTGAAAAATTTTCTTCAACAACATTTAAAATCTATTCACGATTTTTTTTCCTTCATACGTGACTTTAAGTATATTGAATATCACTGCAAAAATAAAATGCAATTTTAGGAAAAGGGAAAAAAGATCCTCTTTCGATAAAATGCCAACGAAGCAAGCCTCCATATTTATTATATTATATACTTTCAGGCGATTTTGGCTATTATTTTTACTTTTATTGCTTATTTAGTTTTTTTTATGTGAGCCTTTTTTATTTCTTGGAAATCAGGTGCTTGCGTTTGGGACTAATTAAATCGAGTCAGCGTTTGCAATGAGCTTTCAGGCGTTTTTCGCGCAGATAAGACGAAGACATTGCCCGAATATTTACGTGGTGCAGTGCAGTCGTTGAGAAGAAGATACTTATTCGTTCCTCAGTCATTTGTACGGTCCCATGTTACTAATCTTATTGCGTTCTGACGCAGTACGAAAGCTCGCGTCGTTGTAACAACTTACGATGGTTGATGTAAGTCTCTAGAGAACAGTGGCGCGCAATTTTATTTACCTCTGACTTTCAGTTCAAATAAACGCGGCCCGTAAATTATCGTACAAGTTTTGTTATTCATAGCGGCAGGTTTCTTGCTTTGTCTCAGTTTTATTTCCACGCCATCGGTTAAACTTTAATCATAATATAAAGATTATAAAAGTCCGGCTCTGCAAGAGTAGTGAGTTTTTGTGGTTACATAGTTTATCGCAGTACAAAAAAAAAAAACAGAAAGCTACAAAAGTTGTAAAAGAAAAAAGCTTGATAGGGGTTGGTTGACAAGCTCGCCTCACCCGTCTTACAGTCAAGGTATGCGGATGAAAGGCATTTGATGTGTCCACCCGAGGACCTTTTTTTGTACAAGGATGTACATAAACATATACTTGTAAACCGTACTCTCATCCATGCCGTACAGATATATATATTCGTATGTAACATCACAGGGAATACCAAAGTGAGTGGAGAATGAGGGAGTTGGGTCTCGATTGGCTCACATTACACAGGGGATGTGCAATTTCAACGTATCCCTCAAGAAGTCCCTCGGGATAAATCGTGCGTGGAATTCAAACCAAATAATGCCTATTGCGGCAACATTTCAAGACATATCCTGAAACCCAAGACGTATATTATAATTGACATATGTTTCATCTGAATAAATCAAAGTCTGTTTATGTACGATTGAGGTTTCTTAAAAATTGACCACAAGGTGTTTTTAAATTAACAACTAACGTTAAAATTAGATGAAAGGTCGTCAATGAAAATCCGATATTCCATTGCTGTTCTGTCGAGATAATTTTACTAAATAACTTAAACATAATGTATTGATATTCTTATACGTTTTAAAAGCAGCAGTATGACAGTATATATTTAGGTGCGTAACAGTATTGTTAGTGACTGACAGCCAAGATAAAGATTAAGTCACTGCAAATAAAAACATGGAGTTTGAAAGTGTTATTCCTAAGAGAACTATAATTTCAACTAAAACCGAAGTGTTTGAAATCTTTAAGGAGTTCGAAGACGAAATTTAAGATATTACAGTTTTGAGATCTTCTAAATTATCAAATTTTCCAATTAAGTAATGATGAATCCACATGCAAATGTGAAGATCTGTAACTTTTTAGTTTCTTAGTTTGTTTTTTAAAGACATTTTTTTTTTAAATATAAGGATAACTTCAAAAGAAAAGCTTTCATTTAATTATTTTTATTTTTGAAGTTATACTTCTTTAGGCGCGTTATGAAAAAATTTTGAGAGTGAAATTTTAAGATGCGCGCGCATTTTAAGATAAAAATTAACAAAATGAAGTTAGTCTCAAAACCAGTGGGTCTCCTGGCACGCGTAATTTGAATTTTTGTTGTATTTATTTTCTAATTTAATTATTTTTATATTTAAATTAAAAATAATTAAATATACAAATGACACATATTGTTAATAAATTATTACTTTATTATTACTTTTCTCGAATTTTGCAGTAGCTGTTATACTATTTGAAATTTCATGATGAAAATGACGTTTGCATTCCATGCATATTCTTAGTTATTACGAAATCTGGGATTCTAAAATGATTCAACCATCTTGGAGTAATAATTTAGTAACACAAGATATGAATAAGATTAAGACATTTACTTTGACAAGTAGCTACTTACTTTATTTCGCAATTTCCATGAAGCTTTGCTTTCATGGCATGCATAAATTGTTAACCAGATAAATGATCCTGACAAATTTTATAAACATCTTGCAGCCTTCTTTGGATATTATTTATTAATACAAATTAAAATATTATTCTCTTAATTTTATTTTTAATAATTATATCATTAAATACATATATTATTATTATTAAATATTAATTTACAATTTTTTAAAATTGATTATTTGAATGCAATTAATAAAAACTACTTTTTAATGATACCAAAAAAGTATAACTTCTCACGCGCGTACATAAGTACACGCAACCACTTTTTTTAGCAATCTGACGTTTTCATTAAAAAAAATGGTCCCAAAGGTTAAGAAATGGGTGGAGAAAAATTTGATTTCCATTAATATGTAGTACTGCACAAATTACAATTTCAATTATGAAAATAACGCTGCAATTATATAAATGACGTCAAAACTAGGAATTCATAATGCAATCAAGTAGTTGGGTAGTTTATAAAATGAATTGTGATTGATACTTGACCTTAAATTAATTAACTTTTGGATTCAATGCTTGACTCAAATTATTATTTAAATTTTGATTTTTCCCAAGTTGAAATTTTAAAACCTCCATTGAGCCTTCAGGAGCCTGATTCTTTTGATGTGATCATTTGCCGCCTCAATTAAAAAACCTTCTTCAACCTAACTATGCTGTAAACAAACATAAGTAGGTGCTACCGGGCTGAAACAGGGTTAAACATTTCCCTAAAAATCCATTATGTGGTAAAAAAACCCTCAACATCCATTTCAACCTAGATATCTTGAATTCAGGGGGTGACAGGTTGAAATGGATTTTTAGATGTAGGAAAATGGTTCAGCCTGGTAGCACCTACTTACGTTCGTTTCCAGCTTAGTTAGGGTGAATTAAATCAAATTTTTTAAATCAAAGCGGTAAATGACCACATCAAAAGAATGAGACTCCACAAGGCTCAATCGGGGTTTCTAAAATTTTGTGTCGGGATGGGACCTATAAAAGGATTCTTAAAACTTTCATCCTTAAGTGTCTCAAAGAGAGAGTTTCAAGTTTTTGATTTTACTCCTTAATTATCAATGTTCTTTAAGTTTATTTTAAAAATTATGAGTCTACATGAAAATATAAAATATAATATAATCAATTGGTTAAAAAATTATTAACAACTTTTCTTAGTCTCCTATTTTCAAATAAATTAAACATTGTACTTAAGGGGTTACTTACAGTCAGAAGTCCCACATTGGTTACCAGATGGTTATCCACATATATTTACATATACATATATTTACAATTACAGTAGCCAGTACTAGCCCCGAACAAATTTAATTGCTTGCGGTATATAACGTCGTTTCTTAGGGCAGTTGCGAGAGGTATCACTGCATGTTCGAGTTCCATTCGAGTTCTAGTCGCTACAACTGTAATATAACACTTTTGTAAGTATTTGTAAAAATAATAATTTTGAAAGCTGCTATAGCTGATCTTCAAAAGCTTCTCTCCCAAAAAGGCATCTTGCGTAGACCATAATATCTTTAGGACTGAATCATTTAAAAATCGTTTATAGAAAGAAAAATATATTCGGTGAGAAATACTTTTGATTAATAACTTATAAATATATTTGTGAGGCTTGTGTTAAAAGAGACTGATCGGGTAAGCCGTTTCTAAGGAATATTGGTCACCGATTTTAAACAGCTTTGAGAAAAACGCGTTTAAAGTTTCAAAAGCACTTTACATAGAGTGAAAACCTTCTTCACAAATTTGCGTGTTACTTTGAAAATTACCACCGGATTGACTTGAGTTTTTATCAAAAAAGTATGTTAATATATGTACATTACAAATTATATTAAAAATTGATTTTTAAATTCTAACTGTATATTTTAACATTTTAAAAAACATTTTTAAACGTCCTCAACCAAAATTCATGCAAAGAAAAGAAACGATTAAACATCAAGTATGTAATGTATATTTTTAAGTGCCCCCCTTTTAAATTCTATAACGCAGACTAACTAAATAGGAGTGTCTAATTTTTGCTTATCACACTAAATTAATCGCACTAACTGAGAAAGGGTTGCACGTTAAAAATAACAAGATCCAGTTAAATTAAGTTCAGCTTAACTTTCTCCACACACAAGAAAACATGAATAGAATATCTATTCAAAATAATGAGAAAATTGTAGGGGTTGCACGGCAAACGACGAGGCGTAATCATGTCTTTCAACATCAAGTCAAGACAGGTAAGTAAAACAACTATATCCTCACAAAAACATGATATAAAATTTCTTCAGTTTTAACTTGAAGAAAATATAATTTTATTCTATAGAAAATTATTTCATTTGGCGACCCTTATGCATTGGTGATGTGGTGGATTGCAGCCAAACACCCTCGATCACATACCCCTTGAATGTTGAGGATAGTAATAATATTCCTCGGTGTTGTAGGTACAATAATTCAGACTAATACAAAAATGTCATTCAATGATTCTAAGGATGTAACGAACTTGAAGTGTATTCACCCTTAACTTGCCCTTACATGCAGCATCCCCTAATATCAACCCTAATTTAGAAGTTCCCCACGTTGAAGAGAATCAATCTTTAGCTGTCAATAAAAAGCTAAGATATCCGTCAGAAAAGTAATTTCATACGACACGAGGAAAAAATTTCTCTACTTCATAAAGTTAATCTATCCAAATGATTTTGTTTGTAAATTTTGACAAGGATTTTAATTTTTTTACAATTTGGTCTAGAAAATGAAATTTTTGGTGTAACTACGCAGTTGGTTGGGTTTTTATACCCCGAAATGTAATTGTATTAAGTATCTGTATTCAACGCGCACAACCCGGAGGATAGATAGTCTCGAGTAACATTTTCAGGATAAAATATTGCAATCGCAAGCCCTAGTAAATCGAAGATGAGTTGAAGATTTGTTCGTCCGTCCCCAATGGAACAAGAACAGCTCCTGCGTGGCTCCTCGGGGGCATGCATCGCTAAAATTAGCCAATTGGCCGACACGCTAACTGGCCTCTCGTGTACGACCTGCCAAAAATTTCAATTCGCAATTATCGACACTTGCAAATTATGTATAGTTTTACGTACAGGTACGTGGTTAACGAATGGCGTTGAATTTGGTGTCGATTTAATATATAATTTTTACAAATTTTTCTTCATTTTTTTCCCGTTCGTATATAGAGTTGAAAATCGTGTTCACAGGTGATTGTTCCGTCGAGTGACGGTGAATATTTGTTTTTTGAATAACGTAATAAAGTGTATGCCGACATGTTCATATTTTCTCATACAAATATGTATATTTATTTCATGTAGCACAAACAAAGACTTATTTAATTTAGTTAACCAAACAATCATCAAAATCGATGCATGAAACGTAATTTATGTTTTACAGCGTTCATCAAATCCTCAAGCGGTTTTTTTGGTTAAACATCGGTTCTCAACCAAATAGAGAGCAAACTATTCATCAATCACAATTTTGGATCGCCATTATTATTAAGAAGAAATATGGAAATTGGTACTTAAAGTTTCATTACTATTATCTTACTATTACTATCCATTACTTAATTCAAACCATGAAAATTCAACATGTGACTCAAATCGCAAGCTTAACGTTTTCCCATGATATATAAACTTTAATATGCATTTATATAAATAGACAAACATTCACACATACAAACGTTCCAAAAATCCTAATAAATTACTCAGTGGTTTCTTTTATTCCGCAATACAAAATGTTTGAGTCTGTAAGCCGATTTGTGTTAAAATTACAAATGTTTAGATAATTTAGTAATGTGGCAATTTGTTACATTCACAACTTAAAAAAAAATACAACCAAACAAATATTATCATGTAAATTAAAATGATAAATTAATGGGGGCGGGAGGGACACCAAACTCCACCACTCCTTGTTGTCTTTTATTCAAAAAATTTTTAAGCTGCTGAGAATCAACTATTTATTATATTTATGGCATTATAAAAATGTGACAGAAAACATTACATTTTTTTCCCCACTTATATTCACTAAATATAGATGTCAATGGAGGAAATATGAACTAGATGGATTGTCTATAAATACAAGTTTGACTGAAAATAATTGTTTACATTATTATTAACGACCAAGACTTAATCTTTATGTCGATTTTTTTTTGGTTTTTGATTTTTTCTTAAGACTACTAGGTATTGAAACATTGCGTTTTCATTCAGGAAAATTACTGAAATTAATTGACGACCTACGTTTTTAAGAATAAAAATAGATATTATGATGTTACAATCAATCATTGATTTTACAATTCACATGTGTGTTGTTACCTGTAGGATCTTATGTGACTGAGAGAATCGCGGTTCAAAATCAAAACCTCTAATTATTTATGGAATCGTATGGTTAGAACTGTCAAGCAGTTGTAAATGTTGGAGAAAAATTGCTTAAACATACGCGTTGTAATAAGTGGGAAACGGATGATTATATGTTGAAGGCAAATAAATATGCTGTATGTGTAGATACCGGGATTTTTTCATCAAGATCGATTATTTTTAAGTTAAAAATCTCATTAATCTTGATGAAAAAAATCTGCAATTTGTTTAGTATTTGTTTTTAGTGGCTTTGGCAGGCTTTTGATCTTCTATCTGATTTACGACTCTTTTCAAAGTGATTATTTCAAAGAGTTTTGTTTTGGTTCCTTATTCCTATAACTAGGAATATATGTAAATGATCGGGAGAACAATGAGATTCTCAAATTGTCAGATTGATTAAATATTATAAGTTAAAAATATTGAATGATATTTTTATATTTCCTTTAGGGGGGTAAAATATACATACAAGAGATCGAAAAAAACAATTTTCAAAGAATTTTTCCTGCCAAGACTTTTGCGTTTATTAACATAAATGTTCACATGTTATGGTTACCTTAAACTGGATGATTTATTTAAGACTGTTCACGTTCACGATTTATTTAAGACTCAACTGCTTGTGCTTGTTTTCCTTTTATATAAGAACTCGGAATTATTCTAGAACATTCAATTCTATTATTCCTTAGTCAAAACGTTCTATTTTTCTTGAAACGATAGACTGTGCTAGAAGCTCCGTTCTTTCTTAATTCACCGAGTAATCTTTTTGGTCAAACCCTCGCGGAAGGTGATCTCAAAAACTTGTCTTCTTGAGTAAGGATGTTCGAGAGTGTTCCGCCAGACCACTCCCATCCTACAACCACGTCGCTCCCTCATTGGTTGGTTGATTGAGCAGATTACACCCCAAGCTCACAAAATGGTGACACTCCTCCAATTTTAAGCTCCTTAGACTGTGACAATAATTTTGAAAGGCGCTAATATAGCTGATCTCTAAAATCTTCTCTCAAAGAAGCATTCTGCTGTGGCCACAACACCTATGGGTTGGATCATTTAAAATGAAAAAACCAAACCTAACAATCATCAATTTTCGATAAATATTTTGATTTAAAATTATTAGAAAAAAAAGTATCAATCGGTGAGAAAAAAAAACTTTGATTATTAATTACTAAAAATATACTTAAGAAACTTGTGTTAAAATTTTAGAGTGATTAGTTCAGTCGTTTGTAATAAATCTTGGTTATCGAATTAAAAACAAAGTTTTGAGAAAAACACGTTTAAAGTTTTAAATGCACTTTACAAAGAGTGGAAACTTTACAAATTTGCGTGTTACTTTCAAAATAATCACTGGATTAACTAAAAATTTTCTAGGTGTGTACTTAAATATGTAACTGTATATTAACACACTGGAGGACTAATTTTTAAGATAAGCTTACGTTATATTGTTAAAGACAGTTTTTAAATCTAAGGTTTATCTTGAGAATAACTTCAAAAGAACCCGACAAAGAAAATCTGATGCAATTTGGCTTATTTTTTAATAAAATCATTCTGGGAAAACGTAAGATCGTCTTTATCAGGAATACCTGGTGGATAAATAATTATTTTTTAAATTAGGCAATCCTGATACGAATTTCAAATAGACGTTGACTAAAAATCTGATATCAAATAATATAACTAAATAGTTATGTGAGCTTTTCGATATAAGATCATCCTGGTAAACTTCGATAGATCTGAGCAGAAAAACCTCATAGAAAGTACCTTGTTTATAAAAGACTATCCTTACAAGAACCTTAGAAAAGTCAGATTAAAAAAGACTAAAAGCAAATAATATATTTCTAAAAGGCTTTACTGTTATGATTCTAATCAGGATCTCGTGGCTATTGAGACAAACCTTATTTAAAACGAATAAGATATCTAAGAAGAAGAAGGCAAATCAGAAAAAATCTCGAGTCAGGATTTGTAATAATAACTAAATAAAATTGAGATGCAAGAAATAGTTAATTTTCTTATAAAATTTGCAACTATTAATGCATTGAAATATTAATAATATTCTTTAATTATGAAAAATCATAAATTTGGTTTGAATCTGTTCTTATTTTCACTGACAATTAGTTTCTAAGTGATTTCCATCAGATAATCATAATTTTTTTTATCTATACCTATCTTTTTAAGACCCTTTTTCATAAGAAAATTTTAAAATTCAATGTTATAATAATTGCACAAGCTCCAAGACTTTGAGTTGAAGTATGTACAATAAGTTTATAATTTAGCATTTTTCAATATCTCTCTTTACCAGTGGCGGTCGGTCTATACATGCGGTAGATGCGGCGCATGCCTTGAAATTGTAAAACGATTTTGAAAATTGATTTCTTACGATTTATTCTTAATTTATTTTATTACATGTATTGTGGAATGATTCTAAAAATGTTTTTTTTTTATAATTTATACATATATCGTATCGCCCATAAAATTGGCATAGACTTCCACATCAAATAAACGGTAAAAGCCGAATGAATGGTTTGAATTAGTCGCGCATACGCACTAGTACGGTCGATTATTATCTCTCTTGGCGTTTCACATTGCCGATTGACGGTATGCAGTTGCGTTTGGCGTTTTTAATCCATACAATGAATTTACTTGTTACTGATACTGTTCGTGGCTTATTTTGATTTATTTATCCAGAGGCCATACACATGTTCTGTTCTTTAGGATAAGAACTATTTTCGTGGTTTTTAAATAGATTATATGATTTGGTTTTTGATGGTTTTTGTAAGAAGGAGCGTCGAAAAAGGCTTATTTTTAAAAATAAATACTTATAACACCATGCTTATCAAATAAAAAAATAAATTTAAAAATGTGTTTTCTCCCCTCTTTTCTTCCCTCTTTTAACCGCATGCTCTGTTTCAAAAGTCACTGCACGCCACTGCTCTTTACATATATCTCTAAACATTTTTGTTGAAATTTATCAAAAATTCTGAGAAAATCTGTATCAAAAATATTTTTATACCTGTTTCTTCATTATTTTATTTTAGCATATTCATAAATTATTTAAAAATTGAACTTTATACATACTCTAAAATTTCTTACATTGAAATATATCTAGGTTTGTTTCTTACAATTTCACATGGTTTTTTTGGAAACAAAATTCTCATTTGCTTTTCGGCGTACACAGATAGATAAGACCTTGTCTCTAACGTAGTTTACAGTAAAGGCGAAGGCAATATCTTCCACTGCCGAGTGGCTTATTAAATTATAATTTATTTATTTGGACTGAAGTTCTCTGGCTTATTCATATGCAACACACAACGTCGAGGAGGCAATTTGTTTTATTTTCATGATTTCATAAAGACTACACGTAGAAAAATGTTGTCTGTCGCCTCATCCCTTTGCCATGTAACCCTTAACCACCTGCAACCTTCACTTCACGTCAAGTTCTTTCGTAGATCGAATGGAAATTACGTTTCTCTATTACGTCGAGTTCTCTTGGTCGGAAACTTTTGCTACCATCCAACTTGATGTGGTTTGAGACTTGCGGAGCAGACATTTGAGAAGAAATAACATCATATAACCTAATTATTACTTCTCGACTCGATTCAAATACGAACACATATAAAACTTCTCTAATTAGATGCAACCACTATTTTTCTTCGTTTATATACGTTAAAAAGCCGGTAGAAAGTTACAATATTAAATTTAATTACATCAAAACTAAACAAACTTAACTCGCACCCCAAGACTTAATTTGCGAAAATCACTCGCTATTCATTTATAAATTAAACGTTAAACTCTTAAATAATAAATACGCCATTGGCTTGGCAATATATATATACCTAATGTTTTTCATGCAGCTCTAGTTTTGGTTCAGCTCGAGACGTCATGTAATATTTATAGTCATGTTTAAGCTCGGGACCGGGAGGAATCATAAAATTTTGAATTAAAGACCGATTGGTTACCGCTGCTTCCCGGGATATTAAGTCCGAAATAAATTTTCACCTCACTGTCATTTACATATTTAATAACATAAAGTGATTCTCTGATTTTAAGGCAAAATATTTTATTAAAAAATGTTAATATCTCGACAAATCTTTGACCGTAATTTTGATTTATATGCTGTGACCGATACTGGCCAACACATAAAGTTTGTAATTTAAGATAATTCAGACTTTTTCAAAATGTGCGGAAAAAAATAAAGCTGAAAAATAGCTACTGCAGATTGGCGTGACGCGATAAAATTCCTGAAAATATTTGCAACGTTTTGCCAGATTTAAATTTTATTTCATTTTATTTATTTTTTTTTCTTTGTGTAAATTTTTGTCGCTGGGAAAGTTTGACGTCTAAAACAGTTCTGTGTTTAAATATTCACTTTATCAATGTCACAACCAACATTTTTCAACACGTTGTCGATATGATGTGAGGAGACGCAGTCGTTCAAATAAAAAATTCATTTGCATAGTCATTTTATGAATTTTTTACAATTTAATTCCTTTTAAATAATTCGTTTTGTTTATTGCCTTGACAAAAATCGTTTTTTTCAGTCAATTAAAAGAAATGGACATGAAAAAATCAAATTAAATACAAATGTACAAATAAAAATGTTTTCTTTTGAAATTGGTTTGAAATTAGTATTTTTAGGCACTTAGTAGTTTAATAAGTTTCATATAAATTAAAATATTATAATACACATAAAACTAAGCAAACATTTGTATGCTTTGTTTAGATTGACTACATTTTATATTAATTTTAATAATTTTACCATAAATGAAATGAAAATAAAGTTCAAAAATGAGTAGCAAATTCTCAGATCCTAATCAAAAGTGATAAAACTGAGCTATGATGCAATTATTTACTTTATGGTTTCAATGAACCATTTAATGGTGCAATCCATGCTGTTGCGGAAAGAACAAAAATTAAACATCCATTTAAGCCAAAATTTTGCTCTTCCTATGGCAACATTGCTGATAGGTTTCTAAAACTTATCCATCAAAAAAATAAACTGAGACGAACCTGGCAAAAGACACGGGATCCTTCTGACAAAGGACAACTGAATCGCCTCACTCACATGGCCAGGAAGAGGCTTGACAGTTATTACTATGACAAGTACCAGTTATACCTGAAAGACATCCATCCAGAGGATCATCAGTTTTGGAAGGTGACAAAAAATATTCTCCAAAAACGTGATAAAATACAATCAATAATAGAAGACAAATACCTGATAGACACGACGCCAGAAAAATGTGAGTGGTTTGCATAATATTTCGAGCCGGTGTTTAGACTCTACCTACAAGAAAGTTCAAGTTCCAGAAAATCAAGAAATGTTTACAATACCCTCCAAAGTGAAAATTACAATCAAAGTAGTTAAGAGTAAGAAATCCCCTAGTCCCTTTCAAATCTATAACACTATTTAAAAAATACAGCTCAAAAAAAATCATATCCTTCCTAACATCAATATTTAATCGCTGTTTAACAATCTGGGTTTTTCCTTATTCCTGGAAGATAGCACACATAGTAGTGATTCCAAAACCTTAAAAACTAAAGGACAAAATAAGTAGCTATAGACCCATTAGTCTTCTCTTCTCAGTATCTTCGAATGGATAATTAAAAAAACTCCATTGCTGGAAGAAAACTGAATAAAAAGCCAAACTTTTAATTTGGATTTCGCTCGAATCATTCGACTAGTCATCAACTACTACGACTGGTTGAATTGATTAAAAATGGCTTAAAAAAAAGAAACATACTGTTGCTGTTTTTGGACGCTACATAAGCATTTGAGGGTATGAGGGGTTACTTCTAAAACTTTCAACAATTAACGTTCCCCAGTACCTTTATAATATTTTGGCAGAATTTAAAAAAGATCGCTACTTTAATATAACAATGGAGAGTAGCATATTTAACCTAAAAAAAAACCCACTGCTGGCGTTCCACAAAGCTCTGTCCTAGGCCCAACCTTGTTCAGTTTATACATGCCAGATTTTCCTCAAATTTAAGGTTGCTTCGTAGCTATGTACGCCGATGACACGGCTCTTGTTTTTCGGGATATCTCGCTCATCGAAGCCACTAAAACGATCCAGTATGTATAAATAAGCTAGAGTACTTAGTGGTTTAACTTATGGAGAATCAGGATTAATCCCACTAAAAGCGTCGCCAAGATTTCTAGTCTTAAAAGACTCAGAGACGACCAGTTATCAATTAAGTATGATGCAAGTGTGGTCCCTTAGAGCTCTATTAAGGAACCTTAAAGTACCTGGATATGTACTTGAGCTACATACTGAGTTGGTCTAGTTAATTATTTTTGAAGATCAAAGAGGCAAAAAGAGGGTTATTCCCGGGAAAATTCTTCAATTTTGATTTCCCGTTTTCCGGGAAAAAATAAAACATTTCCCGAAAAAAAATTATTCATGTCGATTACGATATCGATACCAAAATCTTTGTTTAGTTAACTGTAATAATCGCTTATCAAAAATAAATTGAATATTTATGTTACGTGGAAAAATTATAAACTGCCATTATTTAAATGCTGGAAATATTACTACAAATCTGAAAAAGAAATTGGATGCTTTGATGACTATACATCCATTATATGTGGAGGTATATTATCGGTACGTGACATTTTGGCGCGGAACATTTTGACGCAAGCCGTTTTCTCACGGAGGGTTTCCTTAGATTATACCGTGATCCTAAGACTATGAGAGGGTTGTTTTTTGTGTCAACTTTTGGTTTCCCGTTTAAAACATCAGTGGTTCAGTGGCGCCAAAATGTCCTGTTTCGGTATATAAAATGTATTCTCTAGGTTTGTTCCAATTTTCCTTCTGTTAATGTTCAAACATTGATCATTAGACAAAGAGCAAAACAACATCGACCAAGAGACAAGAGTGAGTGAAAAACATAAATTGACAAGCTCGCTTGAGTTACAAACCGGTTAACCAGTGCTTAAACATTACACCAAAACAGTGTCGATATAAGCGCTTGTCAAGAAAATATACGGGCATGGGTCGACTCGGGCCTAATGCGGTCGAGTGGTTTTAAGCTGAAACAGTTCTTCACTCACTCTTGTCACTTGGTCAATGTTGTTCTGTTCTTTGTTTGCTGGTGGTGTTTGTGATCGCCATGGCCGGATGATTGGAATAAACTTAAAGGTTCCCTGGTTTACTTGTAATGAACAAATTCATAAAGAACTGAACGTGCCAAATACCAAATAATTTGTAAATTTTAAAATAATAATATAGTAAAAGTTTAACAAAGTGAAAAACGTGCAGAAAGAAAAGTTCAAGGATAAAGATGCGTCCCTGGATATTCCACGCCATGTATAGCGATTGCAAGAATCGTTGATCTGAAGACTCGTTCAAAAATTATCAAAAATGAACCAACTAAGAAAACTAGACTCAATCCCAATAACAGCCTTAGGAATGACCATAACATCCCAAATCTAGGATTTAAATAAATTAAAAATAAATTTCTAGATCTCTCATGGCCATGTTAATATTATCGAATAAACATAAGCAAAAGAACATAAGGTAGAAATTAAGTTTTAGATCAACATACGAGATTAAAATAAGTTTAAGTTTCAAAAACACGAACTATAAAATTTAATTTTCATAAAAGTGTATTTGTAGTTATTTGAAACAGTAAAGTTTTGTTAATGATTTTAATTTTTTCTATTCTCTAGGTATTTTCCAGTTTTTGTTTGATATTTTTTTCAATTTTTTATTGAATTCTTCATTTTTTAATTTACCAACAAGCATTTTTGAAAAGTATTTTTTAAGTAAATAGTATTAAAACGATTCCAGTAAGAAATGGAATAGAAGCCGAAACTTTCTGTTTTTTTTGTCATCATAAAGAAAGGATAAAACTCACAAATATAATTTATATAAATTGAAATATGATATTTTAAGTCGTCCAAAACGTTCGCTTTTTATATATTATACGTTCGTTAAATATATAACGAAATACGTAGCGTGTTAGACGTGCTGTCTGTTTACCGGTCAGAAGCCAGTTATTTCCTACAAGTCCGGTGTTAATGGATGGCCGCAGTTGGACCATCACTCATCTCCATTTTCTTCCACTCAAACAAAGACAGCAAACGAAAAAGCCTTCGTCTTCTATTTACCATCGTTATGTATTATATTTACGACCACGTATTTCTAGCTCTCATTAAACGTTAGTCGCTCGAATTTGATTCCTTTATTCGTCTGATAGAGCCTCTAATAGGTGAGACTAAAATTCCCTGATTGTTATCAACGCCATCGAGTCGGCCAACAGAAGAAGAATAGTCGACTAGAACAGAATGTAAAAAAAAAACGGGTTTTTCGTGCCTCCACACATCCCATTTATCAGATACGCTCAGTAATATCTAGTAATTATAATTCAAAATAAATCTACTGATGAAATGATATTTATGACAATAATCTTTTTAAATAGGTATGTGTATATATTCAAGAGGATATTATATAGATATTTTTTTCACAATGAATGAAGAAAATATGAATGAGTTTACCTGGCTGTTATGAAATATTCAAATCGAAATTAAAAACGAATTTGCATAGTAATTTAAACGTTAATTATTCGAAAATTATTGATCAAACATCGCGTTGGCGAAAAGATCACATTTCACGATAAGCGAAACCACGACGGCTTTTTCAACAAAGATCTTGCGGATCAAATTTGTTAGATCAACGTTCACCAGTAAATATCGTTGAAAATTAGCAAAAATATTAATTATTCAAGTTGAGAGCAACCGAAAAAAACTTGTTTTATATCATAAAAAATTGATTCTTAAATATTTTTAGCATACGAATTACCACAAAACTTCCTCAAGACGGTAACATTTTTTTTTTTAGGAATGAGTAAAGTTCGTCTTCACATTACATTTATTATCGTACAGAATTTTGCAGGCGTTAGAACATTACCCCCTCACTCTGGTGAATTAATGAAATTTGTGTAGGTACTTAAATTTCGTGTGCGACAAAAAGGTTCGAGAACGCCAAATAACCCAATTGTTACGAAGAGACAGAGGTGTAATACACGCTATAGAAGTTGTGATAATCGCAGCCTTATAATGTCACTCAAATACAACGGAATACAGATGATATTATGATTATTGTTATTGTTTAGCACGGCAAAACAAAGATATGCATCTTTAATTATCGTACACACGGTTATTATATTCGGAACATTAAATTAGGCGAAATTAAAGCGCCTTTAAAGTTTTATTGTTTGACAAATTGAGTTTGTCAGAAACTTGTTTTCAACCTCTGAAAACTTACAATTGACACTTCACTTAAAATTAATACTACCAAAAAATTTTTAGTAGAGCATAAAAGGAATCTAAATTTCTTTATCATGTTTCACAAGTACAAAATGTATAGTTTTGATGGTAGAACTTACGAGAGTAAAAATAACGATTAGATTTCCTAAGTTTTAGTCGAAGGTAGCAGTACTTGGTAGGCAAATATTTGCTTTGAGATAAAATATTTGTTTTTCATACACAAATACGTAGAGACATTTGAAGTCAAATTCATATACTTATTTTTTAAGAGTTTTTATTTAAATATTTGCGAAAAATCAAATATTACACGATATATAACAATACTTATAATAGTTAAGCTCACGCAATCGTTCGTTTTAATTTCGATTTTTAGTGGAATTGTCTATGAGTTTCTACGTCCAAAGATTGATATTAAGTGATATTACGTTTAATTTTTAATTTATTAAATTATTATTTGAATGACTAAGTGTTAATTGGAAGAGTAATTTGTGGATGACCAAGATGAGTCTATATGTGTAAGATCCGAATCTGAATAAGGTTATAGAAATAAAATTACATAAGCTTAAGTTACGTTTAGGGATATCAATTTTTTAAGCTAAGTCTTTGGTCAAAAAGATGGCATTATTTGAAGTTTGAATTATACAGTTTTTTAAGTGATTTTGGGGTATTTGTGGAGTTTTTAATGCATTACAACATATTCATACCAAATGAACATTCTTGAATTTTAGATTAGTAATTTTTTGTTACTCTTTCTCTAGTTTTTTAACAGTAATTAACAGTGTAGAGGTTACAGATTCTTTTTGACTTGATAAGCAAGATGAAACCTTGCCTTAAACTTGACTTAAATTAATCAAGTCAAATTCAAGTGAAATATTAATTTATAAATATCAGGCTATATCACATAAAGATTCAAGTAGATTGAAACATGACCATTTGCATTTGAATTTTAGACCTCCTTTGAACCTCCAAGTGGCATTTATCGGACAAAATACCATATTTAGGCCCAAAAAGATCTACAGCAAAAACTTCAAATGGACCTCTCTCTCTCTCTTTTCTCTACTCTTTCCTTTTCTTTTATTGTTTTATCGGTAAGGTTTTTTTCAAAAAGAATAACATTTTTATTTTAATATTTTATTTTTTTTTATTAACTAAATATACAAGTTTCATTAATATAAGCGATAAATTTAAAAGTAATAAGAATATTACAAATATCAGTTCTTAGTTATTAATATCTTTGTCCTCGTTTACCAGCTCCTTTATTGTCACCATTGCCATCATTTTTTTGCAGGATTTCCTTTTATTATAATCCACAATATACCCGACCATGTAGATTTCTTTAGAAATTTTATTTTATTCTATAACATCTCTCTGATTACTTTCAAGATAATAAATTAAAGCAAATTTCTTCACACTTTTTCTTTTAAACTCTGTTTTTTCACTTTTAATTTTTTTACATTTACTGCACTTTTAGGCCTTTTGATATAGACAATATTGAAAAATAATCAAATAGTGAAATAAGTTTATTCAATTGTTGTATAATAACTCGTGTAGCACTCGAACGGTTAACAAGAGACTAAAGCTGAGTAAAAATGAACCAGAGTGAACAGGATTAAGGGACAAACCAGTAATGGATACAAAAATACACAATATTATACTAAGCATCTAAGTAAAGGAAAGAGAGAGATCAAAAATTTGGGTTATTAGTAAATAATATTTGCAATAGGTAATATTGTAAAAAAAGGAAATTTACAACCATATTTTATGTTTTATGATCATAAACCTTTTTTAAAGACGAGACGATATGTTCACAAAATATAAAAAAAATTTCATACATACATGAACGATGGAATCGTTAAGGTCTATCGGAGGCTCATTTTAGTCTTTGGAGGCCCAAAAGAGGGTGAAAATACCATTTTAGGGCCAACGGAGGTCTGAAATTTCGACTAGGGTTGTCTGTCCTAAACTTGGCTCAAGTCGAGCTCAAGCCAACATTCTTCAGTTAGACTGAAAGTATTTCTTTGAACTCTCTTCAGTTCTTCAAATATGATTTCAAAACATCATACTAGCTAGGAATTTTATTTGATTAAATTTAAAAGTTAAAAACTTGACTTAAATTATGCTTAGATTAAACTTAAATATCAATATAAGAAGATTGTAGCATCTCAGAAAGACGGACATAACGCCTAGCAAAATAGCGACGGCAGCCCCTAGGCAGGTACTGGCTTTCTTTAAAAGCCTGGCGCTCCCCTAGTAAACACAGAGGGTCACATCACAATAGACCTCCTTGGTCGCGGTGATAAAAGGAAAGAATATCTTGGGACCCATAAAACAGAAAATTTAAAAGCTAAATTAATTCAAACATAAATTTCATAAGCAATTTCACATCAAGTAAAACGTCAGTAAAACGTCAAGTATATTTCGTTTCAAAAGAGGTTCAATTACTAAACGTGATGAATTTTTTATACCAAGAGTTGCAAGTTGCATTTTAAAGTTTATATTTTCCCGATTCGAAATTTTAAACCCCGATTGAGCCTTGTGGAGCCTAATTCTTTTGATGTGGCCATTTGCCATTTTGATTTATAACCTTCTTTAACCTAACTACGCTGAAAACGAAGGTAAGTAGGTGCTACCAGGTTGAAACAGAGTTTATTACAGCCTGAAGTCAGGGCGAGACAGGTTGAAATAGATTTTAAGATTTAGGGGGATTTTAATAAACCCTGTTTCCACCTGGAAGCACCTACTTCGTTTTCAGCGTAGTTAGGTTGAAGAAGGTTGTAAATCAAAATGGAAAATAACCACATCAAAAGAATCATGCTCCACAAGGCTCAATCGGAGTTTTTAAAATTTTGCATCGGGAAAATATAAACAAAATAATTTTATTTAATGAGAAAATAACTTCCGTGATTAAAAATTATTCTTCTTATTCAGCTTAGAGGTCAAATAGACTATTTATGCCACGTACTACAAATTTTTACTATTTCTCATAGTCTTGGCTAAGGAATTTTTCCATTTATCACTCAATACTATTTTACACAAAGTTTATCAGCATAAAAGTTCTTATATGTATTTGTGTCTCCTATTGCAATGGCCACATTTGTCTTGCATAAGCCATGAATTTATAAAATTTGAGTTAGAATCGCTTCAAAAATTTTTGTCGTTAAGGATTATGTATTTTTGTTACTTATAAAATTATTTGCTTGATCAACGAACGGTAAAAATAAAGGTGTTCCATAAAATCCTTTTCACTTTCATGTTATTTTACGTACCCTTTTTTTCCTTTGGTATTTTCTTTTTTGGTATTGTATAATAGATCGATTTATTATCACTTCATTCATGGAAAAAAGTTATCTTAATTAAAGAGGCGAACTGTTGAGAGATTACTCACTGAAATAACACAACACACAGCGTTGGAATCTAAATGTGAAACAGGTTTTTTTTTTCTGTTTAAACCTCTTTAAATGCAACCAAAAACGATAAATTACATTACAAATTGTCGAAAAAAATTACATTAAAAATAAGGTAGAGATTAGAGTTTTAAGAATGATACATGATGGTTAAGTCGCGTTCAACACGATCGTAGGTGTGATATATAGGTACAATCACATATATCTTTGTGTAACCCTCCACTTACATAATAATCGACCGATCGACCAATTGAGGTATCATCGAAATTAATTGAATTGAATTTCAATTGTGCGAATGGAAATTTTTCTTTGAATCTTCGAGAAAAAAGCAAATTCTTTGAAATCACAATAAGTGGGACAAGCAATTAATAATTGTCGACCGATTTTCAACCATGAATTTTCCAAATTCAAATACACATCGTTTTTCTCGTATGAATCAGAGTTGAAATTTAAATTGGATCGCAGATATAAATCAATCAGTTTCAATCCTTTTTTTTTTCTTATACTGTTTGCTCTCCATTTGTTGGTTAAAAAGGATTTTTTATTTGATACATCAATGATGAAAAGATAAATATCGAGGTTATTTTCTTTGTTTTATTGTGTCTTAAAATGAATTTCATTTAAAAATCGCTTTTTGCATTTCTACGAAGGTCTGGATTTGAATGTTAAATATCTATAGTTGCTCTTATCTGGAATGTTAGATTTCAAGAAATTATTTTTCAGGTCAAGTTCTTTGGAGTGTTGTCATTAGAAAAATATTTCAAGGGTAATTTTTGAAAATGAATATTCATTTATATGAAAATCAGCGCATGCAGGTGAGAAGTGTGCATCGAAATGTGGTAAACTGCATCGTCTCTCGACGCCTTGACAAACCAGTTATTCCTTGGAGCGAAACTCCGAAAAATAATTGCCTCATCATTCATCGATATTGTAACGATAATTATTGTTATTTACCGATTCATTTATAATCTATTAAATATAATTGATACTCTAAGTCATATTAAGAATGCGGTAGAAAAAATGTGCCTTGAACTTTTTTGTCAG
This sequence comes from Sisyra nigra, assembly GCA_958496155.1. NCBI lineage: Eukaryota > Metazoa > Arthropoda > Insecta > Neuroptera > Sisyridae > Sisyra > Sisyra nigra. The sequence continues at coordinate 49,627,148 of OY292316.1, forward strand.
TCTATGTACATAGAATGTCAATACCTTAAAAAATTCAACTAATAAAATTGTGATCTCGTTTGATAAACTACAAGTTTAACGGTTTTATTAAGATCTTAAGCAACTTACATAGAAAACCAAATAAGGAGTTTAATTTTTTCTTTTATCAGCAAATGAGAGTTTAAAATTTGCAAGGCTTTTTGTATTGTTCGTTTAATTTAATCGTTCATGTGAACTGGACTAATATAATACTTAGTATAAACACATTAATGAATAAACAAACTAAACAATTTTTTTTCTCGGTGCTTTTGAAACTTGAAAATTTCCAACGCATTAGTTTTAACTTTAAAAATAACTTTAAAAAAGTTATTGCTTACTAAAAAAACTACATTGGTAAAGTAGAAACGAGAGTTTTCACATCGTTTTTATAATTAGATGCCATCAAAATTCTAATTAAAAGCGCTTCAATAAATGTTTTGATATAAGCAAAACATTCAAATACGTGACTTAATCCAATGAAATTTTATCGCAAGAAATAATGAAGAGACCAAATTTCACAGCGTGGGATTTATAGTACAATCATGGTTTTAAAAAAAGATGAAATAGTCACTTCATAGAAATAGAAACCATGTTACAAGGATATACTAATGCTGCTCACCATACATGGTACGTGAAGAGACTACCAAACATTTTTCTAATGACCAATTTCAGTGTTTCTAAAACTTCTGATAAAATCAAGCTAGTTTCTTGGAAATTTAAATATAACAACTATTTTGAATAAAAGTCGGTATTTTATGATCGATTTAATTAACTTTCAATACATCACCACGTCGCATATTGGGGGAAAAAAACGAGGAAAACGTTTTCGTCATCATTTATCAAACGCGAATGTGTGTATTTTTCGTAGATCGTCCATCTATTCGTCCCACGATGACTGACGTGTGTAGATTCTCACAACACACTGCAGATATATTGCAGTAACGAGATGATACGAGAAGAAACTGGATAAAACCATCCGATGAAGGACACGAACGGCGATGACGAAAAGCGTGGAACGGAGATAGATGAACTTGTGCCATCATCTGAGTTGTGTTTCACTCATACATCGTACCTTTATGCATTATATACACAGAGCAGGAAACTGACGAAGAGAAGCTCAGGGCAAATTAATAATTGATGGAGCTAAAGGTTTTATGTTGTCGTGGTGTACTATATGTATCTTGATACAACTAGATACTGTTAAGTACAAAAGTGAAAATAACATGTGGCGCCAAAAATATTCCTTCTTAAGCTCAATGGTAACTTTCTCTAAATAAACGCTTTTCTTTCAGTTGGAAAAACGAAATTTTTCTAAAAGCTCAAATATAAACACAGCTATTTATAGTCTCTAAGAAAATTAAATATATAATAATGTAATGCATAAAGACAGAGAGAGACAACGAGAACAATTCGCACGTTAAAAAGAGATGTAATATTTGACTATGATGAGCATATTGTTAGCACCTCAAAAATTCACGATATGGGGGGGGGGCAATTGGGAAATTTACAAATCCTCGTCTGTGCATTTAAATTTGTCACAACATGGAAAAAAAAGATTTTCAAAAAAACAAGCCCAATACAGTGGTACTTCGACATACGAGTGCCTCAACATACGAGTTTTTCGAGATACGAGCCGGTGAGCGAGTGATTTTTTGCTTTGAGTTACGAGCGAAATTCGAGATACGAGTCCGGTTTAGCAAGTTGGTCGGTAGAAAATGGTTTCGAGGAGTCAGAGGAGGAGGAGGTTAATTCTACAAGTGAGATAAAGGAGATCTTAAGAACGTGGGAGAGAGTTTCATAGTTTGTGGAAAAGAAACACCCAGAAAAAGTTGCAACAAGTCGTGCATCTGATAGTTTTAATGACACTTGTCTAATTCATTTCCGGAACATTTTGAGAGGGAGGAAGAAACAAACCTCCTTGGACATGTCTTTTTAACGGCCTACAGGTGAAAGCGAGAAAAATGTAGCGAAAAAAGCAAAGACCAGTGAGGATATCTAATTTATTTCTTTAGATTCGCTTTTTTGTTTTTGTACAATAAATATTTGTCATTTATAAATAATTTTTTATTATTCAAAACCACGTAAGAAAAATAACTGGGGTGATATTTTGGAGGTTGAAACGGATTAATGGTAGTTCAATTGTTTTGTATGGGGAAATTTGCTTCGAGATACGAGTAATTCAAGATACGAGCAAGGTTGCGGAACGAATTAAACTCGTATGTCGAGGTTCTACTGTCTATCAAAGTAGAAATTATTCATGTTTTCGATATTTCCTGATAAAAATTTTATCAGGAAAAAATAAGGATTGCTTCAACAGGGTAAACTTGACGTGGTCCATATCAGGATTACATTGGATAGCTTTGTTAATAAAAATATTTTCTAATAGATCTTCCTGCTTGGGTTCACTGAAGTTTTTTTTTAGAAATAAAAAATATGTCAAGTGTCATCAGATTCCTAATTTGGTCCACTTGAGGTTCTTCTCAGGATTGTCTTGTTAATAGAAACATTATTTGCCCCCAGATTCTTTCGATCTACGTAATAATGTAGGGACCTGATTTTTATCCCATAAATCAGAAGTCGTAGGGTCGAATTTTAATGGAAGTTTAGGATTTATAACTTGAGATTCCGAATATCCCACTCCCAAAGTTATAGAAAACTATTCTGGCATCAACTAGAAGCCACTTAAAAAAAAAGCTTAGACAGAGCTTAGAATTGCAATCTTAACCAGGAACATATAAGGTAGTCCTGATAAGGGCCTCATCATGGATCATCTTTTATTATTATCAAATTCCTCATCAGGGCATTGGCGTCTGAAAATTGGAAAAACCCAATGGTTTTTGAAAACCATTGGGATATCCCAAGAGACCCTTAAATGCAGGTTGTCTTGTGCATGCAAATAAGAGGTGAAAGTGCAATCTAAGTCATAATTGACGGCTTCTATTAGTTAAAATGTTGAATTTGGTAACAGTAAAAAATTCTTGTCTCAAAACAGGAATGTATGAGTACACTAGAGATTCACTTTTTGACTTGATTTTTAAGCTATTTTATTTGATTTTCAAGCTATTGGACTTAAAATTGACTTAGAATCAAGTCAAAATTTAATCAAATCTTAAAAAGCTCAGTTCATTGCATGAAATGTCCAAGTACTTGACTTGATTTTTTCTCACAGTAACCTAGGAGCACAATGAGCTTAAGAGTACATTGCGAGGGGATAAACACTAATTTATTTCTCTTCTATTCGAAAAAAAAACTTTTTAAAATCGATTAAAAATTTGGAAAGTTTAAAATAGAAATTTCAACATTTTTTGAGGTGATATTGTAGAGTGCCCAAAAGCTTTTGTAAAGCGCCGTGCTTCTGAGCCGCCGAAGCAACTCCACCTTTACACATCCAGTGGTAGAGAGAGGCTTCCCAACATACAGCAGCTTAAAATATTAATATTGCGTTCACGATGACGTTGTAGATGGTCACTTAATCTTCGTCATCAACGACTGTGAGCAGCTCACTTAGTCATGCTTAATTGGTCAATTATGCAACGAGATCGAGACGATGTGTATTTTTAGTTCATTATCTTAGCCATTCTTCTACCACACACCACCCTGTTGTGCCCGAGCTGGCAACGTATAAATAAGCTGCCACACATTTTTAACTCGTTGCCACCGTGTTATTAATTGTCAATATATGAATAAATTGAATATTTTACACGATTAATTTCCACGGGCGTGTTAACCTCTTCTCAACTTGACTATCATTACATTTTTGCGCCTTGCTTTTAACGACAACATTTCTTGGAAAATTAATTGCGTTTGAAAAATAAGAAAAACAAGTCTTTCGCTCTTAAATGTTTAATTTTAGTTGAGTTTTAGTTTAATAAATTAGATAATGACAAACGTGTATAATGCATGTTCTTAGTACCAATTTGTTTAACTTATAGAAGAACTACAACGATAAAAGAGACATTTGAATGCATACATCATTATTGCATGTGAATGAATAGTGTTAATATTTTATAGCAATGTACAAATGGAAGTTTTACAATGGACTTCTATAAAAATAATTAACAGCGCCGAAAAGATCTGAGGACATTTATGACACATTACAAATTAACTTAGGCTATTCATGTACCTTTTAATGTATTATAAAAGTGACAAATAACACCAAATGTAAATGGACTTTCCCTTCATTTGAATCTTCCAATCACCCGCTGTGGTTTGTTTTCATTTCTTTATATTCTCCATACAATATATATGTACAAAACATAGTTTCAGATAGTTGATGCACTCCGTACGGAGTCTTTAACAGCATTGATATGGCTTTAAAATAAAAAGAATTAACGAATGGATCCTCGTTGCATCTTCAAATATTCACTTGGAAATAAAAATATTTACATATGGGAAATAAATTATAAAATGGAATACGTCATTTGTAATTAATGTGTGGGTACTTTCTCAAAAAAAAAAAAAAGTTTTCATGCTAAAGTTTTTCTAATGTAATGAACGTAAGGTCGTGGGTTTAGATGGTGGATTTGTGAGGAGAGAATTTCTTCGTGTATACAATTTAAAATAATGGGAAGTAAAATTGGGAACGTTGACCACCCGTTGGCTTGGTTCAGTCTCGGGAGATGCATGACTCGTTTCGGGATAGAAGTGGCACTGACCACAAAATAGGTACTATTTGGTATACTATATACATGAAATGAATATACATTTTAGAATATTTTAGCAACTACTAAAAAAACATCTTAAAATTTGTGATCCCAAAAAAGTTATTCTTAATATGAATTTAGTACTGTATTGTTTAATCTGCACAATACCGGTTATTTCAGCAAGTTCTATTATAAAAGTACAACAATATTATACAAAAAAGTCATCAAGCTACAGTCTTGAAACTTAATAATTCAAATGAAACATCTTGAATGATATTCTCATTATATTTACACACTAAGAAAAGCAGACAAAAAATGTTCAGTAAACAAAACTCCCGGTATAAAAAATAAGCAAATAAAAACAAGAATAATATGTACGTACAATTTGTAGATTACAAGAAAATGAAATGATATTCATAGCAAAACTACGGTAAATTTTATGTCTTAACGCGAGTTAATTATGTCTTGTATATGAAGCATATAATATCCGTACGTAAAAAGTACCTATGCGAATAAAATTAGACAAAAAAACATGCTAAAAAAGAGAATTCAGAGAATAATGATATTATGGCGAAAGCCTAGTGAAATAATTTATTTTATCTGTTGGATACACCATATTTTTATGACACACACACTAAAATCTACGTGTTCAACGAGTAAATAAGTAGCTCGACTGCACCATTTTAGCTTGTCTTCTGAAAAGGTATAAGTTATATGATTTACAGTTTATGTAGCCAGTCTGGTCAAATGTTTCTCTATTGGTTTTTTAATTTTAAAAAATTTAATAATTTTTATCGACTTATTGTTTACTAGAATGAATATATTTTATCTCAGAACTATTAAACATAAATTAGTCAATAGTTTTTATTTGAAATAACAAATGTAAGTCTGTTACACTGTTGAGTATCTATAAAAAGTTAAATTAAATGTGATATAGAGATACTAAATATCTCTATATTTGTCTAACTGTAACATTTTACTAGAAAAAGAGTTCCTCTAAATAATATGTTTTTATTGGATAAAAAATCCAAAATTTATTTAAGAAAATTTATGTCATCAGGAAATCTTTTGAAAAATTTATTGAAATCCACAAAATAACTTTTGAAATAAGAGAATATCAAAGATACAAACAAGCTTATACTCTATTCATAAGACAGTATCGTGATTCACCAACAGACACTCTAAAAGCTAAACGTTTGAAGATGAAAAGAATGAAATGTATAATTATTATTCGTGGAAGGACTTTGTTATACATTATAGGAAGATTTTTCGAAGTTGAACCTCTTTTTCTACATTCTCAACTTTCTCAAATAAGTTTTGATTTTTACTTTATGATTACACATGTAGATATAAGGAACCACTGCTATTGTTTGTTAATTGGCTTATTTAAAACTTTATACAAAGGAAGCTTACAGTTATAAAAGCTTAAGAGTACTCTTCTAATATTACGTTTTATATATTATCTATATACTACTCTACCAATATTAACAATGAATAAATGTTCCAACCAGTGGCGGAACTATCTTATCGGTGGACCCCGCGACGCGGGGAGCCCGAAGCTTTGGGGGGCCCAAAAATTTTGAGAAAATTAATACTAGTGGTGCTTCAGAGAGGGTGCAGTAAAAAAGAAAAATTGAAAAAGGAACAGTTTAGCAAAAATACCAAAATTAGCTCTTTTTCTTAAATCTTTTGCTAAGTACGATCACAGAAAATCAAAGTACTTCAAAGGATGAACAGGTGTTTGAACAAATTGAAAGCGAAAAAATTTATCCAACTGACTTAAAACTAAAAAATCTAGGTACTACCCCTAGAGATGAAGGGTAATTTAATTTGAATAACGATGAAAATATCATGGATTTCAACCAAGATGTTACCAATAAGTATATTAAAAAACTGTCGTTATTCTTAACGGACAATGCTAATTTTTAAAACAAAATATTACACCTGATATAAAAAAGTGATAATATATGCTAATTCCTCTAGACCTCAAGAACCTTTTAAGAAGGACATTTTGCAAGAAAATTGATGCTTAATTAAAATATGGGACGCTAGATATGAAAAGTATAAATTCTTATAAGATTGAGGGCCGATATAATTTTTTGCGGGGGGTCTAAACTTTGTAGTTCCACCACTGGTTCCAAGATGCATGGCGTTCATGGGTTCTCCATTGCAAAAGGAGCAGATTGGAGTCGGTAGGATGCCAATACAATACAAGTGCTCACATAGGTAGTCGTGTCCCGTGGTAGTGCGGAAAGCTGCGACTGATACCTGGCGGGGGAGAAGTTGTGGGATATGGAATTCCAGTAACATTCCCATTTTTTTTCCTTGTGCTATATTATTTGAATGTTTTAGGAATGCCAGTTGATAGAGCTTACGATATGCCACTGAGCTGATGTTAGAGACATAAAGGTTGGTGATTGATTTGGAAAGGTACCAGATTTAGCGAGGAGGTCTGCTTTTTCATTTCCCAAGATACCAACATGACTGGAAATCCATTCTAATAACAGGTGCCAACCTGTTTTAGCGTGACTGTCCAAGACGACTCGATATTTACTTTACTGATGCCTTCGGTGAGGTAGTTAGATGATAGTGCTACTATCGAGGCTTGTGAATCAATAAAGAAGATATCTTTATGGTAGGTCTTCACTTCGTGAAGTTTGGTTGTAACAGCTTAGAGGTTCTCCAACTTCAGCGTATCCTTCAAATATATCGCTGTAGTAACCAACACCAATCTTTCCAGAATCTAGCATGGATAAACTATCTGTAAAGAAGTGTAGGAATTCTGACCTTGGGTACCTGGAGTGAATAGATTCTAGAGAGACTTTCCGTAGCTCGATATCCATATATGCTGTTTTTGAGAAGTTTTGACTCATTAGTCGAAGGGTGGGAAATTGGCTATATGTTTCGTTTATTATATTGACAGAAGCAGCACTTCAAATCATATTTATTTATAAGCTCTTCTGCCTTTGTTAGAGGAAAGGTGTACGATTTGAGTATAATTGAAGCTTTAAGGTAATGCTGCCAGTGTTTGGAGTTGATCCGCGTTACATGTTCCCATTTTTTGAAAAAAACCAACTGAGATCTATAATGTAGCTTATAATAAAACATTGACGACCAAGTTCTGCAAACTAATGAAATATTCAAGGGGAACCAAAATGTAGACAAATTTGCAGTTCATGTCATATTTGACTAGGCGATTTTTACAAAATGGTGACAACTGTATGAGATCAATGACATCCTAACAGGTACAAATCATAACAGATGTTAAGTGAAGGACCTGCTTTTACAAGGCAGACTTTAGAAGTAAATTTTTTTATTCAAAAACAACAAAACGTTAGCAAAGCAGGAACACAATTAGCTTAAGTCTGCAGTATAAAGGAATGCACTTTCACCTACTTTTCTTATTATAAATGTATGCATGTAATATTAATGTAATAAATCTGCAATAATTTTATTAACTGTCTTTAAGGTTTTCGTAGAATTATAAAATAAAATTTCAACGTCTTACTTGTATTAATACGACTTGGAAATGAAAAAAAAATCATATTCTCCTATAAATCACTTTTGTACATACATATATACCTATTTTTTGCGAGAAATAGACCAGTTAAAAACAAATCCACATGAAAAGAATCATTAAATTGCAATAAGATAAATTTTCTTTGTCAAAATCAGCCAAATCAACAAGGAAATGGAAAAAAATTGAACCAAAGAAAAATAAATTTATGTCTTCATTCGGTAAAACATAAATTAAAACTTGAATTTGAATCATCTATTTAAAAGTGGGTGAAAATGGGGGTTATTATGATAAGAAGTAAGGCAAAAATAAATAAAAAGATTTTTTTTTAATAATTGAATGCCTTGTGCTTTATATTGGTTCAGATTTGGTGTGTAAAAAGCGCAAAAAACCATGGATGTAAACATATGTTCAACATTGGTTATATGTGTATGCCTGTTTCTTGATCGCGCAATGGATTTTTTCTTACAAACAGTCCTCTCAACCGCGGCTCCATAATGCCCTTGTGTCCAACTAAACAAAGACTATTTATACACTGATAAGTTTTTCTCTACTAAGTAAAAAGTCGAGAAGACAAGACGATTTCTTTCAATTGACTTTCGAGGATTTTCAAATAACAATTTTTTGTTGGTCGTTTTTGACTTGAAAGTTTTATTGGCGAACACAAAAAGCTCCAGTCAAGCTTTTTTTGGTAATTCGTATATTTTTTACATTATAATTAATGAATTTCTATCTTATTTTTTCTAAAAGTAGTCAGTCAGCTCGATTTTTTAGTGATTTCAACGATATGATGAAACATTATTTAAGTTTTCATATGGAAAAATTTTTTTGTGTATATATTCATAAAGCGTCTAAGTTTTGAAGGTTTGACGTAAAAATGAAAGGCTCGTGTCGTGTCTTGAATTCAAATGTTCAAACAAACCACACTTAATATTTCATGTTGACACACGCTAATTATATCTTTTGGCTTTTGACTTTGAAAATCAGATTCCAGAACACCGAAAATCCAGATTGATGACAAGAAGATGAACTATGCGAGCAGTTGCATCTAGGTCTGTTATTTAATAAGAAAAGATACAAACAATAGCCGCAAGCTTCTTCTACAAAAAAAAAATCAAATGCCCCGTTTTGGACTCATAGCTTGATGGATGGCTCAGCACATCGTGTCGTGTAAAACAACCGTCACTTTATGTGACACCACGGACATTATGGTCATGCAAGACAAAAATATACCCTCGCTCGTTACACATACCATCACACGCTGGGCCATCAACTAAATAATATATTGAAGTCATTATTATTTTTATTTCAACAAAATATATAAAAAGGAATTTATTGTAAAGCACACCAGAAAAAAATCATTTAAGATTTCGTTGAAGGCCTGTGACGATTTCTCGGAACGTCGTTCTATTCTTCGCGACCTAAAAAAAACATATTTAAATATCTCCGTCATTATATTGATGACAAAAATGTCGCTTTTATATTTGCTTTTTTGTCTCCCATTTTGAATAAGATAGATTATGGTTCTTTGAAAAAAAAAAATGGCCATTAAGAGACCTTTGATTTGTTTTTTTGAAACTCTAAAGCAAAATTAACATAAGAAAAACTTTGGTTGAATTGTTTAAATAGCGTTTAATTCATTAGTTTATTTTTACGATTAATTTTTTCCTCAGTTCTTTCATCAAAGACAACCTTACATTGTAACGAATTGAAAAAATTATTTGTTGTAAAATAATTTTTTTCATGTTCAGTTTTATGCGTCTCAATGCAGTTTCGCTTTTAGAATGCTTCAAAATTTATCAAAAAATAAACCTTGCCTTAAATGCAAATTATATTCTATAATTATGATGGCTTATTAAGAGATATTTTAACAAGGGAATGACGTTCACGTATATAAATATCAGGGTGTTAGCCTCGACGGCTTTGGCTTCCTATCTTTTTCATATACACATGCATAGTTTTTTTTGGCTCTTCTGCGCTCGAAGGAAAATTGTGAACAAATGAGAAACGATGACCATTGTTAACAAGGTAATTACGGGGAATTAAACTTTACCAACCGATAAAAAGCTGCGAGAAGATTTACAGTCTTACGGCTGCATCTGCGTCACAAACAAATGTGTAGAAAATTATTTCTGTATTTGCACACATTAACCACACGCGAATATAAACATATTATTATGGATGGTATTTTCCTTAAAAACTCAAAGAAAATTATTCAAAAATATGAAGATACACAAGACTTAACAAAAAATATGAGATTAAGATATTTTCGATGTTACGCAAATACTAGGTTAGTAAAACCAAAATTCACATGGCCTCGTTATATTGTCGAAATGGGGGTTACTACCTATATGGATTAAGGGTTAAATATATACAGATACAATTTTCAAACCATCGTTTTTTTATTATAATGTTTATGATATACAAATTTATATATGCAAATTTATAAAGGTAGCTTTCACTCTGTGTAAAATGCTTTTGAAACTAAAAGCGTTTTTTTCCAAACTATGTTCTTAAAGTCGGTGACCAGGATTTTTCAAAATCGGCTGAACCGATCAATCTCAAATTTTATCAAAGCTTCTTAAGTTTATTTTTAGTAATTAATCGAAGATTTAATTCTCGTCGATAAATATATTTTTTTATATAGATTTTAAGTTCAAAATTTAGATCACAAATTAATTTCTGCGGTTAATTACAAGATTATATATTACTTTGATGAAACCCGTTTGGTTTTTTCATTTTAAATGGTCCAATTTAGAGATATCGTGATCTCCGTAAGATGGCTTTGTTGAGAGGAGCTTTTGGAGATTAGCTTACAAATTATAGGCCAGTCAAAGTCAACAATAAATTCGCAAAATATGATGTGTCTCTGATTTTTAAGTATATTGTTTGGACCCATAAGAGGTCCATGCACGTTTATGTATTCTCAAGTTGGCAACCCTCAAAAATTTGTGGAAAAATTTTTATACAAAAAAAACTTAAACTTTTTGATCTTGTTTCAGATTCTGCTTGGTATCTGCTAATCCATACATTTTATTTCGAAAGCTATTCTGTACGTTTTTAAGAGAATTAAATTTGTTACAAATTAAGCTTAACTGAAGCTTTGCACGTCAATGGGTTACTGAGTTAAGGCACTCTTAAACTGGTCCAGCTTTTTTAAAAATCAAAAATTTTAGTTTAAGACTTTTTTTGGACCGATGTTGCGTCGAAACCATTGACCCTACGAACAGAACTTATTCACTATAATTTGTAGGAAATTTATTAAGCTTTAAACTAAGTGCAGAGCGAGGTCTGTAAGCCTCGTAGTTCTCTTAAATTCTTAAAAGAAACTATATAAGGCAGCGGTTGGGGAACCAGGGTTAGTTACCCCAAATAGGGTAAAAATAAAATTTTTGATAGTAATGAGGAAATTTTTTGCCATGGCTATTTTAGTATGACCGAAGACTTTATTCAAATTGTTCTTAGATCAAAAAGCCCCAATTTTTAATTCTGTAAAACTAACGAGGGAAAGTTTTCAATTACTTAACTTTTGTTTCTTCCAGTATGAGAATTTGATTTTGTGTATTTTAAAATTACTACTTTCATGCAAATTTTTTCGTGTCGATTAATTCAATAAATAATGTTTAAATACCCTAGACGTATAAGTATGGTGAATTTGCAAATTTGCCCCCGGAAAATATTTAAATGATACTTGAAGGGTTTGTAAGTATTAATGAAATAATAAGATCCTGGAAGTTTCAGATCCCTAACACTTTTAAAAAAAAGCAAAATTTGTAAAAACAAAAAAAAATTACATTGATTGTCTCCTTTCTAAAACGAGGGGGTAATGTCGACTTATGCATAATTATTTTGGGGTAATGGTAAAAAGAAGTAGAATAAAATTTTTCCAGAAATTTAGTTAAACATTTTTTTATTGCATGAAGTGATTTTTAAACATGCAGGCTAGACTCATCCACATTGATAGTCGGAAATCTCCTGCCCTCGAAGAGCTTCTAAGACTTTTTTTTGTAAATGCAAGAAGGGATGCATTGGTGCCTGCACTTGCCTCAAAGCAGGGCTTAGATGTTCTGCTAAGTGTGCTATCTGCTCTGGGGAAATGTACAATAATGCTGCCCTTATCATCATTGAAGAAGACGACTGTGACGAGTCTCAAGACAACCCTGACGATCCACCAATAATGGAGTACCCACCCAAATGTGATTTTACCTTATATGGGTTCTCTAAAATTTAAAGTGAACCACGAGGCTTACAGACCCCGATCTGAACTTAATTTAAAGCTAATTAAATTGTCTACAAATTATATTCAATAAGTTCTGATTGCAAGATCAATGTTTTCAACGCAACTTCGGTCCAAAAACGGTCTAAAATTAAAATAAATTAAAAAAAAACTGGCCTATTTCAAAGTGCCGTAACTTGGTAACCCATTGACGTAGACAGCTGTGGTTGGGCTTAATTTGTAACTTTAATGCATTGACAGACTTGTGAAACAATATCATTATTTAAATACCAAAATTAGAGAATACATTTTGTATATTAACGACATTAACTAGGAATTTTATACATTAACTAGAGTAAATAAAATAATTCCTCTTGCCCATGCACATTGCACATTTTATGTGTTACAAAGAGCCAACTTTATTTCGGAATATTACATCTCTTACCGAACGAATAATTTTTATAGGAAATTTAATTTAACATTGTTGAATACAATTACTAGGCAAATTCATTTATCGTTATACAACGGAACCTGTCAAACGGAATTGAAAATAAATTATTTTTACTGCTTAAGATTCTTTGCAGCGCTTGAAATTCAATTTCAGCACAAAAATAGTAGAAAATTTTAAAGAAATTTTTCCACCAGCTAAATTATAAACGACAAAAAAACTTGCTATAGATTGGTAATTTTTTTCCTTTTATCTTTCTTGATATGTAACAGATCGATCGACCGACCGAATATTCGTACGAAAATTACATTACTCGCGAGCCTTTCTTTTCATTCATTAAATTAGTTTTAAAAAAAATTCAATAACTAGGAATATAGTCAAGTTGTTTATGATTCACTCGACGTTCTTTGGTTGGCTGAGAGAGCTAAGAATGTTTATTGGTTAGAACATGAGTTTAGTACTAGAATAATACAAAAGTATTTAAAGAGCAAGAAGCTAATAAGCAATGAAATTTATAAATGACAAAACTTTTGAAATTTTAATACTTGGTGCAGTTTTAATTAAATAGAAAAGTCTAAATAAAATAGCCAAATAAATATTCAACAACCACATCTTGCTTCTCAATTATTATCAGCTCATTGTTTAGATTCTTATGAAATTTGTAAAGTTTTAAGTCAAAGCAAGGACTTTTACATAAAGGTCGCTAATTTATAGATTATCTGATAGCTTGATAGCTTTAACAGGGTTAAACTTAAGAAATCAGTCAATCGAAAGCATTTAGGGAAGAAATAGAGAAGATCTTCCCATAACTTAAGCCTATGAAATACTTTGATCAACAGTCTCAGATCTAATCTTTTCATCCTCGTTAAAACCCTCTCAGATCAAACAAATGCGTCAATCATTGAACTACGTCTCAAATCGTCCTTTTCTTCATGAAAAAAGGCTAAATCAAATCCCACCACCTGCTTAGCCTCAGCTCCCATCAGACCAATAAAATCTTGTTCGTTTTCGAGGCCGATTCTCATTCAAATCATCCCGATATAAAACGTTTAACAAACAGGTGTTATTCTCGTTTGAAAATAAATCTTCCGAATTGTAATTATTGCCTTAAAATATTTACGAATGTGTTCGGACTGTATTTTGCCCTCTCCTCACATATGCAGATCTTGGAATGCAAAGAATCGATAAATGTATAAGCCTCCAAAAAATTGGTTTGTTTGATGAAGAGAGATGAGTGGAGATCGGGTCGTGTTTGTAAGGGCCTTGGTATGGCGCTCGGCTCTTTCGAACGGTATAACGTGGTAATGATGGGTTATCCGGTAATTTAGTGCCGTAGCTTTCGGCACCTGCTTATACAATACACACTTTACGTAGTCTAGTTAGTCGTTTTTTTCGGGGGGCTTTCTGATGGCCGAGGTAATAACACCTTTTTGTTATCGACGATGGATGCATCTCGTCAGATACAATGCATTTTTTGGGTGATGAACTCGGTGTTTTAACCAATGATTTATCACACGTGAAACTGATTTTGAAAGTCCCACACTTTTTCAGCTTGCCATCTTAAAAATCATGTATCGAATTTCTTATTGACCGTTTAAAATTAATTTAAATTAAAATAATTCACCCATAGACTGCTTCGAACGCTATAGTCTTGATTCTAATAGAAATTAATTCATTGAATAAATTTTATTTTAACGAAATAAACTTCTTTTAATAGCTGTTAATAAAACGTAATTACCCTCATGTCACTTCCTTTTAAGCTAAAAGAAAATACTAACTATATTCAACAACTAATTTTGACAAATTTGCCTTGGGTGTTTAAGATATGATAATTCACTGTGGCTACAATAAAATAATATATTTATTTCCTCGTTTAGATATTTTAATTTTTTTACATCTCATATGCATAGATAATGATTTTTCGAACTAACACTACATATAGGTAAGTATGTACTTTAGTTTTTATTATTATTAAGCTGATTTACATGTTATAACTGAAAGATCGGCTCGACAATAGTAAAAAAAATAATTAAATATGGTCATGGTAGAATAGATGAATTGTATTTAAATACGGTCGCTTTAATTTTTTGTGGTTCGGCAATGGCCCATTTGATCTCTTTTTCTCGCATCCTCAAAAAGGGTGTTTTTATTATATTTTTTTGTATTGTTAAAGTGATTTATTTTGATTTTTTATATTGAGTGACCTCTTAAGGTAGTTATTCTCTCTTTTTTGAATCTTTATATCAAAATCACTAAGCTGACCACAAAAGTAAGGCAACAGACAATACTGCATGCTTTTCTACCACTCTGCTTATTTTTTTTTCTTTCTCTCAGTTTATCGCGTTTTTGCAACGTTGACAATGTTCTTTTCAAGAGCTGCCATTTTGTCAAGTTTTTATTATTTTTCAATTATTGTATTTAAAAGTTTTTTAAGGCTTCTTAATTATATATAACTTCTTAAAGCAGAAACTCCAGTAATAAGAATTTCATATCTCGATTTTGGTCCTTAAAAATAATTATAAATCTTTTCGATGTGATCAATTTGGATTTAAATCGATCACATTTAATATAGAAGGAAATTGTTTTACCTTTTCAAAAACATAGAATCCGGAACGAATGTGCAGTAAACGAACACAAGACAAAAGCGTGGTCATTACGTGCAATTAAATAGTTGCATCGAGTCGAGAAAAAATTCTTGAAGATTCGCCTTTGGGCTTTCTTAATCCCTTGAGCATATCGTTTTTTAAGTATAAATCGATATTCTTACTGAGTTTTGATTATACTAAAGTTTTGTATGCAGTTTTATATCTAAATAGTTTTTATTGTTTTAGATTTCTCAGTAAGTTTAGTGAAAATGATATTAAGTACAAGTTACATTTGTTAACCCTAAGCCACATCATGAAGATATGACATACTATATATCAAGTTCTTTTTATAATAATACACATCAAAATTATAAATCACATTGGTAGCATCTTTACATAGTATAAAACAAAGGTTGTCTGTTCCCTTAAATCTTTTAAACTATAAGACGGGTTTTAATGCAGTTTTAAACAATTGATAGAGTGATTCAAGAAGAAGATTTGAAGTTATAAAAAATGAATATTAAAGTAAAGAAAAGTCTAGAAATTCAAAGATTTGTAATGTGGTGTGATAACAAACATATTTTTGTGCACTTACATTGACGGTATATGTCTATCTCCTAAGGATAACCCAGAGGAACCATTTTTATCTTCTATATATTACAAAAAAAAATTGGTTATTTACCAAGCTATTTTATACAATACAGTATTATTTCTTATCCAATTAAATACATTAGATACGTTGTTCATTTCATGTAGATCAAAGTTGTCTCTTAGAGCAAATCATAAAAATTAATATCTTAAAAGATATCAGAGATTTAAACAGCGTTGGCAGAACGGCTACCTATTTTTACGGTGCGGTAGTGGTTGTTTTATTGATATCTTCTTTTTATACATGTAGAAATATTATTTTGGGCCTTTTCTAGAACAAAATTTGAAAAATTCTGCACTAATTGCGCATTTTAACGCATTTTCCTCAAGAAGCCCAGACCAGTTTTACACAGTAACGAAAGAAATCTCTACAAAGTTTAAATTTAAACAAGTCAATCGTGAAAAATAATTTTTACAGCATCTTAAGCCTTTTAAGCTTCACATCTGTGCATCATCAATACATTTTTTTATATTTTTATTACTAATTTTATTAGATCTATTGAAGTCTATTGAAATCTATTGAAGTCTATATTGAAATCTATAGAACCTATTGAAGTCTATGAAATTTGTGGCAACGACATACATACATTGTACATACATAGTCCGCACATTACACTTAGCGATCAGTAAGTGTAGAAAAGGCTTAAGAAAAATGACAATTTTTACTGGAAAATAAATATGAACTTCAATTTAACACCCGATAAAATTAATAATGAAATAATTTTTAAAAATATTTGAATTTCTTTATTGTTCATCGTTGAAGATATTAATTATAAATGAACGTGTAAAAATAATTTATTAAATTTTTAAATAATTAACAATACTTAACGGGAAGAACTTTAATTAAGTTTTGTTAAAGATACCTCAGATCTTAACATATTGAATACCATTTATCCGGAAAAAGGTACGGTTCCTGTAAGATAGCTCTTAATCTTTTCTACTTAAATAGCTGAACGGTTATAAATGGTAAAATATGAAAGATTTTCAAATTTTCTTAAAGGATCGTATTATACTTAAAATCGTATAGAACCCGTTAAAATAGCTTATATCTCTTCGTAGAGAAATAGTTTTGAGGATTTTGATGAGTTAACTTTGGATCTAAAGTCTGAAAGTATCTATTATCTTTTTCTGTAAAAAAAATAATTTGTATACCTATTTTGCTATGAAGGGAGGGAATCTATTAATCAATCAATTAAATTTAGATACTCTCAGAAAAACGAGCGGGTATCCGCTAGTTTTTATATAAACTGTATTCCTAACAATGTTTTTATAACAATGGTCAACAGTGATTTAGTTGTTCTTGATAAAAGATTGATTTCTTAAATAGTTATGGAAGATTTGCTCTAGTTTTTTAAAAAAATCTTTGTATTAATGTAACTCTACAAGATTTGAAAAATATGAAAAAAATAACGGATACTTGTATTTATAATGTGAATTTTCTTTTTTAAATTAGTATGCATCGAAGTAAAGAGACAGGAAAATTTTGAAAACCCATTTTATACTTAAGTGAAATGCCTTTTATAAGATTTTCTCCTACAATTTTTTAGGGGACAATCTCTTTTCAACGACCAGTGGTAATCTGCCATTATGTGGTGGTTCCATCTACATTCTACCCTGATACGTTTCCTCCATTACTTTAAGATCCTAGTGGAAGCGCTCTCCCTGTTTCTCACTATAATTTCCCAAATTATCAGAAAATAAATCCAGATAACTGTAGAAAAAGTGCAATTTTAGACTTATACTTTATATTTGCTCCTAAATTCTTAAAACTTATCAACATTTTTGCACAAATTCTTTATATAATTTAATAATAATATAATTTTCTACTCCCAAAATAAAATCTTTTCAAGATTTATTTTCCGGAACTGTCATAACTTTGATAAAATTTACATTTTTCATCAATCGCCGAGTTTGAGGACAATCAAATATTCCACCTTTTAATTTTTCAAAGCTGATTTGAGACCATTTTCAAATTTACACAATGCTCAGAGTAATTAATTTTTTCCAAAACTAATTAGTTAGATACGCTGAAATCATACAAACTAAAGCAAATTGATTATTTTTATAAATGTATTCGTACACGTAAACGCACTTGAAGACATTGAAATTCGCAGAGATATCCAGAGAAACAAAAAAAAATTGTTTTTTGTAGAACTGCTTGATCTTAAGAAGCTTCTAAATGTTAAATACAAGTTTAACAGAAGCTCAATTTAATTTTTCATGGCAAAAACCTCCAATACACAACTCAATGTCTTAAAAACAAAAATTTGTATGTAGACAATAAAACGAGAGGCGTTAAGACAATTGAATAGCGTTGAGACCGTTTCGCCTTCAGTCTGAAACTGATAAATTATGTTTGGTTGCAATAAAAATAGACGCAAAATAAGAAAAGCTTCCAAGCCATTGGTACGTACTTGTAAAGCTCAAGGTGAATAAGACGAGAGGGCGAGAAACATGCCGTCGTCAAACATTTGTCACAGCCATTTAGCGAACAACGAAATGAATGAATGTACGAATGAATAGTCCATCTTTGGCTGCTCATCTACTAAAGAAAAAAACTCGAATCAAATAAAATGTCTCAAACTCTAAAAAAGATAAATAATGAAGAACTGTAACAATTTAAAATGTTTAGTGAAACTAAAAATGAGTCAGGTATTATATAATTTTTGGTTTTTTATTATATTTTTTTTGATATTACAATGCGCAATTAATTACGTCGAATATTTTGACAGAGATTTATTAATTTATTTCATCGTCTTTTCTATGTTACGTTACGTCTTTTTTATAGTTTTTATCGTCAGCGAGACGAAATGATTTGACCACACAGTGCACCTCGTGATTCGTTTCGAATGACACGAAATAATGATATAATCTATTTGTTTGTGACGTTATTGATGTCATTTATAATATCTCTTGTCTCCATTTAACTACTTTTTTTTATCTTTGACACACTACAATTAAGAAACGATGAAAAATGCTTTCTGATGAATAAAGAAAAAAATAATTTATATCAAATGCCGCTTTATTCTTTCAAATTTAGAATGATGAGGTCATCGTTGATATCTCATTGATAATCTCGAGTTTGTTGGATTTCATGTTAGCGACGCGAAAAAAATGAACAAGATAATTATTTAATTATTGGTTGAGTCGGAAAATTTTTCGTGTTTATTCAGCATTGTTGCAATGTATGCAATTATGAGTTGCGAGCCGAGTCAAAAGACAAAATTAAATTGGTTGTTATTGTGATATTTTCCAGTCTGGTAAATTTTGTTTGTATTATAAGTTTCGGCCGGGGTTGGGACGGAAAAGGACGATGCGGAGGACGAGATTGCAAACAAAGTTTAATAAAAGATCACTTGGGCATAAAGACTGTGGATATTATTGTTTTTTTTTCGTCTTTTCTTTTTATAGTTTGCTCCACGTAAATTATATTTGATAATAAGAAAAATATAAAAAGAAAATATTTTATGGACATAATAAAAAAAAATGATTGGTCTTCGTTGAAAACATATAAAAAATTCTTTTCATTCATTTTAATTGTCGAAAAATATATTGTTGAGGGATGTTTTTAAGTTGAACCGAAACCATATGTATCCTAATTTCTTACAATAAAATAAATTTATTCATCAGCATATTGATGTGTTGTTGATACCTGAAATTAAGAACAATTTGAACAGGAAACCAATTTTTTGCTTTTTTAAAGATAAGGCAGAGTATTTAAGATTATTTTTTTGTTTGGAAGTATTGTAATACCTATATATCCAATGCGTGTTAACTTGTTTTTTTTTAGTGTAACATCGTATCGAAAGTGAGTGGGAAAAAAACAACTCCTCGAATTGTTTTCGATTGCTTCACTTTTACAGTAAGTTTATAGCGACTTACTCGGATATTTTTTTTGAAGGCAATAATCGAGATTGGTATACAGATAGCATTTTATGTTCTCTTCTCTTGGTAGTAAGGTATACTTATATAACTATCTTACAAAGATGCAGTAAGACGGGAAACGAAATTTCATGTTGAGATCTATTGATTAATTATATATGTATATAATGAAAAACAAAGAGAGATAATAAAAATACTAAAAGAAACAAGTGGATGAAAATAAAAAGAAAAAATCTACAAGGTATTTTTTGAGAATTAAATGATAGTAGGTTGAATTAATTATTAACGAGTTAAACAAATCAATCCCATGTAAAAGGTTGACATATATGTACTCGTATCATGTTGTAAAAAAAACGTTTTGTCTTATGATGGAAATGACAAATTGCTGATGCGCGCTGATTCACCTGAATAGAATCAGCGCGAAATTGTTCTCGAAGACACTTCAATTTGATCCACTGATGACGAACGCATGGCGTTTGAAATACGTATCTGGAGATACAAAATTAACAATTTGGATTTTTTGGTTTGTGAATTTTTACATTTATTTTTGCTTAAATTCAAAACGTGTTTTGTGAA
This sequence comes from Sisyra nigra, assembly GCA_958496155.1. Classification (NCBI taxonomy): domain Eukaryota; kingdom Metazoa; phylum Arthropoda; class Insecta; order Neuroptera; family Sisyridae; genus Sisyra; species Sisyra nigra. The sequence continues at coordinate 49,647,681 of OY292316.1, forward strand.
TTTTTGTGAATTGTATTTGTGAAATATAAAGGTCCATCTACATATTGACAAATTGACCTGCAGTCTTTTTTGACCAAAAAATTGTTACCTTTTGATATAATTTTAAATGTGATATCTTTAATAATTTAGGATCCATAATGGTAGATATTAAGGTTTTATTTTTCAAAAAGAAGAGTTTTTAATTTGGTCTGGAGTAAGGAGTAAGATTTGGTCAAAATTTCAACGAAAAAATCTCAAAGAAAGAATCAACTACGGTAAATTCACGATTTTTTAACCAGAAAATTTTCTCTTTTCTATATCGTTAAAATGCGATATCCTTGATAAGTGAGCAAACATATAATGATTTTTTTTTCCAAAATGATAATTTTTAATTATGTCTTGAACAGGTAAGTTTTGGGCAAAATTTTAACGAAAAAACACCTTGAATAAAAAATCAGCAATGGTTAGTTCACGGTTTTTTTGAACACACCGTCGCACATTGCATCCGTGCGCCAATTTTTATAAAAATCGACAGGATAACTGAATTCATATTAACATTTTTATACAATAATTAAATAGTTTAAAAATACTGATTACGTTTATTACTTCACATCCAACAACAGTAGTTCAGAGCTGTAGTATTAGTTGGGTCCACAACAGTGATCACCCTCTCGTCCATGTGATTATTTCTGATTATTGTAAATTGGTGCTCTAATAAACGTGTAGCTTTTGAAATGACGTGGTTTAATTAATTAAATTCCGTGATTGAGTTATTTCTTTTCCTCCTAGAAGCAAAGCAGTTCATATTCCTATCTTTATTATGCAAAACTAAACGAGAAGGTAAAAAAGCTCGGGTTGTATGGTGCATCTGAACTTGTCTGTGAAAAAATTGACGCATAGTAAACAAAATGTTGGCTGGCACTGGTTTAAACTGTAAGATTCTTGATAAAAAGGTCAGTGAAGATAGACATTTTTCTTAGACCAGAACCATTAAACCTTTTGATACCATTTAAAAAGTTATATCCTTAAGGAGAAAGAATCATATAAGGTCGATATTAAGTTTTTTTCGACAAGAATAACTTAACATTTTTCCCTGAAAACCTCAGTTTTGATCAAACTTTTAACGAAAAAAAAACCGATGCTTATATAACAATTTTTTTTAACCAGAAGCCTTTCAATACTATTTAAAATGTGATCTCTTCGAAGATCAAGGATCCATAATGGTAAGTATAAAGTTTTTTTTTTCGAAAAGAGTAACTATAAATTATTTCCTAAAAGTATAAGTTTCAGTTAATAATTCTACAAAAAAAAAAATTGAGAAAATAAACCAACGATTGTTAGTTCATGTTTTTTTAAATAAAGAATTGTTATCCTTTCGAGATGATTAAAACTGTGATATTCACTAAATTAAACTTAAATAATTATTAGTAAGGATCCAGATTCAGCGCAGAAAAAACGGTGTGTATGATCTTCTCAAGGGGCCACAACTACAACAAACATCAACCCCAGTTATATCTAAAAGGTGTAAACGTTCATCAAACAAAAAATTTAAAAATTCTGGGTATAAACTTTGATAAATCTTTGAGATGGAATAACCATATTGACAGCTTAAGAGGGCAATGTTTACGAAGCATAAATATAAAATCATTAATTTCAAACAAATGGGGAGCAGACTCTAAGACACTTATAAATACATATCAGACAGTAATTAAGGCAAAACTAGATTACGGTACAGTTATCTATAATTTAACAACAAGGACTCATCTAAAAAAAATAAATTCAATACAAGCCACCGTTCTCCGAATAGCCATGGGAGTCTTCAGAACAAGTCCAAGAACAAGATTATTGGCGAAAGCAAATGAAATTCCCTTTGAACTAAGGAGACTTGAGATTACGCTAAATTGTATCCCCAAACAAAATATAATCCATCCCAACCCCTTTTCAAATATCAATAGACCACAAAATATAAATTCCAACTCTACTTCAGTGTTCAAGTTAATGGAAGAAACTATCCATCTTCTTCTTCTTCTTATCCAAAAACCACGCTTGACATTTCTGTCATTCGGTGCCGCGCCGTCCAATAGAGGTTGAAGACTAGTTGGTTTTGGTTGTTTTTGTTGTTCTCTCTGACGTTTGCAAGTGCAGGACAATTGTCAAGATGCATGGCATTCATGGGTTCTCCATTGCAGAGGGAAAAGATTGGAGTCGGTAGGATGCCAATTCGGTGCAAGTGTTTGCATAGGTAGTCGTGCCCCGTGGTAGTTCGGAAAACTACAACTGACACCTGAGAAACTATCCAGAAATCAACATATATCCCTAAAATGAAACCAACCCAGCACATTTAGCATTTTTTCCTTCAAAAGATAGCAATCATTGAAAGCTTAAAGTGAATTGACAACAAAAATTAGGTAGCGTACTAAAATGCTCCGGCTCCAAAGCCATTATCGATGCACTAGCAAATCCAAACAGTAAAAACAAGATGATTCAGGAAGCACAAATAAATCTCGTTCACCTCTCTAAAGACAGAAGTTTAATCATTGCCTGGATACCATCCCACAAAGGAATACCAGGAAACATCAAAGCAGACGAAGTTGCAATAAGCGCTACCAGTCATGGTCAAAACCGGACAAGCGCAAATATCACCTACAGAAACCTTCAGAAAGACTGTCCGAAAATGTGCTCAAAACTGGTGGAACAAAAAATGGAAAAAAACACCCACAATGTTATACAGGGTTTGCGACAGCATTTGGGAGCCGTTCTAATTTTAAGCCGATGATCAGAGCAATGCCTCTTGATCGGATTAAGAATTGGACACACGGTCTTCTCTCATTGAGACATCTTAGAAAAGACAACCCCAAAAAAGTGCTCCAAGTGTGAAAGTGAACTAACAGTGACACATGTAATTAATGGTGCCCTTTTTTAATCAACCCCAGTGAACCCTGAAAAAAGCAAAACGACAGTGGATCTCGAGGGCATTAGGAGTTCATTGAGGCTCCTGGGTGTCCTGGAGCATATCACCAAAACAGTTGCTGCTAAAGACAGAAATGTTGACGCGACATTAAAGAACCAGAGAAAAAAAAATATTAGTATCTGCAAAATGTTCCAAGCTCAGTAGACGTCCGAGTTAACATTTCAAGCTAAAAAATGTTTTCTTTGAAAAAAATCAATTCGCTTTTCTATGAACTTAAAACCTCGAGACTTATTAAAAAACATAACAATTTTTTCGCCACCAGATACCTACTGTATATACACCTATTGTTTTCTTTACGACGCGAGTTATTTTAACGAGAGATAATTTGTTATAAAGATAGACATCTAACATGACAGTGACAAAGCAACGTTATTAGAATGAATGACAGTTTCGTTTTTATTTCCACCATTCCATCTATGTATTTCATTCCTCATTCCCCGCGTTTTAATTTTATTACTTTTTTTTCGTTATTCACATTTTAATGTGATTATCATTAAATTATATTTTTATCATTCCCAAAACTATCCACAAACATGAAATTGTTATATGAATTCACTGAAAACGCCACGCCATTTCACTCACTTTTTGATACACTTGGCATGTGAACCGGATATATTATATATTTAAATGTAATTTAACAATAAACTTTCATCATCGTTTTGACGGCGTTAACGATTTTCTCTCGTGCCTTTCACAACTAAAATTATTGCAAAAACATTAATTTTAAATGAATCTTTCGGTATGCATTTAATGTTTTTGTCTTCAAGAAAATTTAGTTAATTAGATTGATGATACAAATTCTTTCGCATGCAATTTTTCGATTTGCCAACCCAGTTAGTTATTTGAAGCAAGAAAAATTGTTTGATTAAAACTGTAGAAGCGCCTCTTGACAACATTCCACTTCGTCTTCTCCGTACAACACATATAAAACAAATTACAAATATACAAAACATCCGTTTCGACTTCTTATTTCCTTGTATTATAAATAGTTCATTTTCCGCTTCCAAGACAAAAACAAACATTCAAACAAAAACTTTATAACATTCGCTCTCTCATAATAATAATAGAAGTTTAAAATCTTAATAAACATAAATCTAATTTACATTGTTATAATTTATTTCAGTGTCTGTCTCGGAAAATGGAAGGGAAAAAATAGTTTTAACTTTTCAAGTTGTATGTGCTAGGATGGATGAGAGATGGTTGTTGTTGCATGTCTTTGATTAATTTTAGATCTTTTTGCTTTATAATATTTGAAACATGATGAGTTTAACTCCAAGATTGAATGCAATCATTTCGAAAATTAGCATCTCGGCAAGTGACTTTGTGATGTATAACGAAAAACGAACCGGGGAAAGCAATTTCAGCTAAGTAGCTTTTAAAAATGCTCATTAAATGTAACAAGTCGACGTCGACGTTGTGCTTGTGACTCGCTTTATAACTACGGTAAGAAATTATGGATGGCTTATTATAACGTATTTGCACATTGAAAATGGGTTATCTTTCACCAGAGAAACCCACTGCATATACCTAAACGGCGTACACGTAACGTTACCTGAAATTGAGAAACAATTTTATAGCTTAATCAATAGAAAATGGGATGGTTTTACTTTGGCATCTTATCTATATATGTCATAGAGCATTTATTAAGTTATGAAATTATGATAACATCTTTCTGAACGTCCAAAAGAAAAAATATATAATTTGAAAAAGTTTCACTTCTTTTATTGACTATCATAAACTTATTTCATTTATCATGGCAATTCATTTTGTTTTTTTTTTTCGGGACGTTATTCTAACAAAATTTACAGGAAAAAAAAACTTAAAGTTTTTATTCTACTTAATGGCTTGTAAAACTCTGTCTACGAGCAATTAGATTTTAATTAAAAATCATTAAGTCGTAAATTATTTTTTAAACTCCAAAATACCTTTTGAGTGATAAATTAATGTTTTATGAGATTTTTTTTTTGTAAAATAAAATATAAATTAAGTCTGGTAATATTTGATTCAACTTGTTCTGAAATAATTATTAAATGGAAGATGTCCTAAGTGCTAGCTTTGCTTTCGATTTACTTTGAAACATGTAATTGAGATTTAAGATTTTTAACTTAAGAATGAAAAACCTTTCAATTCTTTTAACTTATTTTTGTATTTAAATACCAAAATTGAATCCAAGTAGCATAAAAATCAAGTCAAGCAATGAATCTACAATTATGGTTTACTTCAAAACGACGAAAAAATATCTGCTGCAAGGCGTCACAGTACTTTCTTTTACTTTCATTTATGAAACAAGCTGTTGGTTAAAAGAAATATAAGCACTTTATAACTATACATATTATTAGAGAACTATATGCATACAACCTATATAACGTACTAATGACATATGCGAATTCCCAACCTTCACACCAAAACCGTCCTTATTCTAATTTTCCCAGGAAAAAATTACAAATAAAAGTTGTAGGCATCATAGAGTCTAAAACCTATAGAAAGTATAAAGAAAATCGTTGGATCCGTTTTCAAAAAAATCAAAAAAGCTCAAAAAATCCTAGATTTTTTGCGCGAAAGCGAAAGCTTTGCGGCACAACTAGATATAAAATGGAGGCAAAATTCCAAGTTTAATGTAATTCGGATAAAGCTTTCGATCCGATATGGCTGTTACAAACAGACATGTTTTTAAAAACCACTTTTTGGGACTCAGAGGACCTCAAAACATGTATTTCCGGTAAAAGCTCGAATTCGAAAATTCGACCCGATTACAATACTTCCTTTACTATTTAGTAGTAATAAAAGTAATATATTAGATTATTGTTAGAAGTACTGTAACTAAATAAATTTGTATTTATTAAAAAGTTTTTTAATATACACAGGTTAATGTTGTTATTGTTCATAAAAATATCAAAGATTGTACAGCCAGTAATTGGATATACTGGCAGAAATATTTCCAAATTAGGCCTCGAAATGGATTCAACAGTTTACAAATTTGATCTGTGATGTTATGTACAAGTATCATACAACCATGGAACCAGTGTTTAGGCAACATTGGAAAAAAATTTTAAAGTGTTTGATAAGAAATGAATTAGTAGAATACTAGAGCTTTTCTATTAAGGCCAAACGGCTAATTTTGATGAGCTACAAATTTGAGGTGAACTTCAATAATTTCAAAGAATATTTGAAGAGAAGCGATTGGATTTGATTGTTTTGTTTCTGTCCTAGAGCTTTTAGAAAAGTTTGACACATACAAAAGAAAAACCATCTACAACACTCTGCATTGTATTGGCTTTAGCAAAATGCTCATGAAATGCGTACCAAACATTTTGACGCAACGTCACTAAGATAATAGAAAATAGTCTCGTTGAATTTTACATTACCCGATAATAGGCCAATGTTGACACATTAAAGCTCAAGATTCTTAAATTAAACTTTTGTAAATATCCCGTTTCTTGTGCTTTTTGAGACATTTCAGACTATTTGAAATGATTAGAACAAAAATATAACTCTAAATGTATTGTTTAGTCGTATATGAGAAAAAAGTTTGGTTATATGTTCCTAAATTGTTCTTACAAAATATTTTGGTTGCTTTAGGTATAGCTAAGCCCCTTCTACATATTTTGATCTATCTCAAAAATAGTTAATTGTATAAAAATTTGCTAAAAGAACTAAACGTGTATTTTATATTTAGTTCTGATACTTTGCTTATGCCCTAAAATGCCCTTTAAAGCATGGAATACGAGATATTTAAAAAAGTTCTTGCATGAAAGTGTACTAAAGTATACTAATCAGAAGGTAACAGTAAATTATAAAAATTACTACTTAAGATTTAAAACGGGTTTTCAAAACGAAAAAGAAGTTATTCTCAATTTTTCCATTCTTTCTTTAATATTCTGTAATATTTCAACCCTTGTAATAACTGTGTGACCTTGTTTTTAAATTTTTTTTAAGTTATACTTCTTTAAGTGCGTTATGAAAAAATGATGAGAGTGAAATTTTTAGATAGGCGGCCATCTTGAGACAAAAATTAACAAAATGAAGTTGGCCACAAAACCACTCGGTTTCTTGTCGCGCGTTATTTGAATTTTTGTTTTATTTATTTTTATATTTAAATTAAAAACAATTATATATACAAATGACACATATTATTAAAAAATATCTGGGATTATGAAATGATTCAACCATCTTAGAATAATAATTTAGTAACACAAGATATGAATAAGATTGAGACATTTACTTTAAAAATTAGCTACTTACTTTATTTCGCAATTTCTATGATGTTTCGTTTTCATAACATGCATGAATTGTTAACCAGAAAAATGATCTTGACAAATTTTATAAACCTCTGGTAGCTTCCTTTGGATATTATTTATTGATATAAATTAAAATATTATTCTCTTAATTTTATTTTTAATAATTATATGTTTAAATATATATATTATTATTATTATTAAATATTAATTTACAATTTTTAAAAATTGATTATTTGAATGCAATTAATAAAAACTAATATTAATGATGCCAAAGAAATATACTTCTCACGCGCGTACATAAGTACACGCAACCACTTTTTAATACTTATGGCAAACAATCCCTTTAACGTGTCTATCGATTGATAAGAATCTACGAATTTATATCAGGAGTTCATTAAGTCAAGTAAATGGCCATTTTGTGCAAAGAATTTAGCTTAACCTTTCCACTTCGAAATGTAATAAAATACAACGTTAATAATAACTTGACTTGAAACTTAATTATTCACACTTGACTAGAATTTGACTTGAGTTTAAACCAAATCCGAGTCAAATAATTTCAAATGAAGTAGTTTGAAATTCAATTCAAATAGTGGATCCAAAATTACAAAACTTTAAAACTTCCAAATGAATTATAAACTTAATTTATAAATTTGTTACAACTCATACTGGATCACACTTAGCATCCATGGGATCTGATATTTCCAAAACTACAAGTCTTAAGAAACCTACTAAGAACAACTTAAACAAGAAATTTTATTTTTTAAGGTTTTATTTAAAAAAAAAAAATACCAATGTACAACTGTTTCGACTCTGGTGTTCTTTTCTTTTTTTTGTTGTGAACGACTAACCCCATTTTGGTAGTAAATGGTTTGTATAGAAATCGCTATTTATGGGATTTACATAAATCGCACTGGACATATTGCATATGACCTATATAATGTTTGAAATATCCTCATTCATTTCCTCCACTTCTTCGTTTCGTCTACTTCTCTTCCTCTTTCAGCGTAATTTAAAACTCTCCATTCTGCCTTCTACTACATTTTCCCCTTTGAAAAACAAAAAAATATATTTTCTTTTTGATTTTTACTTTTGAATAATTTAATGCAGTTGAACGGTGGCTTGAATTGGAAAGAGAAATATATTTAAATAATTAACTAGCGAGAAAATTTTCATTAGGAAATAGTTAAACGATGTGGGATACGTAAGGATTGGTTACGTCACATATTCGGTCGGTTTCCACCGACGTTACCTTAATTAATGTCCCCAAAGCCCCGAACTATTAACCTAATCACATAGGTGTAGAATATATAGATATAAATGCATATCTATCTGTAAGCAAAGTATTTCCGAGCACATTTCATATTAACTGGTGTAGATTAGTGGATGATGACCCACTTACTCACTTTTATCTCAAAACTTCTGATTTGACACTTTTTTGTTTTCATTTCGAACGACCAAGAAGAGATTTCTTAGGAATCGAGCTTTAAAACGTTTCAATTTTATGTATTGTCTTTTAACTTTAAATTTCAATCAGAATAATATAGTGTAGGTATGATAGGTGTCTAGACAAGTACCTCTTAGGTAGTATAGTAAAAAAAGTCCCCAAGCGCATCTCAATGTCTTTCACAGCATCTTTCAACGAAAGCTTTGCTTTAAAAATCAATTTAATCTGAATGAATCTAACGACTTCTTAACAACAAGCATCCCACATTATTTGGTAACTTTCCACTTCTTCAATATTTAAACACAATGATAAAAAATCTTTAAACAATATTAAAATTGTCAATCTTTAAAGATAAAAAAAGGCAAGAACTAACCTAAAAGCTTCCCAATAGTTTTTTTTTGTTGTTGTTTACAATTAATTCTAGTACTACTATTCAAAGGACAGCTGTAATTAAACAGTGATGAATGGTTAAAATAAGTTATTATCAAGCATTTTATCAAAAAATTTTAGTTTTTATTTAATAAAAAAACCCAAAACCTAGACTCAATTTAATTTTGAGCATACCTTATTGCAAAAAAGTGAAGCTTTCACACTAACTGACAACAAATACTTTTCGATTTTTTTTTCATAATGAAATATAACAAATATACCAACGGGATGATAAAGTGTAGGTGTACACATAAGCATACTAATTGCAATTGAAATAAAATATTATATGTAGATTGTGGATGCATTGCAAAAAGATATGACGTCGAATTAAAACAGCCATAGGCTATGCGCGGAAAAACCACTTCCAAAAAATTAATATTGTGGCAAATTTTCCGTGGGTATTTTTAATCAATGCATTAAAATCATAGAGGGTGTTTATAAATTAGCTATCAGACTGCTAATAAAACATCCTCCTACACTTATTATGTAAGCAAGAAATAAATCTTCCGCTACCTAAAATTATTTATAATTAAACTCTGAACTTTGATATCTCATTAATTCTGAAAGCTTAAATGATCTTTGAAATGTAAAACACTACCAAATCTGAAAAAATGTATTTTTAAATCATCCTGTTTCAAAGCCACCAGTTTATATTTGTTTAAATAAATACCATAAGGGAGTAATTAAAAATTAGTTTAAATTGAATTTTGGTGAAATTAAAATCCATTCAAAACCAAACGTTTTATGTTATCATTAATAAACTATTTATTTTATTAATGATATTTTAATTGTACATGTCATATGCAGTGATGTGACACTATATGTTAAGAAGAACGACGATGAAACGATAAAAACTATTTATTTTAATTCATTTCATTCAATTTCATATCAACATTTCACCTCGCACACATTGTAAATGATTAATGACACATCTCTATTTAATTCAATAGTAACTGTTTGACGCCAGACAAGCCTTCACACCTCCACCTCTAGCTCAAAAGCTCCCGTCTTTTGTGACAGAAAGTTTACGAAAAAAAAAACGTTTAAAACCTAAAACTTGACTAAAATTTAATTTTCGCAGATATTGCTTTACTCCATTTATCAATCATAAAATAAACACTTCATCATCATTAATAATTTTAAAGTGTATTAATTACCGGTTAAGACAAAGTTTTCTTGCTCGTCTCAGGTTTCGGCAGATAAATTTTCCTCCATCATCTTGTAAATCATATATTAGAAGCGCGAGATTTTCGTAAAGAAGCGGATGGATGTTACGATACGTAAGTTTACCTGTGGAGGAAACATAGTGTATTGAAGATGACGCGACTTCGTAAGGTTTTGTGTTCGGGAAATTAGCTTGTCATATCAAATGGGACATTTTATGCATTATAATCATAAGCTTCGACAACTATACTGTTCGTGAAGAGTACTTAAAAATGCAATTTAGTTTCGTTGTTGTAACGAGAAAGCATTTGATACTCATTGGAAGTGGTAGTTTAGTTATTAACTAACACACCAAAAATAGATATACATACTTTTTCATATCATATAATTATAAACGTTGTTACATTTTCAACCACACATGAGAAGTGAATTTAACATTAAAAATTTTGTTGGAAAATTTTACCTTTATATTACTATCATAGAAAATTAAATGGTTCCTGCGGGATTGTAATAAAAAAAGTTAGGCACCATCTATAAATAACGTCACACGACTTTTATGATATTTTGACTTGCCTCTATCTTCCCAACGATAGTCACAGTATTTTGTTTACTCACAAAATTCACGTATTAATACCTTATATTTTCACATGTGGTGTCACGAAGCTTAATACAACTCTTGTCTCTTTGTCACAGAATGTCACAGCTAGTTGACCCCCTAATTTCCTTTCAATCTATCACGTAATTTAGTTAAACAACAGACAAAATTTATCAACCACAAGAATAGTTTACTAGTTGTTGTTAATTCAAGTTTGTTCTTTTATAACTCAAAAATTTATTTACGTACTGTAGTAGCTTTTTCCAAAAATAAATATTTAGGGTTTGTGGATAAAATGGGTTACTTTTTATTCTGAAAAATTTCATGATTACGTATGGAGACCAACTAACACATCCAATTAAAACAACTAAAAAAATTAATTTTAGTGTGAATATTTGTAAGATTTTCATAAAGATGACACAAACTGAATCCTAGAAAAATTTAGAGTTCCTCTAGGATAATTTTAAATCTATGCTTGTGTTCATAGAATTAGGCATCTAGCACACAACAACACCGGAACAAATTAAAGTTGTTTTCATACTGGATTAAGAGGGTATTCTAGTCTAGAGGCCCGAATTTCGAGCGTTTTTTGGCAATTGATAAAAAAAAGCATTTGATATTTTTAGTATCCATTTTTTTATCATTTGTTTATTTATATTCAGAGAGTACATAAAATTAATTTCAAAGGAAAATTTTGTTTTTTTTCATTGAGTTATGCGTCTTTTAAGTAGAGGGGAAAAAAAGACCGTGTCCTAATCGCCATGATTTCTACCCTTGTGGTCATTTGAAAAATAAAACAATGATGGATTCTTGATAAGTATGAATGTCGTTGTCGCATGAACCTCTAAAACTGAAAAATATATTTTTTTTCATAAAATGGTAGCTACTTAAAAATAAAGGTCGATGTTTTCACTTATTTTTTTACATTGTTGAATTTTTTAAAAATATTAAAAATTTTAAATTTTCGTTAGTTCATGCGATAGAGAGATATTTGAAGAATATTCATGACAAATTTCAAGTAAATCGGCTGATTAAAACTTAGGGCTACCGCATCGAAAAAAGTAGTTTCGAGAAAAACGCGTTTAAAGTTTTACGTTAAGTCTCAACCGGTCTAGTTGCCAAGACACTAAAATAGCTATAACTTCGGAAATAATTTGAATTTTGAAAAATTTTTTTGGGGAGATATTTAAGAATACGTAAACTATCAGATTATGAACAAATTTTTTTTTTCGATTTTTTCAAATTCCTAGACTAGAATACCCCTTTAATGCATAAGACAGTAGATGCATTAGAACTTTAAATCTAAAGAAAAGTATCTTATTCCTGTGAGTCAGGCGTTTTGATTCCCGGACAAAATATCCCCATGCCAAAAATATTATTTGATTAGTTCCGTGGACAAACATTTTTTGAGCTCAATAATTTAATAATGTTTAGTAAAAGAGTGTTAAATTAACCCCCAATTATTTATTGAAATGTGTTATATTGACTCCCATGTGTCCTTGTTAAATCCGCAAAAACTGTATTAAATAAACCTCCAATTATTTATTTAAATGTGTTAAATTTACCACCATGTGCTCGCGTTAAATCCGTAAAAACTGTGTTAATTAATGCTAAAAGGGTCCCTCAATAAAAAAAATTAAAGTGATTGTTTGTTCACCCGATTTTCATTCATTGACTGAATGTACACTTCTTGACACCGCGAAGCTTTACCAAAAACTTAATGTTTTAACATCAAAATTATGTTACAAATACGATTCGCAGTTATTTTATGGGGACTTTTTGTCATGGGGATATTTTGTCTGAGAATTTTTTGTCATGGGGATATTTTGTCAGGAGATCAAAACGCACGGAACCGGGATAATATATCAAAATTTAGATTTAGATGCCTGAGATTTAAAAATCACTAATTGTAATCTTTTCTTTTTGCTACTAATAAATCCTGCTAAAAATAAAAGGAATTTGATGAAATTTTCTATTTAAAGGACCTAGAATTCCAAATATATTAATTGTCATGTATTTATGCACGGCTCATATGAATTATTTGTTAATGAAAAAGTTTTTTCTGTGTTTGATTAAAATCGTGTCACAATGTCCTTAGCGACGACAGTAGGTTTTGTCCAAATATCATAGAAGATTTACAGAAAGTCCAATATTTCTAAATACTTTCGAAGTATGAGCTACTGTAAGCTCGTACCTACCTTCTAAGATATATCGATACGAATTAAGATGTGTCTAATAATTCATCAGTCTGGTAAAGAGACATTGATCTACTCATTGAAAAAGCGGCGAAAGAGACTTCGACCCAATATCTCAGTTCCTCTGGAAAAGATTGTTTATTCCTTTCAGTTTTCATAGCGGAAGAATGTCATTACTTAATAATACGGATTTTCATATTAGGATTGTTTAGTAGTCAAAAAATGCAAAGAAATTTTACTTTTGAAAAATGGACGATTCCTGTGAATTTATTGTTTCATTTTCCATCAAAATTTTCATCAATAAATCCAATTTAATAAAAAGAGAAAAGTGAAAAGTGAAAAAAAAAAATGATACACAAACTGAACTCTTATCAAAGTGTTTTCTTGAATATAATTTAAAATAAATTATTTAATTCAACATTTTGCCACCTCATTGATTTTATTTTTATAGACTTTTTATTGGCTTACTTCAACTATGTATTGAGGCTGTATAGAAATTCCATGTTAACAACTGCGTTAATAAGAGGTTTCTCATTAACGTTTTCAAGTCAATTCCTTCGAATTTAATTTAGCGGTAAATCAATAGTATGTCGTGGTGTTAAAAGTTTTCAAATTCTATCACGTATTTTACGATTTTAGTTTTTCGTTTCCATACAAAAAATAGCTCAGAGAAAAATGTTGATTGGGATAATTAAATACAAACAGTTACATTTTTTTTTGGGTGAAATAAAAAAAAAAAAAAAAATGCACGTTACGTATTATTGTTTCATGGGATATCTACGTTTAACTTTGGTAAATTACAGCCTTCTTCCGCAATTCATTTTTCTGCTATAAATAATTATATAATTTACGTCCTATATTTGATGAAAAATGATTTGATTTTAAAGATAAACCATGGCCCTCACTTTCGTTTGGGTCTAACGTTTTGTTTTCATTAGTTTTATGTATGATTATTATCGTTTTGACGTGCATGCATTTTCGTCGTGGCACGGTATGATTAGGAAGATGAATGTTTGATTTTATTCGTAAAAATGAAGCATTCGCCTCAGAAAGAACTTGTCTTGTACATATATTTTATTTGAATAATAATTATAATCAGTGTTGCGCTCGTTTGAAATATGAACCTATCGAGGCAATCGAATCAGGGGGTTCCCGACTCTCACGCTTTGACTCTTGTATCTTATGGAATTTCGAAGATTTCTCAAAGAAAAATTACTTGGATTTCGATGTTAAACCACAACCATTTACATATCTCAAATATAAGATGTGACTGATAATATTTTTTCTAGGGTCTTTATCTCTAATGACCCCATGAAGGATTTCAAAAAAATGACTTCTGTTAAATAATAAATATTCAACGATCTAATCGAAAGCTTTTTTAAATGTATTCTACGACACAAATGAACTAAAGAGTCATCCGTCATGTTAAAAAATTGTTGCTTGCGAAAAATAAATTATAAAAAACGTCTCATTTTTATGATGTTCGAGTCAATCGAGTCACAAATTCAATCTTTCCCCTTTAAGAACGTTAAAGCAGCTCAAAAAGTTCCAAGAATAGCTCGTCATAATAATTATTGTCGTGTTAATTGACAAATTTAATAGTCTCTCGTAATTTGTTTCTCCAACTCGATGGTTATTCGAGCACTGCAATAAAAGTGAACCCAAAAAGAAATTATATTATTGATCGTCCTACCGAAAGACCAACAATTTTTTTTAATTTAAAATGTCTTTGACGAAATATTTATGAGTCTGTGACAGCAAATGAATGTTGTAGGTATTAAATTTTTTTCCAGACTCTCCAAAACGCACGATTATACAGCCAATGTATTACACACTCACATTACATTTATAAATAGGTTGGAAGAAATTAATGTACGAGTAAAAAGAATAATTTTTTTACTTTACTTCCCAAAAATATTTCACCGTACGGCTTATATAATCCAAAGGAAAAAATTGTCCTGTTGCCGCAACAAAATGTATATATAATACCTAATATAAAGCCTGGTAAAAATGTTGCCAAGTCCTGCAAAAGGATACGTACAAATGACGCAAAAAGCATCAGCAGCACGGATGATAGGCTTGGGGTCAATTAAATGAGATGAGAATTGTATTAAGCAAATAAATAATGATATGCCGCAGCAAAAATAATGAACATCTATTATTTCTCTGTTAATTACAACCGTTTTTTGCACGAGGCCTCGCCGTCTGTTGGTTTTTTCCAATGTTTAACCCCAACTCTGCAACCCTCAACATTAAACATAATGTTTCTGAATTACACATGTTGAAAAAAAACATCGAATATTTTATGCAACTGTGTGTGTGTGTGTGTGTCCAAATTTTATTTAGAATAGAAATAAACGGATGGAGTTTATTATAATTTTAAATTGGAAATCTGAATATAAACCTGAAGGCACTGTGGTGAGCTAGTGAAATATGTTTGATAGTTTATAATATGGAAATTTATGAATGATTGCCTCAACAATATTCTGAAAAAACTACTCTTTCAAGGCATAAAGTTCAAGAGAGAAACTACAAAATCATTTTATTTCAAGCAGCATGACCACTTCCTAGAATTTAATTTAAAAAATTAGACGTATAAAATTATTTAAAAATTATATAAAATTATTAAAGTATTTTAAACTTGGAATAATTTTTGATATCTTTCAAGATTTAAATGCCTAAATCAAATATCTACAAAAGCAGAAATTCATAAAGTTTGCATTAGATTTATTACATAAAAATTGAAAACTTTTAATCCCTTATTTTAGCCATTTAAAAAAATTTTTTCTTAGTGGATTTCACAGTTTGCTTGAAGAAAAAATTTTCAATTTTAAGCTCTATTTAAACAATTTCCAAGACGATTATTGTCTTTTATTAAAAACTTAAAATTTCTAAAATGTTATTACAATTAAAATAATTCTATCTATACTTTGTAATTGAGCTCTTAGTAGAAGATCCGAACCTACATAACCTTCACCGAGTTGATATTAGAATGAAACATGTTATCATGAATTTAGTATTTAAGAAAATATACTAAAAATGGGTAGCAAAAAAAATCTGGGGCAGACTATTTTTAATTATTTAAAAAAAAATTATTTTTAATAGAATATTGCAACAAATAAAAACAATTTTACACGTAATAGGTGCCTACCTCGGATCTCCCTGTCACACATTTCCACGCGAATTAAAATTTAAATTTTTAAAATTCGCTAACCTCTAATAGGACCGAATTTTTTGCAGACAAACCTATATCAACGTTTTCACAATAAAACAGCGCTTATGATGATATACATTTTTTTTTTTATTATCTTGATGTTGCAATTTTTTATTAAAATAATTTTTGTTTTAAATAATTAAAAATAGCCTGCCTTGATTTTTTTTTGCAAACGCATTTTAATATATTTTCTTATATACTAAGTACATGATAACGTACTTTCATTCTATTATCAACTCGGTGAAGGTCGACGTAGGTTCGGATCTTAGACTACTTGGATCGTTTTTGAATTTTGGTAGAATATGCCTTTGTGAGATTATCAGCTTTAACTTTATTTAGACATCCTTCAAAATCTTTTATGATTTTAACGATTGGAAAACTATTTTGGAGAGTTGAAAGATTCAAATTCGATTCAAATTGAGGGGTCTTTCCACATTTGTTGAAAAGATTATGTCATAAAAATTGTAAATTCTTTTTTCTTCTTCATTATTGTTTGCATTTTCCTGTTCTTTTAGTGTGTAGTTTCTTAAACTTTCTTAGGTTGACTTTCTATATTTTTACTTTCCTTTTCCTACTGTATAGTAGAGGAAGTATTGTAATCGGGTATAATTTTCAAGTTCGAGTTTTCACCGAAAATACATGATTTGAGGTCCCCTGAATTCAAAAAAGTGATTTTTAGAAACATGTCTATGTGTCTGTGTGTCTGTGTATGACAGCGATATCGTATCGAAAGTGTTTTCTGCCTGCTTATTACATAGTGTTGTGCCTCAGAGCTTTTGGTTAAAATTGGTTGACTGAAAGCTCTACTTTATTCTAGGAGTTTTAGAGCTTTTTTAAATTTTTTTTGAAAATGGCTCTAACGATTTTCTTTAAACATTCTATAGTTCTTAGATTTATTGATGCCTACAACTTTTATTTAAAACTCTTTCCTGGGAAAATTCAAATAAGGACCGTTCTAAGATTAAGGGTGGGAGTTTATTTAACATAGAGGCTCTATGCCTATAGTTCTGTTTACATAATTATAAAGTGCTTACAGTTCTTTTAGCCAACAGCGAGTTTCATAAATGAAAGTAAAAGAAAGTACTGTGACGCTTCGCAGCAAATATTTATTTTGTTGTGCTCATGGAGCTGTAGCTTATTGAAGCCACAAATTGAAAGCAAAAACAGAGCTATTAAAACAACGTGATTGCTTATTAAAAGATAGGTTAAAGTCTTAGAATGATGCACAATACAGTGAAATAAATAACATTTTACGTATAGCATAAACAACTACACACATTTTGTTGAAGGTACCTCAAATCTTTTTTCCTGTAGGATAACTATTCTTTGTGTTAATATGGTTAATTATTCAATGTTCTTAGGTCTTAAAGTAACACATATTTTATCCTAAAAACGTATAGGACCTATGAAATATTAAATACTCCTTTCTAAAAAAAATAATTTAAATTTAGATAAATTATTGAATCCTACTTTTACAATGAATCTAAAGCCTGCAAGTTACACCATATAATGCAACAAATTAATGCAACGAGTTTCACCTATTTTTGAAGTATTGTTCAACTGCAGTGGCCAAAAATTTACAATTGGTAAGCAACAAAAATTAGCCTTACAAAGTAACCAAAATCTAAGAATTTAGAAATGTTCAAACTAACCAAGAGGCATCTAAAATTAACCCATATAGACTAGAGTATTACGAATAGTTTTTATAAAAATGATCTAAACAATTCAGTTTTAATAAGAAGACATTTAACATACGCAATTTGATTTAATCAGCCAGTTATTTTATAATTTTTTCTGATCAACAGGAAGTCAAACAAGTTTTTGCATATTTTTGAATCAATTATTGGATGGAAGCGATTGGTTTGAGCAAATCAACAAGGTTGTGCCTCCAAAACACTTCTTACAGCAATATGGGAGGGCCTTTAAACAAACCTTAAAGTCATTATATGTTTAAAATTTGAAGTTTTACTGGAAAGTCAATCGTTAAAAAAACTACAATAAAATTTCCTTTCTTCCGCTGACAAAATGATTATATTACCTCAATAAAAGCCATTAGCCATTGAAACCCGAAATATAAAACCTTTATTCGTATTATTTTATTTATATAAGTAAATATTGAAAGTGTGAAAGGGCGTTGCCTTAAAAAATAATACTTTAGGCTTATTTACACTTAAGAAAGTATTAATTAAGTTAAGTGTTAAGTCTAATAAAAGAAAAAATCTTGATATGATAAATTTATTTGAAAATATATTTGAATTAACAAAATACGGACGTGATTTTGGTTGCACACGATCATCGAAATTCTCCATTTGGCTTGGGAACTTGTTTCTATCATCAATGTAATAATAGCAGGTCGAACAATGAGAATTGTTAACAATATATGGATGAGATGGAGATGAGAGAGGCGTCAGAACGAACCAAATCACGATTTTAATGTGTCGTCGATCAAACAAAATCATAGTTCCATCATTGCCATGCCATCGCATAGCCACGAATGATAATTTATATAACAACTCATATTATATCCTTATCAAATGTTATAACTATAGACCAAATCAACACATTTAACAATATTGCTTATTGTTGATTCAAAGATTCAATCAAAACATTCCTCATCAATTTTGTTGGCTTTTTTTCTCTTATTTGATGACGTGCACCATACGAATCGTTTATCATACATGTTTGCCTTATTAACTCTATTTGATCTGTCGATCCATTTTTTTATCTCTCAATAAAAGAAAACCTGACCTTACGGAGAAAAAAACTGACATTGAATTGATTATAATTTTTTCAGCACATACTTCATGTATTAGTTTCACTTGCAATTGTTGCATGAAATAGAAAATCTATTCTGGCAGAAAGGTACGAGCGACTCATGAGAATATAATTCATTGATCACAATGAGAATTGGTTACTCTTTGTATGGCAAACGTCAGGTATACGGTTCGGGGAAACTATACTAAATCAGAATATTCTTCCAGGTCAAGATTTCATCTAAGCAAAGCAGCTTATATTTAAAAAATGTTTTATTCAAAAATGATCGTATCGTGCATTCGAAGCTTGGTTCGAGGATGAAACCCTTGTCAAGGAATCGGGATATGTATCTAGGTATATCGTTAAGTAACAAATTGTACGATAAAAAATTTAACTGGTTTTTCTTAAACATAAATCCTTATGTATTTTACTACCAACAATCAATAAAATCATAGAAGAAATTGAAAAATCGTTTATAAAGTTCCTAGGAAAAAGTGTAGAACTCTTAACAAGTTTTTAATCAGTTTTACTATAAATTAATATCATTCATCCTATATTTAGATGTTTCATCAAAAATTTTCCTAAAATATTGCAGACATGCTTAAATAATAATTAAGCTTAAAAAAACTTTTATTTTTAAAAACACGTTGAGTTATTTACTTCTTTTCTTTTTCGTTAGCAGAAAGCCAGGTTAGGACTCGTTTCCCCCGTACTGCAGCTTTAGATTTATTGTACTCCTATTCTACTCCTGTATCCATGTTCTGAAAGAATCCTTGCTTATTTCAAGTTCAGCATTCTGCCTAGCAAAAGCAGTCCCTGTAATAAGTTTGCGCGATTTGAACCTGTTTGGGCATCGTTTATCCCATACAGGTGTCGCAACTTTGTGACGGTTTTGCAGTCAAAAATGACATAGGTCGCGTTTTCCTCCCCATCCCCACACAATCAGCAACTGAGGTCTTGTTGAGACACCCCAATAGTCTGCAGATGCTTCCTCAGTCCACAGTATCCGGTTATCAGTCCTGTTACTGTCCTGAGTTGGTTCCTTCCCAGCCATAAAACCTCAGCGGTGAGCAAGGGGTAGATTCTCCCCGTCATTCTCTTGCTGAGCTTCTGACCAGGAATTCCTTGCCAGTATTTATTTTGCTGCCATCACACGTGACTTTTCGTTGCCCTTTTGACAGCAGATTTGGTGATCCCCACTCCAGGCTCCGGGTCTACGAGTGGGGTCATCCAATCAACTCTTGCTCAAGCATTAGCTTTTTTATTTTCCTCAACTCCCTTATGCCCCGGAATCTAACCAAGTTTAACTCGGTTGTTCATTGCCAGGTCCTCCAGGAATTACCAATACTGGCGATTGAAAGTTATTTACTTTGTAAAAGATCAGAAAAATTACTCCAAATTTACAGGATTCTTAGAAAATTTGCATACAATCAACCATTTTTGAAATAGGCCAGGAAACGTGGAGGGATTCTAGCTGCATGTGCAATAACTACAAGTTTATCGTTTTCATTCAAATTTCGCGATCTTTTTGAAAAGCAGTTATATGCAATAGCTAAGGACTACATTTTGTCTGATCTACAAATGTATATACAGAGCTTAAAATATCTTTAAAAGCACAGGAAATGAGATAAATACTACAGTTATATTTTTGAAAGCTTGAATCTTAAAAAGCTGCAGCTATGATATCCTTACTTATGGCTAACTTCAAAGAGTATTAGAAAAAAATTAAGAAATTGTTATTGTATTGTCTTTTCTTTGACTTTTTTTTAGCATTGAACCATCTAGGCTTTTTAAATTTCAAAACTAACGTTGAAAAAAGCTCCATTAAAATCTTTTTCCACTTTTGATTTTTTTTTTGTAAGTAAAAGTCGTTTGCAGTTTAATGATCTAATATAAATCTGCACATACCAATAATTTTCAATAATTTTTCAATGAAACAAACTTTCGACTTCAAATTCTAAAAGTTAAAACTTAAAACTGTAAAATTGGAAAATTCTTTCATCTGTTCAATAAAAAAAATTATAGGTACTTTTTTTTAAATTATCTGTTTATTTATAGTTGTTACGTATTTAAACATAATATAGTTTATGTATTAACGAGGTTGACAGGTACTTTCGATGGTTACTCCTCGTCTGGTAGCGTTGATAAATTCAAGTTTATCCGAACTTTTAACGAATCGAGCGAGCAACAGACGTAAAGGAATTTGCTCCTGATACATATTAGTCGGGAATCTGCAACTGAAATGTTGATAGATGAAACGAAGAAACGAGGAAAAGAAGAAGAAAAAATACGGCGTAACGATCGGTGTAGACACTTTGATTTTATCCGATTGCTCAGCAGGCGGATCGGACATATCGCATCCCACTCGTGCGTGGAGATAGCAAGGCAAGTTTCTGGAGAGGAAATCTGGTGAACCGATGAGATTACTCTATATATATCAGTTATTGGGTTCCAAGCAATAGAAAAGTTTGCAATGGATCTAATCGGAGTCTTGTGGGAATTTCGAACTCTGGCGTAATTTAGTTACTCGTACTAATGCATTAATGGAGGAAACATTAATCCATTTCTGTTGCAAAGCGACAGTTTTATTTACTCTATAATTGTGACCGAACACGTAGCTACCTCAATCTACTCGTATATGCAGTCACTAATTTTGTTTGCTTTTAGATTTGTTGTAAAACTTTTTTATTTGACATGTAAAAGACGATATCGACGTTTTATTACTCTGTCGAAAACTTGATGATGATCACATTTGTTTAACAATCCATTTTATATGTACAATGGAGATAGTAAATATTATGTATGTGAAGGCAAATGGTAATATTAACGAATTATCACCGAAATATGTTGTACACGAGGGGTGTCGCATGAAGTGGGACACCCGATAAAGATAACCCCTGACGTGGACTATTAAGCCCCCAAAGATAACACAATAAATGCATGCGCTATATGGGAAATGGAAAGCGGTTTTAATATTGGTGTAATCTGCATGAACTGAGAGCCGTTATTATTATAGGAGGTTCAAGTTAAATATTATCTATTTTAAAATGTGGCTGCTCATCTCTTCCAGGTGGTTTTTGAACCGCAAGTAAACAGAGTGGGTGGATGCTGTGGCCCCCTTTTTTAACAGGCTACTTACATCAGTCAGATAGTTGAGCTTAACGAACGACGTCGACATTACTACTCTTGTTACGACTCAGAGTATCGGAGTTTCGGCATAATATACTCGCTCGTTCCAACCCCACCGAGTTTTATTGCCACAAAATGTTCATCGCACTCGGATTCATTCTGACAATGCGGAGGTATCTCTTCAACACCATTCAAATGAATATATGTTGTCGAGATATAGATAATAATGTGTGTATGTGAACTTTAAATATTTGCATCGTCAAAGCAAAAGAACGTTTTGATAAAATTCGGGGCTGTTAAGCATAAAATCCATAGATATTCAACGGAAATTAGTCTTTGACACTCAAGATAATGTTTGTTAATGTAATAGAAAGAATTATCAGTAGTAAATACTATTTAAAAAACCGTGTACGAATGAAATTTGCTATAAAAGGATTTCGTACTGCGATTACTCTATTTGCAAAAGTTTTTTTTTATCAAAACCACCTTTCAAATGACCTTTTAAGACCTTAAGTTTTTATTTTTAACGTGCCAAAAATCATTGATATGATATTCGTGTTAAATTCAACTTGATAAACTTAAGTAATCTGATTTCTAATTGAATGACGTCAATTCGTTCTATTTAGCACACTTTCGATGAATCGAACCAACTCGGTTCTCGAGGATAATGGGGGATGATGGCGTTATAATACCGTATCGATAGCAAATGTTACACCTATCGTATAACGACATATTACATGGATGAAAAATGCAAGAATATGTTGTAGTTACCACATTTTCCTGTGAGCGATAAAGTGTACGATAGAAACATACGT
This sequence comes from Sisyra nigra, assembly GCA_958496155.1. NCBI lineage: Eukaryota > Metazoa > Arthropoda > Insecta > Neuroptera > Sisyridae > Sisyra > Sisyra nigra. Next base: position 49,670,608 of record OY292316.1, read on the forward strand.
ATATATTCTGATACTCTCTTCCACTTTCATAAAAGCTTCTTACATTATCGCTATATGGTGTGAAGCTGTAAAGACGACGGATGGATCGTCTCTAATACTTCAAAACGTCATAAAAATGGTGTTTCGAATCATTGCTCGTATGGAATGACTCTGTTTGTATGCATGAAAATGCTGTCAACGTAAATATAATATTTTATCTGAAATTTTGTTGCATTTAAATCTGTTATTGTAGCCGTGCAGTAGGTAGGAAATAAGATTGGTCGTCTTTAATATTGTTTTACTTTTATGTTAATCCATTAACAAGGAAGTTTGTGTTTTAACAGTTAAAACTTTGAGGTGCAATTTAAAAAATAGATTAACAATAAACTTGGCACCGTAGAAACTTGATGATTAAACTTGATCAAACTTGATTCACATTAAAAGGAATCTCTTTGAAATATACAGTGGTAGGTTTCGAAAAAAATTATCAATATCTAAGAGTTCTTTCTAACAGTTTTTGTGAAAAAATGTCCAACTTCTTGACTTGATGAGCCCTTATGTAATTGAATGTAAACTTAAAGAATTTTTTGAAGTTATACTTCATTAGACGCGTTATGAAAAAATGATGAGAGTGAAATTTTAAGATGCGCGCGCATATTCAGCCAAAAATTAACAAAATGAAGTTAGTCGCAAAACCAGTGGGTCTCCTGGCGTGCGTAATTTGAATTTTTGTTGTATTTATTTTCTAATTTATATATTAATAAAATATTATTATATAAATAATTATACATACAAAAAACACATATTATTAATAAATTAGTTATTACTTTTTCAAATTTTTCAGTAGTTGTTATAATTACTTTTTGAAGTTTAATGATGAAAATGACGTCTGCATCGCGGCGCCGTTTCAGAAGCAGTTGTAGCATTCTATTTTATCATCACAAATTATCAAGATGAAGTTGCCCGCAAAACGGCTCGGTATTTTTAACTAGACGCGCGTAGTTTGAATTTTTGTTGTATTTATTTTCTTATTTATTTATTATTATATTTAAATTAAAAATAATTATATATATATATATATATATACAAATGACACATATTATTAGTAAATACGTTATTACTCTTCTCGAATTTTGCAGTAGCTGTTATACTATTTGAAATTTAATGATGAAAATGACGTCTGCATTCCATGCATATTCTTAGTTATCACGAAATCTGGGATTCTGAAATGATTCAACCATCTTAGAATAATAATTTAGTAACACAAGATATGAATAAGATTGAGACATTTACTTTAAAAATTAGCTACTTACTTTATTTCGCAATTTCTATGAAGCTTCGTTTTCATCACATGCATGAATTGTTAACCAGAAAAATGATCCTGACAAATTTTATAAACGTCTGACAGCTTCCTTTGGATATTATTTATTGATATAAATTAAAATATTATTCTTTTAATTTTATTTTTAATAATTATATATTTAAATATATATATTATTATTATTAAATATTAAATTACAGTTTTTTAAAATTGATTATTTGAATAAAATTAATAAAAACTAAATTTTAATGATACCACAGAAGTATAACTTCTCACGCGCGTACATAAGTACACGCAACCACTTTTTCTGATGAATTTCAACAGTAAATATTGAAGTTTTCGACAAAATCTCGCATATTTCACCAAGTGCCTCGTTATAAAATAAACCAAGCTGTCGTGTTGATGTATCTAATAGTTAAATATTGGTTTATACCTGCAGATACCGCAAATACTGCAAATTTATGCGCCCAAAGGTGTAGATATTACCTATTTTATTGAAGAGCATCAAACACCGATGCAAACAACGGAGAGCAGTGCAACGTTGCAATTATTTCTATTAAAATTGAAGAGTCGACGCTCAATTGAGATGTAATGATTGAATGCTCGTGACTAGATAGTGACAGGTCGTGGTGGAAGTGCTGAAGTCTTTGATAATGCTGCTCGCTCTGGGAGGTTCTTCTGTCATCATATTGCTAACGACATCCTTATGGTTATTTCACGATGTAATATTATCGCAAAACACCTTTTGTCGCGAATTTGACGAGCAAAACGTATCGTGTACATCCATGCTCGCGTTCTTAATACAAACCGCGATGCCTTGATTCCTCCACACCGAGTGCCCCATTGGCGTTGAATTCCTTGATTACAATCATATTTCAACATCACCATTTATTGCCGCCTTTTTTTCTCTTAATTATATTAGAAAACTAGCGTTACATTTCATCGTTGGGCAAACAAGATTTGTTTCTCATTTTCGATGCCTTATCGTAATGAAAACATTAAACTGAAAAATATTTCTCATAAATAAATATATTGTTGTATTTTTGAGAAACTCAAATAATGAACCTAATTAAAAGTTAGTCAACAGTACAAGGAATTTAAATGTTCTTATTTTTAACTAAACCACATCAACAGAGCTTATTAAAAATGATTCGAAATTAATTACTTGTTACATAAATCCATGTACACAATTTTCCATAGGTAAGAAATTTATTTTTCTTGAACGTGAAATGAATGCGAAAGGCGCTTACGCTTACTTACTCAAAAAATTTGAAGTAGGGGGTACGAATTAAATAACGTAAAACAGGAAATAACAAACATAAATCCTCTTATCTTTACAAAAATGGATACATCAAACTTCCTTGTTATAAATGTATTTACGTTCCTTATACATGTAGTCAACAACTAACCATCGCTCGTTGATTCCTTGTAGTGGGTAGACTGTAATATAGTCTTAGTATGTATATATGTAGAGCGGTGGTTTGTTGCTCAAGTTGAAACTCGTAATATGGAAGAATGTGGGTTAAAGTTTCAGTTTTACCCACGACCATTGCCATATTAAATATCGCTTAATCTTTGCTGAGAAATCAAAAGTTTTTCTCACAAAAATTGGGGTGGAGAAATATATTTGGTAACATAAGTCATATAATATACTCCTATAGTTTTATTGGTGATAGTACATAAATGCATTTTGATGTCTCTATTTGTGATTTTCAAGAAAAGTTGAGCAATAATAAAAATAATTTTAAAAACAAAGATCTGTAGAGATTATCGTTTTAAGAAAATTTTCAGAAAATTTCAAGTCAATCAGACGATTAGTTTTAAAGTTACACCCAAATTTTTAATGATAGTTTTTCTCTCTATGTAAAGTGCTTTTGAAACTTGAAACATGTTTTTTCAAAATATTTTTTTATAATTTCGGTCACCAAGATTTATCAGGAACTGGTAAACTGATCAGTCTCAAATTTTTACACAAACTTTTTAAGTATATTTTAAATAACTCAACGAAGGATTTTTTCATCGATAAATTTTGTTCGTTTTATAATTAACTAGTTGATACCCGCTCGCTTTGCTGAGGGTATCTACATTTTATTGATTGGTTAATTGATTCCCTACCTTCACAACGAAATTTAAAAATTAATCTATTTTGACAGAAAAAGATGATAGATCTTTAAGACTTTAGATCCAAAGTTAGTTCATCAAAATCCTTAAAACTTCTTTTCTAGTAAGAGGTATTAGCTATATTACAAGTTCATTCTTTTAGACTTGAAAATTTTTCATTTTAAATGTAATTTATGACCGTTCAGCTATTTAAGTTGAATAGATTCGTACCTATCCTACAGGAATTGTGCCTTTTTTAGGATAAAACGAATTCAATTCGTTAAGATCTGAGGTATCTTTAACAAAAATTCATTAAAACTAGTTCCGTAAAGTAATCTAAATCTTCGACAATGAATAATAAAGAAATTCAAATATATTTAAAAAATTTAATTATTAATTTTATCGGGTGTTAGTGAAATTCATAATATTTATTTTCCAGTAAACTTTGCCAATTTTTAATCTAAACTTTGTAGAGATTTCTTTTGTTACTGTGTTAAATTGGTCAAGCCTTCTTGAAGAAAATGCGTTAAATTGTTATGCTATCTGCTATATAGGGTGACCAGTCGTACTCTTTTAAGAGTACATACATGTACCTTACATAACTAGTTGGTGTAGAATTTTCGAGTTTTTGTACTCAATAAGGACCAACATAAAATTTTTATATTTAAAAGAAAAAGCCTAGTTTCTTCCAATTATCTTTGTCTTGCAGTTTCTGATATCCAGAAGGAGCCAGTCTCTCTATACCATGATGGATCAATATGGATGTCAATGAAATTTACAAAATGCATTGACAGGGATTTAATTAAACATTCTGCATATAACGGCATTTAGTAACAAGATAAAATGTGTTTTTGTGTGCAATATATAATCTTGTTAAACTTTGAAGGAGCAAAAAATTTTAGCATTCTGAAATTCTCTCAAAAAAAGTCGTAAAAATTTCCTCAAATATAAGATAAGGGTATTACTATAATTTTGAAGTTTAAACACTGAAAACCCGCATTTCTATGTTTCTTGTTTTTATATTTAAAGTATTGAACTTCATTAAATATCTTCTTTTAAATTAGACCTACTTTTACTTTTAGTCAAGTCTCCAAATCAAAATTAAATTACTTATCGATTCATGTCTTTGAAAATAACAATTAAAATTACGCTTAGATTCCAGTCCTAATGAAAAAGCACACTTCAAGTGCGTCTTAAATTAAACTAAACAATTTTCCACCAAAACAAAAATATAAAATATAAAAAGTCAAGTCAAATAAATTTCGTTAGTTGGCAAACGCCTACGCAAGACTCATTTCGCGGAAATCGTAACAACGTTATGTGTGCGTTTTATACGTAAGCTCAAGTTAACTATAAGAAAGAAATGTGAGCTTTTTTCTTTGATAAAGTTCGCGAAATAAACGAATTTCCATGCAAAAAATGAATGAACGAAGAAAGCATAAAAGAATTCACCAACCAAGTTTCACCCTCAAAAGAAACTTTGGCGCAGATAAGAAGCCCCTAGAATATTAATTACTATTAATAGTATCTTTGACATTACTCAATTTAGATTAGCAATGTTAAAAATTCAAGTGATTTATGATTTAATCAATTAAATAAATTGATATCATCTATAATAAGCACATCGATTTATTGCAAACTTAAAGAATTTGCTTTAAGAAATTTCATACAAGTAAATGTAAGAAATATTTTTTTCTTGAAATTAAATTGTCCATTTCAAGTACAATTCAGCGTTACATTCTAAGGGTATCTTTTCCCCAGTTTTTTTTTTTGTGTGTGTGTGTCATTCTAATCCTATTGGTAATGGTGCTTTTTTATTGATATAATTTCAGACGCTTTTGCTTACTTCAAAGAAATATGAACTCAGCAAAAAATATGACCCGAACCGTCTTTTCAATAGAAAATTTTCTTTGAATGATTTTTATTGTCGTAAAATCGATTTAAACGAGAGCCTGTTGGAAACGAATACGACGTTTTTTGCTCTTCTACTTTGATGCTTTCTATGAAGAAAAAGCTATGATTGAAACATATTTCATTCATATAATGAAAACTCAATAGCGTTAAACGAACAAGGAGATACCTAGTTAAAAACAATTTTTAATATATTTTCAAGGTTAATTCAATGTTATACGCTTTTATACTTTATTTGGACCAACTTCATACAATTCTTAAAATGTAAATTTTTCTTTGTCAACACCATTTTTGTGGTATGTTTTTCTTACGCTATAAACGTTTCCATTGTCTGCTCTAAAAAATATTTTTATGAACTTGTTCATGGCGGGTCATTTTTCTTTGTTCCGGCCCGCAACAAAAATACCGTCTCACGCACCACAATTGCACCCCGATCTATTCAATTTCGATGTCCCATCGGACGAAATTTGTTTTTATGAACTCATTTCGAAATGTAAAACGGTATGGTCACAACGGACCATACACATATATTGCCAACGCCATGACATTACCACCATTTCCTCGCATCAACCGAAATTCCTTTTCTATTTCTCCCTTTTTCGTTTCGTTTGCGCCATTGAATTTCATTTATAACATTGTTGTTTTGCCCGGTAATGAATGTTTAATGTTATTTATCTTGAAATGGACTCGCAGATATCATCAAACAATTTTCCTTCTTTGCGTGTTTGTGTTTGAGAGTTTCCTTTTGTTGACTCAATGTGTTTAAGGACAACAAATGTTTTCAAGTCACTGACTTTTATATATATTTCTTTCTATTTACTTGTATTGTTATTTTCTTTTACCCCGTCAAATTTATTAACATAAAATATTTAAGATCAATAACGAAAAGAAAATGTCCCTCCTTTGTGGTGGCCTATGCCATTCTAATTGCAATAAAAACTTTTTTATTATTTCTTTAAAAAAAATACAGATCAAATATTTATCAAACAAACAGCAATAAATATCAATATTTAATATTTTTCCATCTAATTTGTTTTATATAGGAACTGGAAAAGTTATAAGTATTCTGTCAATTGGAGAATCAACGTGAATCCAATCAGAATAGACAGATGAGAGAAAGCATGAAAAAGTTCATTGAAGCAACCACTTGACGTAAATAAAATTGTGGATTAAAAGTTCTCGTTTCAACCTTGTTTTTACGGATTAAAACTTCTTTTTTCACCCCGGGTTACGTAAACGGATTTGTTAACGAGCAGTGACGAGAACAATAAATCGATTGTGGCATTCGATGTCGTTGAGACAAAGAGTGTTGTGTGATGAAAACGAACCGCAGTTAAACACGCATCAAGAAAATTGCCCCTTGACGAAAGCACATCTCGCACTAATGCAATCAGATCGGATGACTTTGAGAGATTCGATTAGTTGAAGATATTAGGTATTGTGATTTTTCCACTAAAAGAAGTTAATTATTAAGTTGCACGAAATTGTTAAGGTACATAAAAAGTTAAAAGGTTGCTTTTTAAATTTTTTAAATATTCTTTAATGATTCAGTGACTTAAATCTTATTCAAAAGCACAAAAAAGGCATTTACTTCAATGCAATCTATTAGATAGGTTTAAAGAAAAGACATAACTCCTTAAATTATTTCTTAACATTAACACCATATTCTTGATAGTACACCTATCCTTCGATTTACACTGAAGATAGGTTCCAGACAAATCCGTGTAAAATGAAATCTTTGTTTTTCCTATATAAAACCGTGTAAAACGAAAAAACTGCGCAATTAAGTTATTTATTCAAACAGAACAAGAGTAAAACATATCCAGAAACTTTAAACTAGGTATAGTTTGCCCCAACAATGGTGTGATGTCGTAGTGCACTTATTCTAAAATGGAAAACAAAAATAGAAATAAAAACGAAATTTTTTTCAAAAAGTACCTGCTAAACCTTAACAAATTCAGGTATGTTCAAAATTTATTCGCTATCACTTTGAGGAACTATCAGCTTTTCCTTCTTGATTGGTATAATGTCACTTCCATTACTAGAATATTCCGAAATTTTCCTAGAAATTTTCCGAATTTCATTAGTTTATGAACCGTGTAAAAGCGAAATCGTGTAAAACGAGTATCGTGTAAATCGGGGGATAGGTGTATTTGAGCTTTATAATGATTTCAATTTACAATTCATATCTCTGATTTGGACGTGAGATTATACCCGTTTATAAATGTTAAACGTTATTAAAAGCTCAGCGTCAATAAAAGTGCTCATTTCGATTAAATATTTAGTTTTTAATAAAATTTAGACACCAGGGATTCATATTTATTACTTTTGAAAAATCAGTAACTATCTATTCAAGAAGTAGTCCTGCACCTTTGTAGTTAATCAGGAAGAACGGGGGATCAGACTGCCTAGTTCCAGCTCATCCTACACAACGGAGCTAAAGTCAATATGAAGCGCTACAATACACATCGGGGTAGCCAGGAGACAATTCTAATATTGCTATAAATTTGCTGAGGGGTTGGGGTTCAGGGAACTTGGTGGGATATGTCAGAATATGACGTCTTGGCTCATGAGTGACCTTTATGTGGGTATCTAGACACGTTGGCATGTGAGGGAAAGAGAGTCGACGTCCTTTCCAAGAAGGTTGCAAAAAATGGCTTAAGGGATGATAGGGCTTCATTACAAGACTCGCTAGCAAATATAAAGAGCATACTGGAATAGAGTTGGCAAGACGAGTGGAGGGTTTTCCTGGACCTTCTGAGATCGATAAAGCTTCTGGTTGGAAGCTCAACTACTTTTGGAGATCTCGGAAGACGAGGCGAGGTGGTCTTTACTCGCTTGAGAACTGGGCATATCAAGCTCACACACAACTTCTTATTAACATAGCATAATATGCTAAAATCGGACTAAATCAGAAATATGAATTTTAATTTAGTTCATCGTTTTGATATACAAATGCTTTTTGGAATATATAGTATTGATCATGAGTAGCTTTTAATGACTAACTTAAATATTAATTATTTAAAGGATATAATAATGAGAAACGAACATAAATCTGTTGACAATGCTTTTTGGTTCATTTTCCATCATTTTGGACGTAAAAAAGTTGAAATATTTAATAAAAAACTATGAACCTAAAAACGCCTTTTACTTTCCATAGAAAATCTTGACTTTGATTAGGGTCTAGAGATATTTTTTTTTGACGTGATAACGTCTTATATATTGATGAACTACAGCAGCCAGTTTGAAAAAGAACGTTCATTTTGTCACGTTCCATTTGAGCCTGTGTGTACAAGCGAAAACGCGATACAAGTGATAGAGAGGCACGATATTATTGTTGAATCCTAGACAACGTGTTTTGTTATATTTTACAAATACTATTCACTAAAATTCACAACACAAATTATAAATTAAAATAAAAATAAATGTAAAAATTACAAAACGAAAAATCCAAATTGTTAATTTTGTATCTCCAGATACGTATTTCAAACGCCATGCGTTCGTTATCAGTGGATTAAATTGTAGTGTCTTCGAGGACAATTTAGTGTTGATTCATTTATCAATTTATTTTTACTTTAATTTATAATTTGTGTTGTGAATTTTAGTGAATAGTATTTGTAAAATATAATAATTTAGTCCAGAGTCAGCGAAATTTAATTTTTTATTAACATGTTTTGTGTTTTGCTTTTACAATTTGATTTAATTGATTTTTTCCTTCATAATTTTCAGTTTGACTTCATTTTGAAAACATTGTTAATTTTCAATGCACTCCTTTTTTGTATTATACAAAATAACGATAATGCTGTGATAATAATTCAATTCATATAAAAGTACAAAATTTTTCATCAATTAGGTGTTCTTTATGACGATATCACGTAAAACTATCGTCCGTAAACCGACTTTACAGACAACCAATTTTTTATTAGAACAAGTGGATGTTCTATTCGAGTAGCAACAGGGCGAAAAAATTTCAAAATGGTTAAAGTATGCATGGATGAAAAACAAAAAACTTATTTATGTTATAAAAAAACTTAAATTAGTATAAACTGGCCTTATTTTCGTTATTTCGTTATAATTCGGTAACAAATATTGTATGTATTACAAGCTTTCATCGTCGTAAACAATCATTTTGTCGCCCTGAAAAAAACTAAGGTTAACATGAAAGGAAGTAACCAATAATAAACCGAAATTAACTACATTTCGTCAGCTACTGAATTTTTAACGATGCAGTTTTACTGGTGGTGTACTTTTAAGGTAAGTTTTATGTCGCTACTTCATAATATGGCCAAGTACATAAATAACCGACAAATTGCGTGTGGTTTTTACATAGCGCCAATGTGGCAGATATAACACGCATGACTACCTTATTACTTGAAAGACACTCCCAAAACAAGCTCTCGACAACGTCGTTAATTTATAGATGGTGATGTGGCATCGATTAATTATTTACGATTTGTAAATACGTTCGAAGCCAATTAAAAGCATTGTTTGCGCTCGTATATCATAATAGACTTAATCGTTCGTTAGTTACATTTGAAGAAAAATAAAATAGTTGGATACTAGTGGTCCTACTTAATCAAGCAGTAGGATAGCTACTAAATAATGCGATATAAACGACCAAACAAGCAATTTCTTTATTGCTTTATTTGCATACCTTCCAGTTATCCCTGCGATTTGATGGTCAACAAGTTTTTTTTTTATCAAACCTCATAAAATTTATATTCAATGCAATTAAATTTCAACCTTTCGACTTCCTCTTGAATCATATTTTTTCATATCTTGAAACGCCAAATTGATGATATTATTATAAATTGAAAGCATATCTAGATTGAAAAAATTTGGCATCCGACCTATCCAATTTAGTTGGGGAATCGATTAAATTTATTTTTCTTCGCCTATAAATAAAGACATATATTGTAATTAGCATAATATTGAATCCTACACAAAACGAAAAAAGTCATAATTTTTGGTAACAAAAGAGGCTACATTATAGTCTCAGGAAAAAAATAAATAAATTTATGTATTAGATTTGCTTTACATTAATGTCCAGGTCATAAATCGCTACTGTAATTTTTATCTTGTATAATTTTCTAGTTAACTAAATTTGAGATTACAATCTTCATGTGTCGGTAATAGGAATTTTTATTTACGATCTTTTGACAATAATAAGTGCAAGAGTTATAGCATTGAAGTTTTTTTTTTCTATTTTCTCTTTGAAGATTCTCGATATAGCGCCTATAAGTTGATACATGTTTTTAGATAATTTACAACACTATGTGGGAATTAAAATGAACAGACTATTGCTCAAAACGAAAATCGATTAAATAATTAAGAAAAATGAACAGACCGAGACTGAGACTGAGCGATTGTGTGTCTCGAGTTTGAAACATTTAAGTTTTAGGCTTCAAAAACTATGATAACTCTCTGGAATAACTACGTGTTTGTAAAGCTCTTAAATTACAATCGCTTCGATTTTCGAATTTTCTCGTCTATAAATAAAACAAGTTTTGAGTCTTTTGAGATTCATGTTACAGAAGATTCGGGTTGAGATTCCTTTTTACAGGATGATAAAAAATTTAAGATACTCCGCGTCGGAAAATCGATCTCATTAAGTTTATCAGTGTGTCTGGCAAGCTTTTGCGACTTGATAACAAGAATGAAACGCGTTTATAGAGAGGCAAAAAAAGTCTCTTCGATTTTTAAAAGGCTTGGCAAGACATCAATAGTTGATGGTAAAATTTAAATTTATGGCGACGAAAAAATGCCTCTTATCAATACAAAACAAACATTGAATTTATATATATATATATATGAAGAAATGGTAAATCGTTTTAGATATTAAGAACTGAACAGTAAAAATAGTTCATCTAGAAAGATGCACAATTGCCTCAATTTGAAAAGTTCAACTATTTACTTTATTATTAATTCAAATCTTCAAAACACGTTACTGGAACAACAATCCATTTATTTTCCAGACTTGATAGCTGAATTATTCAACACTAAAAATAAATAACACAGTTTTATGTCTATCTATAAAAAAAATGAAATATAAAAATTGTGTAAAAAGGATTTCTTAGACTGAAAGCTGTTGTTTTATTGAGTAATTGAATCAGTTTTGTGAGATTTAAATAATGAAATAAAAAAATTAGACCTAGATATTTTACAACTTTAACCATTTAGAACATATTTTTCTGTTAAGAATAATTGAAAAATAGTGATAAACTTTAAAATTTTTATCCTAATATGGAAGCATTTTTATGGTGTTGGTAAGTTTTTTTTATCGTGATATAGTTAATAATATTTTATCTGTTTATTACGCGACGTCGAATAGTTCCTTTAACAAATTCCACGCTGTGTTTCAGACGATTTCTGGCTGGCATTCAACTCGAATGAATACACGCTGTAGTGCACATATAGACCACAACCATTTTGAAAATAGGGCAGTAATAATAATCTCGGTTTAGTATATAGAGAGGTACTTGGGCAAGTGGTATCAAATAAAAATCGCCATAAACTGCTACAATGTTAACATGCCATACTATAGAGCGTATAAAATGTATTTCAACAATATCAAAGCACATTATGAAATTTCAAGTATCGCATTAACTTGAAAAATTGCTTAAGATTTAATACTCAGATATTATAATATGCATTTTTCTTCAGTGCTTGACATTAAGCTCGTATGATGTAGTTATTAAAATAGATTTTATTTGAGGCTTTTATATGCTCGTGTGATATCAATTCAATTGGGTTAAGCTCTCCCATTTCAAGATATTTTTTTTTTACTTTTTCAGGTAATAAATCACGTTTTAACGGCGTTATTCATGAATTAAATTTTTTCACTCAATCATTCTTTTTTATTTGGGGATTTAAATTTTATTCTTAGAATAATAATTAAATATAAAATAAAAAAATAAAAACGGACATTTTTAAAGTGGTCTTAGTTAAAGAGAATATGTTTAAATTTAAAGATTATTTTATTCGTTCTAGGAGGAAAACAAATCAGAGGAGCAATTTTTAAAAATTTTCCTTGAAACTTCGAGATGAGAATTGTAATGCCAAAATATATTATAAGTGTATTTATTATTTTATATTATATTTTATATTATTATTATCATTATTCATTTCTCAAGTTTATATAAAAAATACAAAGTCTAGAGTATAATGATGCTTTATACTTTTTTATACTTTCTTTCATTCAATCTCTCGTCAAGTTAACTAATCAATATAAACAGTTTTACGAGAAAAATTAGCAGTTTTAATATGAAGATATGCTTTGTCTTATTTGATATTTTAACTACGAAAATAGAAAATGTTTCGAAATTTCCCTTACATTTTTAGTAAATAAGTGGTCAAAATTATAAATGCCTTTATTGCTTTGGTTGACAATAACACCACAAAAAATCATCCCCCAAACCTTAATTATTGACGAATGACTACCTGTAACTTCATCAACGTACAATTTAACAAAATACTTTGATATTTTTTTTAAATATTATTTGAAACTCTTTCAAGTGAGGCAACTTTGATTTTCAGGTACAAAAACTAAAAACTTTACGCTACGAAGAGCTTTTTTGTTTGCTTTTCTAAAACCATTTTACCTCCATTTAAGAAAAGTTTAAATGTTCTGTGATTTTTATATCTAACAAAAGCATTTAGTTACATCAAAAAAAAAGTAGACATTAAAAGAAGAAAGTTATAGTTCCATATTTTTTCAAAACAAAGAAGATTTACGATTTTTGATTGATTCAACCGCTTTAATAATAAAATAACTAAATTTCCACAAAAACAAAATTTGAAAACTTTTTTTTTTTTAATAAATAAAAATTAAAAAAAATAAAAACGTCCTCCGAAAGAAGTGATTACACAGCGATTGTTAAGAAGCCCAAATTTACTCTTCAAGCTCATAATAATCAGAAGAAACTTAAGTAAAAAAACTTAAATTGCAATTAAACTACAACAAACGCTAATGATTTCCTGATTATATAAATAATATAATTAATTGGTCGATATCCATACCAAATATTCAAATTAGTGAGGTTATTACGAAAGAAGACGGAAAAATAAACGATTCCTTAATTATTTTTCGATTCTATCAAATTTTATTGACAATAAAGTCTAAGGTTCCACAACGAAATTCCAATATTATATTTGGTATTATATAAAATTTAATATTTCCTAAAATGGGCAAATATCAAGAGAAAATTATTAAGATTAAATTTAAAATTTTCTTTTTAATGTCTTTACCAGGGTTAAACCAGGGAAAACTACACAATTATCTAAAAAAAAGAAAAGAATTCAAAATTTAAAAACATATTACATAGGTTATTTAATTTGTAGGAATTTTTATTTTAAATAGTGGGGGGTGCTTATAAAATGCAATGAAATTGTTTATTTGTAAAAAATTAGGCTACTTTCTATAGTTGAATATCTCCATGCTAAGTAACTCATAATTATTTTCTACTTTATAGTTCTGTTTGCTATTAAAGCCTATTTCTTAAGCCTTTTTGTTTTGAAAATATTGTTTCTTACATACAAAATAGATTGTTCTTTGTCATCTTCTTGTGTCTTCTACTATTTTTGAATGTTGGTGATCAACAAGGAAATCTTTGCTTCTGAAACTGCCAAGCGAAAGAGATCATCAAAAGTATTCATAAATCAAATCCAGATATTCTTCAGCCAAGAGGCTCTTCTTCGTTAGTTCCTTTTTTCTTATTGATTTTCTCTGAATTATAAGTTAAAGCAATAATTATTGCTTTACAAAATACAGGTCTAAGATGCGTAGTTTCTCTTCTTGGTTCAAAAGTATTCTTTTTGAGCTCATTCTATGCAGTATTTTTTGAAGTTATACTTCTTTAGGCGCGTTATGAAAAAATGATGAGAGTGAAATTTTTAGATGGCCGGCCATCTTGAGACAAAAATTAACAAAACGAAGTTGGCCGCAAAAACACTCGGTTTCTTGTCGCGCGTAATTTGAATTTTTGTTTTATTTATTTACTTATTTTATAATTTTTATATTTAAATTAAAAATAATTATATATACAAATGACACATATTATTAAAAAATAAGTTAAAACTTTTCTCGAATATTGCAGTAGCTGTTATACTATTTGAAATTTAATGATGAAAATGACGTCTGCATTCCATGCATATTCTTAGTTATCACAAAATCTGGCATTCTGAAATGATTCAACTATCTTAGAATAATAATTTAGCAAAACAAGATAAGAATAAGATTAAGACATTTACTTTGAAAAGTAGCTACTTACTTTATTTTGCAATTTCTATGAAGCTTTGCTTTCATGGCATGCATGATTTGTTAACCAGAAAAATTATCTTGACAAATTTTATAAACGTCTTTCAGCTTTCTTTGGATTTTATTTTCATTGTAAACCATAGTTTTTCATAGTATTTCAGCCCCAATAAATAGTCATAATAATACAAATTTACTACACAAAAAAAAACGTGTTTAATGTAATATTACTTCTAGGCTATTTAGTAGCGTTATTCTATTTTATCATCACAAAATAACAAGATGAAGTTGGCCGCAAAACCAATCGGTTTCTTTAAACTTGGCGCGCGTAATTTGAATTTTTGTTTAATTTATTTACTTATTTATTTATTTTTATATTTAAATTAAAAATAATTAATTCTTTAAAAATATTTTTTATATTTTATTTAGAAAATATTTATATATACAAATGACACATATTATTAAAAAATAAGTTATTACTTTTCTCGAATTTTACTGTAGCTGTGATGAAAATGACGTCTGCATTTCATGCAAATTTTTAGTTATCACGAAATCTGGGATTCTGAAATGATTCAACCATCTTAAAATAATAATTTAGTAACACAAGATATGAATAAGATTGAGACATTTACTTTAAAAATTAGCTACTTACTTTATTTTGCAATTTCTATGATGTTTTGTTTTCATCACATGCATGAATTGTTAACCAGAAAAATGATCCTGACAAATTTTATAAACGTCTGGCAGCTTCCTTTGGATATTATTTATTTATATAAATTAAAATATATTCTCTTAATTTTATTTTAATAATTGTAACTTTAAATATATATATTATTATTATTATTAAATATTAAATTACAGTTATTTAAAATTGATTATTTGAATGCAATTAATAAAAATTAATATTAATGATGCCAAAGAAGTATAACTTCTTACGCGCGTACATAAGTACACTATCTATCCATTAGATTTAAAGCATACGTACGTCCACATCTCAAATGCTGTTTGACATTTACACATTTTTTATCAGTTAGTGTTCATACTTTTACTCCATACGCAGCACAATTGGAAATATTTTAAAATAACATTTTAAAACCATTTTTCTTCGAAATATATTAAACTCCCAACAACATAATATGGGTTTTATTATAACAAAAGCTTTTCTATTCTGTTCTATGCTGCTCTTTATTTCCGATTCCTGTCTCCATTCTTCATTAATTCATATGTATCTAGATTTTTGTGGGTTTTAACTCCTTCTTTATTTTTCTGATGTTTTTGCATAATATATTTTGTATTTATTTTGGGTTTTACACTATAGTTCATGTTTATATATTCATCTCTAATCCACAGTTTAACTGTTTTCATAGAAAAAAATTTAATTTAAATTGATCTTAGCAGGTCTTCAGTAGTTTTGGTAGAAGTAGGCTATCATCTGTGTATCTAACATTGATACTTACTAAATGTAATGTCTCTTAAAATATCATTTAAGTACATATAAACCATTAGAAATGATAGACCAAAACCCTATCTAACTCATCCTAATACGCGAGTTTCCAAGGCATCAAACGTTATGTGAACCCAAGAACAAAACTCTATGGTTAAAAAATATTTAATAATTATAAGAACTGTTATCAAAATTCATCAAATTGCGGAAAATCGCCGAACTTGACAACCTTGGCTATTGTAGGCATGATGGGTAAAGATGCACGAAGGAAATACATAATTTTCATGTTTTCTATTTTATTTTCAATTTCCAAATAAGCAGCGAGTCGCAGCTGCAAAAAGAGTTTGAGGTGTAATTTTATTCATGTAGCACTCAGTGCGAAACAATCGTTGCCACGTACAATTCCCAATAAATAACAATAAAAATTGGTGAGCGCAAGAAGAGACACGAGTGCGCGAGTACGCGAGTACGACAAAGCTTTACATTTTAAAGTGCTACGTGCGTACGCATATCTCGATCGAGCGAACAAATTAAACACTACACGCGTTTACTTTATTGTGACACAGTGCTAGTTTATTGGCGAGCGGCGTCTTTGTCCTCTGCACAACTGCATCTTACGCGCAAAGGCGATCTCTTTTCAACGTTATTACAATCATATACACACTAATAAAATCTCCAACTGTTTTATTGGTTAACACCACAAATTCTCCCGTTTCCCATTTAGCGATTGTGCCTCGTTGATTCAATTGTATTTAATGTTGTTATTATCTTATCCTTTTTCGCTCATACGCAGGTTGGCTAGTGGAGAAGAAATGGTCGATTTGGCGATGTGAAACGTCTGTGATTTTTTTTATTTCGTTTTGTGGTTCTGGTTCACTGTCTAATTGTGTTTATGTGATTTTCTACACTGAATGACAGGGACAAAGGTTTTCCCACCTATATCGACTCGATCCAACTATTTATTTGAACGTAATGACAACGCTTCTGTCTTGTGTTCGTTTACTACACATTCGTTCCTGATGCAATGATTTCAAAAAGGGAAAAACAATTTCCTTCCAAATTAAATGTGATAGATTGAAATCCGAATTGATCACATCGAGAAGATTAAGAATTATTTTTATAGGGTCAAAAGCAAGAAATGAAGCTCTTATCTTATCACTCACGTTATATACAATCAAAAGGACCAAAAAAATGATTTTTCAAGAATTTTTCCTGAGAAGACTTTTCAATTTATTAATTGAAAAAATTGTAAAAATTAAAATTTTGAAAGCTGCTATGATTTCCAAAAGCTCTTCTCAAAAAAGGCATCCTGCGGTGGTCACAATATGTCTGAACCGGATTATTTAAAATGAAAATACCAAACGGATTTTGTTAAAGTACTGTATAATCTTGTAATAAATTGAAGAATTAAGCAAAAATATTTTTGAGAAAATGGCAGCTCCAAAAAAAAAATAATTTTTGATCAAAATTTTGACCTTGTATTGTTTATAAAAAAAAAAGTTTTTAAGCGGTGAGATAGAACCTTTGATGTATTATTCAAAAATATACTTAAGAAGTTTCCACCATATCCATCATATGATATACCAAATGTAAGAGCTTGTTATCAGGATCTCAAAAATATTCTTTATATAATTTTAAAAAGTATACGTAAAAATGACCATCATTCTAATCTTTCAAACGCCAAAGCTTTGGTTTCAAAATCTATTTTAAATAGTGTAATCGTCCTTCGACCAATTTGTTTTATTCAAACAGCAAAACAATGTTTATTTTAAACGGTGAAATAATGTCATAACAATACAAAATATTAGTAGACAAAGTACGGGTTGCATGACCATCGGGGTTCAGAAGGGAAAATGGTAAACACCGAGTAGTCTTCATAGACGTGATTCCTTTCTCATTATAGCCAACGATATCTTTGGCCGGTAATCACCAAGTCGAAGCGGGCCGCAATGCGAGGTCCAACATAATTACGTCCCTGGAGGCGGATTACGTTTCAAAGACGTTGCCACAAAGACCGCCATTTCCTCCACATCACGTCACTCCGCCCGGCCGTGAGTCTGGATTCAACATAACACCTTTTCATACACAGTCGAGAGATTATATGCACTTTATGTTGGCCGCTCGCTTCATCTAACAAGACTTCGCATACCTCTTCTGCTTCTTCTTGCCATTTTTAGTATTTATTATAGATATTGTGTGTTATTCTTCGCTCTATGATAGTGTGAAGAACGCTCAGTTTAGTGCCAGAGACTATCTCTTATTATTATTATAGCGGAGCGAAAGTACCAGATCGTGATCATCGCCAAACGTACCTTTATAATTATATAGAACGATCAACGCGATTCTGTAAGAATTTTAATAGAAACGATAAGAGTAAAACGAAATGGGAATAACTACAAGATTCAAAATCCTCTTATACGAGTTTTGCAACGTAATACTGTTGAATTTACATACTCAAAATCAGCGGAATAAAATGATTTTTGGAAATTAACTTTTAATCTAAACTCTCTTGTTCTAAACGTTGATTAAAATCATTTTTAAAAAAATCGAACAAGTGTGATTAACTCATTGAACAAGATTGACTTGCAGATTTGTCATAATCCGATTACGTCGTTAAAGAACGAAAATTGGAAAAACTCTCTCAGAAAATGGTTTATGAAAATCATAGCTAATTATTAAATCTCGATGTGAAATCGATTACATAGAAATGTCGGTGAAAATAAAAATAAAAATAAGTATTGTAAGTTTTCGGTCGGGGTTGTTTACCCACATTTTGGTGTTTCAAGTCATTGTCATTCTACAGCCTGATTTTTTGAGTAAATTCATTTACATCCACTTCATATCAACACTCTAATGATTAGTTAACAAAATTAATTTGAAAAAAAGTTTGAGGGATTATAATTACAATCGATTGAACAAATATTAATTTTAAAACACCTATCCTTAACAAAACTTTTTCTTTATTATAACTAACTACATATTGACCCCAAAAAAAAGTAAAAAATATGTCGGTCCAATACTTTTAACATGAATAGCAACGAATAAATATTTGGACAAGATCGAATAACAATCGAATACCGTCGAAAAATGAGGTTCTGAAGCATTGCAGTGGTGTGGCAAACGATAACTGCCAAGTTAATTAGTAACTTTGCTAAAGAAGTCTTCTTGTCCTGTATTAATTTCAATCTTTCAGTTAAAATTGATACTTTTACTTGCTTAAATTTAACTACGAGTACTTTTTCCCTACAACCTATAGTTTTTAATGTATTACCGATTAAACGAAAACGGGACCCTCTTAAAACTAACCTATCACCTAACATAATATCCAGGAATGTGAATAATTAGTATATTTACTACCTAACTAGTCTTGAAAAGTTCCCGAAGTCAAAATTATATTGCTTTCAAACTATGCATTTCCAAGGCCTTGCACTGGAGAGATGCTCCGG
This sequence comes from Sisyra nigra, assembly GCA_958496155.1. Lineage (NCBI taxonomy): Eukaryota > Metazoa > Arthropoda > Insecta > Neuroptera > Sisyridae > Sisyra > Sisyra nigra. The sequence continues at coordinate 49,690,062 of OY292316.1, forward strand.
GGCATAGACAAGCTAAAAAATTCATAAAGTACTCTAAGAAGATGACTCATGACATATTAGATTCGTTCGCGGATCTAATACTGAACCAATAACGAATCAGTCCAAGTGGATTTGGATAATCACCAAGCCCATACACGCTTATGAAATGATTAAGGGTTATTTTTCCGTTAACGTGTTTGAAAATGTTCGGAAGTAAGACGAGGATTAACGAGAACCCACGAAAATTGTTAAATGAATTTAAAGTTGAAAGAAAAGGATAGAGAAACGGGACTTTGGATCTAGCGATTTTCGGGTTTTCTTAAGACGAAAAATTCGATTCTCTTACTCATACCCAATTTGATAAAATGTGGCTAGATTTTCTTCCCTTCGCTCTCAACGTTAAATTCAATTAATAATTTTCGTGGGTTCTCGTTAATCCTCGTCTTACTTCCGAATATTTTCAAACTCGTTCACGGAAAAATAACCTTTAATCAGTTCATAAGCGTGTATGGGCTTGGTGATTATCCCAAATCCACTTGGACTGATTCGTTATCGGTTCAGTATTAGATCCACGAACAAATCTATTGTCACTCGATAAAAGGGACGTAAAGCTCCTAACAAGCCTCTATACGGGCCACTGTACCCTAAATTACCATCTTCACAAGATCGGTAAAGCCAACACCAACATATTATGTCGTCTCTACTGGAAAGCGACAGAAACGGCGGAACACATTTTGTGCTCCTATGAAGTAGCTTTCAAAAGACTGCAACATCTCGGAAAGATGGACATAACTCCTATCAAAATAGCAATGGCAGCCCCTAGGCAGGTGCTGGTTTTCTTTAAAAGCCTGATGCTCTCCTAGTTAACACAGAGGGTCACATCACAATAGACCTCCTTAAATTTTTGAGTGATTAGTCAGCACCTACTCTAATTATCTTAAGTCTTTTTGTAATTATTTTTTTTTTTGGAGATTAAAAAGATATTTCAAGTTTTTTACTCACGTAATTTAAAGCTTTGTCTAAAAAAATTTTATAACTAGCTGCCATCACCGGATTGTGCAGACAAGATAAGTAATTTTAATCGTTGTTGTCGGTTAAACATTTGTGCCAACCGGAACCATGCATCCCATTGCCCCATATACGCCACGACACTGATCAAAATATATACCATTAATAGCTACGTTTTTTGATTAGGCTGTCTAAGAATGTTAAAAGCTTCATATCTTCAAGAGACTACCTTAGTTTATCATATTATCAAAAAAAAAAAATGGTTTGTACAAATAGAAAAACAACATTTTGATCCCCCAGTGTAAATATGAATTTCTTAAATAGAACAGAACCATTCTCATATTCTGACTAATATCAATAAAAACATGGTTGAAGTATAGGAATTACGTTAGTGCCACCCACATATTTCTCATATCTGAACCATATGAAACAAGTCATACGCTCTTCAAAAAGCTTTTTTCAAATCCACGTTTTTAATGAACACCCCTTATACCTTTAATGTCATATAATTTTGTTATTCTTCACTTCAACATAGCAAACATAATACATACAATTGGAGCCCACCGTTATTTCGCAAAAATACGTGATTATGATCATTTAAGCAGAAAAAATTCACCGTGTGTTGAAAAATTTTTCACCAACTATCAGTCCAACACAAGTACGTGCTGAAAAGTTTTTTTTTTTTTTTCAAGTCGGCACCAGGAAATACACATACGTCGTTAGTGTTATAATTATGAGTAATTTTCGCCTCACAACTTTTTATTAACTCAAAATAATAACTTCAGCGAGGAAATTTTTCTTCATGAACGCAAAGTAAACTCGGCCGAATAATAATTACTATATTTTATGCAACAAATATCATTTATGAGCACCTAGCAAATACGTATGGGTTATATATGATTATTAAAATACGTGCAAAATGCAGTTTTGGTGCGAGACAAAGATAAATATAGATTAAATATAAACCGGTCTGTTTTGGAACTCGAGAAAGGGTAATAAAGAAGTTCAGGTATCTTAATAATTGTTGGGATCTAAATATTTTATTTGTTTAAAAAAAATTATTTCTCTTGAGAAATCTTTATACTAAGTATGCAAAATTGTATTTGAACGCCATTAGTATACAGAGCTAATAGTTCATTTGGAATATTCAATATTCAAATGTCTATGATATCCGGTTTTAATCATTCCAGACAAGTATGACCTAAATTGTATAATACAGATCGAATATATAGACACTCGTTAATAAAACAGGAATAACATTACGAACAGGGAACGATTGAAATAAAGAAAATTTTCTCGAATAAAGTGTATGTGTGTGTGTGTGTATTTTTTTAAAGAGAGCGAATATTTTTAATTGAATTTCTCTCGATGCGCGTCTTCTTGTACCATTCACTCTCCATTACGATATCGGAAATAATCAGAAAAACGTACCGACTCAATAAATTTAGAGTAATTTAATTATATTGATATAAAATTTATTGCAAATTGAATATAAACAGATTAAGAAAGTGATAACATGAAGTTCAACAGATGAAATTTACAAGGCACAAGTCGAGGGAAAAGAATACGACAAAACGACTTGTATATTACCAATGTGCAGTGTTTATATGTGGTTCGAGGAAATGTTTGATAACAATATTCAAAAAGTGAATTTATTGACCGTTTCTGATTTATATGGCTTACCAAAATGGCAATTAAAATACCTGCGTTTTATTATCGCGAGCGCGCGCCTTCCAACTCTCATTGTCTGTGAAATTCATTTAGATATTTTCTTGGATGTATTTATTGGACGAGAAGCTCTCGGCCCGAATACTTAATTGATTATTTATGATTTTCGTCACGATATCAATTATATACATTTCGAAGCCGTTTATTTATTGTATTGTACGTCAAATTTATTATTATATAGCGCGTTTCGAGAAAAAAAGAATTAATGAAAGCTCGGAACCAAGTGTGGTCGAATGGTGTGAAGGACCTAATTTATACTTTTTCAATACTGTATCAACTGGTTTCAATGAATCCGTTGTTGAATCTGTGATTCAATAACTTTTATGAATTTATTATCTTTTAGTTAGTATGTATGTTACGGTCATTTTGTCAAATTGAACGTTACATGCATTTCCATAAAAATTTTCAAAACGCAAGGTCTTAATGTAAAATGACTACATTTATAGAGTTCATTTTAACCAATAGCTAGGTGTTATATACAACAACCATATCTCGATAGCTCATTCACTGGGACGACGGTAATTGGGAATAACTAATTTTTAATACTACCCTATTTAAAAGATTAAAGAGTAGTAAAAGAACACTTTTTCTTATAGTTAAAAATGGGGGTTAAAATATTTTAACATTATTTTGTTGTCAAAATTCTGTCATTGAAAACTTGTAACAAAAATAAAAGATAGTTAAAAATTCACAAATTTTGGCATGATTTTTAAGTAGCTGTAATTCAAAAGAAAATTAACGTAGAGGAAAAGCCAAAACTGAAAATGTTAATATTACGCTTCTGACCTTTAATTTGTTATCAGGAATGTATAAGTTTTTGAATAGTTATTTTTTGTGTAACAGTTTAAAAAGATTTTTTTTTTATTTTAATTATTTATATCGCAATCTGTCCCAAGACAATAAGTGAATCTGGTGAATTTATGGACGGGACAGGTCACCCTAGGGGGGGTAGCTGCTGTACTGCTACCTGTAGGGCAGTTCCAGAATGACACGCGTTTCAGTCTAGTGGAATCCTCACTGTTGTCGAGGAGGTTAACAGCGAGGTGGCTAGGATGTTCATTTAGGCGCCTGTGGTATTTAGAATTGAATCTGGCTGCCTCTTCCCTGACGATAGCCATACCCAGGTCCTTATGGATGTTCTTGTTGGTGATGTACCATGGGAAGCTGCTAGAAGTTCCCCAAAGTTAGATTCCATACGTCCAGATCGGTTTTAGAACGCCTTTATAGATAGTTAGCTTACAATCCAGGGACAGTTGCGATCTTCGCTGTAACAGCCACCATAATTCTTTCAGCCAGATTCCAAGTTGTATGGTGCTTCATGGATATATACCTCCGCCATGGGAGTCGTCGGTACAGATAAATTCCGAGATACTTGACCTCCGTCGCCTGGAGGATTTGTCTGTTGTACACGAAAACCAGAGGAGAAGTATCTCTCTTGGTTGTAAAAGTCACATGGACCGACTTGGCATTATTGATTTTTAATTTTTCATGTGTGGAACCATTCTTGGAGTGTATTTAGTAAGACTTAGAGTTTTTCGGTGGCCGCCAGTAGGCAGTGGTCGCATAGAAGGACAGCCGTGTCATCTGCAAAGGTAGTATGGTGTAGTCAACAACGGGCATATCTGACGTGTATATGTATGAGGTATAGGGTCGATCGAATATGCTGCCTTGTGGTACCCCAGATTTTATTTGGCGGGATGTTGACACCGGATCCTTTGGTCTAACTTTAAATTGTCTGTTGGTTAGATAGGCTTCGACGAATCCAGCCAGTTGGGGAAGCAGCAGCTTTTTTATCTTATGTTTGAGCTCCCATGCCACATTTTGTCAAATGCCTGGCTGACGTCCAAAAAAAAAGCAGAGCAATATTTTTTTTTGTGTAGAGAGTCCATGATAGTCTTTGCTACTCTGTAGCCTGATTCTGTCTAAAACCAAGCTGGTGAGGTAGGATTACTTTGTCCTCTTCGAGGATAGATTGAATTTTTTTCAAGAGAAGTCACTCGAAGAGTTTAGACAGGCACAGTCAAGGCAAGGTTTATGGGTCGGTAGGATCCCGCCTCGATTTTTGATTAACTCCGTTTGTATATTGAAACCATTATGGCCACCTTCCACAGTGAGGGGTAGTACCCGGTTGCAATGATGTCATAGAAGATTCTTCTAAGGAAGGCTATTTTTCTATGAGTAGTTTTTTTTTACTATCAACCTAGCAATCTGATCGTGTCCAGGCGCTTTCTTGGTGTTGATCCGGCCTACCTTTGAGTTTAAAAAGAATTAAACAAAATGGTTGAATAATAAAGATTACAGACGTATTGGGTCACTTTGTGGGTTAAGTATTGTAATATTGAATCTATAATAATAGTAAAATTGTAGTTTGTGTTATTTTCCTGATTTTAGTCAGACTTAAGGCTTTTTTTAAGATAAATAATCTTAAATTTCGAAATAATCACTTCTTCTGCGATTTCTACTTTGAAATCCACACTTTCAAAAAACTGAATAAGAGTTGTTGTTTTTGATGAAAATGAATGAATTGAAGGAGCCATGAAAAACTTAAAAATACATTTTTTGTACGACTTTTTGGAGATATATTTTTTTAAATGTGGCAGCATCATAACGTTTTTAATGTTACCAATTTAAACTCAACGCCTATAATTACCATCTGAGAATCGTACGTAAAGGTACATTCAATATACAAACAAGCGTCTTACAAAACAGGTCAGACTGTTGTATAATATTTATGTACGAGTGTTATAATGCATAGTGTTATTAACACATACTTTAAAAACATTTCTTTTTATCGTTACAGATTACGGCTCATTTTTCGGATTTACTTATTTATTACCCACATTGAAATAACTATAGTTTTACGAATGTAAGATTCTTGATGCTCTTTAATTATAATCAATTGCATTAAATGGATATTTTTTCATTTTTTTTTCGTGTTCCCAATTAACTTTATTCGTTTCGATCAAACTATTTACCGTCTCAAATTCGCTCGATATATAGTTTTTGAGTGAAATCAGTTTTTCTCAAATAAATGGGAAGTGGCTTGGATTAAGATTGTCGATCGCTTAAGCGGCAATCGAGCTGAGCACAGATTGGAAAGTTTTCTTTGCTGATGGTGCAGAAATCGGCTGCGGAAATTGAAATGTGATTAAAGTAAACAGTCCAATGAGATTGGCATTTCGTGGTTGTAATAAGAAAAAGTTAAGAGAAAATCGGCGTGTTTGTGAAAATGGTTTTAGACGATCTCCGCTGTGCTCTTCTTATTTTTTTCCCGTTGTAATACCGTAGTTTAAGTTTTGATCAAATTTTTATCATACGACCAAACTTATCGTTTTATCAATTTTTTTTTTTGAATAAGTAAATCGATGTCTTTAAGAGGTGGGAAACTTTAAAATGAAGACATTTGAAAATTTTCATTATACTTAACGATTTTAATCGGGGTTTTATGACGCGCGTCGTTAAAATTGGCGATAACGGCCAAATGGTGGATGAATTTACGTTTTAGTTAAAATATATTATATATATTTGTATATATATCATTATCAACAGTTATTGGCAATAACGTTTGTTTTGTAAATTCGTTTTTATTGTTTTCGATAAATATTTAAGTAAAATTTATTTGAGAGAATATAAATAAATGAAACGGTCGACGAACGTACAATGACGGGATTTCGCGATTTTCTCAACAACATACCAAACATTAATTTTAATTTCAATACAATGTTGTTTTTTCGTTTAAGAAGATAAAAAGATTTTTTATGATAAATCCTGGACTTGAAATACTTGCAATTTATTGATAATCTAAGATTAAACTACATAGGATGAGAAATTTTGGAAGAAATTTAACTTAAAATTTATTTGGCTACGAAACCTTAAAGTTGAAGCAACATGAATTGTCACTATGGTTTCTACATAGATAAGTTTTTAATATTTGATTCGAATTTTAATATATATAAAGCTAAATTAAGGCATGTAGCTTAAAAATCAGGTCAATCAGTTTAAAAATTAAATCAAGTAGTGAATTTCTACGTGACAATATTATCCTCATTTTGTCCTCATTTCTCATTTTAAATGTAACTTGCCATAAGAAAAAATGTTTCATAAATAGCTTTTTTCCAAAAATAAACTTTTAACACCGCTTTACAGTTCGTTTACGCGACATTAAAATCTGTTTTGATTGATTTTTTTAGGTCTCCAGTGATTTAGCTCTTTATAACCATTTATACTTCAATTTTAACGGCCCATTAAAATATAACTTTACACTTAAAAGTGATTCAGGTCTAAAATAATTTCAAAAAGTTTCCCTATTTTAATTATTTTACGCTTTTATGAAAGAATCTTGATTTCAAGAAATATTTAAATGAAGAAAAAATAAATTTAAAAAATCGTTTAAAGTAAAGCCAAAACTCCCTCTTCTATATTGGGAACCGAGCCAAGCTTTGAACAAGGTTGTTTGTTAATTTTTGAAATTTATTTATTTTGATAAGGACTATTTTTAGTTATATAATTTGAACTGTTGAGTTTTAGAAATTGTTAAAAAAAAACGAGGACTTATGACCTGTGTGGTAGGCGAATTTTTCGTATGTGAAGACTTAGTCGGCTATAATCTTTTAAATATTCTCTCTCTGACGGGAAGCGATGGGAATGAACAACTGTCTGTATTGAAACTTCACTTATCAAAATGCATAGATTTTCGTAAAATGTTTGAAGCAGTAAAGATAAAAAAACTTAAATTTTTATTATATGAAAACACAGGGTGAGTGTAGGTAATACAAAAGAAAAGAAAACCGAGCTACCTTTGAGCATGTAAAAATAAAATTATACTTTGAAAAGTCTGACAATAAAAGTTTCGAATTGGAATTCGCTAGCGGTGGCAATTTGAAAAACATATAGAAGAAAATGGAATTGTCCTATCAGGTAGAAATCATCGTTTTCACTACATTAAATCGGAAATGAAGATTGCTAGTTTCCATCTCCAGTCGTGGCTCACGTCAGTACCCAATCTTTCCTGCATATACTCGCGTTCATTTTAAGCACTAACCACCATTATGAAAGACAACAAAACTCTTCATTAATATTCCACTATTTTTCCAACTGCATATAGATACTTTTAGCTGGCGGTGACGTTTTACAACAAATTCATCTGACACCACTTCTCGTTATTAGCCGTCAACTCGTTGAGAACGTAAGTGGATGAATTAAAGGTCTATCGTCACCCCACTCATGAATTAATATATGCCAACAAAACTGCATATTAATATTGGACAAATAATTCTCAAATGCATCAAAAAATCATTAGGGGATGGTAATATGATTTTTATTTAAGAAGAAAACAGGTGGTACCCACCCATTAACTTCATATCATCGAAATTGAACCAATTTTTAATTTTTTTATCAGAAGAAAAAAAAATTGGGCTTGAAACTTACCTTCTAAAACTAGATTTTTTTAAATTTCACAAACTTGCAACTTCACTTTGGAATGGGTTTCTATAGTCGGGAGTTCTATAGCGAACACATTCAAGGCAGAAAGTTATGAAAGCTCAAATTTACGTAAGATACTTCAGTTGAAGTTTTTAAAAATTGATTTTCTAAATATCATTTCTGTAAACTACATATGATAAAATGCTTACACACCCCAAAAATTTCAAGTCAATAAGGCGATTATTTTTAAAGTAACATGCTTGTAAAAACAGTTTTTACTTTATTTAAAGTTCTTCTGAAATTTTAAACGTGTTTTTCTCAAAACTTCCGAGTCGAAATTTTAGACCTATTTTAGACCTCAAAATCTGGGTTCAAGTAGATTGAAACATGACCATTTGCATTTGAATTTTAGACCTCCTTTGAACCTCCAAGTGGCGTTTATCGGACAAAATACCATGTTTAGGCCCAAAGGAGGTTGATGGAAATAACTTCAAATGGACTTCTCTCTCTCTTTTCTCCACTCTTTCTTTGTCACTCTCTTTTATTGTTTTATTAGTAGGGTTTTTTTCAAAAAGAATAAGATTTTTATTTTAATATTGTGTTTTTTTTATTCAATAAATATACAAGTTTCATTAATATTAGCGATAAATTTAAAGTAAAAAGAATATTACAAATATCAATTCTTAGTTCTTAATTTCCTTGTCCTTGTTTACCAGCTCCTTTATTGTTGCCATTGCCATCATTTTTTTCCATGATTTCCTTTTATTATAATCCACAATATTCCCCACCATGCGCATTTCTTTAGAAATTTTATTTAATTGTATAACATCTCTCTGATTACTTTCAAGATAATAAATTAAAGCAAATTTCTTCACACTTTTTCTTTGAAACTCGGTTTTTTCACTTTTAAATTTTTTACATTTACACTTTTAGGCCTTTTGAAATAGACAATATTGAAATATAATCAAATAGTGAAATAAGTTTATTCAATTGTTGTATAATAACCCATGTAGCACTCCAACGGTTAACAAGAGACAAAAGCTGAGTAAAAATGAACCAAATTGAACAGGATTAAGGGATAAACCGGTAATGGATACAAGAATACACAATATTATACTAAGCATCTATGGAAAGGAAAGAGAGAGATTAAAAATTTGGGTTATTAGTAAATAATATTTGCAATAGGTATTGTAAAAAAAAGTAAATTTACAACCATATTTTATGTTTTATAATTATAAACCTTTTTTAAAGACGAGACGATATGTTCACAAAATATAATAAAAATTTCATGTATACACGAACGATGGAATCGTTAAGGTCTATCGGAGGCTCATTTCAGTCTTTGGAGGCCCAAAAGAAGGTCAAAGTACCATTTTAGGGCCAACGAAGGTCTGAAATTTCGACTCGGGCTGGGTTTTTAAGATTGGTGACCAAGATTTCTCAGAAATGACAAAAAACCAATCAATCTTAAATTTACGAACAAATTTTTTTTAAGAATTAATCAGGAGCTTTTTCTTAACGATATTTCTCTTTTTATGGAAAATAAAATCAAATTTTTGATCAAAAATCGACTTTTTTTGAGAAGTTACCATTTTGAAAATTTTGAAAAAATTTTATTTTGCCTATTTCTTAGATTAATTACAAGAATATAGATTACTCAAACAAAATCTGTTTGGTTTTTTCAATTTTAATGATTAGTTCACATTTGGTGGTCATTTAACGATGACTTTTTTGAGAGGTGCTTTTGGAGCTTTCCAAGTTATTATTTTTACAAATACAAAAATGTCAGAATACAGTTTAAAGTTACCATCATATGTGTACAAATTTTTATATAAATACATTTAAACGTCTTCTGAGGAAAAATTCTTGAAAATTAGTTTTTTTTTAGGTCTCCTGGCTGTATATAATCCCTTATAATATTATTATGCAGTATATATTATAACTATACTAGTTTTAAATGAAAAATTTTAAAAAATGGAGTTTATTTTCTTGAAAACCCTATCATAAGAGTTGAAGTATGCATTTGTACAATTTATTCGCATACCTTAAGTAAAATCCATTAAAAACTATGTAAATCAGCATCTTCATTAGCTAGTCTATGGCTCTTTAAGGCAAGTTTTTATAAAATCCACTTATTAAATATGAAAAAAGAAATTAACCACCAGAAAAAGCTACAAATTATTGAAATATCTTTCTATTAGCGTTAAAATTTTCCTTCATAAAAATTTTAAAAAAGCTTCTCAGTGTGAAGATATTTTAGATGTTTATACTCAAAGCTCTTAGAGTTCAGCTCTTGTAAATTTCTCGTTCTATTAATACTTTCTTTGTTAGATAAATATTTAAAACCCTTAGTAACAACTAAAGCACCGAGTCGAGTCTAAAAGAGACAATGAAGTTTTGATATATCATTATGACCAGCGCTTATATTTGTTTAAGTATAGCAACATCTATTTATACTTTAAACGATGTAACCAATGAAATACTATTTATAACTAGACAAAAATAAAATAAATGTCCTATTTTTCTCGTTTTGTAAGCTCATTTAAGCTCGAAACGTTTCCAATTTTTCCAACGTTTATCTTAAGTCACCCAAAATACTTTTTAATCGTATATGAAATATGCGTGACAATATTTTTTTGGTCGGCTTTTTTCTTTAATTTTGTTTAAAATTTTTTCCTTGTAAAACGTAACTACGTGCTTTCAAACCACCCACTCACGCGTCTCACCACCCGTTTCCATTATTCAAGTGTGCGTTTTCACATTGTTTATTTATTCACCCTTAGTTCCATACATATACTAATATATGTTTTTATTTATTTCAGGGTTTGGAAGGGGGTGGAGAGTGTCGAAAAAAAAAACTTTTAATTAAAACACTGGTGTCGCTTAATCGGCAGTTTAACTTCTGAATAATTTAAATTAATTGTTTCAATTGGTAAGCATTGCACGTGCGAAATTGTTTTTTTTTGTAATTCAATTGATTAAATTTTATTTGGAAAAAAACTAAATCAAAATAACTGGATTTGATATTAGAAGTAATGGGGGTAAATTAATTAATCCGGGTTTATTTTTTGTATATAAAAAACTAATGAATTTTTATTTCTTTTTAAAAGTAAAATCAAAAGGCAAAGTTTCTTCTTACAAAATTAATGCATGACTGAGTTGTCTATGTGTTTATTTTTTTTCGTCGTTACCTCCCTCAATTTCTTTTTAATCTCAATTTTCACAAGTGATCTTAAATTACTGTAAATAGACTAACGGAGAACGTTGCCTTTGAGAAAAATCTAATTAACTTTAGCTAAACTAAAACAAAAATTTTTGAGTACGACCGCCGCAACTAATGGTAACCTGCTACCATTAAATATTTATATATCAAAGTAAACACAAACACACACATACGCACGTAAACTTCAGAGAGGTAACAAGATTTTACTCGATAAAAACGATATTGGTTGAGGGAACTCAAATGTCAAATTGTAAGATGAGTAAACGGTTTTATTAAAACGAAATGAACAAATTAAATTATCAATCGACAAAGTTAAGAGATATGATAGTGAAGGACTTTTAAAAGATCTTAGAAAGTAATTAAACAAAATATTAACTAATTCGTTACTACTACTATAAATTATTTTAATAGACCTTAATAATTTTCAAATTAGTTGTAGTTTTCAAAGATCTTTTATCCTAAGCTATATGAAAACTTAAAATGAATATTATGAATTTTCTTACATACTATAAAAATACAAATATGATACAACCAACACGACTGGTACGTGATTTCGACAGTAATTGTTTAGTCAGCAATATCGCTAGATTATTTTAGAAAATGTCCAGAGAAAATTGCATTGTCAGAAACACATGATTTCCAATTTTTAAATTCACGTCTTCCTCGCTCGAGACCTCGTCCTTGCCATTTCTTTCGTCGTAGCAATACCGAAAATATGTTATCCGACTTGTTAATCGAAACGCCGCCGAAATATCTCTCATAAATATACAAACGATTTGTTTGAGAAAAATTCTCGTCGTCACAGAGACAATTTTTAATTAATTGATAACGATATCGCCAGTTGAAAGGTTAGTCGAAATTAATTTAGCATGAAGCGAAAAAAAGAACATGTAAGCAAACAAACAAGACGCTCTTTCGCAACTGCTTTCATTTAAACTTCGCTTCTTATCGGCTCATTTGAATTAATTGCCGCGGCCATAAATTCGTATGATACAAGAGCACAACCAAACTGAGGCTATGATCTCATTTTTATGACTCACAGAGCCTTTTTATCGGCTCAGGCAAAAAAATATACACAAAAATTTTTTTAAAGACTAAGATAAAGAAAAAAATCGTTAAATTACTACAAAACAATCAAAAGAAAAAGCATTTAATACATAAACGTTTGAATTTCTTTAAATTTAAATACATTAAAAGAAATATTCCCAACAATATGCATATTGATATGCTTGTGGGACATGTATACAAAATATTTTAGAAATGTTTCATAAAAATCTAACGAATACTAATGAACAAAAAATAATCTAGGATTAAGAAAAGATTTTGCAATGAGAAAATCGATTTTAAGTGTCTATACGAGAGCCATTATAAAAGAAGCAAAGATTCCGTTAGAAAAATATGAAAATACGAAGTATTTAGGTTTACATTTTGCCGTGATAACGTCTTATAAATAGATAAACTACGGCAGCCTGTACGAAAAAGCCTATCACGTTCCGTTTGAGCCTGTGCGTGCAAGCAAGAATAAGATACAAGAGATAGAGAGTCACGATAGAGTTCTGCTACTAGAACGCCGCCACGCGAGCTTTTTCGAGAACTTCTATAATAAGCTTTGCCTCGTATTCAATAATTGTTGCATCCTAGACAACGTGTTTTGTGTTTTTTTTTCAATTTACTGAATAAGATTTAATTAATTTTCTTCATTTTTAGTCAGATTTCATTTTGAAAAAATTGTAAATTTTCAATTAACTCCTTCAATTGTATTATACAAAAATTGATAATTTAGTGATAACAATTCAATTCAATTCATAAAAGTGTGCAATTTTTCATCAATGTTTCTTTATGATGTTATCACGCAAAACTATCGTCCGTAAACCGACTTTACAGACAACCAATTTTTATTTTCAACATAATCTTCTGTTAGCTTCAAACATTTTTTCATCATTCTGAACTTGTTCAAAAACCAAGATTTTGGAAAGCCTTCAAGGCTCCTTCATACCATACTTCCAAAATTAATTTTTTTTTCAATTGCATCTGCATAGAATCTGCGTTTTAATTTTGTTTATTTTATTTTGTTCTCCATGGTGGACTGCAAAGATGAGACTGAAAAACCGTAATGTGGGCGCTAGATGAGACAAACAACAGTGTCTCTAGATGGTCTATAGACCATCTCTAGACAAATCGCGCAACATGGCTACTAATAAGTACTAAGCTTTAGATTTTCTATATGGACGTATTGAACGACTCTCAAATGAGATAGACTATAGTTAATTTAATGAACTATTTTATGTTTCTTTGAATAAATCGTAGCTTTCACCTTTTTTCCAAGCTATATTTGAGCACAAAAACATTTTTATTCCATTTCTATTTTCTCTAACTACAAAATCAACAATGGTGTTTGTACCCACATAGGTTCATTTACACATCCTTGCTTCTCCCCATATTATTTTATTCGCGCTTTCCACATTAAACATCGGTTAGTATTTAAAAAACAACAAGGGATGGTTGGTTGGTGGTTTGTATCCGAGAACTGTGCAGATATCACGGTCTAGTGTTTGTGAAGAGGTCATGCATTGACGCGTTATGCACAATGGAGAGATGTGTAAGTGAAGATGAGGCGACAAAGCGCGGAGAATATAAGTGCCATTGTTACGTCACAATAGGATATGATATGAAAAGTATGTATATATGTGTCTCTTGAAAGGCCATTAGAATATGAACGGAGAAATGAGTTGTCGCACCTTGTCACACTTGTGTGCACCAAATACAAAAAGCAGCACATTCTTTTTGTTTTGTATGTGCCGTTTAGGTCGCTGATACTTGCCATCATCCCTTCACTCAACTAAACAGTGCAAATCTGTTGACGACACTTGATGCAAATGAGGGAAACAACAAAAAAAGGCCGAGAGAATATTTTCATTGCACATGCAAATGTATTCTGTGTATTATATACACAATATATCGTATATAATAGACCATATATTTTATGATCCCATTAAGACGCTAAGCGACGTTTAGTTATCTATTTAAAAGCTGGTTATGTGAGGGAAAAATGCTATTTAATTAGGTTCACGTGCCAATGGTGACATATTTTCTGCCATTTTTTTAAATAGATACAAAATAATAATTTTATCGAATTTTCAACTAAATTATTTTTTTATTTGAAAGTTATACATTAATAAATGATAATTCACAATTAATATGTGGATGGAAAAATTTTGTGTTTAAAATTGCCACACTATTATAGCAGCCACCAATATAATAATTATATGAAAAGGATGAGGGAGGGTGTATAGCGTTCATGTTATTAAAATGGTAATTTTGGAATGGACTTTGAGTGTGTATGAGTTATCTACTCATATCAAATCAAAAATATGCAAATCATTTTCTGGACTAAAAGCATATTTATAAAGAATTTTTAACTGTTTAATGATAATTTTTGACATTAATTTGATGAAAATTTTAAAAAATTAAAAAAGAAAATACAAACGTGTATCCTTTCATATTAAATTAATTCAAAATTTGTTTACATATTTAAAATATTCATGGTTGTTAAATCATTTTTTAGAGTTCCATACTTCCAAAATGAAAAACGGAAATCGTTTTTTTGTTGTTGTCCGTCTGTTTGAAAGGCGTTTTTCTCTGAAAAAAAAAGCTTACAAGTTAAATTCTTATAAGATACTTTAATTTGTGGGCACTTGGAGGTGTGAATAAAAACGTTATACAAAAATATCAAACCGACGCTTAACAAAAACTAAAAATAGTAAAATAACCGTTTAAGATCTTTACTTAATTAGCTATTACTTCCTGAGTAGGAATTTTAAAAATTCCGATTGAGTCTTGTGGAGCCTGATTCTTTTGATGTGGTCATTTTCCGCTTCAATTTAAGACTTTTCTAAACCTAACTACGCTGAAAACGAACGTTAGTAGGTGCTAGCAGGCTGGGCCTAGGTTTACTTCAATACATTTCTCTACATCTAAAAATCCATTTCAACCTAGATAGCCTGAAGTCAGAGCTTGACAGTTTGAAATGGATTTTAAGATGTAGGGAAATGTATAAAAATAAGCCCTGTTTCAGCCTGGTATAACGTTATAATAAAATTTTGACTCGGGTTGAATTTAACCATTTTTGATTCAGTGTCAAACAAACAACCAACAATGCGACATATTATGTACATAATATTATATGAGTTGGAGAAATGGCCTGCTTTTCTGTGTTAAAAAACTAAACATAAAGATTTTTGAATATGTTTTAATTGAGCGTATGCAATCATATTCTATTACATAAGGTTTGTTTGAGGATCTGATACTGAACCGATAACGTATCAATCCAAGTGGATTTAAGATAATCGCCAAACGCATACACGCTTATGAACTAATTAAGGGTTATTTTCCCGTGAACGAGTTTAAAAATGTTCGGAACTAAGACTTGGATTAACGAGAACCCACAAAAATTGTTAATTGAATTTAAAGTTGAAAGAAAAGGATAGAAAAACGGGACTGTAGATCTAGCAGTTCTCGGTTTTTTTTAGGGCAAAAAATTCGATTCTTACTCATGCGCAGTTTGATAAAATCTGGCTAGATTTTCTTTCCTTCGCTCTCAACGTTAATTCAATTAATAATTTTCGTGAGTTCTCGTTAATCCTCGTCTTACTTCCAAACATTTTCAAACTCGTTCACGGAAAAATGACCCTTAGTCAGTTCATAAGCGTGTATGCGTTTGGCGATTATCCTAAATCCACTTGGATTGATTCGTTATCGGTTCAGTATCAGATCCGCGAACAAAACTATATACTCCACCCAATAGAAAAAAAAAACATCAAAATCTGATGTTTTAGTTCAAAGTTACTATTTCATCCTTTATTTTACTCTTCAAAGGTGGATTTTTTCTCCAAAGTGTAAATTGAAATGTATACTCTTTTTGAAAAAGTCATCAAAATCAGATCATTTCAATCATAAGTCGCTATTTTATCTCCTATTTTTACTCCTTGAGGGTAGATTTTTTCCTTTAAATTGTAATGTGACCAACTTAAAGAAAAAAACCAACTTAAAATTATCGAAATCGAGACATTAAATAAACATTTAATATTTCATCTCTTATTTTTCTACACCTTTTTTCTGTTTCACGGGTCCCAGGATAATCCTTCTCTTTAGTTATCACCGCGACCAAGGAGATCTATTGTGATGTGACCCTCTGTGTTAACTAGGCGAGCATCAGACTTTTAAAAAAAGCTAGCACCGGCCTAGGGGCTGCCATTGCTATCTCGCTAGGCGTCATGTCCGTCATTCCGAGATGCTACCTTTTGCCGAGTGACAATATGTCATGAGTGCTCATCATGGAGTACTTAATGACTTTCTTAGCTTGCCTATACCTCGGAGTATTCCTCCAGTGCGAGGCCTTAGTTTCGACCTCTTAAAGATAGTCGTTCTCCTTCAAATTAAAATTGGACTAAATTGAAAATGACCAGGATTGAAGAATTGGTGCTTTTTTTCTTCGGTAGAAAGTATTTCATAGTTGTTCCTATTTTTCTTTCATCTTAATCTTTGCCTTACAAAGGAGCCAACTTATCTAGGTAAGGGTAAAATTATCCAGTTTTTACTACACAAAAAATCATCATAAAAATGCATTCTAAATATCTATTTTGCACTACAAAAATTCAAGTTATGTACAATATTGCAAATTTCTCGCGTGTATTGGTTCAAATTCCTGTCTAGAGAGTATCAACTTCAAGAGCTTTTGGCAACTATCAGTACCACGTTGTCGTCAAGTCTTACTTCTATACATTTAAGGATCACATCCTAAACTTTTATATACGTAGAGATCTGAATAAATAATGTATTGTTTTTTAGTACTAACTTAAAAAGTGTTTAATGCAAGTGTAAGTATTTAAAATAATATCTTAAATACGTTTAAAATTTAACTATTTTTAGTAGCGTCAACTTAATTTTTTTATAAAAAAATTTGTTAAATGATATCAAGATATTTAACACCTACTTTTAATATAAAAGGGATTTAATCGAATCACCAAGGAAATGCATTTACGTTGATAATTAGAAGTAACGAGTTGACTAACGACAGTCGCGCATCTCTGCAAGGGATATTCAATTATGTGTTTACGTAAACGTAAGACGTGGCTGTGGGATTTAAACAAGGGACTGATTAGTTTTTGTTTATTTATTTGTAATAACAAGCGATGAACGTCAAATCATAATACCGTAATTGTGTGTGAGATAATGCTCGTTGTAATTATGGCTGTGCTATGTGTATATGATTATATCACGTTATGTTTGTGTAATCATGTAGATTGTACACGTCGAGGAGATCGTTCGGGTTGTGTATTCCCTTTACCTTTACTTACTAACTTTTGCCGCATGACGCCGCAGCATCGGCACTGTGTGTTGAGATGAGAGAATCTTCTCTCGAACACGATATATTATTATATCTATCAAGTCTCTCTCTCTCAACCTTCCGAGGACGAGACAACCACTTGAAGCAGATTGCCAATATATGCATAAATACATTGACAAGAGCGAGTCTGTGTCATAATCAAATATTTCAACATCCCTCAAAACCTTTTACAAGTTAACTCGTTAAACACTCAACTCGCCATCCACTTATACACCTACCTACAAACTTATCAAATAAAAAAAAACAACGTTTTATTACACTAAATTCATTTACAAATTGAGATAAAGACTTTTAAACAAAGCATCGATTTAAATCGTTTCCGCCGTTTTTAAACTAAAGAGAGAGAAAAAAAACGAGCTCTCTCTGAGAAAACCAGTTTCTAGGATATAATTTATTCAACTCATTGTCACCCAATTCATTAGCTCATCGGGCTTATTTATGATTTGGATATCATAATATGATCAACAACACTCGTTTCTTTCAATTTTTCGTGTTTGTTTCGAAAACCCTCTAATTAACTGGTAGAGGAACAGGAAATATTAAACTATCTCATTCATTTGATCTTTCCACTTATTTTGATTTGAGAAAAGTTTTGTTAGCAAATAAATTAAGTTTTTATTGATTTTTTTTCGGGAGCATATATATTTTGTATGTGTTATGCGATACTGCGTGAAATAGTGTAATCAAGATTTGTGTGAGGTGATAAGAATTGAGAGATTTTTTTGAGATAAGAAAAAATTCAATTTTCAATGAAGAATAGCCGAGGAAATGATAAATGTTTCTATTGTTGGATGGAAAACAAATTCATATGTGAAATTCTATAAATTTGCTAGATGGTTGTCGGGGCGGAAAATTTATGGCTTTGAATTATTGATGGAATGAAAATAACACGTTGTTAATTATTAATTTATTAGGGGCTTTAAATCTTCAAAGTTTTAGTTCAATACTTTTTTTTGGAAGTTTTGGTCTTCAGATCTATTGGTTGAAGTTTATTTTCATTAGTTTAATTAAACTGGAGGATGGCCACCAACAGACCTTTGAAGAGAGATTTTTAAATATTTAAATTTTTGATCGAGCATGGCATAATGGGTTATACACAAACTAAAAATATCGCTAATCCCAGAATACATAACTTTTATGCTAGTCTCTTCCTTGGAACAGCAGTTTCCATATTATAGTTGGTTCAGGTAAATCAACGGAAAGGGGAAATTAAGGCAGGAGTCCTCCAAGGTTCTATTCTGGGACCACCCTTATACAACTTTTACACCAGTGATCTACCTGAGGACATCTAAGGTACATTGTTCATCTATGCCGATGATACAGCAGTGATGGCACAGGTTCGATTCCCGGACAAAATATCCCCATGATAAAATATCCTTAGACAAAAAGTCCTCATAGAATAACTTCAAATAGTATTTGCAGCATAATTTTGATGTTAAGACATTTAGTTTTGTGTAAAACTTCGCGGTGTCAAGAAGTGCACATTCAGTCAATGAATGAAAATTGGGTAAACAAACAATGACTGTAATTTCTTTTCTTGGGGGTTTCGCCTAATTAACACAGTTTTTGCAGATTTAACAGAAACATATGGGGTCAATTTAACATAATTTCAATAAATAATTGAGGTTCAATTTAACATGTTTATACAAAAAATTATTTAATATAAAATCTTAGCTATTGAGCTCAAAAAAATTTTATCAGAAAATGTTCAGGTTTTGAAATTGCATGAAATATTTTTGTCATGGAAATATTTTGTCCCAGGATATTTTTTCGTGGGGATATTTTGCCAGAGATATTTTGTCGGGGATCAAAACGCCTGATACCATAGCACAGGATGCTAACATCAACGTCGCGAGGAACAGAGCAGAAGAAATCGTTAATTCTTAGCTGGATGGAGCAATGACAATTAACACCAAACCCGAGTAAATGCGAGGCAAAAATTTTCATCCCCAGACGACCTGCACACCTCGATAATTGCAGATAGGCCAAGTAACGAATGCCATGGAAGCCCAAATCGGAAGCTGTGAAGTATCTTGGAGTGTACTTGGACACCAGGATGAGCTGGTATACACATAAAACAAAAAAATATACAGTTGCATATGCTAGGCTAATCAAACTTTAACCAATACTGAATAGAAAATCCTCACTTAGAGTCAAATGTGCTATACTACTGTAAAAACTTCTCGAAAACTTGATTAAATCTGTGGCGACTGGAAATTCCGACTTGCAGTTGTTGTCTCTCGCAGGTGTCCTGGCGGAAATTCATTATAACCTTAAACAATTCGATTTATTTGGGGCCAGTGCTGACCTATACAAGTGTATATAATATATACGTAAATAAATGTGGGTAATCACTCCCACCATTACTTCCTGGTGACCCCGAATTATAGCACGCAAGCAACAGCGAGGACCAGCCGTTCTGCCTGGACCTGCAAGTTCGCTTCATATTTTGGACACCGCTAGTCACCACATACATCGGACTCCCTCACCAGAGAACTCAACTATGAAGTAGCGGCATCCTGGCCTTCGGTTTAGCTACTCCATACTTCCATACGTCCCGCGTCGTTTTCGGACTTGAGCCCAGCAGCTCGTCTCAGCGGCCTCTGCTCCACGACGGCTCCAGCAACCCAGAGTCTCACGGCCCAACGACAATTGTGACCATCGTCACTAGGAGGGGAGTGATGTGGTGACTGGAAATTCCGACTTGCAATTATTGTCTCTCGCAGGTGTCCTAACAGAAATTCATTATAACCTTAAGCAATTCGATTTGTTCGGGGCCAGTGCTGGCCTATACAATTGTATATAATATATATGTAAATAAATGTGGGTAACCCCACCATTACAGACCTATACTACTGTAAGCTAGCTCAGTCTGGGTAGTAACGGCCCAATCACAAATAAAAAGACTTCAAACACTACAGAACAAGATAATAAAGATGACAACAAAGGCTCCATGGGTCGTATGAAACAACCAAAATGTTAAAATCCAGTATGTACAAATGTTATAAAAATGAATTAAGAAGTCTTCTCAGAAGAAATTCTTAAGGAATAATTTTTTGGGCCTCCTGATTGAATATGATTAAAAATTTTCAGTTGTTGACCAAATCGTAATTTATATTTAAGAAGGCAAAGTATTGTACATTTTTTACCTAAAGATTTATATAAACAATATCATAGTTGAAAATAAACCTTTTTTTATTAGGTAAGGAGTCAACCCTGAAATGTCACGATGATATCTCACCCAATCGCCAACGACACATAAATATGATAAATAATTTGTCGTTCGAATAAAAGCTCCACGTCGAACAAATTCCATTATTTCCGGAAGTCGATCATTAGTTTTAAAATTGATTTCTGTGTGGCATCGCTTCACTCTATCTATATCCATAATGACAATCGGGTACTAAATGATAACAGAAGAAATCGAATATAAATGAGTTGAACTTTTTTTTTGAGACGACAAAAATGTCTTTTCTATTCACTCGATTAAATCAAGTGATCGAACGGCTGGACCACCACCATCCACAATTCGTTTGTCGAATCAATATTTAATCCATTCCACCTGTTAAATAATAAATTTGTTAATTACGTTGCGCATTGGATTTGTCTATACACAGGCATTACTTTTCCCATATGTGTGAGTGTGTATGTATGCTTTTTCATCGTCTTTATTTTTTATGATGTAATTTTACTAATTAATGGGGGACCCCCATCGTTTCTATCATCCGACTTCAATTAAAATTTCTGTTGTAATGATTGACTATTTTTTTTTCTCGAAGCCCATGTCCTCATATGTCAAAGGATTTATTTAACTTGTACACATCGAATCAATATAATTAATTAAGAAAATTTAATTAGAAATCTTCATCGTATTTCCTTAATATTTAACATATTATGAAAAAAAAATTTGACTTATGACCATCTAAAATTTATTAACGCATATAGAGTTACCAGACGTTTTCTATACATTGAGACATAAAACTTAATTATTATCCTTTGAATTTTTAAATAATTAAAATTGGACAATGGAGAGAAAAATGTTGTTATGGCTCTCATTAAAAGTTGATATCTATTGATGTAATAAAATAATGAACTAATTTTTTTTTTCTTTGATTAATCTTTGAAATATCGCACGGATCTCGACAGTACAATTTGGTCTGACCGATCAATGCCCATGGAAATCAATTTGAAATTTGCAGTGTTAAGACCATCATGTCATTGATTCACCAATGTTGATTTGAAAAATACAAAATTGTACATTGTGTTCTATTTGTGAAGCAGTTTTGTGCTCATGTGGTGGTGAGCAATTGTAGCCAACACCACGCTGAGTTTGACTGGATCTGTTTTAGATTCTACAAAGACCTACCAGAGACAAGAACCAGCAAGTCATTAGATTCTCGTATTGTATTTATAATAATAGGTCATATAATAACATTTTATAGCCATTAGATTGAAAAAGGAGCAAGACAAGGAAGCGGTTGTATCTTTATTATTTTACCTTAAAACCTAGACTTCTTATGTGTGTAGGTATTTCAATCATACACGTATTAGGGTGTTTAAACACAAATGTTCCTTATGGTGCCCACAAATTGATATTATATATTTTCGAGTCAAAATTTTAGACCTATTTTCGCCCTCAAAATCTAGGCTATTCAGAGGTTCAAGTAGATTGAAAAGCTGAGTAAAAATGAACAAGAGTGAACAGGATTAAGGATCAAACCAGTAATGGATCATATTCAGATACACAATAAATTCTTTGCTAGTAGAGGCTACACAATATTATATTAAGCATCCAAGTATAGGAAAGAGAGAGATCAAAAATTTGGGTTATTAGTAAATAATATTTGCAATATTGTAAAAAAAGAAGGTTTCAACCAAGTTTTATGTTTTATGATGATAAAACTATTTTTAGGACGAAACGAGGTACACAAAGTATAATAAAAATTTCATGTAGGTTAAAATGAGGACGATGAATCATCGTTTAGGTTGAGATGAGGTTCATTTTACTCCTTGTAGGTTGAAATGAGGGTAGTAGATCTATTTTAGGACCAAAATAGGTCTAAAATTTCGACTCGGGTAAAAATAAAATTTTTGTCGCCAAAACAAGCTGAAAAACTGTAAAATGTTATCTATCTTCTCAAAACTATTAAATTTCTATTATGTAAATTTACCCAAATCAAATTTTGGTTTCAAATATAACGATAGTACATCATTAATTTCGTTTATGGATCAAGCATCTAAATCTGATATATAAAATGGTTTGAAATTGTCGTCCTTTTGCTTCATTCGAGTGTGTCAGAATTATCCATGTCATTAATCTAAAATAGACAAACATGTCGTTAAATTCAATTTAAGAATTGACTGAAAAAAATTTAAAACACAATATTAAAAATCGTATAAATGTATTTCTAAAGAAGTCAAAAACTTCAATCGTTAATCTTTCTCATAACCGTCGTGTCTCCAACTTGATATACCCATATTTTCATACGATAAAAAAGTTCCATAAAATACCAAGATGATAATTCAAAAATTTATAAAAGAAAATCTCTGTTGTATGATAATATAGTTGTGAGATTATATTCGTTAATTACATAATCTAAACGAGCCATTACATGAATTTTATATTATGTATCCACTACTTCATAATTATTCTCATTCTCTAAAAAGGTAATAAACGAGATGAAAAATAAATTTAATAGAAAAAAAAAATGCACGTAAAGTTTACTTAGCAATTAAACTATGCACAAGTTATTTTTATGAACTAACGATGAAGTTATTGAAGAAAAAAGTTTTTGTTCTAGCCATATCCCGATAGCATATAACTTATTCAAATGAGCTCCGCATTCATAGACCAATTTAATTCAATATCTCGTCTTAATATCTAATAATAGTTAATTTCTCATCTCATTATTCATTTCTTCCGTAGCAATGCCCTTCATTAGAGTCGCCTCTTGAGTGAGCCTCCACTGAGAGGAGCTTCATCGAAACGTTACTACAATAATGCCCTTGACCATTGACATGGTAACAATCAATATTATACGGACATTGATTTGATTGAGTACGATAACAATAATCACTCAGACACAATAATCTTAAACTCGGCTATTCCTATACCATATTATATTCCATATCCATGTTTTCAATAGGAAACGAGCGGATGGACTTAAGAATCCATGATCGATGAACTTGAATTCAATCACATCAATATTATTATTATTAAAACTAACGCAATGACGTCAATTTGAAAATATACACATATAATAATCAGGAAAAAAACGACGCGCCAACTTTCAATTGATCAGATTTTTCAGTAAAAGAAATAGTTTGATGTTCACCTCACGGCAATTACGACATTGTTATCAAAACGTCCTGATTAAAATGGTAATTTCTGATGTGTGTTTGAGGCTTGATATTATCGCGTATTTCTAGCACAATCATTTTAATTAGAACGACACTTAAACATGATGATTGATTCATTTTAATTGAACATTTATAATTTTTAAGCTGTCTTATTTTTAAACTTGGAATTTGATTGTAATTGTTTAAATTCGCAACATTTCCTCTGAAGATCAACCAAAAAACGGTTTCTTCATCTTAAAAGATTAGATCGTTCTTCCTAAAAGTTCTTTTTGATAAGTCTGCTATCATTTTTTTATAGACTGTAGATAAGGACGTACTTTATATCTTTTTTGGGAATGTTCCCGAGTCAAAATTTCAGACCTCCTTTGGCTCTAAAATGGTACTTTGACCCTCTTTTTGGCCTCCAAAGACTAAAATAAGCCTCAGATAAATTCCATCGTTTTCATTTTAACCTGCATGAAATTTTTATTATATATTATATTTTGTGAACATATAGTCTCGTCCTTAAAAAAAGTTTATAATCTTAAAACATAAAATATGGTTGTAAATTTCCTTTTTTTACAATACCTATTGCAAATATTATTTACTAATAACGCAAATTTTGTATCTCTCTCTTTCCTTTACTTAGATGCTTAGTATAATATTGTGTATTCTTGTATCCATTACCGGTTTGTCCTTTAATCCTGTTTACTTTGGTTCATTTTTACTCAGCTTTAGTCTCTTGTCAACCGTTCGAGTGCTACACGAGTTATTATACAACAATTGAATAAACTTAATTCACTATTTGATTATTTTTCAATATTGTCTAGATCAGGCTCAGGTCTAGATAGGCCTAAAAATGTAAATGTAAGTGTAGTGAAAAATCCTAGTTTAAAAGAAAAAGTGTGAAGAAATTTGCTTTAATTTATTATCTTGAAAGTAATCAGAGACATGTTATAGAATTAAATAAAATTTCTAAAGAAATCCACATGGTTGGGTATATTGTGGATTATAATAAAAGGAAATCCTGGAAAAAATAATGGCAATGGCTACAATAAAGAAGCTGGTAAACAAGGACAAGGAAATTAAGAACTAAGAATTGATATTTGTAATATTCTTTTTACTTTTAAATTTATCGCTAATATTAATGAAACTTGTATATTTAATGAATAAAAAAAACCAAATATTAAAATAAAAATCTTATTCTTTTTGAAAAAAAAAAACCCTACTAATAAAACAATAAAAGAGCGTGAAAAAGAAAGAGTGCAAAAAAGAGAGAGAAAGAGAGTAGTCCATTAGAAGTTTTTTTCCGTCAACCTCCTTTGGGCCTAAACATGGTATTTTGTACGATAAATGCCACTTGGAGGTTCAAAAGAGGTCTTAAATTCAAATGCAAATTGTCATGTTTCAATCTACTTGAACCCAGATTTTGAGGTCTAAAATAGGTCTAAAATTTCGACTCGGGTTCACTTAAAATCTTTATGAATAACAGAATTATATGAAAAGCTGTAATAACAATAAAGTGCAATAGTAGCTCTTAACTTGTTCGTTTTTTTTTTATAGGACGTTAATGTTCTTTAGTCTTTTTTGTTTTAACCGGTTATAAATACTTCACCCATGATTTGTCATAGAATTATCGTCGAATGAAGCAAAGAGGTCTATTTGTTTATGGCAACTATAGACTATTCAGTTTCTATTCAGGCTGAAACTGTTATTATGTAGCAGGCTTAAAAATGGTAAACGGTTCAATTTAGCGTAGTCAGTTTTAAGAAAGGTCCAGCTCAGCGTAGGCAGTCTAGTTTCATGTTCAATTTAGTTTGAGCAGTTTGAATATTTCGACTCGAGTAATTATTCGGGAAAAATAGACATACAGATTTTTAAAGTATAATTTTGGAAAATTTAAAGCAATATTAAAGGATGACATTAATAAAGATTCATCAAAATAAGTACCTATCTGAACGTTTTGTGCAATAAATGGAGCTTTACACTTTAGCTTTGAAATGATATTACTAGCAAAAATCTTGAAACTTTATAAATGTTATAATGCATGATATGTGCCAAAATTTTCTGCTAGGAATCCCATGAACTTGTTATTCGTTTTTACTTTTTAAGGAGGTTCAAATTTTCCTCAAAAATAGCCCCATGAATTGAACAGATATTCAAAACCAAGCTCAATAAGGGCTTATGTTATTTTATTACATGATAATTAATATTACTACAGTACAGAAAATGAGTCCCCCAAATAACATTAAGGTCATGGGCTTCTACTTGGAAACTCAAGTTTTAAAAAAATCTCAGTTCTTAGTCTTATGCGAATTATTGTTAACAAATATTGGTTAAAATGTTTGAAACATTCAATTGAACAACAAATATATAGTAAATTTATTTTAACATAAACAATAAATCTGAGAGATTATAAACTAAAAGACAAATTAACTTAGAGGCTGGATTTTGTCAATATCTTTCATCATGATGCCGTAACAAGCAAATCACTTTACTTCATCCATAAACTTTCCTTGATTGAATCGAACAAATCACCAACTCAATTTAAATACAACAATAAAGTATGTTAATGAATGATCAATGTTTTATTTTTGAATTTTACAAAATAATGATTAAATTGGTAAAAATATTTCCACACATTTTTAACACTAATAAACTAATACCTAAAAGATTTATGTGCATGGTTTACTTTATACTATGCTAGCTTTATGATTTTTCATTAAAATTAAATCGTCTTTTTTTTCATTACTTTGGTTATATCTATCATTACTTTGATTTCCTGAATGAATTTTTTTTTTGGAAATTTGAAGGGTGAAAAATACTAAAGGGGTGTCAGAATCATTCTAGGTATTTAATATTGGGCGTTTATTTTTAATATAGTTTACAATTCATTTAATTGAAATTACTTTTTATTGGTGCGCACGTTAAATGTTTTATTGTTCGTGAAATTTAAATTTCGAATTTTTATTGAGTGAATCGAATCTGAATTCGGTTGAAAATCTAACGGATTTTAGCTTCAGTTAGCATAAAAAATTATCATAAAGTTTTATTTCGTGGGAAGTAACTTTTTTTCAATTTCAAATTTCACTTTTACTTCAATATTTTTTGTTTGAATCATTTTTCTTTTAACGATGTTCGAACTAATGAAAGCAAAAATTAGTGATATGCTCATTAATGTTTCTATTTGTGTGTACCAAACACCAAACATCATTATTTCTTAATCTAACCAATACGAGAATCGTCTCATTTTCAATTTTAATCAAACATCTCCAACTCCTAAAACAATCAGTAAATATTAGATGTCGTGCCGTGCTTTACAAATTATAATACTGAAAGTTTTATGTGGCCAGTGGAGATTATTAATTTTAATCTCACTGAATTTTTTTGTTCTTTTTCAATATACCAATAGGAAGAAGAGAAACAAGGGAAAAGCACAAAAGGTCGCGCTAGTATTTTTTTTTTTTACTTGTCTTGTATTTATTACTGTTATTTTAATAGCTTCTGACTAGTTTGATTTCTTTTGGCTATTATTTTCGTTGGTTATTTGGAAGCAGTGGCTCACGGGGTGTGTGTATGTGTGTTGGGTTGGTGGAAAAAAATTAAAGGGACCTCCTGTGATATCAAATTGGACTCGAATATCCCGCCGTGTGATGCTTCTCACTCCAGTATGAAGACTTAGCGACTCGAGGGCTGCGTGTTTTCAATTGAAATAAATAAAAAGAAATATTTATATCTATTGATTTATTTTCGTTATTATTATGAGTATTATTGCTTCCTAAAGAATGTATAAATTTAATTTTAAAATGTTTCGTTTGTGAACAGTGCGAAGCGAGACGAAAGATGCAAAATAAACGAGCAAAACAATGAATTTTTGCGAGTTTTTTCTTTGAAATTTTCTTACGAAATATTTGGCATAATTTGCGTTAATGACTTTCTGTTTCTTATATTGAAATTTGTATTTAATTACAAAATTGTTGCCTGCATTAGTGTAACAAATTAAACTTCCTTCGGTCATATACAATTTGTTATATTTTTTGCCTGATAAAATTAGCTTGGTAATCAGTCGATTTTAAAATGATTAATTCATCAAATTTTTTAAACATTTATGGATGTTTTATTTTTAAATATTTCAAAAAAAAATTTTAATTATAGAGTTAATTAAATGATACTGTAATTAAGTCATTTAAATGAAATTGGTGCTATAAATACTTTGGGCTAACAAGGGCAGTTATAAACGGTCAATGCATTGACCATTTTATGCGTCAATTTAAAATTTGAACTCAATATCAGCAATAATAACTACACCTGAGTGTGTAATTGGATTTTTCCATAAAAATATTTAAATTTATAATATATGCATCAAGAATTTAACGGGGATCGTTATATATAATCTGATTTCTACTGGCAACAAACCGTAAAACTTTTTTTCAGGGAAATGTTCATGAATTATCTGTAATCGTCACAATATTGTTATATAATTTGTTGTTTGGTTTTTTAGCTAGCTTTATTTTGTGACAGTTTGAGCGTGATTTGTGTTGTTCTTTTTAAAATCAAAATGCTAAGTTACTATTGTTATTTCATCGTAATCTGGCTTATGTCTAAAAATATTTACAAATTATTTAAATTTATTATCCAAATTCGCATTTGGTAAAATATTTATTTCGAAGCTTGAACAACGACCGCTAACGTTCGAAGATTTTTAACAATTTTTGTCCAGAATGAAAAAGTTGTTTTTGGTTGATATATAGTTCCAACAAGATTATGCTACGTACCACATATATCTAAAACGCAAAACTCGAAGAAATGAAAAGGATTCTTGATGATACATTTATCTCATATTTTGAACCAATCAATTCCCAATTAAAAATTCTTCCTCTTTATCTTCTTACTGATCTATCCTTAGCAGGTTATAAGACTGACCTCATAAGATCCTAATAGGATTCTTATAATAAATTCTAACCGGATATCTCTGAAATCCCTTAATAAAATGCCAACTTTAGACTTTGAATATGGATTTAAAACTTAGTCGCGACCAATATTTATGTAAAGTTATCTTAAAAAAAATAACTAACATTAATTTAGTGATTCAAAGAAAAATTTTAGTTTTTTAGAAATTTATCTATTTTTTAGACCAATCAGTAATCACTTAAAAAATTCTTATTTTGAAGAAAGACGTTGAAAACCATTTTTATAAATTGATTTATACGTTCAACTAAATCAAAATTGTTAAAATGATTAGTTGAGCAGGACATTTTTCTTGATATAATATGTAGTACGAAGGATAAGTCAAAATGACATTGACATGGCTTTAAATGCGTGTGCATTACTCTAATCGACAATTTATATCGATATGCTAGGTTCGAACGAAACATCATCCATTTGGAGCAATAAATTTTGAATTTTTTTTTTATTAAAAAATATTACCGAACAAAATATATCATGTATATAATCGATACAGATGATGAAAATGAAGTATAAAGTACAAATGGATGATGGCGAGCTGAGAGAAGAATAAAATACAACAGCTATCGGGTTTGGATCACGACGTTGCAATAAATCAATTGTTTTTATGTGGAAATGAGGTGGATAAGTGAAGAACAAAAAAATTTAAGTGTTTCCATGTATACAAGCTCAGATGTGGGAATTTATCGAATAATTTTCTTCAAGTATCATAAAAAAAGTATTTTTTGAGTTGATAGTTATAGTAAAGAAGACGTAAGTTGGATATGCATATGCATAAAATGGAAAAATTTGCAAAAACAATCTTCAAGTGTTCCTTTGCCTTATATAAATCTTAAAAAGAAGAAGAAATTGTAATATTGTTTTAGAAATCAATTTTCTTCATATGATAATGATACAGCAGGTTTAAGATCTAAAAAATAATTGTCTTAAAAAGTAAGATTTATGATTAAAAAATTATTTACTATGGTGGTGCTAATAAACATTGGTACATAGCAAAAATATGATATTGATAAAACATTTAAATCTCTCCATAAACTTATTTAAAAGTACTTGAGAACTTAAATGATCCAATTATAATTGCAAATAAATGCAAAAACCACACCTAATGCAACAAAATAATTAGTATGCTTTTTAAGACTAAGAATCTAGCTACAAACTGTACCCTATTTTTTAACGATAAGCTCACACTGCGAAGTATTTCAATTTAAATATTTTCATTTACACTCGAAACTTTAACAAGATTTAAAATCTTAATTGTTTTGGATAAATTAAATTGATAAGTCAACCGAAAAATGTCGGTACTTTACGTGTTTATTTAACAGATAAAATCAAATGTGGGTACAATAATTATATTATTAAAATTCAACCAAAAAAAAAAATCGAATATTATATGGGTAGATTCAATATAATTACAGTCTTAGGAGATCATTAGAGCTAGAACCATTTCTTTTTTTACACCAATTAAATTAAATCGTCAAATATTAAGCTTTTTACTATATTTTTATTGAGGCATTTATTAATTGTTGCATGAATGACACGAACGGGAAAAAATGGAACGAACATATAGTATAATTTATGATGATGGAAGTTGGTTGAAGAAGAGAAAAGAAGGAAAAAACGAAACTAATGAATACGTGGTTGGTATCTTAATTAAATAAAAATATATATACTTATATATATTCTTATTAATGAAGTTATGTATTTGAAATGCCAATTAAATCGTATTAGAGAACTTTCTTAATTCTTTTCAAATATATAGAAACAATTTTTTCTTAAATATCTAATTAATAAATTGTATTAATATGAAGAATCAAAATATAAAAATGT
Organism: Sisyra nigra; assembly: GCA_958496155.1. Taxonomy (NCBI): domain Eukaryota; kingdom Metazoa; phylum Arthropoda; class Insecta; order Neuroptera; family Sisyridae; genus Sisyra; species Sisyra nigra. The sequence goes on from OY292316.1 coordinate 49,720,958, forward strand.
GATGTTGTCTCGGAGGAATCTTTAATTAGTTGGACACTGATTAAAAATAATTATTTACCGGCTTAGAATAATTTTTCCATATTTTCTTATTAAAATCATAAATTATATTGATGTGGGGAGGTCTCGAGAGACTTTTTTTTTTGTATAAATTGGTTGGATTTTTTTCTTTCGAATTCCTTACAATCGAATGACAACATAATCTTCTGATTTTAAACAAACATGTAATATGTATTTTTAATTCAATTTATTGGATGGAATTATCGTTAAAACTCAAATGAATACTCTGAAGAAAATAACTACATTATTTTAATTTTAGAAAAAAAAATAATGTTGCTCTAATTATAAACTTTTTTTAATAATAAAAATTATTTTTTAACTCCTTACAATTAAATTACAATAAAATTCTAGTGAAATTAATTAATTAGTCTGGAATTAAATAGTAAATAATTTTTAAAATTTATCTTTAAGTGCAAATTAAATGAAAAATCAATTGCAAAAAAGTGCAAAAATATTTTTATTTTTTTTTTGGTTTATTTAAGGTCGCATCAATTACTATGATCATTAGCGACCGTCGATTCCGAAAATTTATTAAAACTTAATTGCAAAGATCTGAAATTTTAAGTTTATTAAAGCTCAAAGAAAATCATCGTAAAGGTGGATAAAAAATTACAAATTTTAAACAAACTAAAAATTAAATTAACTATGGGACTAGGGGTTAAAACGTTTGATGGTTTATATATTAGATAATAAAGCTTTATACCAAAATAAAAAACAATGCGTTAAGATAACAAGTCAATCGTAAAAAATACTTTTTACATCTTACATCTTAAGCCTTTTAAGGTTCACATCTGTGCATCATCAATAAATTTTTTTACTTTTTTTTATTGCTAGTTTTATTAAATCTATTGATGTCTATAGAAGTCTATTGAAGTCTATTGAAATCTATGGAAGTCTATGAAATTTGTGGCGACGACATACATACATACTCCGCACACAACACATAGCGATCAGTAAGTGTAGAAAAGGCTTAAGAAAAAGCTTTTTGACTTTGACATAAATTAAATTATTCTCGAAAGATGAATCATTTTTAATCAAGGCAAAAATATCAATTACAATAACATGACTAAATAAGTAATGTCTAAGAAAGACCCGAATAAAAGATGGTTGAAAATTTTATCATTTTATAACAAAACTATGAACTCTTATATAAGTATTCTACTTCAAAATTTGCAAAAAATTACAACATCCCTCTATAAAAAGTCATAGCCTAAGGCAATCTCAAAAAGTAACCCCTATTTTTAATTTCTATTAACTGGTATAAAATAACATAATATCAAAAAAATTTCGTAATTGTACTGTTCGAATTACGTATTCGAATGGAACCATTTGAATTATATTTTTCCCTAATTAAGCGGAAGTTGACACAGATTGTCATGTAAATCTAGTCCCTTTTTTAGTATTTCTCCCCTAATAAAGGAAAAAAAAAGCATTCTTTTGTATTTTATATGATTCACTTTTTGAATGGTTTCAATTTACCTAAAAAGAAAATATTAATAAGTATTTCAAATTGGCACCCTTGAATAATATTTTTGGATTTTTTATATGAAATGCAATTTGGTATGGGCTTGATTTATCAAGTTTCACCACTGCACCCGAAGGCGCCAGGAGCTTTTTATTATAAATAGTCTTTTTAAGCGAACAAAATGAGGAAATCGACAGACATTTTTGTTTAAGTAATAATAATTGTGACTGTTGGAGTTATAGTCGTTCAGCATGAGGTTCTCTCCTGCAGTTTAAATGCCAATTGCGCGAAATATTTTTTTAAAGGTGTTGTACATTCGTTCGAAAGCCGGGGGTTACTTACAAAAAAAAATTTAAAATATTTGCTAAGATGAACAACACAAAGTCATGCTACTGGAAAAATTATTATACATTAAAAATATTTTCAAACACAAAAAATGCAGATAAAATTAATTCGAGCGAACCGCATGCTGTTGCCTAATTAATTAATTTTTTTTCAATTTCTTAAGCTTTCTACTTATTGAAAAAAATCTTGTCAAGCTTTTTATTTAAAGACGGCTTTTTAAAAATATTTAGGTCATTCAATAGCATACGATGGGAATGAGGCGTATTTATCAAGTAAGCACACATTTTCTGTTTGTTAAATTGACGTTTTAAGCCAAGAGTCGCTTTGTGCGTAAAGAATTTAAAACATTTCCATTATCTCTTCGACTTGTATATGTAAACTCGTGCCGTTTCAATAATTTGTTCTTCTCACCTTAAAAATAAATATATACTGAAATAAACCAACATAAATGGCTTTAATGCATTGATTTTTCAATAGAAACCGACATAATAAAAGTTTCGGGGCTTAAATTCTCTTTTTTTGATAAGAACTTTGAACCTCCATCGGCCTCATGTTTGTGTCCCATTTCGTGCATCCCCCAACCAGCTACTTTGTTATCCCGGTGACAATCGCAAACGTTGAAATGTTAAAATAATCATTTTTCTTGTTTTTTTTCTCGTGTCTTCATAACAGTTGTCACTTTTTACCTTTCGATAGATACAAATTATACAGTTTCAAGAAAAATGAAATGCGAGGCGTAAATATTACCATGTAGCATTTAATTGGACCGTATATTCACGTTTAAAGAATTTTCTTTATATTTGAAGTATTTATTTTCGAATACATTTCGTTTTAATATTGAAATAATTTTTTTTTGTATCCTTACGTTTACATATGAATGATACAAAAATATTGTACATATGTAGTTAATATTTGCATCAACGATTTACTAATTCTGCGAACCGTTAGTAATTGAAACAACATATTTTGTTTTTCCGGAGTTTCGTTCTCTCGGAAAATGTTCATTACGTTTTTTATACAATAAAACCGGTATACTTCACCTATATTATCTAACGTTTGTGCGTTTTAATATAAACATAAACATACATGAATATTTATTGTTTACTTGGGAAAATTGTTCAAGTATTTAATTTTGATTTTCTATTAAAAATATTTACTCTTTATTTTATTTCTTACTAAAAAGTTGATTCGAATTCAACTACTTTGGTGAGCTTTTCATTACTATTTGTCATGATTAGTGACAGCAAAACCACACCCTTTTGAAAGCCAAACCCTCTAACTTAAGACATCATTTAACTTAGTTACCATATAAATTAAGGGGATTGCTTCAAAACCCGTTTCCGGGACTTTCAAGAAACAAAAATTGGGTTTTATCACGGTCTTAAATCATGGTAATTTCAATCAAAATATAATTCCAATTTTAGACCTAACTAATCTCTATATGACTAAAACACTGAAAATAAAAACATTAAATATGTGATTCCAAAAAGGACTGTAACCTCAACTAAGGAAAGCTTTTTCAAAATTTCACCTGTAGAGAGGATTCCAAAAAGAGATTAAAAGTTTTACACATTTTGAGGTTTACTCCTAAATTATCAACTTTACCAAATTTTTATTTTGTAATTATTAATGTACACCCAAATCTTTAGAACTTCTGCTTTTATAATTTCTTAATAAGTTCATTTAAGGGTTGAAAAAATTATCCAAGACCTAATTATTCTTTTTTCGTAGAGAGAAGATTATTGTCTTAAACCTAAACTTTAGATATGTATTTTATTAAAATTGTACGTTAACGAAATTACAGATATCCACTGGTATGAACCAAATGAAATTATTAAAAAATATTTTTTTTATTAATATTTAATATTTTAATTATATACCTACAGCTTGACTCCATGTCTTATTTATTGGACCCGAAAAAATTATCGTACCAATAAATTCGTTACGGCGGCTGATTTTAACGATACAATGATAAAAAAACACCAAGTCATTTAGTTTGAGAAATGATCAAATTTTAATTCGAGTCTTTGAATAAAATTATAATGATTTCATGGCAGCATATATACATAACTTTATGTACAGTGTACACACTCACATGAAGAGCGTAACCTTCAAGATATCCCCTCAAATGATTTCAAACATTTTTACGATATATAATAATTAATATTTTCGTTATTAAAACCGATATTATTCATACGAATTGTATTTAATTTAAATACAAATAGACACAGAGAATTTAATAAATTTGCTAAAACACCGGTTGGCTGGCTGGCAGAAAGAGGGAGGAGGCATTAGCATAATAAATTAATTGCTCATGGAAGAGAAGCAAAATAAAATTCATAGTTTTCACAATAAATTATAATAAAATTATAATACTTGAATTTTTTAAATTTCCTCAACCTCCGTCATCATTAAGAAAACGACGTCAAGACTAGAACAATAATTTCTCGATGAGAAAAAAAAAAAAACAGCAAGTTTCTTAGTAATTTAGATGAATCAGAAATTCTCGTGTTTGCAATAAAACTTTGTCTATTGTTAGTTTTCGATTTTGATGATACGCTCGCAAAACATATAGATATTATATATAGGTAGGTACAGATCGATTCATTTGTAAACATACCTACATATATTGTTGTCGTAGAACTTAGATTGTGTTAAATTTATTGAGATTATGTGGCGATAGCTCATAACGAACTTCCATAAAACATGGAGAGATAAACCGAGAAAACTTACCCCCAAACAAAGACCATTACAATCTCGGAATATTGTATCAATATTTGTGTATTCTACATCGACCTTGTAACATTTTAGTTTCATTGCGAGCTCTTACAGCTGGAAATGGTATCTTCGTAGTGTCGAATATTGGCTACAGGAAAACTAATGCGAAGTCTAGCGTAACATAATACAGTCAGAAACTTAATGAACCATCGTTATGAGTTAATTATGGAAAGTATGAGACCTAGATATTGGTTTGGTATATACAAATTTTACAAAATTACAAATCTATAAATATGTAGGTATTGTATTACATAGGTATGTTGTTTGCTTCATTGATTAATTTGTTCAGATTGAACTGTGAGACAGTAACAGTGAACTAAAACTTTTGACTTGGATTTGAAGTGGAACTATAATATTTAGATGTAAAACATGTAGGTATTACAGTATAAAATAGAACACTACAGAATTGAATAACGCATTGTTATCGTACAACAATTAATTCTTTGAAACTATCATAAACAGCTGTACGTGGAAACTGATTTTAATTACATTTAATGCTAAAACGTATATTCAATTTGACAACTTCTTGACCTGTGGAAATTTCTAGATTTGTAATAAATTCATTCTTTAATAGATTCTCTCAGAAGTCTAAGAATGTGCCACCATGTGTATCCGGAGTGCCGCCATTTTATGACTCTAGGGGTGGTGTCGAGAGTTGACCAGATCCCCCGTTGCGAGGATGAGGTGAACAATGGAGGAGCGGGATAGCATGAAACAATAGCTGTCTTCTAGAAAGTTCTCCAGGAAATTATTAATAGATGAGAAAAAGACAGAAACTAAAACAATGGAATCGAATATTCTAGTAATGTAGAATTTTAGTATTAGGAATGTTCGAGAACAGTGTTGGTTGGGTATAAATAAGCCAGAAGGCAGACCAGCAGTTTAGTTTTAAATAAGCAAATAATACGAGTGATAACCTTACCGTGTTAAAAGAAATCGTGAGTCTTGAAATAAATAGTGAACGTAAACAGTATCTCGTGAAAGTGATCAGTGTGAAATAAATCTTCGATCAGGATTAAAATAAATAGCGAAAGTGATCAGTTCTAAAATAAATAGTGAAAGTGAACATTGTAAATACAGTGAACAGTGCAATAGTGAGTGACAATTAGTGAATAAGTCAGAAAACTGACTAGTTAAATAGTGAACTAACTGATTGTTAACGTGTAGTTTATAAGTGCCTTTAGTGTAAGATAAATCAATAAACAATTGTTAAAAAATAAATTTTTGTCATTAAACACAAATCCTTGAACCCGTTAAAACGTTACAATTCTGTGAGTTACTTGAGCTGGAGGCATCATTGGACGATATTATTTGAGAATTAATTGAGCTGGAGGCATCATTGGACGATATTTTTTGATAATAAGCCTGTTCAAATAATGAATATTTCTGGTTGTCTAGATTGCAATATAATAACGTTTTTTCTACCTAATTTCGATGATTTTGATGTAAGCTAAATGTGTTTCTAACAAAATCGTGCCACATACTTCACAGTTTGAGAAAATAATTCAGAAACTATTTAAAGAAGCGTTTCTTTGTTGTATTTTCTCCCGTTTTGGTAGTTAAGACCCTACACGTATTGTGATTTAATAATATGATACTAAACTTTTGTTTATCACTGCATCAATAAAATTTAGGATCAAAAACAAAAAAAAAAAAACCATTTTTCAGGAAAATTTCATAAGAAGACCTTTGAATTTATTAACAAAAAAATGTATACATATAAATTGTTTTAAAAAGAATCTATTATTGCATTTTAAGTGGTATTTTTCATTCAGTAAGTTATTTTAGTGAAGGCAATAATAAATTTCAATACAATGATTTGCTCCACTAAATAATTTTATGGTTCACTTTTTGTATAAGGAAAAATAGTAAGATAATACCTTTTGTATCTTAAAGGTACCTATATGTAAAATACCAGTGGAATGAATGGTTTTTCAAACTTGGAAACTTGGAAACAAGAATCTAATATACATAAGTGATAATACAGAGCAAGACATTGGGGTCCACTAAAGACATTCACAACCAGAAAAGATCAAAGATTAAAATCGCAAGGAAACAACATACATGTAAGATAAAAGCCAATGGTTAGATTAAGAGAATTCTCTAAATTAACGTTTTAGGGTGCATTGAAGGGGAGAAATCCAGTTATTGTAACAAACCCTTTACAAATCTGGAACGGGTCGTTTTAGTGTTTTACTTGTTGAGAAGTCCTTGTTGTAATAGAGGGAAGGAAATGTTGAATATTGTATGTTAGCGGTAGCAGTTGCATCGGACAGAGAAATAAAACGTATAAAATGAGACGAAGAAAAAAAAGCCGGGTCCGTTTCGGGTTGGTGTTTAAGTTAATGTGCGACAAAAATCGCAACTACAATTTCGTTTCACATAAATCACTGTGGAAAAAAATGACTAAAATAAAAGCAACCCCAGTGTAAACTTTATAAACTCAATATTGTGACGAATTTATTTTATATAGTCACAGTTTTGTACAACCAATGTAGCTTATACAGGCTTTAATTAAATTTATTATATGCATTACTTACGGTTTTTTTCAAAGTTTAATTTATTTTTTTTTAGGTGTCAGTTGAAATTTCTTGCAGTTTTTTTTTCTAAGTATAAATGATGCTGTGTCGCTCTAATTTCTGTCTCAAGGAAGTGGAAGCATCATGAAAAAATACATCATCAAATTTTGATGGCTTGAGCCAGCAAAAAAGGCAGCGTATTCAACGAAAATAAAACATTTTATGTCACCATTATTTTTCTTTTTGCTTCGTTACGTAATCTTTCTATTATATAATAAATATTTAATGTAAGAAACTGTTGTTTAAATGTCATGAAAATCACTGTCACACAGCAAAACGAGAAACAGAACGACGAAAAAAAAAATATTAAATATATTATAGTAAGACCGAGATATAATGAAAATCTAAGACAAATATTTAAAATTATACAGGCAATAAAATATATAAGGCGATTCCAAAATTTTATTACTACTACGACCAACTTGAGAGGAAATATTTTCAAATTAATTTTCCGATCTTTAAAAATAATGTATAAATAATAATTTTCTTGAGAAATTATAACCATCTACTTCAGATTTATTAATGTCTTCTCTACGTGACATGAGTCGAGGAATTTCGATATTTAGGAACTTAATTTTTTTTTATTTGTTGGTCGCGAGCAATAATTCTCAAACACTCTAACCTATGCATAGTCTAGTTGAAATTTATTTGCAGATTTGACCTTTTATGTCAAATCACTGTAACTTGTACGGAGCCGAAATCTTAGAAATCAGCTGGCTAATAAAATTTATGGAAATTTAATGCGTCAAACGAAAGATTGGATGATTTTCTATGCTCTATGCTTTATTTAAAAACATAACTTTTTTTCTACGAACCCTCGAAATTCACTCGTTTGTCGGAATGATGCGGGCACCATACTCATTCACCATCTGGAATTCCAATTTGCCTGGTACACATTGACCAAATTCCCTAAAAGAAAAGAGAATAAAATTAAAAAAGAAGAATAAAATTTTTGAATTTTTATTGATTTATCTTCCAAGTTAAAGAAAGTAATGAAATTAAGTTTTACAAGTCTGAGAAATGTCTATCTTCAATTCGGTTAAAAATGCTTTAAAAAAACGTCTGTATTAATATTTTCTTTTATGTTTTAAGTGAACTTTTTCGTTATACAATTTTATTCTCTTTCATTTTCCAACGAGCAAATGCAGCTTTTTATTTCGTTCTAATCGAAAGACGCGCACGGATTTTCTTTTATGAGCGCGGCACAGCTACTCGAGGTAAGTCTATCAGGAAAATTGGGGCTATAAAACATTCAATTTATTTTAAATTTAACTGGTAGATTTAAAACCCAATAACATAGGGTAAATAAAATTTATACATACATGAATAATTTTTATAGATGATTTATTTTCTTATAAATTTCCTCCATCAAAATAATCTCATTTCGTTGCCAAAAAAGCCAAATCGTATTTTTTCTTATTTATCAAAAATCTGTCTACGAAACGAGAGAAAAAAAAACGTCTTGACATGTTCTTCTTAAGCAATGAATGTTAAAAAGAAAAACAGCAAAATGCCTTGATTGACGTGAATTGAGTGTATGAAACGTTAACGACGAAACAGTTTTTCGTTTTTATTGAATGCGTTAAATCTAGCGCACAATTGCTATTTGGCTGTGATATTATATAAATGATTTCATCCCCACGTTTCGATAAGGGAAATGTTTTTGCCATTTATTGCACCAGAAGTGTGGTAATCCAATTATTTGCCGAAAAGGAACGGGAAAAAAAAAATGTAATTTCGACTTTCGGTGCAATAAAAAGAAGCCAACACACAATCAAGGATTAAATTTCATGCGTGACTTCATCACTTTCAGGATGAATTGATGAAAATCTTTTCACTTGATGATTCATAACGTTTTGAACTGAGCATAGATTTTTTTCCACAACAATAACGCGAATAATATCTATTGAGAATTTTTAATAAATTAAAATTAGATTTTTAAACCTAGCATATAATTGAAATCTAATCAAGTTTTATGACGACTTGAAAAGCTTACTATTACGGGAAAGACGAATCTCTTAAACGGAGACTTTGATTTGGTCTCGTACATAAACAATGACCTTCCGGTTCGAGTTTTGGTCAATAAAGCTGACCCCTTGCGATTTCTAATTTAATTTTGTGCTCACAAAGAAAATAGAAACCCAAATTGAAGCTCTATACTCTATTTAAATTCACTGATTCACCCGTATTTAATCCAATGTGATGGAACGAAAGGATATAAGCGTTTAGAATGCTTCAAAAGCTCTACTTTATTTTATTTCTCCATCCAGAAATCGATTCGATGCACTTCCTTTTTCTGGTTTTTCTTTCTTACAAAAAATTTTAATACTCTGTCCGTTAAAAAATGTATTCAATGATTTAATTTAAAAAAGCTCCAACAATTAATTTTCATAATTTATTTTCTGTTTGTCGAATGTATTCACTAAAAGCTCCCATATTAAACCTTGAAAAAATTCAAGCTTTCAACCGAAATATTTTGTATTTCCAATTTACACTTAAAAATTCCCAATTTCTACTATAGCGTTAAAAAAGGAAAAACGCCTAAGTCAATCTACGTCAACGCCCAGTTACTTATTTGGGCTTCCTCAAGAGAGCTTTCCATCATTTCACCAAGGCATGAAAATCTTTAGCTTCTCTCACTTGTCTATGAGAAATAATGAACGTGTTAAATTCGAGTTATACTTTTTGACTTAAAATTACGACTGGTTCTCATGAAAATGGAAAATGATGAGAACTAATTGGTTGTCTAAAACCCTTATGATAAATTTTCATGAAGATAAATGTTGTTTAAAAACAAACTTTTGCTTTTCGGTTCATCTACGTTAGATTTTCTATGAAAACTTAAGTCAATTATATTATATTTACGAAAATCTGGATACCATTTTAATAAATCTGGAGATATCAATGCAATTATTATACTTTGAGATATTTTGTATATAACATGTTTGTAGTCTGATATCAGAAATGTCTACCTTAAAGATAACATAATGGTATCAGAGGGCTACTATAAACTAGCTTGAAGCATATTTTAAAGCTTATCAAAAAGGCATCCAAAAATGAACACCTATATGTTAGGAATCTTAAGATAATTACAAAAAGTTAAAATTGATACTAAAATTATGATTCAACTTCACCAGGCTCAAAAGCTCAGCTTCAAGACTCAAAGTCATGAAAGTATATTTAAATGTTTTATTAATTATTTAGAAATTTAATTGCGAACATATCAGAAGCTTTTTTTTTCACTAATTCCCAGGAGCCTCAATTAGCTCCTAATGTCTTTGAAATCCATTGTAAAATCAGAAACTTATCATTCTCATATTTTAGAAACATATTATATAAAAATTATGATATCCGTTTTTAAATATCCTTAAAATAACTTTACCACAAAGTTGCCAAAAAGAAGACCTTATTCTAATTTTTAAAATGTATTATTTTTTAGATAAAATTACGATATTTTTCTGCTCTATACCTGAAGTGTACTTTTGAAACCCAATTTTCAATATATTTATAAAAATAAGTAAATCAAAGGTTATTTGTTATAATTGTTATAAATTGAAATTCAAAGAAAAGCTCCTTTTTCTGAAGTTTCTTGACTAAAACTAGCAAGTTAGATTGTAAAGAACGAAAAATATCAATATCCTTCCATATGTGATATGAGGTTGATCGTTTTATATGAAACCATCAAAGTTTAGTCGTTTCGTCGAACAATTTTACAACAATGGAGCCGAATTCTGACAGATTTTAGCATGAACAATCACAAGATGAGCTTATTCTTGTCATAGTGTTGATCAGGGTGGTTGTTCCCGAAGTCGCTGTCGACCAATGTCGACAAAATTCGTTCACGCTGGCGTGGTCCCCACCCTCTTTTCAAAAAGCCGGAGTGGAACTCGTTGAGGAAGCGCGATTCACAGGCGTTTCACTCCGGGAGTCAGTCACAAACAGACTGCCGTTTCAGTGACGGCTTGTCGATTCGTCTCCGCAAAAGCTCCGTGTGTTTATATATGAAAATCTCTGTTGCCTCAACGGACTAAATTGACTATTTTTTTTTTAATTTTGTTTAAATTTAAATCGCGCCAAACCTTCAGTGTCTTAAAAAAAAAATAAGTACTGACAATTTGTGATAGTAGTAAAAGTTCAGTGAAGAAAATCAACATATTTTTAAAGAAAAAATAGTGAAAAATTAAAAGTTTTTGACCGAAAAAGAAACCCTTGTGATTTAAATAGTGGATTTAAAAAATCGAAAAGAAATCAAATAAAAGGAACATTTTGAGGTTACAACGATCTTGGTGGATGCGTGTACGTGCGTGGTTTTTTTTCGTTTATTTTCTTCGTTATTCCATCATATGTTTGTTCTTACTGAGGTGTAAAATTTTCTAAATTGCTAAAATTCACGCTGGCGGTATACGCAATAGAACACACATACCGAGAAGATACGTTGAGTTACATCGCGCAAGCCTAAAGGGAACGGGGGTGCATGCACGAATGGGTATATGAAGGGCTGCTCTGTGGGGTTGATCATCAGTACAACTCGGTATCTTGGATCTGTAACATCCAAATAATAACCCAACCCCCGGCATGCATTGAGACAGTCAACAGTTCAACTCGCGCGATTCGAGACTTTTCAACAAAAGTCTCATTTGATGACTGATGATGACAACATTTTGGTGTTGACTAGTGACTTGAACAAAAAAAATTTAACAATGTTTAGTACTTCTGGTTCGTTGTTGCTAGTGTTAATTGTTTCGTGTTATGTTTTGGCGGTTTTCGGCGATGATCTCGCCGAAGAATCGCAACCCTTGCGATATGAGGCGCCAGATGATTGTCAATGGTGGGTACGGGAACCGATGATCTTAGGTGGTGCTGACGAGGTGGCCCTTACGTGCAAGTTGCGTACCATCAACAGTGAGTTTGACACGACCAATTTCAGTGTCATCCCTTCAGAACATACCACCTCGTTACGAATCGAATGTAGTGATACAATAATGTCCCGCAGTTCTCTCGATGAACGAAGTTTCATTCATTTAACACGTCTCCGAGAACTTATCCTTGATCACTGTAAACTTGGTCGATGGCCCGCTGGAACTTTAGCCGGTCTACGAGATCTACGAAATCTCACTGTTCGAACTCGAAACACTGATTGGCCGGCAATGAGCTTAGATTTGGCTCCAGAAAGTTTCCATCCAGTACGGCAACTGGAACGTCTTGATCTCAGTTACAACAATATCTGGTCATTCCCAGAAAACATCTTCTGCCCACTGATCAATATGATTGTCTTAAATGTCAGTCAAAATCGGCTTCAAGATATCAGTGATTTGGGGTTTCGAGAGCGCGTTTCGGCTCAGCCACAACCACTGATCAGTACCAACGAGGAAGTTTCCAAACAACATGAAACAACCACGACATCGGCCGCTTGTAGTCTCGACATTCAAATCCTCGATGCCTCCTACAACTTATTTGTCACAATGCCCGGAAACGGACTAAGTGCTTTACGTCGCCTCCGCGAACTTTACATTCACGACAACGAAATTTCCATGGTGGCCGATCGAGCTTTGGCCGGCCTCAAAACTCTTCAAATTCTTGACTTGTCCAACAACAAAGTCGTCGCTTTGCCACCTGACTTATTCAAGGACTCATCCAATTCAATCAAAGAAATCTATCTGCAAAACAATTCAATCAGTGCGCTAGCTCCAGGATTGTTTTCAAATTTAGATCAGTTACTCGCACTTGATCTATCACAAAATCAACTAACCAGCACGTGGGTCAATAGTGACACCCTCGCTGGTTTGATTCGTCTAGTTCTTTTAAATCTATCCCGAAATAAAATTACTAAAATTGAGCCTGCGATTTTCAAAGACTTGTACACGTTGCAAATTTTAAATCTGGAACACAATCAGTTAGAAACGATTCCAGCTGACACATTTGCACCGATGAATAATCTACATACGCTAGTGATTTCTTTCAATCGGATCACTTATCTCGATGCCTATTCTCTCAACGGATTATACGTGTTATCGTTATTGTCACTTGATAATAACTTACTCGAGGGTGTCCATCCTGAGGCCTTTAGAAACTGCAGTAGTCTCCAAGATTTGAACTTAAACGGAAATGTCCTCACTGAGGTGCCATTGGCTTTAAAAAACATGCGATTTCTTCGCACGGTCGATTTGGGTGAAAATTCCGTCGTGTCCCTCGACGAGCCTGGCTTCAAAGGGATGACCAACTTGTACGGCTTACGTCTTTTGGGTAATCAATTGACGAACATTAGTAAAAAAGCATTTTCCGATTTGCCGTCGTTACAAATTTTAAATTTGGCCCGAAATAAAATCCATACCATCGAACGTGGCACGTTTGAGGCGCTGACTAATTTGCAGGCGATTCGTCTCGATGCCAATTTAATCAATGATATCAACGGCCTGTTTGGCGACGTGCCCAGCCTGTTATGGTTAAACATTTCCGACAACCAAATCGAATGGTTTGACTATGCGTTGGTGCCACATGGATTGCATTGGCTGGATCTGCACAAGAACAACATTGGCGAGTTGAGCAACCACTATCAGTTGGACACCGAGTTGAAAATTCAAACTTTAGACGCGAGTTTTAATAAGTTAACGTCTGTGAGTGCGGCTGCAATTCCAAACAGTGTCGAGTTACTATTTTTGAACGATAATCTGATTTCGAATGTTGAGCAACATACATTTTTGAAAAAAACGAATTTAACACGTGTGGATTTATATGCGAATCAAATCGTTAGTATGGACTTGAACGCGTTGCGCCTCACGCCGGTTGATCCGGAGAGGCCGCTGCCTGAATTTTATATTGGTGGTAATCCATATCAGTGTGACTGTACCATGGAGTGGTTGCAACGAATCAATAAATTGGACCATTTACGGCAACATCCGCGTGTTATGGATCTGGAAAGTATATATTGCAAGCTTTTGTATAATCGCGATCGAGCTTATATACCTTTAGTTGAGGCGGAAAGTTCTCAGTTTCTTTGCACGTATAAAACGCATTGTTTCGCCCTGTGCCACTGTTGTGACTTTGACGCGTGTGATTGTGAAATGACCTGTCCGCAAAACTGTACTTGTTATCATGACCAGTCCTGGTCGGCCAATGTCGTCGAATGTTCCGGTGTTGGCTACACTGAAATGCCAAGTCGTATCCCGATGGACGCAACGGAAGTCTATCTCGATGGCAACAATTTTGGCGAACTTTCTAGTCACTCGTTCATCGGACGAAAAAATCTCAAAGTCCTATATGCGAATAATTCGAACATCGTCGCCGTATACAACCATACATTCAGCGGTTTGCGTCGTCTAACCATTCTCCACCTGGAAAATAACCACATAAAACAATTCCTCGGCTTCGAACTGGCAACTTTAGAAAATTTGCGTGAATTATATTTACAGGGGAATAACATTTATTACGTGGATAATCGTACGTTTGTTGGATTGAGACAATTGGAAGTTTTACGGCTAGATAATAACCGCTTAACCTCGTTTGCCGTATGGCAATTTTCCTTAAATCCATATTTGGTTGAAATCGGTTTGAGTGACAATCCTTGGACATGTGACTGTCATTATTTGCGCAGTTTTCGTAGTTGGTTGCAGCCGAATTACGGTAAGGTTGTCGATGCGGGAAAAATTGTTTGTGTGTTTAATAATGTGACGAATGCGGTTGGACCGTTAATGGTCGATTTTAATTCGACAACATGTACGACATATACGGGAGGGCCTACGGCTCTTGCGGAAAATCAAGCGATTCACGATTATTTGCCGTTGATGATGGCGGCAGTGGCGGCGTTTCTAGCCGGTTTGGGTATGGTTTTCGGGGCGTTTTACTATCGCCGCGAGCTTCGAGTTTGGATTTATTCGCGTTGTGGTCTTCGAATGTGTTATAAGACGACCGCGTTCGAGGAACAACAAGATAAAGATCGGCTGTTTGACGCGTATGTTAGTTACAGTGCAAAAGATGAGGCTTTCGTGAGTCAAGTGTTGGCTCCCGGGTTGGAGGCTGGCGATCCTGGCTATCGTTTATGTCTTCACTATCGTGATTTTAACGTCTCAGCCTATGTGGCCGATACGATTATCGAAGCAGTTGAATCCTCGAGACGTACAATTGTTGTATTATCGAAAAATTTCTTGCATAATGAATGGTGTCGATTTGAGTTTAAATCAGCGTTACACGAAGTACTTAAAGATCGACGTCGTCGTCTCATCATCGTTCTTACCGGCGAAATTCCGCAACGAGATCTCGATCCCGACTTGCGACTGTATCTGAAAACCAACACGGTGATTGAATGGGGCGACCGACAATTTTGGCAGAAGCTACGTTTTGCTATGCCGGACGTAAAACGGCCGTGTTTACATCAAAGGTCATCAGTGAATATTTATGCGTCGGCCACGCCGACTCATCTTCAACACCGAGCCCGGAGTCCCGGCATCCCACCACCACCGCCTCCGGGAAAGCTACCTACACATCCGCCGCATCACTCGTTTCTACAACCACCACGGGAAGCACGTCCTCTACCTCTGCCACAACCCCTCTGGGCGTAGCGGATATTCCAATCTAGGTGAGTGTCATTTCTTCAAAGAAATATAAAAAAAATCTCAGTCTTCTCAATCGATACGCGCAAACGCCGAAATAAATCATTTTTATCTAAAATTATTATCATCTTATTAAAAGAAAAATATAAACTCTAAGTAGACACTCGAATTTATTACTGTGTTGTAAGCGTTTTTTGAACCACAGAAAAACCCTGCTTTAATATTTTATATCTCATGAAAAAATTCGATGAATTAACTATAAATTTTATAAAAAGTGCTTCATCTGAAATATCTAATCATTTCATCTGAATGAAACAAACTTTTAGTCTGATCTGACATCAGTTAAACAGTATTTTCTCAGTTTTTTTTTTAATTTCATATTAAAAAAAAAAACTGCAAATGCGAAAATAATGAATTATTTACATTCTTTTATGATTTTTAAAAAATATTCACATAGTTTAAATTAATTATGTAAACGTTTGATAATTTTTTTCGTATTGTTTTTTTCTCTCACCATCCAGCATTATTCTTTCAAACGATCTAATATCAGCTAGTTAGAATTATTCAAAAATTAATGGAGTGTGTTTTTTCCTCAAAACGATTAATTATGGTCTTTGTAGAAGAAAAATAGTCGTAATATACTTTTAAAAAAGAAAAATATTGATGGAAAATTACACTTTGTACGCAAAGTATTTTCTTAAAACTATTAATAAATATTGTTAAAAAATAACAAAACCAAATAATAAAATATATCAACTTTAGTCATCTGCAAGGAAATGACATCTATTAGTAGTACCTATAAACATAATTTTTTATGGAAAAATCAAAAACTTATATTTATTAAATGCATTTTTTATTTTCTAATAGGAAGTTATACCAATATATAAATGGAAATTAGATTGCAATTGGAGAAAAGTGATTTATGAATCAAAATCTTTATTAATCAAAAAGAACCCATCAATGGTATTGTATCAATTATAAAGTCATTTCTCTTCCTTACTGAATGCACATTAAATTTTTCGTTCATTAATTAAATAGAGTAAAACCGAAAAATTGTCAGCTATATTATACCATTATAGTATTGGGAATACAATGGATTCTTAAAACGTTTAGCTTAAGGGGTTATATACAGTAAGGGGGGAAAAAAAAACGATTTTCCAAACAAATTTCTTGAGAAGACTTTAGAATTTATTAATATAAAAAACTCGTTTCAAGTTTAAAAAGCACTTTAAATGTAGTAAAATCTGTTATTACAAATTTGCGTGTAACTTTGAAAATAATCGCCTGATTGACTTGAAATTTTCTGAGCGTGTACTTACCCATATGTTCATTACAAAAAAAAAATATATATAAAAATCGATTGTGTCAAAATTCTTACTACTTACATATATAAATTTTACGAATAACCCCTTAAATCATTGCACCAAATGATAAACTTCTAAGTCTTTTAGGAAACATAAGAAACTTGGAAAAGTGTAAATGAATATTATTTAAAAAAGAGTATAAACGTACGAAACCCCGGATTCCACACTTCATAAAACGTAGGAGTATACATTTATAGGGAAGAAGATATTTTCTCGACTGATAATTATAAAAATAATAAACCAATATAATATTAATATCAGTAAAACTAGTAATAAGGGTATCAGGCGTTTTGATCTCCGGACAAAATATCCCCATGCCAAAAATATTTGCGATAAAATATTTCATGCAATTTCAAAACCTCACAATTTTCTGATAAATTTTTGTTGAGCTGAATAACTAAGATTTTATATTTAATAATTTTTAGTAAAAAGGTGTTAAATTGACCCCCATTTGTCCGTTAAATCCGCCAAAACTGTGTTAATTAATGGCAAAGGGGTCCAGGGAGTCCCCTGATGAGGGTTTGGGAGACAAGAAAATATTGAAATTGTTGCTTTACCCGATTTTCACTCACTGACTGAATGTGCACTTCTTGACACCGCGAAGTTTTATACAAAACTAAATGTTTTAACATCAAAATGATGCTGCAAATACGATTTGCAGTTATTTTATGAGGACTTTTCGTCTGAGCTGAGGATATTTTGTCGTGGATATTTTATCCGGGGATCAAAACGCATGGAACCGTAAAAAGTTAATCAGATTTCAAACTATGAAAAGTTTAAGTATGAAGTTTTTGTTTTTAACTAACGATTATTGAATAGTTGGAAAGGATTTAGTTATTCCATTTTTTTCACAATTATCTCAAAGAAACAGTCCATACTTGTATGATCAAAAATCACAACCTGTATTTTTATAAATTATATCCTCATTTCATTACTCACTGTGTACGTAATGAGTCAGTTGATTCAAAAATAATAGGATCTTTTAATCACAAAAACTTAAATCTACGACAAAATTATTTTTAACAACTTTTACCAAGTTTCATAAACTATCAACGTTTTTACCTAAAACAATTTTTAATCAATTCGAAATTGTTTCAATGCAGTAGCCAATGCACTTCAAAATAAATACTAGATTCATAAAAATTTACTAACAGGAAAAAAACCTATTCGTAGTTCAAAACCATTGAGCCGCCTTTTTTTAGTTTTTCTCCTTTAAAATGCATCGTTTACAGGCCAATGCACTATATAGCGCATCACCACAATAAACAACCCCCATAAATTTATCATCCCCGAAAAAAACAACGATAAAACTATTTTCCCAAAGCTCAATATATAAAATATAAGTAATAAAATCGATAAACTTAACACACACATATTCGTATATGTACGTACATACACATACCGAATTTTGGCGCCTAACGAAAAATATATTTTGCTATCACGACATGCCACACCAAGAGAAAATACCAAGTTAGATACAATAAAAAGATAAAGTAGATTAACTTGAAAAGAACAAGGAAACAAGGAGTCGTTTTCCCTTGGTCTTTTTCACTCATTTCGATTCGTTGTGTAAAAGATGTGAGAGACTAACAAAACGTTATTTTAATAATAAAAAATCGGGTATCTATTATGTAAATTTGCGACGTTTTGACGATAACGATATACATATACTATATATTTAGATATCGACGGTCGAAGCCTTCGCTGTAAAACGCTGAACTTGTAACGATATTTTATCGACGAGTTACTTTCCATGAAATTTATTCTTTGAACTTCAACACAAACCGTTTTCAATTGAGTTCAAATCGGTATATAAAATGAGCGAATCAATAGATTTTTCACGTGAATTTAAGTTAAAATTCAGATTTATCGGCAATAGTATTATATACATACGGTCTTTTCCTGTAAAGAACCAGTTTAGAATTTTAGCCGTAGCTAAATCCAAATATAGTTGTTTTATGGCCGTTTCAGCTAATTTGGTTTTAAATCATTTACATTAATAGCCAGATTAAAGACACATTAACAAGTTCACTAGCCTTTTATGATATCGAATACAACGTTCAAAGTGTTTGAAAATCATTTATTTCAATCTTTCGACGAAAAAATTCTTTCAATTCCCACGTAGATTTGTGTTGTGACCAACACCATTAAAATTTGTTCGTAATTTTTTGTTAAATTATTTAAATTAGTTTTTATGTTTTTTTTTTAATCCTAAAAATCGATTTTTCCAGAATCGAGTACAGATCCAGTACAAATAGTGGACTCGACGAAAATTTTCAACCTATTCGATTAGAACGTAGGGGTGTTTCATCTATAATCTGTGATCAATCGACGAACGGAGGGAGGGCGAGAGGGGGTGATTCTAGTTCCTTTATTCAAAGCTGAAAGAAAATGTTTTAGTTTAATTTCGCTTATTTGAACGAAACTATTTGTGTATATAATCTATACAGATAAAGAATAAAAAATTATTTATTATTATATAATATAAATATTAAATGAAATTATTAAAAATGTTTGTGATTGATATAACACACATATTACGTGGTTTTATCAGCATGTTTTAAAAACATGCGTTCTTTGAACAACGATTTCACAGAATTTTCCAGAAGAATATTTTATGATTAAATCCATTGACTGAATTTCTCAATGTTTCCAAACAACTAAAACAAAAATTTGTACATACTTTACGATGCAATACCTATTTATTTTTTTTATGTTACCTATGTATATATTATATTAATAATTATGTAAAAAAATAAATTTCAGTCGAAAATTATCTTTGATTTATTTTTTTTTCTTTCTTTTCCTTTTCTTTTGTTCATTATTTTCTGGGGCATGTTTTGCAAGGCTTATATATATAAAAAGATAAAACATATTTTCACAAGACGAGAATATGGAAGAAGGAATATTGAACTGAAGACGACGCGACATCATGATAAGCTCGTTGCAAAATTCAGGAAATATATATAGCTTGCGACTCGGAGGCTTTATTCGATCCCGGCTTCATCATATTATATCTTCGCCAGTTGAAATTCGGGCTTGTGGCGATCATATAAATCGCTCGGCCTGAAAAAGGGTCAGCCTTGGTTTTGGGAAATAAATATTCTGTAATCAACAGACGCGTGTCGTTTGCTTTTTGTGTGTAGAAATCGAATTTTTTTAGGTTATTGAGAGCCTAGGCTCAAGTCGAAGGTAAAAAATAACAATATCAGAAAACGTGTCATTTAAAGTAGATTTGGTAGATGAATTTCCGCATATTTTTCTCGTAGAACAACAACGCATTTGTAGCAAAAAGTCAATTTGATTCAATATCTTCAAGTTTATATGAACGATATTTTTATTATTTGAGTTTTCACGATAAATAATCAATTTCGAGTTTATTTCAAGTTTTCAAGGGTTTTGGATACTTTTAAGTTTGCCGCTTCCCTCTAAAATCTAAATAAATGCAAATTTTAATATTTTGAGTGTTAGATTAAAAATCCAGTTTCCAACATGGTAAGTGTTATTTTTACCTCTTAACAGACGAACAACAATGTGATATTAAATAGATTCCATTTTTCCTACAACCCCAAAAAAATAAAAATTCAGATAAAATATTCTAAAAAAAAAACAAATATTTGTTCCTTAAATCAAACCAACCTTAAACACAAAACGATGAAACTCAAAAACTTTACTTGTATAAGCCATCAATCCTTTTACCAAATTAAAAGATGACAAATTGTTTGCAGCCACGCTCCATCTCTTTCAACAAAAATATGTTTTGACAAATCTACCATTCTATTTATAGCAATTGCAGATATACACAATTTTCTCCGTTCAAATCCCAATGTTCTTCGTAATTAATTTAGTCTGTGATTCTCCGAACAGAAATAATTGATTTCTTCCCAATTTCCGTTCAGCCATCAGCAGTGTGGTACCATCTTAAAATTATCATGAACATCAACATTTGGCACCTTTGGCCCTTTTGTTATTATAGTTTCCTTTGTGCTTCGACTAGAGAAAGTGTTTCTTTATTTTTAATTTTAAAAAAGTAATTGAACCATATTTCTACCTGAACGATCGGTCGAGGATTGAACCCCCTGTTGCGGGAGGAAAAAAAAAAGCTGTGAAATAAATATCGGTCGGAACGTCTCGCCATATATCCTTATAATATACGAGTAGATAGTTTCAGCTATTTTAAAAATATTTTCTCATTATCATATTTAAATGATTGATGTTAATAGGTGTAGCTGTTAAAATTGGGCTTTCAATTTAAATGTTAATGATGTTCATATTTTTAGATAAAACTGCCAGATTTGTCTTTTTGAACCTGCATCGAGTAACTGGGCGTGTGACACGCGAGACTTAATTTTGCAGCAATTAGAATGCGTGTTTAAAAGAGCAGCCAACAGCATAATGGCGCGATATAATAAACGCCAATGCATTGAAGCTTTGCTTTGATGTGACAAACACTTCCATCCGAATAAAATATTGTGAGAGAATGGCAGATGGCCAATGTGTGGCCATACACATTCACGATACATATATAAAAGGATGATGGTTTTGTCGGCATTTGGTTGACGGATTAGCGCGAGCAATTCCATCGGGACCACGTCACAACGGTCCCAAATCCATCCCAATCGTTAGACCTTATTATCTTCTATCTGGTCGTATCTCCATCGACAGCAGGTTACATGCATGCATTTTTACCTCGCCACTCAAACATCATCCATCAACCCTTATCCCATAAACTCGAGCAAATGATCCTCGGATATTATGTCAAAGTTTTCCATCAGTTTTAATTATTGATATCTACTGTTACCTGATAGCAAAAAAAAGGCATTAAAACATTGATTTAACACGAGGAAATTGAAATGGGAACTCATTGGTAAAAACACAGGGCATACTATCTATAATCTATATCCATAGTCATGGACGTACCGGAGGGGGGCCAGAAACCGTAGTGGTATCCTTTAATTCGTGACTATTAACTTATTAAACTATTAATTTTTTATCTCTAACAATATTGGCGATGATTAAATTTATAAACGTTTTCAATATTTAGTTCATTCTCACCGATGATGGGCTAATAGACTGAAGCACAAATTTCGTTTTACAAGAGTAGTATTTTCTTCAAATATCAAGAATTTTAGAATTTTTATTAATATTTTAAAAGAATATTTAATAGTTTGAATGGGAAGATCCTGTCATAGTTCGACAATATCCCCACGACAAAATATCCTCAGACAAAAAGTCCTCATTGAATAACTGAAAATCGTATTATATTTGCAGCATAATTTTGATGTTAAAACATTTAGTTTTATATAAAACTTTGCAGTGTCAAGAAGTGCACATTCAGTCAATGAATGTAAATCAGGTAAACCAACAATTACAATAATTTCTTTTGTATCCCAAACCCTCACCAAGGGGACCCCCTGGACCCGTTTGGCATTAATTTAAACAGTTTTGGCGGATTTAACGGACACATGAGGGTCAATTTAACACGTTTTTACTAAAAATTATTAAATATAAAATCTTAGTTATTGAGCTCAAAAAATTGTGAGGTTTTAGGATATTAGCGTATTAGCAGCATCATTTTGATGTTAAAACATTTATTATAGTTTTGTGTAAAACTTCGCGGTGTCTAGAAGTGCACATTAAGTCAATGAATGAAAATCGGGTTACCGAACAATGGCTATAATTTATTTTGTTGGGTGTTCCTCCCTAAACCCCCACCAGGGGGATCCCCTAGACCCTTTTGGTATTAATTAACACAGATTTTGTGGATTAAACGGACACATAGGGGTCATTTTACCCCGTTTTTACTAAAAATTATTAAATATAAAGTCTTGGTATTACCCGAGTCGAAATTTTAGATCTATTTTAGCCCTCAAAATCTAGGCTATTCAGAGGTTCAAGTAGATTGAAAAGAGGACCATTTGCATTTGAATTTTGGCCCTCATTTGAACCTACAAGTGGCATTTATTGGACAGAATACAATGTTTAGGTAAAAATGAGGTTTAATTTTTTTTTATTTACTCGCTCTCTCTTTCTTTTCTCCGCTCTTTTGTTGTCACTCTCTTTTATTGTTTTATTGGTGGGTTTTTTTTCAAAAAAAATAAAATTTT
The DNA here is from genome assembly GCA_958496155.1 of Sisyra nigra. Lineage (NCBI taxonomy): Eukaryota > Metazoa > Arthropoda > Insecta > Neuroptera > Sisyridae > Sisyra > Sisyra nigra. Next base: position 49,744,199 of record OY292316.1, read on the forward strand.
TATTTTGATATTTTGTTTTTTTTTATTCAATAAATATACAAGTTTCATTAATATAAGCGATAAATTTAAAAGTAATAAGAATATTACAAATATCAGTTCTTAATTCTTAATTTCCTTGTCTTTATTTACAGCTCCTTTATTGTCGCCATTGCCATTATTTTTTTTCAGGATTTCCTTTTATTATAATCCACAATATTCCCAACCATGCGCATTTTATTAGAAATTTTATTTAATTCTATAACATCTCTCTGATTACTTTCAAGATAATACATTAAAACAAATTTGTGCGAACTTTTTCTTTTGAACTCAGTTTTTTTCACCAATTTTTTACATTTACACTTTTAGGCCTTTTGATATGGACAATATTGTAAAATAAATCAAATATGTAGTGAAATAAGTTTATTCAATTAATGTATAATGACTAACGGAAGTTTCACTCGAACTGACTTGAACGGTTGGCTACAAGAGACTAAAGCTGAGTAAAAATGAACAAGACTAGACAGGATTAATGATCAAACCAGTAATGGATCATATCCAGATACACAATAAATTCTATGCTAGTAGAGGCTACACAATATTATATTAAGCATTCAAGTATAGGAAAGAGAGAGATCAAAAATTTGGGTTTTCAGTAAATAATATTTGCAATTTTCTAAAAAAGGCAGGTTTACAACCAAGTTTTATGTTGTATGATGATAAAACTTTTTTTAGGACAAAACTAGGTTCTCAAAAAAAAAAATAAAAATTTCATGTAGGTTAAAATGAGGACGATGGAATATCGTTTAGGTTGAGATGAGGTTCATTTAACTCCTTATAGGTTGAAATGAGGTTAAAAGATCCATTTTAGGGCCAAAATAGGTCTAAAATTTCGACCCGGGGGAGCTTAACCAATTTTTATCAGAAAATTGTGAGGTTCTGAAATTGCATGAAATATTTTAACGCAATTATTTTAACATGGGGATATTGTGTCTAAGGATGTTTTGTCCGGGGATCAAAACACCTTATACCAATTACCGACTTATCTCCGTCGATTTTTCAAACCAAAAGAAACTCTATCGTTATGTTAACCATTATTATTTTCTCTAAATAAAATCAAAGTAACATAAAATCTTGTTCAATTTTGACCTAGTAGTTAGGGATTCGTCAAGTCAAGTAGTGGTCAAACAATGACTGCTTGACTTTTTGACTTGTAAATGAAATAACTTGTGAAATCAATACTTGACTTGATTTGACATTCAAATATTTATATTTGACTCGAGTTGAAGAGTTAAATTTAGGTCAAGTCAATCCCTAATTGTACCAAACGCATAAAACCGTCGATATCTTTGAGTAATGCTTGATAAAAGAAACAGCATTTCTTAAGAATCCAAGTTAAGGAAAAGGTCATGAAAAGGTAGAAGAAATAATTTATGTCGTGTATTGATAAGTTTATTTAAGAGTGAGAACATAACATTGGTCCCAATTAAAAATTTTGTATTCATAGAATATTTATTTTCCTAGACCAAAAGCTGGGTACGCCAATGTTAATATGTCTACGCTTTTGCTGTTCAAACATTGATATAATTAATTAATGGTCTCATTCAATTACATGATATCAAATCATCATTAAAAAACTGTTTTCAGTACTAAGCCTATTAAAATTTTTCATTCAATACTAGCATTTAAATGCTAAACAAATTGACAGGGTCTAACTATTTTAATGATTTTGTAAAACTTCCCACTTTATCTAGGTTAAGTTTTGATAAAACAAAAAACATGGTACAATTTAATTTATTTATCAGTCAATAATTAACAGACATTTCCTTTCGAATATATTGTCTGTGTATTAACCTTTTTGAACCAGCTGTAGAATTTCGAGTCGAGCCTCGTTAATAGTGTGATAAAGCCAAGGGATCGATTTTTCAACCCCAAACCGAACCCGGACGCTGATGTTCTCAACGATAACAACACAAACCTCTCTTCATCCGTTTCGTTTCACTCTGTCACAAGAAAACGAATTCAAAAAAATACAAATTATCCTGTGCGCCATCCCCCACCCCCCAGCTCACCCGCAAAACTAATTTGTATTCCACATTAAAATCGAGAAAATGTTTTTCGCCCGGCTCCTTCTGTACAAATTGCGTATTTGACCCAGTTTGTTCTCACGCATCAATCATATACATTTAAGTCTCATCCTAATCTCCATACATTCATGAACACTGTACACATACATATATGTATAAAACATACCATTTTCTCAAGCCGTTAAAGATTATTTCTTCCACAAAAAGAGTAATTTTAATGTAATATTTTTAATATTAGTGACAGGATAAAAGATGTAAAATTTCGTTTTTGTTGTGGAACAAACATTTGACAACTAAAGCAGCCACTTTATTTTTTTAGTATAGTGCCCAAAAATCGTTAAAAACAACTGATATCCATCAGAAACGTCGCTCTTAAACCCTAAGTGTAATGAAACATTTTCATGACAACTTAAAATCAAAACATAAAATTTTTACCTTTGAACCCTCTGTTTAGTCTATCTTTGTAATAAACCTCGTTTATAACTATTATAGAATATGAATAGAAACATTTTACTAATCAACGTTGTGTGATTATAAATAATTGTTTGTTTATTCTTTGTAGTTTTACAATTTTGAATGCTATGCCTAGAATAATAAAAACTCGGAGAGAAAATCAACAGGAAAATTTTATTTTTATTAAGTCATAAACTAAAAGGAAAACCCACTTACATTTTGCCCTCTAATCAAGCAGATAGGTGGATGAAAGTACAGTTTTTGTGTCAGATATATGTTGGCCATGTAGATAATTTGTATATATACAGAGAAACAATATTCATATTATAGCATACACACTCTCTTATCAATTTATCTACTTTGTTACGACAAAGAACAATAAAGATAAAGGAAATGAATGACACTGAGAGACTGAGACCGAAAGCGAGATGTTCATAAAGCTTTTTAAGCTCGTGAAGACGCAACAGTCAGTCAGCAAGGCATGGAGAAAGCTTGGCGTGGTGTGAGATATGACACATTTCATGCTATCAAAAGCAAGCACATTATTTCATACATATAATAATAATAATACATTAAGTGAATTTCTTTGTTCTATTTTATATTCTGTTTCAAAGATCGGGCCACTGCGCCACATTCACGTCGTTCGTTTTTCTCGGAAATGTCGCACGCTTTTGCCGACTAATGATGTCACTGTGGAAAAGTTTCATGGCACATTGAAATAATATATAAGGTGGATGATTTATTCAAGGATTTGGAGACGTATGAATTGGAAATGTGATTTATTTCCATGTCGCCGTTGTGAAATTGAAGGCTTAGGTCATATCGAGGAATATTAATGATAATTTGATGTTTTCCCTAAAAATAAAAAGAGCTTTTTAAGATAACTGTTTAATAAAATATCGGTACCCGTTATTACCTTCCACAAAAGAGCATTATGAAAATACCAGTAGTTAATAAAACAGTAAAAAATTTAATGTTAACATTTAAAAATTTTTAGTACCGTTGAAAAAAGTCTACTTTAATACTAAACAGATAGAATAAAGAAATTTTAACAACAAAAATTCTACATTTTAAATATTCGATTGAATCGAATTTTAGATTACTTTTAAAGCTTCTGAATTCCTTCATTTAAGAGATAAAAAGATTTCCAAAAGTTAAAAAAATCTCTATTTATGTCTCTGCTAGCTCTGTTTCAGTGTTAGGTTAAAGATAACTAATGTTATTTCCATTTTGACATGATTTTTTATATAAACTCTGTAAAATGAATGACAATTAGGACATTACAATGAAAATGTGGGTAATTATTGTCAAATTCAAATTATTTTGTCAGTAAATACTATTTTTATTGACCCACAAAAATTTAAGTACCACTATGCTAGATTTTTTTAAATATCTATATGGTCTCTAATTATTAACAATTAGTCTCGACCCATATTTGACCAAATGTGCACTTACAAAACTTGAACGAGTACCAAGAAGTTGAAGAAGATTTACAACCCTTAAAAACTGGGTCACAGGGAAATTAGTTCCAGTCAAAATTTCTTCAAATATACAGCCTTATTGCATCCGAGACAATAGAAATTTTGAGTGACTTTTATTGAGCCATAAAACGATAATTCTGGAAGCTAAAATTTGGTTCGGATATTATTAGTCTTGGGCAATTTTTCTTTGAAAAAGATGTTATTTGGAAAGTAGACCAGGTCAGTAGGATTTGGTCTAGGAAATTTGGTCTCGAGATTGAAACGAGAGACTTCTTGGTCCGGTGTGACGACAAAACGACAAAAGCACGGCAGGAGTAGGCCTTTGTTCGAACCAATCTTTTTAAAGTCGTCCCTGTTATGTTGAGATAACCTCAGAGGTTCCTTATAATCATCGTATTGTCCCTCCATGAACAGAAGAATGCAACAAATTATTCGCTTTATTTGCAACCAAGTTGGTCTAATTTTTTCCTTTAAAGAAAAAGGATCGCAAGATCTAAACTTAGGGAGTTGAAATAAAATTATCTCTTTTTAAAGTGAATTGCAAAAGGCTTTTGAAAAAAAAAATTTTTAAAAGAAATGTCAAAGAAGCAGAAAATCTGTCAACTGAAAAAATGCCATGAATTCAAAGTTGACAAATACTTCAATATTTCTACCTGAATTCAAGAAGAATAGCGTATCTACGTTGTGGAGATGAAAAAGGTAACGATCAACATTGCTGTTTCGAATGGAAGATGAGAGAAGGATATCAGGTAACTTATGGAAAAATTTTTAGTTGACAAATGTTTCATGTTACACGTGCATTGATTGGAACACAGAGCGAGACAGGCGACATAATAGAATTACTAACATTCGATTAATGGAAAAGAGATCGAAATAAGGACTTTGAATAAGGCGAGGCTGATTGACAGAGAGGTCGCTGTCTTTTAAGCAGAATCCCTGAAATTGGAAATTTAAGGGGGACATTGATCGTATTTGTGTGTATAATGTGTGAGTCCAGGTGAATGAGGGATGTTATTTGTTCGCTAAATCTTTGAAAAGGTACACCGCTGAGATTCGAATGGGATTAAGTCACGATCGTTTGGTTTATTATTTATCATTTTTTATTATCATTTCTATAATATATAATATTTTTAAGGGTTGTAGCAATTTTCGTAAGAAAATTAATTTTAAAATGTTGAAAGAGATTTTTTTATGAATTTAAACGTTTTTAATTTCTAAAAAAAAAACACAATTTAAGTATAATTTTTCCAAGATATCTCAAGAGTGGGATATCCCAAAGAGTGATAACAAAAAAATAATTTCCCGGTGTTAATTCTTGCGATTTCAATGATGTGAGAATAATTATTCATCAAACTCTCAATTGGTCGTTAGATTCGTATGTCGTGTGGCATGTAGCACACTCTTATTGAAACCACACATCGATTAAAACCAAACCATCTGTTTTGATCATAAAAATCTCAAAATTATCAAATTTAAATGAGTGCCATTTATTTATTGAAAAATATTTCTTACAAAGAAAAAATTTTTATTTTATATTTCAATAATTTTGCAAACGTTGTTTACACAGAAAATTGCATAGAACGACTTGTAACGTCTTAGATAGTTGCAATATAAGATTTTTCTTATATTGCACTTACAGATGGGTCTTTGTCATTGTACAATGCTTTCCTTACCTAAGATTATTTGTATGTTTAAGGCTTTCATCGATTATATATATTTGAGTGAATTCTGGACAAGTTAGGTTGGCAAAGCAAACAAATCTCTGTCGAAAAAAGGAGCTTCAAAGAGCCCCTTATTTGAAATTAATGGCATGTTAAATATTTCCTTATACTTGAAAACTAAAAAATATTTGTCTCAGGTACACAACGATGATTTTCGTGATAAATTTAATGAAACGTAAAATTAACAACCTCCCTCCAACCATCCTCGTCGGTCGTTCAGTTTATCTTCAGCATGCCAAGCTAAAAAGAAATAATCACAAAATTTCATTTCTCCATGTTTGACGCGAACGATTTATTATTTTTCTCAGGCAACAAATTGAAGCACAGCTCCTCGTGGATTACGCCGTTGTTTCTATTACAGTTTTACAGTTGAGGCGACTAACGTTCAGTGTGACTTGCACCCGGGTCCTTCGGGCTAAGACTTGCGCGAATTGTAATCGCCAGCAATTATTCATTTTTACGCGTTTCGTTTATTTCACAACACGGAAAACGTATACATAGACGTTTATTTAATTATATCAAATTTGTTTGCGCGAATTTCCCACCCAGTTCTTTAGCATTGCTCTTATATTTACGAGTCATGAATTTTTCTTTAAATAATCATTTGTATTTCAAATCAGCATGAAAACGGGGAAACGACGGCCATAAAGCGCGATTTATTTCAAGGAAATTTACATAGATATTAGTGCCGACTCGAAATCCCAAACAACCAAATTGGCCTTGGCACATTTCAATTTTTCGATCGAAAGTCTTTGAAACTTTCTAAATAATTTTCAAAAAAAAAAAAGATTAAGTCAAAAAGTACTTTATTTTTCTCCTCGATAAATAATTAGACAGATATCGTCATGATCTCAGCCCAAGGCAAATGTTTAACATAAATACGATGATGAGATATTGGTAAGATTAGAGATAATAGCTGGAACGATCGAAATGTTTTTTCTCCTATCTCTCTGTCTAGGTGTAATTTTGCATTTATATGGATTTTTTGTTGAAATATCAAACGATTTATCCGACCAATGTACCCATAAATGAATTATCTCAATGTTCATGAAATAATCTTGAAAGTTTTTTCTTTCTTCTCTCTTAAATATTATCTAAGTATCTTTTATGTTGTGATGAAATCAAATTTGTGAGCTAAGAAATTTTTTTGAAGGCACCTACGATTTTATCTATAAATTTTTGTTTTTAACAACCAAAAAAATTCCATCATGATAAAACTTTGATTTGTCTCTTCAGCTTATTGGAAAAATACATAGCAATAAGCGGAGAAAAAACAATAAAAAGAGTTTTTCTATAAGATATTGATATTTTTTGCTTAAGGAAAAAGCGAAAATTCCAAGATAAATATGAAAAATTCCAAGCTATTTTTGCACATACGAGTATATGGTGAATGGTTGTTTTCATAAATATAAGACGTAAGAAATCAATGTTCAAAAATTATATTATGTTCTAGAATTGATAAGAATTTTTTTCATATAGTAACTAAAAGCCATTCAAATCTGACTATTTACTATGAGTATAGACTCTTTTTTAACAATAAAAGAGTTACTCATAAACTAAGTTGTATTTAACGATAAAAATTTAAAAAAAAATCGCGTTAGTTGATAAGAATAAAAAAACCTCAATTTTAGGTAGCTTGACTTGCATAAAAACGGGTTTATTAATGCCAAATGTTGAGCTTTAATTGAAAACTCCATATTATATTCGTTGAAGATTCATTATTAGTAGCTATACAACTACATACATACTATATTAATTACACTTCTTCTTCATATAATGTAGCAATCTATGGAGTAAGTTGGCTGTCATGTTTAGCTAACTTATTCTGATCTAATTTACAGTCGCGCGAATCAAGTTGGTTAAGATTTGTCCGAACCACTAGCAAAAATAATTAACCCGAGTCAAAATGTTAGACCTCTTTTGGCCCTAAAATGGATCTTTTACCCTCTTTTGAATCTACAAAGAATAAAATGAACCTCTTTTGAACCTCCAAAGAGTAAAATGAACCTCATATAGACCTAAACGATATTTCATCGTCTTTATTTTAACCTACATGAAGTTTTTATTACATTTTGTGAACATATCGTCTCGTCCTAAAATAAGGTTTATAATCATAAAACATAAAATATGGTTGTAAATTTCCTTTTTTTTACAATACCTATTGCAAATATTATTTACTAATAACCTAAACTTTTGATCTCTCTCTTTCCTATACTTAGATGCTTAATATAATATTGTGAATTCTGGTATCCATTACTGGTTTGATCCTTAATCCTGTTCACTCTTGTTAATTTTTACTCAGTCTCTTGTTAACCGTTTGAGTGCTACACAAGTTATTATACAACAATTGAATAAACTTATTTCACTATTTGATTATTTTTCAATATTGTCTATATCAAAAAACCTAAAAGTATAAATGTAAAACATTTAAAAATGAAAAAACCGAGTTTAAAAGAAAAAGTGTGAAGAAATTTGCTTTAATTTATTATCTTGAAAATAATCAGAGAGATGCTATACAATTAAATAAAATTTTTAAAGAAATGCACATCGTTGGGTATATTGTGGATTATAATAAAAGGAAATCCTGGAAAAAAATGATGGCAATAGCGACAATAAAGAAGCTGGTAAACAGGGACAAGGAAATTAAGAACTAAGAACTGATATTTGTAATATTCTTATTACTTTTTAATTTATCGCTTATATAAACTTGTTTATTTAATGAATAAAAAAAACAAAATATTAAAATAAAAATCTTATTCTTTTTGAAAAAAACCCTACCAATAAAACAATAAAAGAGAGTGACAAAGAAAGAGTGGAGAAAAGAGAGAGAGAGGTCCATTTGAGGTTTTTTCCGTCAACCTCTTTTGGGCCTTAACATGGTATTTTGTCCGATAAATGCCACTTGTAGGTTCAAAAGAGGTCTAAAATTCAAACGCAAATGGTCATGTTTCAATCTACGTGAACCCAGATTTTGAGGTCTAAAATAGATCTAAAATTTTGACTCGGGAAGTCAGAAAGTAATACAGCGATCGACACTTCTTTATCTCATGATTATTCCTTCCACAACAAGTTATAGTGTCTTGTACTTTTCTAGTTGGCGCTTTACGTCAATTCACGTCTTTTAATTAAGTTGACTACTTCACAACTTTTTTTTATCGTTTGATTTATTTATAGTCGCTTCGACATCTTAGTCATTAACGACTAGATCTTTGGTCAATTATACGGTTTAACAACAGGATAGTTTGTCATTCTATATTGTAGGTACCTATAACAGTGGTGATTGGAACGGTTTCAATTACAATTCACATCTATGCAATCATAAATATAAGTGTTGATAAACGATTTCACAACTTTTATTCAAGTTAATAAGCATATCTTTGTTTGTTCCCTTATCTACGTAGCTGATTATCAAATTATGTCAGTAGATCCATATTTCGAAAGTTTTTAAGAGAGACTCAATGGGAATCCATGCTTTAACTTTGTAGAGCAAAACTAAAAATATGAAGTAGCCGATCATTGTCATGTAAAATTTTTGTTTGAGTTTGTTTAATTGGCCATCAGGAAATTTAATTGGATCTGTGTCCTTTAATCTAATTTGGTGGCTAAAGTTGAACGTGGTGGACATCCCTCCCAGTGAAAGAATCCTCTCAAATCAGTCTTTGAAATGGTTGGTGGTACGAGTGTTAATTGTGTCGACCACTGATGGGATATGTAAATCCCTGTAAATCGTCTTATTTGTAAGGAACCTTGGGACATCTACCAGTTGTCTTAGAAATTTACATTATATGGTTGCAATCAGTTTTATATTTGACTGACAGAGCTTCACAGTTTAATATTGCAGGTCCAAGTCGGTACTATTATAGCTTTATTTATTGGGATTTAGTTTTCCAGGAAAATTGAGAACTCCTACCCAGAGTAGATGTCTAAATCTGTTGCATATTTAAACTACTTTTTTGTATTAAATGATATTTCCACGTAAGTCTTCGATCTAAGTAGACCTCACGATACTTAACTGTGTCTAGCGAGGGAATTACAGCTAAATCCAAGCTGATAGGAGAAATATTCCTTTTTTAAGTGTAAAGGTAATTTTCAGTGATTTGAAATCGTTGATGGTTCATTTATGTGTTCATACACTCAGTAGTTTCATGTTATGCTGTAATGCAATATCAGGGTCCATCTGAGTAGGCATGATCATTGTATGGTCTGCAAAGATCCCTGTCAGAGTGTTATCCGTATAGAAGGCAAATTGGCTGAGTATGATAAAGGGTTACAAAACACTTTCCTGGGATACTCCAGATTATATTTGAAATGAGTCGGAGTACCTAAAGCTTACTCTTCTTTTAAAGTTTCAATCTTGAAAATTTTTCAGAGTTTAGGCAAACATTTTCCATCTTATAGAATAAACTCTAAATTGGGATCGGTACTGCAAAGTATATTTGTAAATATCTTGAATAGTATCCTGACTTTAGTAATTCCACTTTTGATTCCTATACTGAAATTCTTTTCTTCGTTAATATTAGTTAACATTAGTATTCAGTAAAATGAATAACTCTTTTAAATATATTAACATCTAAATTGCTCAAAAATGAGTATTTTAAAGTGAAAAATTGAGAAGAAAGTGTGACAAAATTGTGTAGACATGCCCTTTGTTATTGATAAAATAAAAAAATTGTTAACCTTAACACTATAATAAACTACATAAATATTACAGTAATGTTTTTCATTTAAATTTCGACAGAGCAATAACGTATACACAGAGTATCACACTTTTTTTCTAATTTTCAACCAAAGACTTAAGACTTAAGGTGTTAAAAATTAATTTTTAAAAATATAAAACCAAGGAAGAAAGGTGCCGAATCATTTGGTTCTACCATTCAATGTAGTGATAATTGGAAGAAATTTTAACATTTATATCCCAAAAAAAATTATTACAACTTTCACAGTTCACAAATTCAATTTGTTAATAATTGAAGATGCACTTAAACAACTAATTATTTTTCACTTTTAATTGGTTTTGCCTATGGACTTGCCTCACGTTGTAAATTTCAAAGCTCTAAGTAGCTAAAAACCCAAGTTCCACATCTAATATTTCGATTTTAATTGCAAAAAAACCGCCTTAATTCTGTAGATATTATGCAAGAATCACAATTCCTAATGGAAATTTAGTATTTACTGATTAAATATAAATCGTATACACAGTCATCCACTAACATACAACCCATGTATAATTGCATTTATTAATACAAGCAAACGTGAAGTAATTTATCTTAAAAATGAAATTGCTGTTTCAAAGACTAGCTCTAACATATAGCTAATGTACTATCAAAGACGCGATTGAATAGAATGTTAATTCTAACATTCAATAATATATCATCTGATTGAAACAATCTAACCAAGCATTATTTTAGCATATCAATTTCGAATCGTATTCAAAGCGAATTAATAGCGAAACTAGCGGGAATTGCATTCGTAATAAAATTACTTTTTCAATTCATTTGAATCATATCTAACACGAAAAAAACTATGAAAGACTTAAACGATGAACTTAATAAATTGATTCTATATTATATTTTTTCACTTGTCAATTATGGCGTTATAGTTTTATTGAATTTTCTCTTTAATAATAAACTTAAGTAGAATATCGCTATTGAATTGAAGCATTTATTTTCTAAATCTTTTACTAATCTACCTTTCGGTATTAAATATGTTGAATTAAAAACTTGTTTGTTTTCTACTTAAAAAAAGCCTTAATCTATGTTTAATATTTTGTTGAAAAGTATGAGACTAACAATAATACTTTTAAGGATAATGAAGTCAATGTATGCGATGAGTAAATATGTTTTTATTGGTGAGTTAGACGTTTGTGTGTTTAGGACTGAAATTTTTGCAGCCTCATATTTATCAATAGACATATTTCATGCTTATTCGTTCCGGGAGTCGTCGTTCCTCCAAGGAATTCCACTCGTTTCGAAATATATATATGCATTCGTTGTGTGTATCGTCAGCAGCACGCATATTTCGGTCGTCTTTTTCGAAAAGCACACAAACATTTCAATCGATTGCCATAAAAGAAATGAAAACTCTCAATATAACAGACGTTTTTATGAAGTTTCTCCCCCAGATATTTACCTAAGTTATTTCATGTACAATAATAATATATTATCTAATAATATAAAATGGAATTAGTTTTCCTTTCAAAAAAAAACAAACTCTTTTTTGAATTCCACAGGAAAATAGTTGGAACGAGACGTTAGCAGGAGGCTGGATTAACCTAGATTTTACTTTGCTACTTTCCAACTTGTCGCGCATTGACTTGCCTCATTCAGAAAAGTCATTAATGGCACTGGAACTCGGAAAGAAGGTGGCAACCTCCCATTCTGCATCGGATTGTATATATATATATATATAGTTTCTAATGCCTCCATGTTCATCCATGTAGATATTATTTCATATATACCTATATACGAAATAATTATATCAGCAAACATGTTCTCTTTGGCAAAACTTTACGATTAACGCTCTCTTGCAAGCACTTCATGTGCCCTCGTATAGGAAAAGATTCTATGCTATCAGTGGAAATGTTCAAGTTTCTTACAAAACTTAAAAGTTTTAATAATATATTATTAAAAGTAAAGCACGGAGAGTTTAAGTCATAAACGTCAGTCACCCTTTTAAATATGATATGAAAATAATGTCAAGGTCCCATGAATTCAATAATACAAAGACATTTTCCAAAAAGACTTATATCTATGAATTCTAGCCGAGAAAAATAGCGGTATTTAATTTGCTAAACGTTCGTCAAGCATGCAACAGTCAATATAGAGGCACTCCACTGATTATAAATTATAACATTTATCTTCGTTAAATTTAAGTATAAACTGGTTTCATCGTTTCATTTGTCAAAAACGAAATTTCGCACACTGAAAGTTAGTTATCTAAGCTACTAACATTCCATGTCTCTCGTAAAATATATGTATTATGTTCCCGTTGATGATATTTTATACGATACATTTTACGCTGTGAGCTATAATCGTTTCGGTTACGTCAGGCGGCAACAAATCAAGTTCATTGGAACATAGTTCCACATTATAATAATATACATCCTTCTCGAGCTGTCAGTCAGTCCGTCTATTTGTTTGTCTGTCTGTTATGTTTGCTGCCAACTCTGACTAACCACAATACGAGAGAGCAAGTGTTCACGTTATGCGTGTGCTATTAGATGCTACGCCCTTATATTGCTTCAATAATAACACGTTCGTTATTCAAATGCATCTAAATATTAACTCTAATAATCTCCCGTTCGGAGTCGTCTTCATATCCTAACCGGTTCGATCTTGCAGCATCCACTAAACTGGCTCAGATCGCATCATCTTCGTCACACCAATAATTATTGAGTAGTACAGTCATGCATCCGATCATTTCGATTTTCATAACGGACCATAAAACATTGGGTTTGTATTTAGGTCGATTCATTTTTCTACAGACCACATTCAATTAAGCTTTGAAGGGATGTAGAGAATAAATTTACACCTTCGAATTTTCCGTAATCATTGATTCAGAACAAATCGGCCATTATTTAAAACTGAGATACCAAAAATATACGTGATTAATTGTATCAAGTTTTAAACTAATAAGTTTTAAAAAATCTACATTTTCGAAGTTCATAAGCTAAATTTAAATGTGAATAAGAATGTTTAAATAATAAATCAGAATCCACTCAATAAGGAAAATCAAATAAGTCGTTCACATAATAAAATATAATCTGCACGTTTTACGAGAAGCTCAAGAGGAAATTTCTTTGTCAAATCAAAAATCGACGCTTTTTGTTGTTGTGTGTAAATTTCGATGAGGTAAAACTTTCGGCGTATATTTACGTATTATGATGAAAGCCTTTATTTTAAGGATTCTTTTATTGCGAACAAAACGAGCGGAGCTCTCGTTTTTGTACGACGAACGCAAAGAAAACAGTTAGCAAAATAATTATAAACAGGAAGGGATTAAATATCGTTTCGTTTATGGTTAATAAATGTTCACTCTATGGTATAAGTATAATATTAAATAACCACTTGTACGGTTTAATTTCGTAAATATGAGGATTTGCATGATGTGTTTTATGAAAGCAGAAGACTTGGTAATTTTTTTAAAGGCAAGCAACTAAGTGTTTTATGCTGCTTTTGTGATGTTTGATGTTTGATAATTTTTCTTGAGATATTACGGAAATAATTAGGTTTTATTGAATTGAGCGACAAAAGAGAGGATGAATGGTCCATGACAACCATTTTATATATATACAATTGCCTTGTTGAAACGAAGGAATCGAAGTTGTAAGAAATATTAAAAGAAAGCTTAAGGAAATGATTACTCTTTCTTCTTACATAGATCTTATATATTACTGCTATTTAAATGGATGCTTTTTCCCTTTTAACATGATTTATCTCTATACTTATATTAAAAGATTGATTGAGAAAGGAATGCGTCCTTTTAATACCGCATCATCTTCTTATAAACTTGCTATTTTTGATTGAAATAATCTCCTATGTTCTTTTTTGCGTTTGAGAATTGTATGGAAGGATATTAAAAAATAAATTTTCTCTGGATTATTCGATTTTGATAGTTTTCCTTTTATTGGGTAAAATTTGTTTTAAAAAATTATTTCATTTCAATTGGACGCACAAATTTCACCTCTAAAAGTTAAAAACTAGGGAATGACGTACTGATTTATTAGATCCTAGTAGCAAAAAAGGTCAAAATTCAATCCTACTTTGAGTAAGTAAAATTTATTTTTATAAGAGCAAGAGGAAATTAGGGAATGATATCAAAACTTTTTATAAGGACTTAATTGTACCAAAATAATTTTAATAATTTTTATTCCAAATAAAAGTAAAGTTTTGAGTCAAATTACTTAGAAACGATAAGTAAACAATTAAATTTGTCTTGTGATAAATTTAATTTTGATTTTCTAATATAAAAATTCTTCGATCCGTCTCATAATCCCACTATTTAGTCAAAGTGAAATTAAAGTAATATTATCACAAACTTACCCAAGAAACGTTCATGGTCACATACTGTATTGAAGCTATTTACTTTCCAACTATAGCTACGTGTAGTTTAATAATTTTCCAACTTAAATTAGAACATTTTTTTTTTGTATTTACTAGTTCAAATCCAGAAAATCTTCCGATTAGACGTGGCCATTCTACGTAGATATTATATTTTTCAAAGCACAACTCAGAAGTTGGTTTGGATGTTGAGAACACTTGTGCTCTAAAGTATAATACGGTGAGTGGAGATGTCTCAACCCCTTGGATGATCACTGGACGAGCATAACAACGCGATCCTGTAACCTTTATCGGTTGTGAAGGCCTATTATCTCGAAGCCCGTACACGTTATGGACATCTTCACGTCGAACGAGTCGAGGTAAATGGAAGACGATGTGTATTGGTTCCAATTTAATGTAATCAGGCCTGTAATTGAATAAGCGAGGAAACCTTTAGACTAGTTTGATTATATGGTAATCACAGAATGAAATTATATGAAGAAAAATATGATTACTTATACATATATACGATTTGATTTTATTATGAAATGAACCATAAAAACGAATTCTTCAAGAAAAATCAAGAAAAGTCAGTGGTAACAAGTGTTTTTAAAACAAATCAGTCGAGGTGATAATGTTTAAAAATATATAGGTACACAAATAATAAAGAGAAGATGAAAGATGATATGAAATTCCATTACTGAAACCATAAAGTGGCTTTTTTACACTCAGTTCTTGTTTCATTCTTGTCTGACAATCAATAATATAATCGATCAGAAAAATATAAGCTGGACGACCGCATTTATAATGGGCTGTGGTGGAACTTTGGTTTTTCTGTTTAAGTAATGTAACAAAAAATGTTTCAATCCTTTTTTTTAAGAGCATAATGACGGTATGTCGATGCAGATTTATTATATTAATTCACAAGAATTTTAAAAATACGGTTTATCGATAAACTTAACTCATTTTTCATAATGTTTTAACCAACAATTCTTAAAATAGGCAAATAATAATTGCTATAAGTTTCAACCAAAAATCTGTTAATGTTGATAAAATCATTAATGTTCTATAATATTTTTAAGTTTTAAGGAAAAAAGACTTTAATATGAGAAAATATATTTTTAATTTCATATTAATTCCCTTCTTATACTTCTTTTATTTTAAGACAATCGAATTCCTCCAAATTATTAGCATGTAACGTTTTTACAAGTTGTTGGATTTGTGTTTGAATGACGACAATTTATTTTTAACAAATGCTTATTTAATTACACTATTTACACTTTATATGATGAGTAAGTTCACTATTACAATAGTCACAATCACTAATTGTTACTCACTGTTTATATTTCACTATACACACTGTTACACTTTATTTAACAATGTTCACAATTTATTTAACACTCGCGATTTACTATTTATTTAACACTCACAATTAACGATTCACGATTTATGTATCACTCACGTTGACGATTTATGTATAACTCGGTTGACGATTTATTTATGACTGACTCTTCGTTCAAACAATTCACTTTTTATATCGATTTGGTCATTTTCGAGAACATTCTCTTCTATTATACGTTGCCAAAACTTTCTATACTTTTGTCCTTTTCTCATCCAAAAGGAAATACGGGTAGAAACTTGCAGAAATATTGTCCTCTCTCTCATACACCAAGTAATCCTTTTGGTCAAACCCTTCGCGCCACGGGGGTCCGATCTCTTGAAAACTTTCTAGAAGCTTCGCACGGTCTTTCCCATCCTACCGCCCCGTTGCTCTCCATTGGCTGATTGATTGGCTTGATCCAACCACGATGAGGTACAAGAATAACAGCCCGAGACAGTTTAAAGGGCAAGAGCCGCCCCCAAATTCACAAAATGGTGACACTCTCCATCTTTAAAATCTTTTCCCTGCGCCTTAGACTGTGATTAGTACATTAACTTGAACACTTTTAGCCTATCTTCAGCCCAATAGTTTAAATGCTCGAACAATTTTCATAAAATTTCCAGGATTTCTAGTAATTTGTAATAGAAAGTTGAAAAGTCTAAAAATCTGCATTTTTTTTATATTCCCTCTACAATTCTAACAAATAATTTGGATTTGTTATACGCTGTTGAGAACATATTTTGATTACAAAATTACCTATCTTACTATAGCTTGTTTTAAAAAAGGAAGACTGGCATTGAAAAACAAAGGTGTATTAAGTTTATGTAAACTTTTTTTTTGTGTTTTAAGTCGCTTTAACATCTAAGGTCATATTACGACTTTCAAAAAACACAGAAATTTTCTATTGGTCAATTTTAATCTAAGGTCTAGGATTCAACGGGGATCGAACACTGCGCCAATAGGTGACCAATGTTAACTTATTGATTTATTTAAATTTTAAGGGAATGGAGTCACAAGTAGCCCTTAGCTAAATATAGTTGTATTATATTTATTAGTACCTAGATATATTATTTTTTTGCCATAAACTAAAAACTAGGGACGAAAGAAGCAGTTTAAGTTTTTTTTGGTTTGTGAGTAAATAAAAAAATTAAAATTAGTGTAAGTAACATGGCTGTAGTTAAGCTGAAAGAAAATTTCAAAGAAAGTTAAATTCTAATCGATTAACAAATATTATATAGATATATATTATAAATTTTTCAAAATGAAGGCTCTTACAAGTCTTTTCAATCATAAAAAATCATAACTGGAAAATAATTGCTATTCAATCGATTTTTTCGAATTATAGATTTCGCAATTGAATAAAATATACCTTTGTGTTATATGAACGACTATATATTATTATATTGTGATGATATATAATGTATATATAAATATATAAAATAAAAATGGGACAGCGGTAGCAGATGTATAAGTCGACGTTTTATTCTCCAGGAAGGACACCCGGCCAGCCTTTTGCTGGTGTTTGGTTGTATTTGAAAGGCTTTTGAATTGATGTCCTGCACTTGGTCGGTCCACTACATCTCCACCATCATTTCGCGAACATACGTATTTTCCTATACCGTAAATCTACTAAGATGCGTATGTTCATGGTATGTATACGTGTGACCACCCGAGTAATACAGTTATTTTATTTTTATGTAATAAAAGACACTGCACGCAGTCTATAACAATACCGGATTACAAACAAAGGAAACGACGCATTTTATTCATACTTTCTGAATACTTGGATACAATAGGTTCAAGACACCTCGAATGACTCGTTCAATCTTTTACAACCTTAATTTGTCTTTTCAAGAAATTGTCTTTTCATTAAAAAGCTATCCAAAGCCCTCAACAGTATTAATACGAGGGGAGGTCCAAAAGTCCGCGGAATGGAAGGGAAGGGAGGGGGGAGGAAACGCTCGCTTAGAATTCTACTAATTAGGGACTCATTTGAAATATATGTGTCAAGTGTCAACCATATGACTTCAGTCATCTACGAGATATCGCCCAACAATCAAGTCAAACCCGAATTGAATTACAATTATGGAGCAAATCGAATTTCGTGCCGTTATAAAGTTCCTTACAAAGCAAGGAAAAACCGCTCAAAACATAATGAGTGAGATGGGTGCCGTTTATGGGGACCGATGCCCTGGTAAAACCATGATTTACAAGTGGCATGGTCTTTTCAAACATGGCAGAGAGTCCATTGAAGACGATCCCCGCCCAGGACGGCCGCTTGAGGCCACTACGGCAGACATCATCGAAAAAGTGGAAAAATTTATATCAGAAGATACTCGTCTAAAGAAGAAACAGCTTTCTGCATTAGTTGGAGTATCAGACACCACCATTTTGAGGATTCTACACGATCACCTTGGCATGACAAAAGTTAGTGCAAGATGGGTGCCAAGAATGCTCACGCCGCCTCAAAAGCAACAACGAGTCGAAGCGTCAAAGCACTTTTTGAAGTTGTGTGGCGCAGATTATACCCCAGTTTTGCAGCGGATTGTGACTGGGGATGAAACTTGGGTTCATCACTTTGAACCTGAGTCCAAACAAGAATCAATGCAATGGCATAAAAAGGGTAAACCACCCCCTAAGAAGTTTAAGGTATCGCAATCGGCCGGAAAGTTAATGGCTACGGTTTTTTGGGATTGCAAAGGAATTTTGTTGATCGACTACAAGGAAAAGGGTGTCCACATTACCGGACAATATTATGCATCATTGCTGGAGAGACTAAAGGAAGCCATTAAAGGAAAAAGGCGAGGAAAATGGACCAAGGGTGTGCTGCTTTTGCAAGACAACGCACCGGTTCACACGAGCAATGTTGCGATGGCTTCCCTACACAGGTGTGGGTTTGAATCGCTGGTCCATCCACCCTACAGCCCAGACTTGGCCCCCAGCGATTATTATTTGTTCCCAAATTTAAAAAAAGATTTAAGGGGAAAAAAATTTAACAGCGATGAAGAAGTGAAGGAGGCGATATCGGCTCATTTTGAGGACAAAGAGGAAAAATATTTTTTTGATGGTTTAGAGAAGCTAATCGCAAGATCTGAAAAATGTATTAAGCTTAAGGGGAATTATATTGAAAAAGAAAATTAGTCTCTTTGTTTTATTTAATTTACAACCCCTCTATTCCGCGAACTTTTGGACCTCCCCTCGTATCATCGTACTGTCTAAAAATATTTATCTTGTCGAGTTTAACAAAAAGATTTGGCTCATATTTTGGGATAGAGTGACAAGCATCAAATTCACTAACGCATCGTTTTTAGTCGTTTCATTTTAAACCATATGAGCCTCGTCATAATCTGCATAATTAGAAAAGATCAAAACAGAATAATAAATGAGTAAAACTGAGACACAAAAAAGTCCAATAAAGACGAACGAAACAAACATATGTGCAAACAGATTCGTTCGGCCTATTTTGCAAAATGAGAAGTGGTAAGATTTGTGGCCTCGTATCAAAGGATGTATCGCACATGGGCCTATAAAAAAAAAACTGTCAGTGAAGAATTTCGAAATTAACGAACACGGTAAAGAAATTTGAGAAAAGTTGACGCGCAAAAAAATTAAAAAACACTGAGACCATATCGAAGGAAAACTGGGCTCATCATTTCACACCCAATATCTGCTTAATTAGACGCATGACGAATTACGAAAAGACCCGGCAAAGCCACCGCATGGGCCGGAGCTGCATGTAACCTGAGACAGGCTCTGCCACTTTTTGAGATTATTAAAAATATGATTGTCATTCAAATGAGCACTCGGATTATGATTTGGGTAATAGTCTATATACCTTCCTAAAATATGATACCTGGCAATTTCAACGGAAGCAAAAATAAAAAGGCAACCAAAAAAAATCGGTATATATTGCTTGTCAGATTTTATTAACGTCATATTTCTTTACAAGTTCAAGCGTTCGGAATCGCACTAATTAAAAAAAATGTTCAAATGAATCGTTAACGTTCGCAATTGCCTC
The DNA here is from genome assembly GCA_958496155.1 of Sisyra nigra. Taxonomy (NCBI): domain Eukaryota; kingdom Metazoa; phylum Arthropoda; class Insecta; order Neuroptera; family Sisyridae; genus Sisyra; species Sisyra nigra. Next base: position 49,764,354 of record OY292316.1, read on the forward strand.
ACATCTCTCCTTGTATATCTTCTATACTAATTCGAAATAATAAAATTTCATTCAAACATCTCGTATACATATTCCCAACGTTTTTATAACTCCAGTTACAAATTAACTTGCGACTAGTTATATAATTTTTAAATTTATTGTCTTACTACTTTCCATAGTGTTATTTTAATAAATATTTTTGCAGACTGCTGCACCAAGCTTTTTCTCTCTCTCTCAAACGAAACGTGGAAAATAGAATTATAAATTATCCAGTCAGAGTGAAGAAATCATAATTAAAACTTGACATATTTCACCTGCAGAACTTACAAATCGTAAATTTCCGTACTAATAAAAAAGTGAAAAATATTTCCTTTCTAAATATTTTTATTTCGTTTATTTCTTTTTTTCAAGAAAAGCAGATCAATACTCGAAAAAATTGATTACACCGTCAAGTTTATTCGTTCATTCGTACGTTTTCTATTTCTTTTACTTTCGTCGTTTCGTGATTTTTCCGAGGAAATTACGGCGAGGTTAGCACTAACACGTTTTTGGAATTGAATTCACTAAGATGGTGTGATTAGGAAGTTGAATGCACCACTTAGATTAAATTAGAAAATTTCCGTTCGAGAAACTAATTTCCAATGGAGATCGGTTTGAAGTGATCGATGTCTCTCGCAATTTTATTGCAATATTTTTTAATAGTACAATCGTTAATCTTTTTATTAGTCGAACGTATAAAATGATTCGTTAATATAAAGTAATTTCAAGGTTTTACAACTCTATTTCAATAGAAAATAAGCGTGGGTAATAAATAATTTTTACGTTTTCTATCTATAAAATGTAAATGAGAAAAAGAAGATGAAAATTACGAGGATTGGGTGGAAACTTCAAAATTGGTTCTTGAGAAAAATATACGTTCACAGATTCTTACGACTATAACAAGTGGTTTTTGAATGTTAAATGTGTATTCGTTAATTGCAGTGGTTCCCAACTTTTTTGTATTTAAATACCCAACCACATTGTTTGTAGCGGTATATGCAAAATTGGTTATTAAATATACGCAATTTTGAGTCAAAAACGTCAAAAGTTGTTGATCTAATTTGGCATTTAAATATAAATATTTGACTTTACTTTAAATCACTTTTAAGTTAAGTGGCTTGAAAATCGAGTCAAGCAGTGAATCCTTACTAGAACTCTGGCTATCATTTTAAATATTGATCAAAACATGTAAGATGAAAAGTTTTGAATTTTATTTCACACAAAACTCTTTGTCCTAACAAACTCGTTATTTTCATTTAGTAAGAAACTATTTTCAGTAATTTTAATTACTTTTTTCCTTGTTGTCTTAGTTGAAATTCCGTCATTAAATCAAATTCTTCACCTTTAAAAATATATATACATAAGAAAATTCATGAAAGAGACTCCCTTTGAACAGCACCAGACCGTAAACGATTATATTCCATATCATATTTCTTCCTAATATGTTTTCAAGCCCGTTAAATCGTTCCCTTTTTAAGAGTCTTCAATGGTAAATGTTTCATAAGTATGCATTATATAAAAACAACAAAATTTGATTTTTCAATGATAGTATGACGTGTGAAATTTTTTAAATGACTATTATTTGTGTCTTTTCACGCCTTAAGTAAAAATTAAATATAGTTGAAAGTCGTTTGGGGATGTAAATTAATATTCTATTGATCTACTGCCCAAGAGAATAGTTTAGTGTTAGTTATTAGTTTTAATTAAACTAGAAGAAAGTCTAATTGCCTCATGTAAATAATAGATCCAAGTTTTCTAAAACCTCGATAGCAATTTGCCGGATAATTGGAATGGAAGAACAAAAGATGTATAGTCGGAATAAACTACGCAGAGTTTGAACGAAGGTAAATACGGGTACATATGTACAAATATAAGGAAGCTCGAGGGGACGTAAACGACCTTAATGTGAAGATACAAATAATGGCGAGGAAGAGGGAATCTCACCTGGAATGGGAACGAGTTGAATCGAGTTCAGTTCGGAAGTTGTCACGGATTGCATAAATAATGACGTCTGTGTAATAGTATGTATAACAAATATTGACAAAGCCTAACCACCCATATACTTAAAAGGCACTTGAACCGAACAAGAAAGAGGAAACCTTGCTCGTAGACGATTTCATTTTGAATTTTGTTTACCAACTACTTTGGACCACCACTGTACCTATCTAAGATGTACCTACAACTCTACCTCCAACATTTCCTAAGTACAATTCAAACAAACTTTCAAGAGGCAAAACATAGGAAACCCAAAAAAAATGTCATACGAAATTTCTCACATATATATACGATAATGTCATCATGAAAACCCCAACCAGTGGCTTCATAATATAATTTCATACACACATATCGTATATACAAAACGTCTCACATCAGTTTCGTTTTGTTTGGCGACATCATGACGGTGGATGGCGCGTCTTTTTGAACATCCCTCACACACAATAAGGCTGCATTTTTTCTTCCTCGTCAATTCTTTTGAAAGCATGCACACACACACACACACATCATCCAAAATCCTTCATACACAAGACGAGAGGAGACAAAACTACCTTTTTATATCATATAAATCGTGTATACATATAAGTTTTATTCCAATTTATTTCTCTTTTATTTTCTTTTGTGAAATTTTGTCGTCTTGTCGTCTTACCAACTGTATATGCGACGTCCGCCCGTCTATTCACTGTTTAATATTATGTGCTTACCGTCCGATTTATAAACTTGTTTTCTCGATTGGATGAAAATACGAACCAATAAAAATAAATACTCTCACACAGGAACCGAAATGGCAAGGAAATAACACTGAACACTGGAAGGTGTGTGTACAAAAGAAAGAAAACGGCGATTTTGATATGCATATAAGGGTAAAGTTGAGGTTTTTGACTTGGAAATAAGTCGACGGTATTCCCTTTTAAGCTTTCAAAGTTAATCTTGTATTTGTTATAATAGATTTTGGTGCAATGAAGAAAAGAATACAGGAGATTATTTATAATGAGATTTGAAAAATGGTAGTCAGCAATAATTCTAAGTAATTAATGGTATGATAAAGTTTAGTTTAAATTAATTAATCAATAATTATCATCAATTGCATTTCTGTAGGTTGTGTGCACTTACACATCTTTACGTGCTACTGTAGAAAAAGTGTGGCTATATTCTCAGATTTATACATTTCTAGACGATTAATAGAATTTTGAAACAACGCAAATCAATTTGTATCGCGTTTACTATTAAAATCTTTTTCGTGGCTATAAAAGTCAATGCGTAAAAAACGTAACAAACCAAAATACAGTGGTATTTTGAGATACGAATGTTTTGAGATACAACATGAAATATTTTAAAATTTATACCTCGACATACAACGAAAAATTTGAGATACGAATTTGCAATGTGCGATCTTATTGAGTGGATGAACATAGTTTTTGGGCCTTCAGTGAAAAAATACTTAATCGGTAATGGTCTACCGCTTAAGTGTGTCCTTCTGTTGGATAATGCTCCCGCTCACCCTCCTGGCCTTGAGGATAACCATTTAGATGAATATAAATTTATTAAAAGTGTCTATCAGCCACCCAATACAACGTCTACTCTTCAGCCCCTGGATCAACACGTTATCTCCAATTTTAAGAAACTTCTTACGAAAAATCTTTTAAAACGTTGCTTCAAAGTTACCAAAATTACGAAGTAAATAAATTAAAAAAACATTATGTGTGTTATTACTCGTTTATTTATATACACATTGTGTATATTATATGTAATGTTTTAGGTTAGTTTCATATCGCTAGAACGCGTTAATATACTATATATTACACTATCTGATCCCCGCTCGCTTCGCTGGACATAGCTAAATTGAACTGATTAATTAATAGAAGCTGTCATAGCAAAATATAAAAAAGTCATTATAGTTATGTTGACATAAAAAGATAGTAGTTATTCCTCAAGACTCGAAAATCTAAGCCAAACTCCTAATCAGGATCACTTAAGTCGAACTGTATGCTTTGGTTATTTATTCTTACGGGTGTCATTTTGGTGCTTCAATAGTTATTTTTTAAGAATGAAATCTATTCACTGCAGAGAATTCCCAGATTACTCCAAGTTTTACTCTCAATGAATCGAACAATGGATAAATAAAACTACTCCTTCGATAATTCGAACGTTTACTGAGCCGGACTATAGATAAAATATAACCACCTTTAAATTAGCTATGGATGTATTGTTTCTAGGAATTTAACTTATCGAGATTTCACTGGATGAAAAAAGTTCAACTATGAAAATAAAAATTTTTATAATTTAGAATATGTATTATAAAAGTCGTGTAAAACGGTGAACTTGTAAGTTAATTTTAATTTTTTGTACTGCTTAGTCGTTTTAGTTTTTGAGTCAAACATCCGAACCGATTCCAGTTATTAAATACATTAACAATAAACATTTTTTTTTCAAATTATGTCAGCCTTTAATACGTTACCGAATAGCAGTAAGGATATGGTAGAAAATAAACACGCTCCGTCACCTAAAACCTCGACAATTTGGAAAGGTATACAACGCCCGTCTATTAAAATATATTCTACGTGCATTGTTTATATTTCCTAAGTATTATATTTGAAAATATTAAAGATAATGAATTATATAATTTATGAAAATCAAAAGTGTTAAAGCAAATTGTGAAAATCAAATCAAATATCGAATAAAATTTTATATTAGTTTTCAAGAAGTTACAATAAAATAAATAAAATAATAGCTACGGTTACCATGACAACATTTGCTTAGTGTAAAATCTGCAGTGAGATAAATTTGGTAAAATTTGTAAAGATGGGTAGATGAAAATTTTATTTTGGAAAGGATTTGCGTAAAATCCGTTCTTAGTACGCGTCTACATGGTAAGAGGAGTAACTATGCTGAATTTCAAGTCGATCGGACCTATAGTTTCAGAGATCTCGTGATAAGACAGTGATCGTTTTTCGCTTATATATATACAGATTATTTCAAATTGAAAAAATTGCTTTGAGATACGATTTTTTTGACATACACGATGGTCACAGAACGAAGAATGGAGAAGATTGAATGCAGATTCCATTATTTCCTAAATAATTAAAATAAGAATTTAATTGCATAATTGCAATATCTATGAAATTTTTGTCACTGTTAATTTGTTATATCTGCAATATTTTTTAGTATTTTTAGGGTTTACGTTAAAGAAAATCGTATTCGAAGTAAGTGACAGTTATTAAAAATAATATTTCACACGCACTTAATCATTGAACTATAAATCCACACTTTTAGTTCTTCAGCCCGCTTCAATTTCAATCCAACCCTTTATGATTTAGTCCACAATAAATTAAGTACCAACACACTTAAATATATGCATGCAATGCCAAAGAAATCCGTTGTTATTCAAATCATATATAAAAACGAACATTCGAAGATCTGATTGTGGTTTACAATTTATTCATATACTATGTAATGAACGTGGGGATGTGTATTGTCGAATTTTTGGTTTCTCTTCTCATTACATATTAAACATATTATTTAAATATTCCAACTGAATCAAAACGTCATCATTATGTTTTGCTAAACAGTCATGGATGAGTGTGTGTGGATGTGTGTGCTTTCGGGCTTATTCAGTCGAAAGTGTTTGAGATGACTCGCGTAACACATATAGTAGGTACACGCATTGTATTTTAAATATTAAATACGCTGTTTATCTATTTATCTTTTCCATTGAATTTAATATGACGAGTTCGTCTATTGTACAATTTATGCTTTATAAAATATTATGAATTGAAGCGCCGCGCCGTGCGGTGTGAAACAGTCCTGGTTGGATAAATTACTCCTCTTATTGTATACAATAAAATCGAATAGATATGCATTAATTTATTTCATCACCATTTCAAGGGAATTTCCATTAGCCCTTTCGATTTGCTCTCATTTTAGGTTTGTTTTTCAAAGTCGAGATATTTGTAATCTATTTTCTTTGTAAGCACCCACTTTTATTAACATATAATGAATAAATAGGTGTTTAATAATTTTTTTTCAAGTCACGAAACAAAATTAGACACCTAATATATGGGTGTATGTACACGATAATATGTGTAGATAATTTTTTATGATTTCAAGAAAAACGTTTCAATGTTGAACTTTAATTATGAGCCAATTCGTTCATTATATATTTTACAGTTAAAATCAAAATCGTGCCTACCTTCTATCTTTATGTTCGAATTAGAAATGTTATATAGCTGAAAATCTTCGTGCTTAGATATAAAAGAGTTTGAACATGAGAGACGGGAGGTGGTGTGGGATCAAATAAAATTAACAGGAATATTAACAGCATCCAATTATATACTTCATATTATCGAGAGACTCTTGTCGGGAAGAAAGATAAAGTTATCTAAATTTAAATTAAGTTGAACACATAATTTGGAGAGTTTATTATCTGTGCTATTGAAAGATTTCAGATGCAATAATCCAGTTTCCTTGCAACGATGCAATTTTTTTATGTAAATCTCTGTTTCTAAAAACCGGTTAATATGTTATGAAAAATTATTTTAAAAAACGGAAGTTCAAAGTTAACAGACTCGCTGCCATGTATATATGTATGTATATGGCATTTTTATTAAAACAAATGACTGACTATAAAATTTCATAGCTTACTGTGCTTACTATAAACAAGTTGTATGCAAGTATGAATCTGTGATATGTGGTTAGTGAGAGATTTTTTAAACTGTGCTTGTTTTCATTTTAATGATAAACTGTTTTTTTTTTAGTTTTAATCCCTGGATTTGCACTAAAATATATTTAAAAGATGGTATGGTTGAAGATAAAAAGTATAATGCTGTATGAACGTAAATTCTTTTAAATTACTTTCGTAAAAAATTCCTATTTATTTAAAAATGCATGCAACAAAATGGTGTATGCATTCAATGATATTAGGAATTCATCAAGTTAAGGACTTGAACATTTTGCTTGAATGATTGACTTGATTTATTGTTTAAATATTAATCTTTGACTCGAGTTTAACATGTGACTTTCTAAATTACAAGGTCGTATTTTAATTTCCTAAGTAATATTTGTTTTTTATCAACTAAGTATTACCTGCCCGCTTTGCTTAGCGTAAAACAAGCGCTATTGATATGACCAATTACAATAACTAACGATCTTATCATGTTAACCTTATACAGTCTAGATCAAGATTACCAGATGAGAAACTTGAAAAAGATGCTATTTAGATGACTCATTAGGTCCTTACCAGGATTATGTTGTTATCCTTTGGGTCAGAATTATCATAAAAAAATTAACATTATAATTTTTTTCTATTTTTATTTAAGATTTCTTCCACTGCTTTGATTTTTAGTGATTGGCTAAGATTACTTTTGGTTATTACAATGAGATATCTTTGAAGCAAAATAAAAAAGACAAACATAAAGCAATATTTACATAGAACTAGCTGATACTTGCTCGCTTTGCTGTGAGTATCTAAATTTAATTAATTGATTAATAGATTTCTAATCCCTACCTTCATAGCGAAATATAAAAAATTAATCTATTTTGACAGAAAAAAATGATAGATACTTCCAGACTTTAAATCTAAAGTAAGTTCATCAAAATCCTTAAAACTATACTTTTCTAGAAAGAGATATTAGCTATCTCACAGGTTCTATGTGATTTTAAATATTTTAAGTATAAAAAGGTCCTTTAAGAAAATTTGTAAACCTTTCATACCAAATGTCATTTAAAACCGTTCAGTTATTTTATTAGAAAATATAAGAAGCTATCCTACAGGAACCGTACCTTTTATTCAGTATTCAATATGTTAAGTTCTGAAGTATCTTTAACAAAACTTCATTAAAATTCATTCGTTAAGTAATTGGCAATTATTTAAAAATTTATTATATAATTTTAATACGTTTATTTCTAATTAGTACCCTTGACAATGGACAATAAAGAAATTCAAATATTTTTAAGATTGCATTATTAATTTTATCGGATATTAAATTGAATTTTGAAATTCATATTTATTTTCCAGTAATAATTGTCAATTTTTTAATTTAAACCTTGTAGAGATTTTTTTTTTGAGGAAAATGCGTTAAAATACTATTTCACAAACTTTAACAAAACTTCTTTTAAATACAAGGTTCCTGTAGGATTCAATTGTTATGCTATCCTATGAGAACCGTCGATTACTCCAGCATAAGAAGCAATCTATATCATTCTCTTCCCCGTTAACTACCACATGGAAGCGAATATTGTATCAAAATTTGAGCTCAATTAGTGTAGAAGTTTTCGAGTTTTTTCTCAGATATGGATCAACATAATATTTTTATATAATATAGAAGAAGATACCAATAAAACAGGCAATACGTACGATGTAAAATAATCAGTCGCTCGCCAACATTTTTCTTTTTAAATCTGTGATATCTTTTAAGATATTCATTTTGATGAAATGCTGTAAAGGGCAATTTTGGTCTACATAAATTGCGCAACGTATCTAGTGTATTTAATTTCATAAAGAATAATACTAAATTGTTTAAAATAACTTGGTAAATATACAAATTTTTTTTTGCAATATGTAAAAGATAAAATTGGTTCCTGTGGGTTATCTTTAAAAAATAGACATATACCTCGGTGGACTTTTTTATCAATATTTTTAAGATACCCAATTTCGTTGCATATAAGTTTGATCTATCTCGTAAGGTTTAGCCAGCGTTTGCAATTTAAGTGCACAAAGATATGCTTGTTATGACATTAAATTACAAATCCTTGAATTTCCTGACTGTTTTCTACTACAATATGCATGTTTTATACCTGAAAACCTTCCCCTTGAATCATTCTATCAATTTCTGAAAACTGTAATAAAATTCGTTCTGTATTTCAAAAAATCCAAGGGAACAGACAGCGGGAGCGACTTTGCGACTTTGTTTTATACTATGTAAAGATTAGCAGTACTAATACCTACTATTAGACGATAATCAATCTGAATTTTTGGCTAGTGTAGTTAAACAGTAAGTACGTATTAGTAATACTTTCATGATTGACATGTAATTTCTCCTAAGACAAAAATAGTTTCCTCTCTCCCCTGTACCGTTAAATACCATGAAACCCTCAAATCCATTATTTAATGTTCTTACCAATAAATATTCAAAGAATTTTTAGACTCTGGCTGCTCTTTCTTATACTACTTCATATTTACATTTCTATTTTTAATATTCAAAAGTGAATTGCTTTAATTAATCTACGCATAAAATAAAATAATAAGAGCTCAAAATAATTTAATCCAATGATAAAACCTATAGAAATGATTATCATATAATTTATTTAGATTTACCATCAAAACAAATATATGAAATATTAAAATTTGGTCATGACCATTCATAACTGTATTATCAAAATGAATTACCACTTGAAGATACAAGTATTATATTCTTCTCTTTGGTATAATATTTTTCTTATTTTCTTCATTGGTCGTTTCATTTTGAAGTCATATAACTTAATTTGGTTTCTCTTTCGATGAAATAAGATGCTTTTCCGTACTATATACATGAATCGTTCCGACTGGAAAAAGTATTCAAGAAAATTCCCACTCCCTCCGTTGTTATATGTGTGGTGAGAAAAGAAAGAATTGGACAAAACTCAATTCGTTATTTCATTGATTTCTTAAGGTTTGAAATTCTTTTCTCAATGTATCATTATTATCGATATTTAATACCAACACCAACATGTCAAACGGTGACCCAGGTGTGAAAAAATCGGCAATTGTTCGATTGAAATTCTCCGCCTATTACCCGGTAGCTCGAATAAAACTAACAAAAGAAACACTTAGCGCAACAATGCCGCTACTGTAAATGCACTTTTGTGTGCGTTTGATAAAAGTGCCAAATTACAGAGTGAAAGCTTCGCTCTCGAAGGCGCATATCTCCCGCTGAACCAGGTGATAATTTCGTAATATAAATTTTAATACATATTTATGAGGTTTGATGACAGTTCAAAGTGCACTGTCGTTATTTTATCTTTGTTCGTTTTCGCGCTGCGCTTTGATAATGTCTCACTTTGTTAATTTTAAACATTCTCATGGGGGTTGAGTCGGGAAGGAACTCCTTTTCAAGTAGTAACCCCCTCGGTATTTTATACTTAGGATAGATGGGTGATGCTGGTATATAGGGAAAGTTTCTTAGGACGAGCGCTTCTGAAATTAGTATTTGATTTAAATATTAAATTTATCTTTTTATTTAAAGTAAAGCTAAGTTTACTGTTTAAATACCTTGACCCTGAAGGGTCATAAAAATTTTTATTATCTCATTTCCTGCGTATTAAAAAAAATTAATTGGAACGCTTAGGACTTGCTTCAATATCGTTTGATACTCATTATTAGGAGGGGATGAAGCCGTCTATGTTTATACAACCCAATAAATAGACGGCATTGTTTTTATGTTCGAGGTACCAGCTGTTTAAAATTGATCTTTTAACATGAGATTTTTAGATGTTTTAAAATTCGAACCCTTTTCGTCGCCATCATTCCGACCAAATTGTTACCCTAATAAACCACGCCTCGCCAATAAACGCAATATGATATTTGGTAGATTATCGATTTATCGAACAACAGAAAGAAAGCCGGGCGTTTATTCAATTTATCTCACATTAAGACCCAATTGAAGATGAGATAATTTTTCGACCCCATTAAAATGGTCGGTCAATGGTTGCTACACCATATGGCCAATGGGAAATATCATTTTTCGAATAGTAAAATTGGAATGAATTGGACACTTTTGTGTGTATACCCTCCATCCGATAATAATCTTAGTGTCAAATCGAATAAAATCCATCGTTGAGTTTGTCATTGTGTTTTTGCTCGACTCTAATTGAGGCAGGTGTGCCGTGTGTTTGGCGTTTTTGAAGATGAGCCCCTTAAACTTTACCTAGTTAATGTGTTTTGGTTGAGAGATATATCTACCTATCGTTGGCCAAGTTTTTGACAGGGTTATCATCGTATTCAGAATTTGCAGATTAAAAAAAAAAGAGAAAAACGAAAGAGAAAAAATTTATGTTTTTGTTAAAAGCATTTTCCAATTTGGACGTTGTAATCTTTTCAACAGCTTAATCTTCAGAGTGGTGGCGATAAGAACGGACGAGGTTGATTCTTTGAAGTGGATAACCAACTGGAAGTTGCAGATAATCGGGTTATTTAATTTAAAAGAAAAAAAATGAAAATTTCAGGCGAAAAAGTTAATCTTTGATGTATGGATTCAAAAGACTTTGGCATGCAGGCGTTGATTCGTACTATTACATTAGTTAAAGGCTACAAAGAAAATAAAAAAGTCCATATGGTGTTACAGTTAACATTTAGCTAAGTATTTTCTAGTTTTAACTTCTACTTGTCGCGATTGTACGCAGTTTTTCATGCTTGTCTATTGGAAAATGAAATTAATTATAATATGTTAAATATGGAAAAACCTCTTATTAACCTTAAACATTTTAGACATTAAAACATTTCAAAGAAATAACGTTGCATAGACTAAAATAATGCAAAATTAACAAAGTCTAATTTTTTTCTTAAAAATTTGGCTGCATTATTCTGGAAAATTCTAATTTTCAATTAATAAATGATTAACTTAATCTAGTATTAATTATTTTTCTTTTATAAAAAGGTAATAATTGTAAGCTTTCACAATTTAAAATGTGCATTTTATTCAAATAAATATTGAATATTTTTTTCACTGTAAAATGGCTTAAAGAAGTTTATTGAAATTTTCTAATTATATGCTCAGTAAAGCGGGCTGATATGTACAAATAGTTAATTTTCAATTAATTATCAATTGCTTTTATTGTCTATTTCTTTTAGTCCAGCTTAAAAAGCTCAATTTCACCGAAACGACAATTGTCTCGATCACCTAAGCCGATGGACACTTAATCTGCTTCAAATACTTGGAGCCAAGTTCTCGGCTCACGTACTCTTCGTCGGATTAAATGGTCACAATGATAGTTCTTGCAAATACACACAACTTCGCCTATTATCTGACTACCCGATAAATTGACAAGTTTAAGCGGCGGTTTGCAATCTCAGGGATAACAATCGACCCCCCAAACGATTCAACTAACTATTGACATGACTCAACTTCTCGGTTTAAAATTGATTAATTAACATCAATTTACCGAATTTGTGGCACACACTTAAAATAAATATTGAAAAGAAAACAGGTTGTTGAAAAATTTTCATTCCTCTCAAGATGTTTTTACGACGCTTAAAATATATATTTATCGAGCATTTATAATCGAATCAAATATCGATACAAGGCATTTATGGCTCTCGAAACTTATTCGAAAGTCGTTTCTACGACTGCCAATCGAGGCATATTACAATAAAATTGAACGTTATGTGATTTGAGCTCATATCATAAATGAAATGAATTGTTCAAATTACGTATTAAATTGGTTTTTTAAGACACGTATACCTCGGAAAAATTCATGGAATTAATTTTATTGGAAACCCATTTCAGTATCTTAGAGGTTTTTAGTGTTATTATTATTATTTTATTCCAGTGAAAAGTTATACACTTTTGACAAAATTAACGTTAAGCATCTGAGTGATAAAAAAGTTCTTTTGTGTGACACGTTTTGAATCTATATCGGCTACTTGAAGCTCAGAGTTTTTTTATAATAGTTGTTCTGATTGAGAACCCTATTTGATCAAAAAAAAAATATAAATGGTTACCATGGATATTTTCCCCAAGAAAACCCCTATCATAATAATGACTTATAACCTAAATATAGGTAATCATATTCATATGGAAACCACCAAGTTAATGTCGATTTAAATCAGGCTTATTTCCGGGGTTATTTACCTCGATTATATCCTCGGCTTTTGTTGGAAAAAGCATCACATGAGCGTAACTACAAAAAAAAAAAATAAATTGGTTACTTATTCATTTTAATATCGGTGTTCTTATTAAAGCAAAAAACATTAAATCCAAACATTCCCCCCGTTTAATGTTACCACCGTGGATAATAATTCAATCCTACCCCTCCGTTTAATTAATTAACGTTGGCTTTTAATTAAAAAATATTCCAAAATAATTTCAGCAAAGCCTCCCGAATATAATATAATATAATGTAACAAAGCACATTCCCTTCCATGCCGCTTTCAAATACTCTATATACACGAGCTTTACACGAACAAACATTCTTTGTATTTATTTATAAATCGTATCCACGTGTCTAGCACGGTTGAAATTGGTTCAAACGGAGACATTTTTCATAGTGAATAGTTACGAAAAAAAATTAATTAAATATTTCAAAGTTTCTGCAACAATTCGGTCGAATTGATTCGCTTGTAAAATGACACGCTAGTCAACAATTACATTACATTAGTTAACAATAGAGAATATGTTTACTTGACGGGAATATTTAAATGTGTACGCGAGGAAAATGGGGGGTAGGGTGCAATTCACGTTAAATATAAGCCAAAGATCCTTTTGTGTATGAAAATATGTTTGGTTTGTATACACATACATTCATAAGTTCAATGCAAAAGGTGGATAGATGGAACGCGACATGGCCAACAATAGAACCATCACAATTTCAGTATTTCAACCCTCTCATTCTCGCTTTCAGCTTTTCAAATGCAAATATGCATGTGAAGACATGTGAAAGATATTTCATAGCATTTTCAACATTAGATATTTATATAAATTACCATAAAAACATTAAGAAAGCGGAAACCATAAACATCGAATTTCATTAAAAAAATTAATATAATTATAGGTACGTCATACTAAGTAAATAGTCTACATAAAAACCTGATCATCAATTAATTATACAAGTTTCAAATCCAAATCCTCAATGTGACACTTAAATTAATCGTTCTTTGACAATATTAAATTTTATGTCATTCCATAAAACTATCGTAATTAGTTTCAAAAGAATTATCTAATTATATGAATGATTTAATAATTATCATATGAGGAACGGAATATCCGTGTACTTGTAAGTTTGTAAGAAAAATAAAAAATGAAACAAATATTTATATAAGTAAGGAATCTTAGATTGAAAAAGTAAGAGCGTTTAGTTTTTAAGTGAGCGTCATTTAAAATTGCAAGCATGTGAACCATTTTCTTCCAAAAACTGTAACAAAACCATGCAATTTTTTGTCTCCTATTTGGAAAATTCTGTTGTTTTATTTGTAAGTAAATGCATGTTTTGCTTGTGAGTTGTGTTGGAAATAATAATGAGAAGAATACGACGATACAATGGAAAATAAGTCAGTAAAAAAATTATGTGTTCATGTTAAAAATATAAAAGCAAAGATTTGTGACTATTATCAAAAGAACTATTTTAACTAAAACTTCTACTGCATTTTTTTCGTGATAAGACCAATTTCACGATAAATTTTCAGATTTTTATATCGTAAAATGTAGAAACATAACAATTATGATAGTTTTTTGATTAATTTGTTTTGAATTTTCAATTAAATAGTCCTGCACATTGGGTTTTACCAACTTATAGTAACCAGTCCCCATAGTATTCCTCTAGAGTCAAGGATCATAGATAAAACTTAAAAAATTAAAGCTTTAAATGTATTAGCCACCTGTGGCAATTAAAAGCAGAACCATTTTTTTACCGATTGACAAATATATAGAAGTTTTTTTATTCTTCATGAATGGAACATAATTTACTTCCTTCTAGGACTTTTTATTTCAAGATTTTTCTATCAAACACATTATGAGAAATTGTCTTCTTAATCCAAACTAATTTATTTATAAATTTTGAGAACCATACATCAAACACAAAAGAGACAAACTCTTTCTTATCAGAGCTTATAGAAATGTATCGAATCTTTTTTTAATGACGAGGATATTTTTAATCAAAACGAGCAATTTAACTCGAAATCTACAAATAAAAAACAAAAACGATAGAAATATAAAAAATAAAACGTTATTAAAAATCTCGGAGGTTAAGGATTCAAAAGAAAAAATTAAATTTTTCTCATAGAGCGCATTGAAATCACCTTCTTATTCGATATTTAATAGTTTACAAGATAGAAATATTTTACTCCTTTTTGACGTTGACTTAAGATAAATTCCGTTTTTGCATTGGAAATTTATTACATAATTAATTTAATTGATCCTTATGGAGCAATTTTAGCTTTGATTCGAAAGCTCAAAATTACTACACGAAAATAAGAATCATCAAAGTTTGACTTACAAAAATTAATTTATAAATCGTGTTAAAGAGTTTAAAGTGATTTTAAAATCTGCAAAAGACTTTTGTCAAACAATATCTTAATAGAGCTTTTTTCCACTCATAAGCTCATAAAGCAAAAAAAGCACAATTTTCAAAATGTATAAATATCATATTTGGCACTTGATGAGTTGAATTTAATATTTATAAAAGCCGTGTAGATAACATATTCGACCGTTTATTTTGGCGAATATAACTAAAATAATATATATTTAGGGGTAGCAAATGGACTTACACCACTTTCAAAATTAGTCAATTGTAAAAACCGTTTAATTTCAAATTTGGAAAATCAAATGTTAGTAAAATATACTTCATATTAATCCAGAATTGTTGACAAATAATGACACGATATAAAATAAAAGTAGCACCTTTAATTTTAGACGTTATTTACATTGTTAAAATTACACGATATTGGTAATATTTATATGTGGCAGTGTTTTGAAATATTCATGATATACTGGAGGTATATAAGATAATTACTGCTTGGGGTCTTTATATTTTACATAAGTAATATAGCTGGAATCTTGGTACAAATGCACGAGAGCGATTTTTTTTTCAAATTTTAGCGGTCTACCAGGACCTATGTCTTTCATCGATGTTTTATATATAAAATAGTATCTATATGGTGCACTTTTAAAAAAACTCATCCAACATATTTGCAACCAATGTACGTATTCCCTAGTAGTGTTTCTTGTTAACTTTTTTTTAATTACATTTTGAAGAGTTTTTGTTAAAACGAAGTTCTCACATTTCATTTAATGTAAAATGAATTACTAAGTTTTCTACATTGTGTTATTACATCAAAATAATCCTGTGATGTAAACTAGAATTTCTATTTTCGCAATGCTATTTCTATGATAGCAAAAGCTGCATCGTTCGAAAGATATATGTGCCCCGAGAGTAAAAATGAGTGATCAAATTGGAAAAAAAGTTGGACTTACACCACTCTCATAATCAATTAATACCCAATTTCATTTACCAACCAATTTTAAATTGTACAAAAAAGAGGATTTTTGAAGATATTAAACATTTGCTAGTTATATATAAAAAATTTAAATTAAATTAAGCATACTTAACGTCATATCTCCATTTTTTTTAAAAATGGACTTACACCACTTTCAAAATAAACGGTCCATTATATTATTATCTAAAGATATTAAAGCTCAAAATCCAATTTTTTTGATTATATCCTTTCTTCTACTTCTAAGCAGAATTTGAGTTATTTAAAAAGTTGCAGATTATTTCTTCTATAAAATATGGTTATTTGATACGTGGCCAAACTTCTTTCACATATGAGATGAGCTATGAGAATGAAATTTATTGTTAATATTTTTGATTTTTTTTTCTTTACATTATATTAAGCAAAAATGTTTTAAAAAGCACAGAAAACAAGAAATGTATTAAAGTAGAAACTTGGGAGCTTTAAGCTCATCTCCCTTATATATTTCGACATACACATTCATGAGATCTTGGGAGCTGAACTTGACTTGCATAATGCACTTGGAAAAACGTTTTAACTCCCCCTCCCTTTTTTATTTTTTGCAAATTGTTACAAAATATGGCGGGATTTTAGCAATAGATAAATGTAAAAAACTTAGTCAAATCTTATCTCTTCCATATGTCGCGGTCTTTTTCAAAATTTGGATGTTTATATGTAAATTTGTTAAGTTAAAGTCTGTTCTATAAACTTTCAAACATTTTAAAATATCTTTAAAAGCACCGAAAACGAGACAAACAAAAAATTTTTTTTTTTGAAACTTGAGCTTGAATCTTGCCAAACGCCCACGTATTGCATGAAACTTCAAATTGATAAAAAACGAGATAGAAAAAATTTTCAGTTTATTATCCCTCTTGTAAACCGTTGATAAAAATAAGCCTTTGGAGTACTTTGAAAGTCAATTATTGAAAAAAGCCTCATTAAAGTATAGTTTTTTAAAATGTGTAAGTAGACAAAGTCCGCAGCAGTTTTTAAAATCATTTGCAATTTATTTACAGTAAGTATTTTTAAATATTTTCATGAGTCAAACTTTTATGATCATTGTATTCAAACTAAAATGTTCTATAAGGACCAAGTAAACCATAAAACCTTAAACAATTATCCTATGAAAAAACTACAAGTTTTCAATACAAAAAAAAAATTCAAAACATGCATCAAAGTGAGTGATTTTAATGCTTCTCTGAGACAAATAAAAATACTTCTTTTAGACGTCTAGATAATATTCTTTTTGTTAAGTGCAAAATTCGATTTAATTAACACAGATTTTATTTTAAGGAATTTTTTAACGGACGCTATTGAGTGGTTAAGGAATTAATGCAAGTTGTATTTATATCGTTCGGCTCAATTCCTACAGCATATCATCCACGAGAAGAGAAATAGTTGAACAAATAGTTGAAACATTTTCAACCTCATTGAGTAATTGACTGTAAGACCAGCTACGCCCATTTATCGAGTTATCAAACTGGTTCGGGCTCGAGTTAATAAAATCGGTGCACCGCAAAGTGATATATTGAAAAACATCTTCAACCCCAAACCCGAATAAGAAAACTCTATGTTTAAAATCTTTAATAGCCACTGGTTAGGAAAAAAGTTTAAAGTTAATTTTTTCGGAGTAGGTAGGCATACGTCTATGTTATTTAACATGACAATATGGTCCAATATGTAAGGGAGATTAAAATCTTGAAATTTAAATTAAAACTGATTCAAATAGACATAATCCTTAAATGCAATCAAATCAAATACACAAAAGACTACCGGTACATACACGATATATACATATTGATACATACGTGAACCACCTATAGGTGTAATACCTCTATAGTAAAATGTAAGTGCTTCAAGCCATAAATGACTTAGCATATAAAATTAAAGGCATTTTATTGTCGCATAGGATTAAGTTATATATCGTCCCAGATGGACATCTGAGTTTATTAAGCATTTCAGCTTCAACATTTTAATCAGCCGTGTCAATCATGTCAGATGATTGAGGATAAAATTGAGAGGAAAATTATTTAAAATACATATACAAACATATTAATGGAGCTATCTCTCCTACTTATGAGTGTTACAATGCGAAAAATGGCACGGAATGATTTGCAAGATTGACTTAACAAGACAGATCAGACAATTGGCTGATGTAAGTATCAAATGGAAACGCCTTGTCCTTGCTAATTTTGTTATCAACGTTTTATAATAACTTGCAATTATAAAACAAATATTGATTCGATTTTAATTAGAAAATGGAGCCTACGACATTTTCTAGATCTACAACCCATCAGAAATATTTTCGTATAGCCAGTTTACAATTACTTAATTTATGGCTCATTTTATGGTTTTACTTTTAATTGAATTCCATATACAAAAGGCAATTAAAAAAGCATCACAATTTTAAAAGCGAAAAAAAATGTATTATGAATTGCTTCATGCACGTTATAATGAGACATAAAACCAACCGTTTATTCACTCTCATAGACGAAAAAAATTCTAGCCATTTTTATTGTGATTATTTATATAATTTTTATAGCCGATCATTTCCGTGAAAAATTCTCACAACCATTTATCGCCATAGATCTGAATTTTATTTCACAACCGGGCCTACAACATTTGAGCGACTTGTGAGAAAACGACCAAAAACGGAAATCTAATATTTTTTTGCTTTTAAAAGTAATAATTTGAATACAATAGGAAATATTTTAAGTTAACTCAGTGCCATTTGGTCATAGAATTTGGGTAATAGAAAAATCACGATATTTGATATGTCAACCATCATTAAAACATCATCATTATAACAGCCCTTGGGGGAGAGAACAAAAAAACTAGGTTTCTATGAATATGACATCTATGATGGCAGTCTTCACATTTTGTCGTTTGCAGGGCTTCATGCTATCCGAAGCCTACAAATACAACGCTCTAGTCGGAGATGTAACTTCCGAAATTTCTATTGGTTCAACCGTCTGATGATTATGGGATGAAAAAAAAAACAATGAAAACGAATAGGGGTTGTCTTAAGACAAAAAACATTGAAATAATAGAAATACAAAATGGCTCACCCACTTTGTTTTTAGTTTGGTTATTGAATTTCAAGGCGACTCATCAAGGACTATTGGTTCGAAACGGATTAGTTTCAAAAAGGAAATTCTTCTTTTAGATGTAGAAGGAAAGAAATGAAGCCATAGAAAGCACTAAGAAATAAAATGAAGGGATTATTAAAACGACTTAGAACGTTAGAAATGAATTATAACGTTTTAAAAAAATTAAAACACGTCAAATTAAGACGAAATTCTAATTATAAACGTACTTATGTTTATTTAAACAGTAAAACGTAACGTAACGTAACGTAACGTAATTCATTTTTTCCTAATATGCTTAAATAAGTCTGTTTCAAAAAATATTTTTAAATCATAATATAATTTTCCTTAATTTTCGACAGATAAAATAATTTTCAAGTTTCTTACTCCAATAAACTAAAGAGTTAATCAATCAATTCTTTTATTTTTTTGTATTTAAAATAAGCCGAAGAATCAGTAATCATTCACTTTAATTTAATAATGGAATGTTGAGGTTCAGAAAAAAAAATACCCAAATATTTCAATAAGACAATTTTTTTTCATCGTTATTTAATTGCCAGACCTTCAACCACGCTCCGACAACCGAAATTATTTCAACGATCAATTATCTTTCACATAACTAGAATATTAAATTGAAACAATTTGGTGTCATTTAGAAAACGTTTCCATTCCTTCAACATTCGGTTCAACTCAACCCTTATTATTAAATCTTTTAATTTATAACCCAGCCACCATTATTATGTTATGAGCTATGAATGTATAGTGTACGTATCTGGGATACCTACCTCTATAGTCGTACATATACTTAACGTTATATCGCTAAAAATCCATTTTACTTTACGAGATATACCAACATTCAAGTAATTCTAAACACCTGCCAGTGCTTGAAAAGGGTAAAAAATCGCTCCCTAATTTATTGCCATTCTCTCTGATTCTAAATTATTTCATTAAATTTATATATAATATGTTTCGAGGTGATCGTTATATATGTTTAAATTAAAACTTTTACCGTATAAAATCATAGGAGATAGATAATAATTCTTTCAATTAAACGGGGAGAAATTTCGGGTGGCAGTTAAAAGCTTTTTCGAATATTCAGGAAAAGTTTTCCGGTTTGTATTTTCCTGTTCAGAGAGTTTTTTTTTTCCTCATCTAGGTCACTATACAGATAAGTGTACAATTATGGAGACTAAATTTTTTATGACTCTTTTTTGAAGCCACGAAACTAAAGCTTCAACCTAATTTGTTTTAATAATATAATCTTTTGATAGCATTTATATTTAATAAGAGTTGACGACTTATCCGACTTATTTAAGAGACGTAAAAATCTAATTTCGATCAGAGTTGAAAATCGTTTAAATTCCATTCCCGATGGCAGCTTTTACGGTAAATTATTAAATCATTCAATAAATTGAAAGCTCACTCTTTCTTGGTATTGTCTTTCTCTCTTCTTTTTTTTTCAATGATGCGACTTTTAGTGAATGCTTCGTGTGAATCGCGTTATGATAATAGAGAAAAATTCACAAGAAAAGCCGAAAGATATAATGAAAGGAGCAAGGAAGCGAAAAAGATTTTTATTAAAATTGACAAGAGGGCCTCTGTGTGATGATGATGAAGACTAATTTTCTAATTTTTATTCTAAGTAGCTGTTAGTGCAAACGGTTGGAGAATCGACGACAGCCACCCCTCTGTGAGAGCTTTATTCGTGCGATAGCAGGATGAGACGCGACAAAGATGAGAAATATTAAAATCTCGTTTTATAAGGAAACAGTGTATGTGTGTAAGAACGCACAATGATTGTCTCAAGTATCCCTTTAGCATACCCTTCGTCGTACCGTCGAATGTTGAACAACAGAATTTCATTAAAATGTTCAAAGACTCGAATAGAAAACTCGCCTCGTTGCCTTCATTGGTATCTATATATACGGCTTTGGCTGTGAAACGTGTAAGAGACAAACTCAGCTCACCGACTCGATGAAATTTTCTTTGCCTGTCGTCTTGTTTTCAGATCATCTGATATAAAATGACACGAATTACACACTCTTTGTTTACACCCATTCAAATTTAATTACATTGTGTTTGAAAATAATTTACCAGGATGTACGACACTATACATATTTCGTCCGATTTTTTGTTCAAACCGTAAATGACTTATAAAGGAACTGTCGCAAAGAAATTAATTCATCAATCTTTTTTTCCACTCAATGTTTACGAGATTATGCACTATGTCAGGACATTCTTTTTTGTTATCCTGTTAAGTGATCTCAAAACAACATCGTATTTCGACAGAAATGAACGCGATGATGTAAGCGGAAGGAACACAACGTATTTAGGTCAGAGTAAACGAGCCGAGCGTGGCACAAGGATTCCAATTGCTAATTTATGTATGAAGAGGAGCACATAACTAGCCGACAACAACTATCATGAACATGACAACTTTTCCACCCGCTATATTGCTTTTAATTGAAATAACTGAAACAATGGCGCCTTTGTGTTTTTTTAACCAAGATAAATTAAACTATAGGTCACTTAGTGGCGGGGTGGACTAGGTAGTTGTCTTATCCCGAGTTGAAATTTTAGATCGATTTTCGACCTCAAAATCTGGGCTATGAGAGGTTCAAGTAGATTGAAACATGACCATTTCCATTTGAATTTTAGACCTCTTTTGAACCTACAAGTGGCATTTATCGGACAAAATACCATGTTTAGGCCCAAAAGAGGTTGACGGCAAAAACTTCAAATGGACCTCTCTTTTCTCCACTCTTTCTTTGTCACTCTCTTTTATTGTTTTATTGGTAGGGTTTTTTTCAATAAGATTTTTATTTTAATATTTTGTTTTTCTTTTTATTCATTAAATATACAAGTTTCATTAATATTAGCGATAAATTTAAAAGTAATAAGAATACTACAAATATCAGTTCTTAATTTTTAATTTCCTTGTCCTGTTTACCAGCTCCTTTATTGTCGCCATTGCCATCATTTTTTTCCAGGATTTCCTTTTATTACAATCCACAATATACCCAACCATTTGGATTTCTTTAAAAATTTTATTTAATTGTATAACATCTCTCTGATTACTTTCATGATAATAAATTAAAGCAAATTTCTTCACACTTTTTCTTTTTAACTCGGTTTTTTCATTTTTAAATTTTTTACATTTACACTTTTAGGCCTTTTGATATAGACAATATTTAAAAATAATCAATTAGTGAAATAAGTTTATTCAATTGTTGTATAATAACACGTGTAGCACTCGAACGGTTAACAAGAGACTGAGTAAAAATTAACTAGAGTGAACAGGATTAATGATCAAACTAGTAATGGATACCAGAGTACACAATATTATATTAAGCATCTAAGTATAGAAAAGAGAGAGATTAAGAACTTGTGTTATTAGTAAATAATATTTGAAATAAGTATTGTAAAACAAAGGAAATTTACAACCATATTTTATGTTTTATGATCATAAACCTTTTTTTAGGACGAGACAATATGTTCACAAAATATAATAAAAATTTCAAGTAGGTTAAAATGAAGACGATGGAATATCGTTTTGGTCGAGATGAGGCTCATTTTACTCTTTGTAGGTTCAAAAGAGGGTACAAGATCCATTTCAGGACCAAAAGAGGTCTAAAATTTCGACTCGGGATACGCCAGTGGTCCTGGGTTCGAATTCCAATAAAAGCCCTAGAATTTTTAATGGGTTTTCAGATTCGACGGTCGCTAACGTTCATAGTAGTTAATGCGAGCTTAAATAAATAAAAAATTAAACCATGTGCAGAGAATTATTTATTTTAATCCAATACAGACAGTCAATAAATAAGTCTTTACTTATTTTCATTACGTTTCATCAACGTTAAATACTATAATTGATATATATTTGCAAATTATATATTTATATATATTTATAATATATTTGCAATATTATCAAAGTTAACGAAAAAAATTTTAATTTTAAATTTCAAAAAATTAATCTTCTATATCAAGTAGACACTTCCAGTTGGATGATTATATGGCCTGTAGCCCTTAAA
The DNA here is from genome assembly GCA_958496155.1 of Sisyra nigra. Classification (NCBI taxonomy): domain Eukaryota; kingdom Metazoa; phylum Arthropoda; class Insecta; order Neuroptera; family Sisyridae; genus Sisyra; species Sisyra nigra. Next base: position 49,787,681 of record OY292316.1, read on the forward strand.
ATAAGAAAAAATGTTATGCTAGTTAACACCTTTCTGCAAGCAGGTAAAAATGAGATTAAAGTTAAGTTTTTCAAATTAGAAACCCATCACCACTACTGTTTACTATAATTTACGGTGATTAAAAAACGGTTCTTCACACTAATATTTAATCCAGCCAAAAAAAGGCTATAACATACCGGCTTTGAGCCACTAAACTAAACTAAACTTGGAATAAAAATAGTAAACAAAAGCTCGATAAATTTTTTATTCGTATAATAAATAGAAGCAAAATTATATGAGTTTATATTTCAATTGAAGGTAGTGGACTTGGAATGAACAATTTAAGTACAAAATATATGAACTGCTTAAAATAAATACTTAAACTACTAAAAGGAAGTAGCTCAAGTTTAAGTGAATTTGACGAAATTAAAAATTTTGTTTTCAAAATCTTAGACGAAAATTTGATTTTAAACTAATCCAAAGCCTGACCAGACACTACTAAGATGACAAAACATTATACTGTTAAGACAATATTGAGATAAGCACGTTTAATATAATAAAATATGTTACAAACTTAAGAGCTTAGAAAAAATAAATTTGCAGTGAACATTCAGAGTCTCAGTGCCACGAAATGACCATGCTGTTTAAGAAAAAACGAAAGAAAGTAGACTTTTTTGAACTTTTTGCTACGGTTTTGGAATTCACTACTTGATTTGATTTTCAAGTTACTTGAAGATTTGATACAAAGTTAAACCCAAATCAAATATTACTAATCAAATGTTAAGTATTAATTTCAGAAGTTTTTTATTTAAAAGTAAAAAAATTCAAGAATAGTTAATTTCAAAAAGTATCCAACCTACTTGACTTGAAGCATCCTTAGTAGCTTACAAAACTTGACAAAGTAAAAATAAGGTGAAAAAATAAATATTTTAAATCAAAAAAGTACAGTGTGTTTGGGACATTAAAAGGTAATTTTTTACCAAATTTAATGAAAAAAAAATTATTTTGTAAAAGACAAAAATCAAAAACTAGATAATTGGAATTTTTCATATATATTTAGAGGTTATATGAAAAAAAGTGTTAGCACAAAAGTTGTAGACTTTCTTAATATCTACAGCGTTGCTATTTAACTTTTTTCCATAGGACTTGTAGTTTTGCCGGAAATCGAGATAAACCGTTTCTACCCTTAAACCCCTCCCTATTTTCCACTTCCCCACCTCAGATCACTGATCAGATCACCTCAGATCAGGGTTTCATCCTACTATAATTTTTTTTGGGTTTAACAATTATCGACCCTAGTCTATGATTGAATGGTTTTGATTATATCTTACAATAATATTTTTATACTTTGTATATTACACGTTTAGTATTGGACAGATGATTGAATTACAACGTCTGATGTTACAACCTCAAAGCTAACTTTTAGCAGGTTCTTCGACATTTTATAATAACGTATTTTGTGCATTTGAAAAAGAAAAATCTCCAGTTGCATGTTGAGTGATAGAAAAAAAGACAATTCATGTAATAATTTCTCACTCAAATCAGGGAATCAAAAATAAGAAAATTGATTTTTTTATTGTATCTCAGTTCAATAAATACGAATGAAAGTAAAAAAAATTTTGGGAACTTCCATGAGAACAGTGAAATGATTTAAAGTTTTTACTTTTCACTTACTAAAGAAACTGAACGCAAAAACTGATCATAAGGTCTTTATAAAATAATAAATCATAAAGCCGGTCGTAAAATAAATTCAATTATGGCTGAAAAATTAGTCAAGTACTTGGCGTGTAATTTACAATTGTTGGGGTCAGACGCGAAAAGGGGGCATTCAAACAAAGCGAATTATATAATTTTAATGGAGTTACAGAACCAATTAAATTTCTTAAGAGTAGCTCGGTTGTTACCTATATGTGTATGAAGATAATATAAGAATGTGTATTTACAGAGATCGTAAAAACTCTTACGAGGAGTTTTTTTTTTTCAATAACACCATTACACACGAGTTGGAAAGAAAACTCGCTCGATCGTCAACTCGCCTATAAGTGTACTATAGTATGTAAGCATGTGTCTATATGGAGCTGCGAAGCCCACCAGGTGAGCTGGTAAATTAATGTGTGATGTGACGTAATTTTTAATTACCATACGACGTGAAGATAATTTGAAAAATTTTGTTTCATACTCAATTAGATTTTTTAAGTAGAAATTTGAATGTTAGAAAAAATTAAAACTAATAATGGATTCTTATAGAACTGACTAAAATAAAATAAAAACTTTAAATACATTTTTATGATTTTTTCTTGTTTAATTCTCCAAACGTATCAAGGTTTGGACATGTTTAATTTAATCCTCAAATTCGTAGAATTGATGAGCTATGATAGTTTAAGTACAAGCAATCGAAATCGAAAATATCTGAAAATGTTGTTTATAATTTTTATATTTTTTTTTTCAATAGCCACAACAGAAAGTGAAAACAACCAATTTAAAATAGAGCCTAAAAACAGGTGAAAATAAAAAAGTCGTAATTTTTATCCTATGCCCAAATCAATGGACGTTATTTTTTTTTTTCAAACACATTGTATTTGTAAGTGCGTGTCGTGTGTGGCTTTTGTGGTCAAATGGCCACAAAAGTGATTCGATCGCCACGCGATTTATTTAACCTGTGCAAAATTCTGGACCAAAGCAAACAATGGACGAGATGATAAATCTGCTTACAACAAATGCAACGGCTATGGCAACGTTTTCTCGCGGCATATTTACACATTCAACTCGTTTTTTTTTTTTTGAGCTCCCTACATTGTCTATCTATGTGTGAATGTCAGAATAACAGACGTTTCTGTCTACCTCAATGTTTTATTAATAGGAATTTTTAAAAAGAATTCGACAAAATTCACACAACTCTTATACACCATAAAAATATATATTAGGATAAATTGAAGGCTATAATCAACATCTCACGTAGTTGATGGTTGTTTTTTATTAAAAAAAAAGTCGATGTGAAAAACTTGTGATTTCCCTTTGAGTTATTGGACGGGCATAAGAAAAAATAGGTCAGGAAAAGTTTTCTGTCGAAAAGAAATCAGTGTGAGTTTTTTCTTGGTAATATGAAAACTTTTTTACTATTCCACTATCATAAGTTTACTTATGATGTGTTGCAACATTAAAGAATGTAGGTAATTTATTCAAGCTTACTCAAATGAAAAGTCTGAATTGAATTGCCGACCTAAATATAAATAAATGAGATTCATTAGTCTTTTGTACTATCGACTTAAGTGTACCTCTTCATATGTCTATTAAATTAAGTAAATGTCTTAACTCTTTTGATGTTTCACAACCTCATTATGTTAAATTCACTTCTTCGCATTTTTTATTGAATTATTGATACAACCAGGTCAGATCTATTTGTTTAAGATGTTTTCTCATTTCAAAAAAAAAAACGTCTTCAAGGTTTTTGTTGCGATCCGAAGATGTGAGAAAATAAAAATCTCGATCTAATTTTTCAGTCTGTGCATTAGTTTAATTGCTCGAGAAGAGTGAGAGCAGGAGGTTGAACGCAATCACCTCGATATTATCATTTCGAAGTAGCAAAGAAAAACTCGAGGAACGGGAAATATTAAATTCAATAGCTCTTCAAGCACCCCATTTCATTTTATTGTGTAGGCAATATAGGTATAGATGGACTATGTATAGACAACACACACACACACACATCCACACAAATACAATGATATCATTTCCATGAAAACGGCATTAAAATAATTCAATAGCCAAAGACAAAAACATCAGAGTCATTCGTCAAACACTTAAAAACTATGTTCGAACAACACAGAACAAGTGTGTGCCACTTGAAACAAAGCCGAGACGACGTGAAGACGAGGCGAGTGGCGAATGGCGAGAATTAAAGGCCCCCAGAGAGTCGAAGCACACAAAAAATAACAACTAAAACTTGAAAAAAATACGAGTTCAATTTGAACCGAACCGCTGACATATTGTGTTCACTCTCGGAAATATATTTACTTTTTTCAATCAAACAATTTGATACTGCATCTTTTTGGGATTTTCTCATTAACACTTCAGGGTTTACAATAATTGAGTCGAGCTATAGCTTTTCTGAGAAACTTTAATTAATTTTACAAAAAATAGCACCCGCTGAAAATATTCGTGAATATTAACAAAAAACTTAGAGCTGACAAATTAGCACAAAAAAGTCCACTAAAAATTATAATATTGATATCGTAAAGCTGAACTATAGTTTGATTATCATCGAATTTAAAATGTTCTATATGCAAATTAATTGTTACTGTCACATTTTTTGCAATGTTAAAATAGAAGAAAAGATGTAATAACTAACACAGGTGTAAATATGAGCACCTCTCTTCAAGAAGGTCCTTGAGGCTGTCGGCATTGACTAGAAACTTGCACAATTCATATATAAAAGATAGTAATTTTTACAATTTATTTACACTCGCGATTCACTATTTACGATTTATCACTCTCGATTTATGTTTCACTGTTCACAAGACTTCGTTGACGATTTATTTAAGGCTGAACTGCTTGTGCTTGTCTTCCCCATATATATAAACTCGGAATTCTTCAAGTACATTCAAATTTATTATTAGAAACAACAACTTTCTATTTTTTCTTGGAACGATGGGATGTGCTAGAAGCTTCGTCCTTTCTTTGTTAATTCACCGAGTAATTCTTTTGGTCAAACCTTTGCGCCACGCGTGGTCTGGATATCTTTCTACAATCACGTCGTTCCTCATTGGCTGGTTTGGCCCATTCACTGCTGAGATAGTTCACGCTCTCAAAATGGCGACGCTCCTCCATTTTTAGACTGTGATACTATAATAAAATTTGAAAAATTTTTAAAAAATGTTTTTTCCAATTAAGAAGGGTTCGGTGAATGCACATATGAAACTGGTGGATGTTAGTACCTCCAACAAGGTTTAGAACCACTGTTTTAGAGAATAAAAGAAAGACAAACTGTGTATGTAATGTCGTTTATAAGTTTTAATTACTGTTCAATTGTGTGGTTTTTTTAATCTTCTTTTTTTTTTCTTTCAAATATTACATATCTTAACAACGTACGTTCTTAGTTAAAACAAGACTAAATAACGAAAATAATTTTTTTATACTATATATCAAATTTCGTTTCTTTTGATAGATATTTTCATAAGAGCGTATACAATATCGCATTGATTATTATTATTACATTTCAAAGAAAATGGTAAATTAAATTGTAGAAAACATCAAGTTCCAAATTAAAAATATATATATATAAAAGAATTTTTCCCTCTTATTTAGTCAAAGATAAAAGTCACAATTTGTCTTTTATTTTTTCATTCAAATGCCATTCAATTTATTCATTTCATTATTTTTCCCTTTAACCTTCCTAGAAAAACATAAATACAAACAGGCTAATCAAAGCGATATCTCAAAGCGAAAGCAAGCTTTTAGCATCGTATTCGTTTAATTTTTATTTTATAAATTCTGAAGATAATGTTAACTTTATTTCATTAGAGATATGGTGCAAATATTCTATAATAGTTACTTCTATTTTTTTTCTGTACGTATAAATTATTTCCGTGAAATTGACTAATGATATTATTATAATTTTAAATTGATAGTTGTTGCGTTTTAATTAAGTTGTACATTGGAATGAAAAGTTTTTCATTTCCTTTTTCGGCACTTTGTAAAATTGATTTTGTCTCGAGAAAAAAAAATGTTCGAATAACCAAGTCAAGAAATCTCGTAATTCATTTCTTATTTCATACCTATCGTAATAATTACTTATTTACGCATAAAATCTTTAACTAACTCTTTCTCGAGAGAGATCTCTCATTTATTCGATCCATTTAATTGGATATGGAAAAATCTTTGATTTTGTCGGTGTGGTAATTTATTAAATGTATAACACATCAATATCTAATGATCTAAGCTTGGTGATTAGAGTGTTGGATGGGAGACGAGTTTGGTCACACAGCAAATAATAATTATCAAACATAATTAGATTTCAACAATTTGTTTCCGTCGTCCGTCTCCTCACCGTCTATCGTTTCGATTTGGTTTATATTAAGATTTAATTTATGTGATCAGATTTTTAACGTTGATGAATCAGAATGACGAATAAAAAATTGACTTGTAATTAATTTTCGGGCGAGAGACAACACGATGGACGACTAGCGAGGAATTCTTTTTATAATTAGAAAATTATTTAAATTTATATTTACTTGTTTCTTCCCATATAAAGCAGCCTATCTGCTACCATGCAAACTTTAATGGTTCTACAATATATACAATACACATTGAGAGACCATAGCTGTTCTAACAGAAACCAATATGAAACGAATAAATAGCTCAAGACGTTTCAATGAGGGACCTCATAGAAAATGTTAACTTTATTATTTTTTAATTTTAATTTTTGAAAAACCCACCTTTAAGCCCCCTTTATTTTGCTAAAAGCTTTCAATCAGTAATTAATTATTTTTTAAGAATATTGCCTCCATGCTTAACACTAATAGGAAAAATAAGCAAGTCCTTGATAGTTAATGCTAATATATTTTCTATTTCCAGTATTTTGACACTGTGATATTCACGTACTGTCAGTATTCAGAGAGCAATTATATTCATAACCTAAAAAACATAAAAAATCTCTCATGTATAATTTAACTTTTGGAGGTTCTGCTATTTCCATGGCGCTAAGATTTGACGATGAATCCTTATCGATCTTGATAAGATAAAAACATTTAAATTCTACTGCTTTAGTATTGGTTTGTTACTAATTTCCATGAGTTAGCACTTTACTGTATGTCCTTCTATATCATAGTAAATTTTCCAAACGTGTGAGCTTTAGCCCCCATACATCTTTCGACAAACAGTTTGAAGTATTATGTCAGCAAGAACAATATCAGAGGTTCTAATTATAATTTTACACTAGAAAGATATTTGCAATTAAAATGTTACATAATATCTTGTATTTATACGATAAATGTTAACATAAAGCTTGCTCGCTGCGAATAGGTTTTAGCTCATCAAATTGAACTCAGTAGGTACTCAGCTCGGTATACATGAAACCAAACCATATTCGGTACTCCGTTTCTTGGCAAATTCTGTCTTTGGTGTATTAATTCTTTAACTCATACAAAAAAGAGAGATTCAATGAACATTGAAACAAGTCTTATAATAGTTTAGCTAATGAAAATAACCTAATGGAACCGTCCTTATTTGAATTTTCCCAGGAAAAAGTTTCAAATGAAAGTTGTAGCCATTAATGAGTCTAAGAACTATGGCAAGTTTAAAGAAAATCATAAGAGCTATTTTATAAAAGGCTCAAAAACTCCTAGGATAAAGTGGAACTTTTGGTTAATCGATTTCAACCAAAAGCTTCGCGGCACAACTATAAAACACAATATAAAATGGAGGCCAAATTTCAAGTTTGGGGAAATTTGGATAAAGTTTTCGATACGATAAGGCTGTCACTCACAAACTTACAGACGCACAGACACACACAGCTATGTTTCTAAGAACCACTTTTTTGGACTCAGGGAATCACAAAATATGTATTTCTGGTGACAGCTAGAATACTCGAAATACCATAATATACTCGACAATGTTTAACCTTCTACATAACATATTTTGAGGATTAGAAAAAAACTATGTTTCTGAATAATTGAGTATTTTTATAATACTGTCACAATCTCAAAATAGAAAAGAGTCGCCATTTGCAGAGTCCGGGGGTGTCACCTACCACATCAACCAGCCAATGAGGAAGCAGCCTGGGTATGAGATGGAGGTGGGTAAGCAACCACCCATCGAGAGGGTTTTACGAAAAGGATTACTCGGTGAATTAAGAAGGAGTGAAACATTTAGAATGATCGATCGTTCTTAGTACCATAGAAAGTTTTGGCAATGAAATATTCCGAGAAAAATAGAAAGTCCAGGGACAATAGAGCCGAAGTTTCTATAAGGATTTTGAAATCTTATAAAAACCACGGACAAGCATAAGGCGAGGCAGTATTGAATAAATCTTCAACAGTGTGTTATAAATCTTCGAACAGCGTTAAAATAAATAGTGAACAGTGTTAAATAATTTGTGAACATTGTAAATAAAGTGAACAGTGCAATAGGAGTGACAATTAGTGCATAAGTGACTGTGAAAACGAATTTATTGTTAAGGTGTAGTTTATAAGTGACAATAGTGTAAGATAAATAAATTAACATTGGTTAAAAATAAATTTGTTGTCATTAAACACAAATCCTTGAACCTGTAAAAACGTTACAATACCAATAGAGGCGATAGACTTAACATGACCTAAAGACTTAAATAGCTTTAACTTTCCATGAAGAAAATTTATTTTTGTCTCTGTTCAGAGAAAACATATTACAATCTCTTTAATCACATTCCATAATTTTAAAAGCTTGCTTATTTTTGATTCATGTACTAATATTATTTTTGAAACAATACAGTAAAAATCTCAACATATAAATAAGCTGTTAACCAACTACGTATATACGATACTATGTAGCTTATAAGGATCCAAAACAATCGTTCGATTCTGCTCGTTATAATTTCTTTCATTATTGAATGTATCCATAGGGTTTCATCTATTCATACTGTATGTTTGAGGCAAAATTTTAAAAGCTTTTTTTTCACATTCAAGCCCTGAACTCTTTAGGCCCTAAAGTGTTCACTTGAGCCGACGTTTTTTATTCACGATAGAGACTTACAAAATATAAAATATCCAACCTTCTCTTTGAGGGGCTTATAGTTGTAATTTTTAACAATGTTTCCCTAGTGGGAACCATAGCCAACTCAAAATTAACAATTTAAAAATTCAGGTGTTTATCTTCAATCCAGCGTATATGTCAGTCAGTCAGTTTATTGTTTTATATATAGAGATAAACATGCAAGTTACTAAGTAAAATGGCAGTAAAAGCAATGGTTTGATGTTTGAAATACATATAATGTATGCCATATGCTTAAATATAATACTACTAACTACCCGTGACTTCATATATATAAATAAATATAAATAAAAACAGATTCTTAAGAAAAGCCATTACAATCCTCGTTGATAATGCGTTTTTTAGGATAAAATATAGACAATATGTTATTTTGATACATATACAAAGTGTAATACTATAAAGTTTCAGTAGTTTTTGTATGAAAGACTAACAAACAAAACTTTCACATTTATAATATTAGTAGGAAGTAAAAATAGCCCCGTCCCGAAGACAATGGTAACATTTTTTCGTCAATATAACCGCATTGTATACGTCATTGGAAACTGTGAAAATATTTTCCAAAGCTATTATGTTTATTATTCGAAAAGATATTCAATCATTCAATGTCAGACTGTCGAAAATTCGGCACAAATGAAATAAAATGCGTTGACACGAGAATGTGTTTTTAAAATATTTTTCGTGTTTTCTATAAGCACAACGTCCCCCGCCAACGAAACCGTACGTAGATATACGTTCGACAGCATTCATTAGAAACGACAAAGTTTTGAAAAAGCTCAAACATAATTAATGACTATAATTATTTCCTAATAACGTAATTAATGCGAGCGTGCAAGCATGAAAAGAATTCTTTGCACATGAAAAAAAAGACCATCTTAAAAATAAAAAAAAAAGTTGTGCCCAACCTGCTTGATTTAATTCTAAAAGAAATTAACATGATGACTGCTTGTAAGAATTAAAACTTTTTTCAATATATTTTTATAAAAAATATTTTCAATACGAAATTAAAACTCGACTTTATTAATTTGTTTCTCTAACTCTTTCATATATATACATAATACAGAACTTTATATACGGTTTCGCAATGGGGGAAAGATGGCGTGGAAACTTTTTACATTCAAATTCATTGTATTTCATATTTTCCACGTAGAAGTTCTCTCGTAAAACGCGTACTTTCCATTGTAAAATATTACGGATTAATTACTTATAAAACTCAATGCTTCCAAACAGGGAGGAAACTTTGCCAATTTTCCCCTCAACTTTAAACAATTGATCGGCGACTATTTTCGGTAAACATCTAAAAAAATTATTAACTGAACGGTTCATTAATAATTCCAGCTTATACTTGCGTGTATCTCATTGTCATCATCATCCCTTAAACGACAACATCTCCAACCCCGTGCGAGAATATCTCTCGCTCCGAATTATATTGGACAGGCTTTGTCTTAATATTATTCAAAGTATATGTATATATAGCACTGTAGAAAATTTCCGGTATTCCTTCTCCTATGGAAGGGAAATGGTAATTTATTTGCGTAATGTCTTCTGTGTCAAATATCCTAATGTTATTGCTCGCTACCGAGTTTAACATGGCACTCATTGTTATTGCGGTCATAAATTATTGTAATGGATGAATTTATTTGGCGAAAAAAAAAAGTAACAGAAAACATACCGCCAAATGTTTCGTCCGGTGTAGTTTATATTTGACGTAAAAAAAAAAATGTCTCCATCGAAAAGTAATAAATTGATTGATTGTTTGTGAAAAAGAACGGAAATTATTGGATTGGGGATTGAAAAAGAGATAAAAGTTTTATCATTCGGAATGAGGATGATTGGAATATTATACAGGAACTGTGTTGAGGTTAAGGTTAATGGAAAACAGTATGTAAATAAAAGAGCATGCTCTTTCTTTTAGCAACCCAACTAATACTAATAGTTACTAAATATATAGTACATTAAACGTCAAAAATTATACTCTGTAGGAACAATTTCTTATTTAGATTCCATTTCAAAATTCTTATTTTGATGTTCTCTTATACTTGCTGTTTTTGTTATATCTGGTTAATTAGCTGATGCCTAAACTATTATTTTGATAAAAAAAATACAGTAGGTAGGTATATCTCCCAAAAACCGTGTATTTTCCAGAACACTAATTAATAACTTAGTGTTTCCTCCTTAGATCCATATAAAGGTTAAATTTCATGACTAAAATAGTTCAATAATTTCCTGTAAACTCTTTTTTAAATAAATTAAAAGAAATTTGAATTAATCACTGTGCAGGATCCATTAAAATGTCCATTACTCATAAGCACTTGATAAATGATCTTATAAAATATTCTTGTAGTTAAAAAAATTATTTTATATTTTTCTACTGTAGTCTTATAAAATTTATCAAATGATCGATGCATTCATTTGATTTTCAACGTCATTTTTAATCCGATTAAAAGATTAACTTATTTTTCAACCTTGACATTTGGATTTGGCAATTCATTGATATATTTCTCATCAAGTACAAAATATAGAATCATGATCATTAAATAATTAAATATCTTTGGACGATGAATAATAAATGTACAGATCGATAAGAGTTTCCTTTTAACATCGATGTTATTTTAATTAGTGTCATTTTATGTGATATTTTCATGAAATATAAACTGATACCCGTGACTGCGAATCCCTCACAAAGTGACGACACCTGTAAGAGATCAATGACGCTCAAACAGGTACAAACTACATTAGAAAACTAGTACAGGCATTACTTCTGCTAGGCAGAATGCTAGATCTGAAATAAGTATACAAAAATTCATGTCTAACGAAACCATGAGCAGAGGAGTACAATCATATTATAATACACATAAATATCTTGGTGTGTCTTCTATGATTTAGATCCATAGTAAGTGTTGATTTGGTATATATAGTGGTGAATTAGAGAGAGGTTTTGAAGGTTCACCCCCCTTTACCCTAAGATCTTAGCGCCTTAAACAAAACTAGGAATAATTCCAATCTATTTAATACTTAAGACTGTCTATGTTGGCACTCGACAGTGTAAGTGGTTTACATTAGACACTAGCACCATCGAATAATCAATGATTAATATTATATAAATATATATCTGCTGCGAGGCGTCGCAGTACTTTCTTTTACTTTCATTTATGACACTTGCTGTTGGTTGAAAGAAATGCAAGCGCTTTATAACTATATAATAAACAGAACTATGTATATGCATACAGCCTATATATACGTATATGTATATAAGAATTCCCAACCTTTACCCCAGAACCGTCCTTATTCGAATTTTCCCAGGAAAAAGTTTCAAACAAAAGTTGTGGTCATTAATGAGCCTAAGAACTTTAGTAAGTTCAAAGAAAATTGTTGTAGCCTTTTTCGAAAAATTTTGAAAAGCTCAAAAACTGCTAGAATAAAATGGAGCTTTCGGTTAACTGATTTCATCCAAAAGCTTCGCGGCACAACTAGGTATAATATGGAGGCCAAGTTCTAAGTTTGGTGAAATTCGGATAAAGCTTTCGATACGATATGGCTGTCACATACAGACATGTTTCTAAAAACCTCAAAACATGTATTTCCGGTGAAAGCTCGAATTCAAAAATTCGACCCTATTACAATACTTTTTTTACTGTATAGTATAGTAAAAGAGAGTAAAAATTAGTGGATAAAACTATCAATATTTCGTAAATTAAAATCTGAAGTCTTGCAAACTAACTAAACTATTTTTTTTTCATTTCAGGTATGTAACTTCTGCACTCTTCTATTTCTGTCGAGTCGTTGGTAAATTTTTGAAACATTTTTTTCTTTTTAATTTTTATATCAATGTTAAAATTGAAACCACAATTAGTTGTGAGAGAGTCATACTATAATCGTATATTGAATGATGAATAAATTTTGGACGGATATAACAATAATATTTCGTGCAATAGTTAACGAACAAAGTATTTAAAACGTCATGCCGGTGCGGCCATTATTCTTTTTACACCGTATTTCCTGTTTATGACAGTCGAATCGTACAAAATACGCGGATATATTGTGGTCTGTGGAACTCAAAACGCGAGCAACCTTTATCATCGTGTTCAATTGTGTCGTAGATAGGTCACCTTTTTAAATAAATTGTTCATCAAGTTTGCTTTTGTATATGACGAAAAGAAATTTTTGAATGTAACCGTCTGACGTTTTGTATGAAAAGATGAGAATTTTCCTATGAATTTCCGGAAAGATAATTTGAGTTTTCTAGTTGGAAATATTTTTGGGGGCGTTATATAGTTTGAGTTCTTTTACATATGGCTAGATATATTTCGTGAATCCTTGCGTGACTGGTTATTTCAATTTTTAAGTCTTTAGAACTAATTATTTTTTAAATGTAGGTATGTATCATTCAACTGGTTTTTATTCTGGTAGGTATAAATAAGGTTTTTAGTTTTTAAAGGTCTTAAAATCTATGATTTGAAGGTTAGCAGCAGTGTTTACTATAATTTTTTATTATTGAATTTAATATTTTTATAACTATGATTTAAGATACTTCAATTGTTAACAATTTTCTTTAAAAGATGCACAACCTCCTCGTATAATATAAAGTAAATCTTTTGAAATATAATAAATAGTTATTGTCAAGTGGTTGAAACATTGACTAGACGTTTTCTTCAAAAAAAAAAAAGTTTCTAATAAACCAATTACTTAATTGTATTTACCAATCAAAAGTTTGGATATTAAATTTTCCACTTCCATCATTAGGAAGTAAATTAATAGATTAATTTAACCAAAGCATAATTTTCCCCGACTTTTGGAAAACTCATCAAACGAAAACCGAAATTTATGTAATTTTTCTCTGAAAATCCACTTAATTTAATATTAAAAAAATCTTTAAATAACACACTTTGCAAGCGTATTTCTTATTTGAAAAAATAACAGGCCTTAAAGAAATAAATTCATCATCATCGACTTAGCTTTTTTTTCTTACCCTTATAAAGAAAACTTTTTATTTTTTTTTATATTATAAAAAAAATACAAAGACGAAAACTTATCGTTGTTTTCTTCGTTTGTGAAGCGGAATTTATTGACCTAATTTCTTTATCAATTTTTCATAAGCGTCAAATTATGTAGATTGAATCATTATTTGTTCGCTGCTCGTTCCTCAAATTTCATCGATAAAAATTCAGTGAGGAACTTTTACGTCATGTTTTCAAGTTTTGTTCTAACACTGGTGTTTTGTTGCTCAATTATATGAAGGAAATCTAAGCTAACATCTTATTAGTGATTATATATCAAATCAAGGGATATAATTTCAACCTAATTTATTTAAGTGAGCAACATTAACGATAGACCATTTTGTCATCGACATCAAAAATCTTACCTGAATCTTTCAAATAAAAAAGTCTCTGCAGCAAGGCTATTTTTTGCGATCCCTTCAAAATGATAATTCACTTCATTATATTTTATAAGAAATAACGATTTATAATAAACATGTGACTAAGCTTAAATCATAACGTCTTCAAGATTAATTATAGCAATGTTAATCTTAAGACAAAACGTCTTTTCAAGTCTTGAAACCTATCTTTCGGTCAAGTTTTTTTTTTTTTGTAACAAACAGAGATGTGAAAATTTAACAAAGAATTTAATATAATAATTTTTCACAATAGTTGTCACTGAACCAAATATCCGGTGTTTTAAAAATATGAAATTCACGAGAGCTTCATAATAAATTCATGACAAAAAACAAATTAAAATTCATTGTGTCCAAAAAAATTTTTCCCCTTAACATTTTTAATAGGAAAAAATTTAACCTTTTTATTACCATCTAGATTGTAATATCTTTTAAAACCTTATTTATTTCAAAGGAAATCGATAAATAAAATATATTGTCTTTCTCATTTGTGCTATTGAAATATGTAGATATATTCAAATTAACAAAGTCAAATTATAATAATAGGGTTTTTAAAATAACCTATTGACTCATAGCCAAACCCTTGAATCGTTATTAACATTTTTAATGTTCTTGCATTTTCTGTTTATGTTTTCGCCTGTTTCAAGTATGAAATTTACTCGTTTGAAAGCTGTGAAACGCTGAATGTGACACAGTTTGTGCTTATCTCAACAAAATAATCTATTGAACTGTAATAGTTCTGTCAGAATCGCTCGACTATAGTTCTTGAGTTTCATTCAAACAGACAAATGTGCTGCTTTTGTCCGACTAAGACGTATCAACTATATATAAATATACAAGTCAAACTTTTCACTGACCATCGCTTTTCAATTCTATATCTACCTTACGATAGAATAAGAGTTATCACGTAAAAAAATGGTGTGAAACAACCATATGGCTGTCTCCAATTCAACTCGTCGCCATATAGGATATAAAATAGTCGGTGTTGTCCAGATTAAAATTTATTAAAAATAGATAATAAAATCGTTATTGTTAATAACAAATGCATTTACGATACCTTGGACTGGAGATAAATTTTGGTACTTTTTAGCCTTATTTATTATCCATTTTAGGCATAAGCAATATTCTTCATAAAAGTGTCTTAATTTCGGTCCTGAGCCTTAACCTACCGTATGTTTGATGTCACCCAGGACGTCCTCTGGGTTGTTTACTATGATAAGATCTTCATTGTAATAAAATTTTGGGCCTGCATTCGTCGTTTAACCACATGGCCTGCAAAACTTCACTTGAGCTTAGCCTTTTTTATCACTACCAATGTCAATTTTGGTATTACGCCTTATTTCCTCATTTCACGTAGTTTTTAAGAGTGCATGTTTAAGTTATGTTATGTTTATCGTATATTAAAACTGAAAGGACACATTGGTTATAGAAGTGATTCCTTAAACAAATTTAAATATTCTTATCCTTTGAAGTAGTTTTTTATTTTTTCTTAGTATAAATGAGGATTACAGTTGGACATAGGATGCTTATGCCATTAATTTTTTGTAGAGTTAAAATTAGCTACGTTCTTTTTGTTGGTTTCAATTAATAGTGATTTGTGGATCTTCTGCATGCCTCAAAATGATTAAGTTCTATTTTATTTTCCTAAGTCCTAATTTCTAAATATTGAAACAAAAGGTTCGTTCGCGGATGTGATACTGAATTGATAACGAATCAGTTCAAGACCGATTTAGGATCATCGACAAGCGCATGCAAGTTTATGAGCCGAGTTACGGTCCGATATTCGCGGTTCACACAAAATGCATTCGTTACCGATTCATAATTGGTTTTAGCGATCCTCAAATTTTTGTTAGGATGAAAAATTCGATTCTCTTACTCATACACAGTTTGCTAAATTGTGGCTAATTCAAAATCCAGTTTTGCTGTCATGCTGCGTTCACACGAGTCAACTTTAGTAGCCCGTTTTTAGTTGATCAAAAAAAGTTGAATGAAAAATCTTGTGTGAAAACCGTATTCAACTTTTTAGTGGATCAAAAAAAGTTTGAACGACTCATCACACTAGGTTTTTTATTCCATTTTTGATCGATTAACTAAAATCGGTTAACTAAAGTTGACTCGTGTGAACGAGGCATCAACGTCTGCCAACGTTCAATTCAATTAACAATTTTCGTGGGTTCTCGTTAATCCTCGTCTTACTTCCGAACATTTTCAAACTTGTTCACGAGAAAATAACCCTTAATCAGTTTATTCATAAGCGTGTATACGTTTGGCGATTAACCTATCCACTTGGATTGATTCAGTTCCGAATCACCACCGCGAACAAACCTAGTATCATTTGCATACTCCCGATGATTGTCATATGCTCTTATTCAATAGCTGTGAAATCAAAATAAAGATATACTGAACAAAGTGGACGTCCATAACTATAATACAGAGCTCTTTTGATGTAAATTGAATAAAACAAATCACCCATCTTATTAATTTACAGTAAAAACAATGTTAATTACTCAGAATTCTAGGAAAAAAATGCATCACCTTAAGAATTTTTTTGGAACACTTGGAGATTTAAAATCTATAACCGATATCTTATTTATAACTAACCATATCTTACCTATAGTTGAGGATTCATCAAGTCAAGTAGTTAGAAATTTTTAAAATGAATTATTCTTGATATTTTGATTTGTAAATAAAATGATTCGAGTTTGATTGATTTTAAATCAAATTTTAGTCAAGCAGCTTGCAAATCAAGTCAAATAAAAAATCATTTTTTATATAACGTTACTAAATATCCTTAATTTTATATGTGTTATATGCTTTTCAATCTATACTTGAATTTTAAAAGTTTTGAAGTTTCTAAGAGTATAATTTATCAAGCTTTAAGAAAGTAGATATTACAGTGAAATTAAAAAAAATAATATCCATTTATAATTTACAACAAAAAGAAAAATTTAAAATTTATTCATAAGCTTCCTTAAAGTTAGTCAAAAACCACTAAGGTTAAAGCATTTTAATCGCCAGATCTAATAACTAAAAACTTAATGCTATAATTTGCTGTTTTGTTTTCTACTTTACGATCATTTTCATCTTACTCACAGCTCTTTGAAACTCCCCTAAAATTTGGAATCTTTTTCAATATGCTTTATTTTCTGCGGTTAGTGCATAAAGTAAAAATTCATTTTTGATTCACTTCATAATATGATGAAAAATAATAGGATAGCATAATCATAGTTGAGATTTAGTCAGTAAAATATAGTTATAGGTATGACCACTTTATGAGAGAACGATTCAAAAACTAAAATTTTGATTCTGTATCCAAGGTAACAGACTAGGAAGTAAACTATCGACCGGTTAACTTTATAATGTACGCTGACCTAACTAAATACAAATGAAGACTATCTTTCCAAACACATAATATTTTGTATTTATTATTAATATTTTCTTCATGCTACTTACAATTAAAAATAATTAAAATTATTTAATAGAATCTAAAAGTGTTGCTTTGTAAAAGCTGTTTTGAAAAAAAGCTATATATAAAACTGCCACATTTTTTGTTCTTTTCAAGTAATGAATAATTCATCGAATAATTGGTTCTTACACACATTTACTTCATACATAGTTTATCTAAATAATATATCTATCATCATTTTAATAACTGGGTGTTACATTGGCCTTCACTTTATCAAACATTTGGATAAAAGAATGAGCGAACCTTTCTCGAAAAACGAACGAGTTAGTCGAGAAGTTGGCCCCTCGATTACTAAGGCATGTTTGAAACTGAAAAATAATAATAATCATCACAACGACGACGATATAATCATAATCCTGACCACTCTTTCATAAAGACGATAAACATATATGAGCAAGTTTTGTATGTGTGTGAGTGTGTGTATAAAAGGGCAGCCAGAGTAGAGACGTGGGTCTCTCGCGGCCCAACAAAAACCATCGAAAATAATATACTAATAACAGTGTTGGCGCGTCAATCTGTTTAACAAGAGCAGAGGCCCAGTGTGTGCGGACTTTTCGACTGATGTCGTCGAAGTGAACTTAACAAGAATGTCATTAGTCCACCCAAATTATATGTGTTTTCTACCACATATTTTATCAAAATAACAATGAAGCCACACGGTGGAGTATCTTGGGAGTCTTTTTTTCTTTCTTCGAAACAGTGGAGACACATCGATGATGATAATAACCACTTGTCCTCGTAAATAACGACCCATTTCCTTTAAATATTAATTTTCGTTGAAACAAGACTCAAATGGTTTGTGTACCTTTATATAATATAAGTATACATATAGAGCATGTTGTACGCTAAATGTACGTCCCATCTAAAATTATTCTCTCTCTTATATATAAGTACACATAACACAAACAAGAGACTCGAATTAAAAACCGCTCTACAAATATTCTACGTTTATTATTTACTCAGAGAAAAGTAACTTCTTTTTTTGTAATTTACATTTTCCTCTTATATACGCGCTACGCCTTCCTTCTTGTTTCCAGCCGCTGTTATTTTTCGCGCGTTATCGCATTGTTCGCGTTTACGTTTGTGTGTTTGGTCGTTGTTTTTTTCAAGGGTGTTAATTTGTAATAAAAAAGTGTGAGATGTATAATATAATGTTTGAGTTCAGCTAAAATGATTATTACTTTTTTGTTTCTTACCAAATAACTTCAGCTACCATGTTACCATGATATCGGACAAATGGCATCCATTATAGGCAAGGCACTGCATTAATCTCTTTTTGATATATCGTTCAATTCTTTCTAGTATATCGACGGGTATGTTGGCTATAGCTTGACCAACGTTGTACTTAAGGCGGTCCAAAGTTCTAATTTTAGAACCTCTATAGAAACTAACAAGTGGCTTAATCAGGTGACTATGCTGGTCAATGCAGATCGCCTCCCAAGGAGGTGAGGTGTCCTGGGAAGTGATGTCATAAAATAGTCATTGACACAAAAGATGTGTGTGTTGTGGCAACGTCCTGCTGGAACCACACATCTTCTTTGATATAACTAACCGACCTACTCTTTTCACTAGGCCTATCCTCATCCTTCTTCGAGCAACCAGGGTGCCAAATTCAAATAAGGAAATTGCTCTAAGTCATTCTCATTTTGTATTTTCAAATCATCAATTTAAAATTTAACAAAGTAATGGAAGATAAACGAAAATTAAAATTTTCAACAATTAGCTAGATTTAAGTATTAGGGTTTGTATGTAAACTGAAAAGTTTTTCAAAAATCTCAAATTTTTCTTTTAATTTCTTGAAGTAATCATTTTTTAAATAAGTCATCGATATGGAAAAGAAATTAAGTCAAGAAAATCAAATTTTTCAAGAGAAGAAAAACCATTTTACTAACTATAGAAGATAATAACTACAAACTACTTTCAGCATGAAGTCGCTAATTTTTCCATGCCATTGGCACAACTTTTGACCAACTTTTCTCTATTACAAATTTCAAAATCGATTTTTCTTGACTTACTACTTTTTCTAGGCCAATGCTTGACTTATGGCTTTTTTAATCCTTTATCTTTCCACTGGACTATTTTAATATTATTGACTATCCTTTCATCTTCACCCTACTTGTTTTCCAGTAATTGCAAACTACGATATTATTCTTCCTTATTATGGGCCGTACAGAGAGAGGTAGCTACTACCTTAAATCGTGAATTTGACCTGAATACTGTTGATATTAAGATTATCAGATATTTTTATAAGTTATAAATTAGATATTAGAGGATGATCCATCAAATAAAATGCTCTTGCAATACCAATTTGCGACGCTTCGCTTTATTTTAAAGCTTCTTCAGGTTCTTTGATTAAAATAAATAATTAAAAACAGTCTAATTTTATTTGTAAATTATGTTTTATTTTTTCCGTATTTAAATTTTTAACTTGATACCTATTTCGTTTATATAAATCGGTTTTGATTAAAAATACCAATTAAATATTTTGATTCAAAAATTATCAAAAATTAGGTACGCTCGTGCTCTTAATAGAGATCTACCTCTCGTTAAGAATGTGCTTTGATGGAAATAGTACAATATCTATGTCCTGTGAGATTAAAAATTCATTTTTCAAACAAATAAATGACCAATATTGCATGCAATATTTTTATGACATTTAAGTAAACAGAACTGCAGTTGAAACTTTCTCTATCAAAATTTACCAAATTTAAAAATTTATTTTTGTTATTCCATGAAGTTTATTTCCGTACAGGAATTCAATAGTTGGTATTTCAATAAAAACTTAAATAAAAAATCGCCACCCATAAATATTCCTTGGATCGGAATTAAACGGCAGTTACTCGCTCGAACATTTATATTACAAAAGTAAAGTATTTAATGGAACAAGTTTTTCATGTAATTTTTCTCGCAATATATTAAAGTGACTACCACAACTACGAGAGATGTATTAGTAACACAATATATACAGCCTCTACCTTAAATATATATGTATATATAATGCACTTGTAGGTACCTATATATCTTTTTCTCCATAAAAATAATGTCATGAATTCAAATATCGGAAATGTTAAAGCTTCTCATCAACAATTTCACTGCACTTGATATTGCATTAGGGAAAAGAAAATTTATCATAATGTGCCAATGAATCATTGATTTTCACGATGCTCGAATCCACTCAATTGCATTGCATTTGTAATTCATCGAAATAACATAAAATACCTATACGTACGAAGCGAAATAACGAAACTTTTTAATATATCGTCGGAAATAAAATATAATAACGTGCACGAATTATTTTTATGAGACTTCAATGGCACCTTTTATATGTCCTGTCAATTTTAGCGCACTAACTTTTAACACTCCCGAACATCAGTGGCTCAATATGGGCTATTAATTCGATAGAAAGAAAAAAAAAGAACAGGTTTTTTCAGGAGTGGCTCGATGTTATTATAATTCATTTTTCTCGCTTCTAATTTTTTACTTCCACCTGATGAAAAACCTGATCTTATCGCAGAAGCTATAACAGATAACATTAGATAAATTCACTCTCTAATCTATTTAAAAGTAAAATTTCCATCTCACCACCATCTATTATATGATATTAATTTTGATGAGGTAATATTTTAATAAAAAAAAAATACACTAGATCGTTAGCATGTGCTTCCACTTTCCTATACATACTTGGAGGAAAGTGAAAATTGAAATTTAAAAAAAAAGTTGGTATGCTTTTCATTATGAACATATACAATCCATGAAAATGGGGATGTGCTTTTTTCTTTTCGTATAGCTGCGAGTAAGGTGCCGCAAGCATAATGTAAGTTGTACCATTAGCGAACGCTTTTAAAAATTTATCCCAAACTGTAAGTACGAAAGTGTCTGTACGTAAGTTCGCTTTATGAAGCAGCTCGTTCCGTTTCATTCACCATAGTGGCATTGTATAATCTATGTGAATGAAATCGTGATTGCTGTGCTCGTCGCTTCTTGACATCAATGAAAAACGTAAAAGTAAGAGTGTGCAAATTACACCGTGAGATATTTGATCAATAAGGTCACTGTATTGAGCATCTATCAAAAAGTTTTTGTTGTCATTTAAATATTTTTTTTTAATTTACTTGATATGTACGGGATTGATTGGATTTTGATTTGAGTATATTATTATAAAGATGACATTTTTCCTTAGTGGAAGTCTTTTTAAGAATAACATTTTCAAATTTCATGTTTTTATCTTCAATAGTTTAACTTTCAGTTTGTCTGTCAGTCATTTATTTGTATTGTTTTATATAGATACATTTACTTAATAGAGGGTAGCCTAAAATAGCTTGCCTCCTAATTTCTTGAAATTATTTTGATTTAATTAAATGTTTGAAATACATTACTTAAACTAATGAGGAAATTAATTTTAAAGTATTTCTTAAGAATTTATATATATGGTAAGAAGAAGAAGGCAAAACCAAAAAAAAAACATTTTCCGTTGCGTCCCATTTGAATTGAGACAAAGCCGCATAAAAATGTGTAATTCTATTTTATTGAATTTTCAAATGCTTCATTAAATAAACGCGCGTGGCTTGCGTGTCTATTCGTAAAACGACTAACCGAGAAATTTAAACAAGTTATTTATTTTTTTTCTTAATTAAACCAATTTAAAATTGTATGCAAGACTATTGCCCTTCCGTTTGATACTGATTAATTAATTCTGAACCATCGGATGTGATATATTCAATTCTACATTCAAACAAAAATCTCAAAGAAAACTTGGAATATCAACGTAAGAAAATCTTTGCAAGCTATTTTAAATTTGAAACTTTTATTACTTTTAGTGATATTAAATGGTTGATAGAGAAACCTCACATAAAAAGTCGATAATTACATTTTTTTGATTGGCATTTATCGCTTTTTTTACTGGTTGGACGATGCATTTTTTAATATTTTAATATTTTAATGTTTAATTATTGAAGATGGGATTTTGAGGAAATATTATTCCATAGAGTTTTTACGATTCAATATTAAAAACGAAGCTAAGCCAGGTATGGAGAGAAAATATATGTAGGTATATACGTGCTATAAATCTATTATGAAATTAATAGTAATAAAATGTAATATATGATCTGAATAATAAGACATAGAAGAACACTATTTATGGTAATTAGGATATGGTCGACTGCCAGAAGGTTTCATAGCCGGTTTTTTTGTGAGATTTAATAGTTTTCTTTTCGAGAGAGAAATGACAAATTCAGATTTGTACAAATATATGACGTGATGTCCTGATTGAATTGATCTTTTTTCTTTTCGTTTCGAGGCAATTTGAGTTAGCCGATGCGTGACCTGTAGGCCGGAGATGTTTCTTTAACTTTTAAAAGATTCGAATCGGAATGGATTCGATAGGTGAACGAAAGCCCCCGTTGGGGGAAATTCAAAATTAGGGTTTATTCTTTTGCCGGGATGCCTCCAGGGAGTTTTGGGGCGCAGCGACACTGAATGGACTCGGAATGGAGAGATGGTGGTTTTGTGCGCCGTCAGTGTTGTGATTGATGTCTGGTGTTCTCTAGCGATTGCACGTCCTCTGGATATTCTGGTCGATGCGTAGTATATTCGCATGAAATGAACGAAAAACGGCGATTTGATATAGGGAAAATGTCAAATGTTAAGTAAAAAGTTTCCTGAAAATCGATTTAATTACAAATCGGTTTCTTAGTGTATTGATCAAGGTATTCAAAGTGGCACATTTTGAATGTTATTTATTTAATTTTCGATCGTTAAGGCATAGGGAGATAATTCGAAAGCTAACTTAATTTTATCGTTGGTAAAGTTTTGGAACGGTGAAAGCGCGTCGTAATGCATTCATTACGTACAAGTCTTTGTCTTAACAAGCTGTAAAATTCACTGTTAATTAAACAAAGTAGTCAAATTTAGATAGTCGACATCAAATATTTTGAGTGAAAATGTATAATGAAGACGATGTAGTTTCCAAGACGATGCCTCTTTGGCCAGACTTTACTGTTGAAACGTGAGAAAATGCAACCAATTTACTTGTCGAGGAAGAAATTACATGCAAGGATGCGTGAAATTTTTCCATGTGAAACTAGAAACAATAAAGATTTAACTTAACAAAAACTATACGAAGTATTTAGTATTTTTATTTTATTTTGAAAATGTGAAAAATCGATT
This sequence comes from Sisyra nigra, assembly GCA_958496155.1. Lineage (NCBI taxonomy): Eukaryota > Metazoa > Arthropoda > Insecta > Neuroptera > Sisyridae > Sisyra > Sisyra nigra. The sequence goes on from OY292316.1 coordinate 49,811,425, forward strand.
TACGAAGGCATAATTTATAGGAGCAAAACGTTAATTTTATCAAACTAATAGGTTTTATGTGCATCGAGTCTATCATACGTATTTTCATTAGCTAATTTATTCAATTCATTTATTAAAACAGTTTTATGCTAACTACAGCAGGGCATAATTACATTAGGCCGTATGTATTAATTAAATGCAATGCTGATTGTTATATATATATACCGATATTTGCAACATATTTAGTCATTATTGCTAGCGACGAGGTACCAATTCACACAGGTCATGCATGTATCAAATTATATAACACTCGTTAATAACGTCTATAGTTTATCCCTTTCCGTTGAGACATTTCGATACAATTTCAAATACAATAAAATACTCCCAATAGGAAAACAACTTTTGCATTATACGAAAATATTTCAATTGGCCATATGAGTCCATTAAAAATTTATTTCTGGAAAAATGAAATTAATTGAATTATTTTTAAATGTATATAATATATTAAAAGTTAAATTATTGAGGCCTTTGAAAAAGGCTTGAATGTTTATTCCATATCTAATTCTAGGTTTGCATCTTGTTAAAGAGAGACAAGGGAGCCATTATAATACGCAAAATATATTACAAAATCATCCCTTAGCGCAACCACCCGAAATGTGTATATATTATTTGCCGGAATATATTTTATCTTTCACACAGAATTTTATATATTATATAATATATAAACGAGTATAGATACATACATATAATACACATCGTGTATGAGGGTATAGTGCAGTATTTTGCCCTCATTATAAACGATTGTTTAAAACTGAACCAACCCCCTTGATTCGCTCTTAACGTTGGAAGAGATGGAAAATGGTTCGTCGAGTTGAACGATACGTATGAGGGTGGTGAGGCGTCGAAACCGACGCCACTACTAGAATATATGTACGAATATCAGTCAAAATTCAACCATGTTAAGATACATGATGTATAAGGGGTGAAACAGTGAAGTGAAACAACCCTCCATCATATTGACGTTAACTTCATCGACGTTGTTGATGATGGTTTAGTCTCGGTCACCAGGACAAGTGTTTGTGCCTTTCATGCACGTTACATACATTTGAAAAGGGGATGATGATTTTGTTTTTGTTTGAACTTGGTACTTGTTTTACGTACGTATGCCCTATAAAACGCATAAGGAAAATGAAATGTTAAGACCTTGGATACACGTTCAATATTCAATCAAATTGATGGCTAAAAACGTGATCAATTTACACCAGGAACATTACGGATTGCATCTCAATGTTCAACGATAAAAACTGTAGGTATAATAAGCTAATTAGTGTAAGTTCACTAAACGTGATTAGAAGTAACACTATAGGTAAAATTATCTATCACATTTAAACTTACGCATGGCGTTATTATAACTTTTGAAATTCATTTTTTTACTTATTTTGGAATGGAACAAGGACAAATCAAGGAGATAAACTATGAACAATTTTTATACAATTTATTACATATGCATTTAAAACGAAGTTTGGTTAATACGAAATAAAACTAGAATTTCAACTAAATGTCATCTTCTTATTCAACAAATTTTTTATAATGAAATTCGTTTCATACGAAAAAAATATTTCAATTTTTTATTGTGTCCTTATAACCATTCCAGTGTATTTCAATTTAAACCACTGATGTCCAGAGGATATGTGTGGTTGCATGCCATTTTACTCTAAACTCTAAGCTTAATTATCAATACATTTTGGAGAATTACTAATTAAACCTGAGGTGGGTGGAATTTTTGAGATTAAGTGCTCATTCTAATTTTTTCTAAACCCCCACATTGGTGTAGTTATAGCCATCTTAAAAAAGTCTTCGATAAATTTTAAGATGTGCTAGAAGTACCCCCACTATGTGACTTTTTAAAAACTTTGCTAAAGTATAAGTTAGTTTTCTTACTATTTAAATAATAAGGCCTTTAGAGAAAGAGGCTTGTGAGAACGTATATCTTCTGGATGTTTGATTTTCATTCAAGTAACTGAATAAAATAGGACAACAAGGGTACTTTTAAGTAGGTACTTTTAATGATTTATAAGTTCATTCGCGGATCCGATACTGAACCGATAACGAATCACTCCAAGTGGATTAAGGATAATCGCCAAACCCATATACGCTTATGAACTGATTAAGGCTTATTTTTCCGAGAACGAGTTTGAAAATGTTCGGAAGTAAGACGAGGATTAACGAGAATCCACGAAAACTGTTGATTGAATTTTATATTGAAAACGAAAGATAGAAAATCTAGCTACATTTTATTAAACTGCGCATGAATAAGAGAATCAAAGTTTTCGTCCTAAAATAAACCCGCTATTTCCGCTTTCCTTTTCTGTCAATGTTAAATTCAATCAACAATTTTTGTGGATTCTCGTTATTCCTCGTTTTACTTCGAACATTTTCAAACTCGTTCTCGGAAAAATAACCCTTAATCAGTTTATAAGTGTGTTTGGGCTTGTCGATTATCCTAAATCCACTTGGAGTGATTCCTTATCGGTTTAGTATCGGATCTGCGAACGAACTTTATAGGTTTGTTCCCGGTACTGATGGTACTGATCCGGAACTGGTAAAGAATAAATCCAAGTGATTAGATAGGATAATCGCCAAACGAATACACGCTTATGAACTTATTAAGGGCTATTTTTCTGTGAATGAGTTTGAAAATGTTCGGAAGTAGGACGAGAATTAACGAGAACCCACAAAAACTATTATATGAATTGATCGTTGACAGACGTTGATCCCTCGTTCACACGAGTCAACTTTAGTTAAACCTATTTTAGTTAATCGATCAAAAGTGGAATGAAAAACCTAGTGTGGTGACTCGTTCCAACTTTTTTTGATCCACTAAAAAGTTGAATACGGTTCTCACACGAGGTTTTTCATTCAACTTTTTTTGATCAACTAAAAACGGGCTACCAAAGTTGACTCGTGTGAATGCAGCATGACAGCGAAACTGGATTTTGAATTAGCCACAATTTAGCAAACTGCGCATGAGTAAGAGAATCGAATTTTTTATCCTAACAAAAATCTGAGCATCGCTAGAACCAATTATGAATCGGTAACGAACGCATTTCGTGTGAACCGCGAATATCGGACTGTAACTAGGCTCATAAACTTGCATGCGGTTGGCTATGATCCTAAATCGGCCTTGAATTGATTTGTTATCGATTCAGTATCACATCCGCAACGAACGAACCCTATATTTTTATTAGTTCCGCTGTGCTTTTTGTGTGAAACAATAAACATAATACCCTATTTATTGTTACCCTGTGTGTATATACATTTTTCCAGAATACAAAACAGTGGTATGTGTACTCTTTGAGCAATAAACTTATCCTATATAGAAAAACTCACGTTGATTTGTTGAAGACCACCACCAAGTGTAGCTATCCTTTAAGAACCAAACATTTTTTTAAGATAAATATCAACGTATACCCTTTTTGACCTATACGCTAACTCTATTAAATCACATCCCAAGGAGTTATTGTTTCATTTCTTTAAGGCAGTTATCTACTAAATTATATTGAAATCATTTATTCCATTTAAAAAAATAAATTGTTATCCTTTAGAATAAAACGTTTTTCCTTATAGTAAAATATCTCTTATGTCTATTTGAAACAATGTGGCTTTTCAAAAGGTGTATATAGTTTTTATACCAAATGGGTAGTTTTTTAGCAAAGATGTGTTAAATTGAAATATTGTTATATATTGTCTTAAAATATTTTCTTATTCTATATCTTCTCGAGCGAAACTTTCGAATACTAGTTTTTTAAAATGAATTTCTTATTAACTACAGCTTCTTTAAGAAATCATTCATTCAATTTCACCGTTTGAAATACTGATGATAAACCTAAAGTCTGTATGAAACATTAAATAATGAAGCAGCCAAGCATATTTTCATCGCGTTGAATTATAAATAGAGACGGCTGGAAAAAGTCTTGCCCGGTTTTCCACTGTAAAGAATAGCTCATTTAAATGGCTAGTATTATGTCAAGAGAGTACATATAGGCATGGAGTTGGATGCATTGCTAGAAAATGTACATTTTTTAATTAGTTAGATTTGTGGATCTCTACGTCAAAAAATGCGCGTTAGTCCTCAAGCACATTATGTTTTACATAAATTCAGCGTATGTTTGTATTATTTAATTTCATGGCGTAGTTGGTTTGGTTGTAGCTAACATAAACGAAAATGTAATGTGTATAGTTTTTTTTATCCCGGGTATGTTGCATGGCGAAGCTAAGGGATATTTGTAGGGAGCGCAAAAAATAGACGCAGATATGAATACTGTGTATATTCATATATACATTTAGAGCAAAACCTGATGATATAGGTTCGTTATCTACCGCTTTGTACATGAAATGTTGAATATGGTTTTGTGTGCGGGTTCTCCTCTAGTTCTCTTTGAAGTTGTCGTCGTAGTCGCCTTTTTGGCCTTGTTTTACCGCCGACTATTACCTCAAAACATTTCCATTTGCAGAATGCGTGCCCGATATAAAAAAAATTTTTTTTTTACTCCTATTATGATATAATCTTTCAAATAAACATGCGACTGAAAGCTTACTTTTATTGAAAGTTCAAATTTATCAACAAATCAACTTTTTCTTCCTATTCACATATAAAAAAATATCGTTATCTTCATTTCAACCAAAGAGAAAAAATATTTAAATCAGCCATGTTATAAAAACTCGGACAAAATTCATTTCTCGTGTTTGTTTAGAGGAATTTTTTCATCAATCGATCGTTGAAAAAGTTAAAAACATGTTTTTGATTAAAAACCGATTTGGAATTCATTTACGACTCAATTTCCAGTCTCTATCTTTCCACGTTTATCGAGCCACTTTATCTCGTTATACTTTATTAACTTTATCGATACACTTCAATGCTTTGTTGTATTAATTACCAAATTACATTCGAGATAAGCGGGCATGTTATAGCCATTCGATTGAATTAAGATATGTGTTGGATGATGAAAAGGAAAACTTAGAAAAAAAAAAACGCGAATTTGTAGGCTTAATCTACATAAACTTAGATAAAAAAATACTAGTTTTTTAAATCTATTTGATATGTAACTATCAATGAAAATAAAATTTCCGGGATCAAAAAGATTCAATTTTTATTTACTCGATATTCAAGTTAGATATTTAAAAAATTGTAGTAGAATACGTTTTATTGTAATGTAAAAAAACTAAACTATTATGTTTATAATTTAAATACCCATACCTTTTTCTATTGGCAAAAAGTTTTCTTCATCAGCCAATTTAAATAATTTAAATTCTTTTTAGTGTAAATTACAAGTTAAAATTTTGTAATTTATTTCAATAAAAACGTGAAAGAGTCGAGTTTTTGTCCATCAATTTAAAGGTTTAGCGTGAAATGAGTAAATTGAAACTTAAAAATTTAAAAATTTGTCAATATCAACTTAAAGTTGATGAATGGGAGGCCTCAAAGAAGCAAAAAAGCGAACACCTTAAGAGTATCGTTTCAAGAACGTACATCTGCTCTTTAAATTTGTTCTAGTTTTCTGTTTTTATAGAAAAAAGGGATGGAAAACATTTTAAAATTTAGCACGCTTCTTGACGATCAAACGAGTCCGACGTTTCGTTTAAAGTGACCATGTAATTTCCTCTCGGTCGTCGAATTGGTTGTAGACTTGAAAAAATTTTTTTTTTCTAAAAACAACAATTTCGGTAGACTTCAGTCTCTGACAGAATGAAAGATTGTGATAAATAATTTTTCAACCATAGTAAAATTTAAGGTTTGATTGAATATAAGTCGTTGTGAAATACTTTTTTTGGAATGAAAAAGAAATAGTTTTTGTGAATGAAGTCAATGAATGGCGGCCGAAATTCTTCACACTCTGATTGAGGCATTATGACTGGAGCTGGGGCGCTTTGAGTGTTTACTTCAGCGGCTTTTCAACCACAAAATTTTTCTGTTTAGACCATTTGTGTTGTGTTAAATAGTAAATATTTGAAGTCACCCTATAACAAGAAGAATTAAAAGATTAAAACGGATTTATTATAATTTTTAACATTAAAACCAAAAAAACTTATTAATTTTAAAATTAACGTTTGTAAGAATCATTTTTTTAAAAATCCTTGTCAATCATCTTCCAATTAAGATACTTAACGTAGAACAAACAATGTACACTTAAGAAATTCTCGAAAAAAAAGGTTTTTTTTCTTAAGTATTCTCATTTTATCAGAGGCACTGAGCCGCAAACTTTTTTCTCCGTCAAAAAATTATCCCTCTTATATCACAATAAACACATGAAGTGTTGTAAGTTATTACATTTTTTACGGCTTTTCTTGTTAAAGTGTAGATTTTTTTGAGGACATCTCGTTGAAATAAGTCAACGTTTAAAAAGATTCTACCACCAAGTTTTCATGTCGTTTTTTTAAATGGAAACAGTCGAGATTGGTCCACATAATTTTTGTTAAAGTATTACAGTTTTTTTTTTTCGAAAAGGGGAATAATAAATGATATTTTTGCAATATTTCGTATCAAATTTATAGGTCGTAATCAGAAATGAAAATTTACGAGAGCACAAGTTATTTGAAACACAATGACAAGTACTTAATATTAATTTTGCACGGAACATTTGTCTGTCGTGGACATAGTCGAGTTAGGCATACAATATGTAATGTATGTATGTGTAGCGAATAAGGGTGGTTTTGAATGTGTGACGCGGAACATACGAGGTGAAATGTAAGGGGTGGCGGGTTCATTATATTTATTATATGAAGTTGTGAAACGAATAGTTCGGAAAATGTTGCAAAAAATCGCTGAAATTAGTTGCTAAATGCAAGCCAACCGACCAGCCACCTAATCAAACTTTTACCTGCCACGAAAGCTCGTTTCGAGCTTTGTCGGGGAAATAAATGGAGAGAAATGATGAATGATTGTTCTCAATATGGCCTGATGAAGAGAGCGAGTCAATGCCATACGTTTGAAGCGAAATGAGACAGAGTTGATAAATTATACTCACTCGCGCTGTTAGTAAATCTCGTTTGCAAATTTCATATTTGTTGACGATCGCTGAATATGTGTTCATTTAGTCTAACACAATTTTACCCTTTTAACAAAAAATCATTTTTTCCACTGTAAATGAAATCTTACCTATTTTTCATGTTACCTAAAGCTCACTGAGCTATAATCTAAAGCTACTTTAGTCACAAAAAGATCACTTTTGCTAAAATTTCTAAAGTCTGATATGCTAAGCGTTGTTTGAATAGAAATTTACAGATAGTAACATTTGTGTTAGAACTAGAAGGCAGAAGTCTTGGAAATTTGACTCTACTGTCAAGTCTTGAAATATAATGAACAGATAGAATTACTAATGAGGAAGCATTATGAAAAAAGGACAAGACAGAAATTTGATAACAACAATCAAGCGAAGAAAAACCACACATCTTGGTCATCTTCTAAAGAATAAGCATACAGGCACGAGTAAATAGAGAAAAAACCAAAGGAAGTAAAAATATCAAGATATTCAAGATTATCTAGTTGCTTAAAAGTGTTACTTAAACTTTAGTAGATGGTTAAAATTACTTTTATATAAACTAGTTTTCTATGTTTTCAGATTATTTGCGCTTTGTAAAGTAGTTTTAATATAAGATTTTTCTCGTTAAAAATTATTGTAATCATTAACTAAAATTAATTGATTTTCTTTACTGTTCAATTCATTTTTATGTTAACTAGATGTCAAGCACTAGTATTCATCTAGAATTTCTTTGGAAGATCGAGAGATTGAGAGTTTCGAAAACGATTTGAGTCAAGCCTCCAAAATTCCAACCCAACCATTATTCAAATTGTTAATTGTCAGTTCTCGAAATCCTTTTAATTATTTCAAATTCAAAATGGGATTTTAGGCGGAGCCCTCATTCACATAATTAGATGAATATCAGCCGAAAATCCAATCGTGGAATGAGTCACGTTAACTCCACCTTTCTTCCGGATTTCGTTTCCGGTGTTTTGTTCGCACTGCTTAATGTATGCATGGTGATGATGACAACGAGCATAATTTTTTTTAGAGACTCCTAAAACTCGGACATTGGAGTTGATCGATTGAGGGCAAAAGTAAAACATTTGGCGAGCATTTGAGTGCATTCGGGCAGTAAAGTCAGTGAGATTGCTTTGTGGTTTTGTTGTAATAATTGGTGTATCAATAACATTGTGCAAGGGTAGAGGAGAACATCTGCTACAGTTGAAAATATACCCTCTTGACGGGCCCAGTTTCAATGAGCCTTGTTAGCCCGAGCCCTGTCAAAAGGACGCTAAATAGAAGGTCATTTTGCCTTATAGTAATTTATGTTCCGTATAAATATATTTTTTTCTATTGTTCCCCAAAATTCTCTTCAACCATTGAATTTCAATGCCTAACCACAAGCATGGTACCATGTTTGTTTTCATTTAAACAATAATTTTTTTCTATAAAATTAAAGACGAAAACAATTAGCTTCTTAAGACTGGTGCGGTTCATGTAACATAATTATACCCTTATTGTCTCAAATTTGAAGTAATTAAAATCTCATTTAGCTTCAAATGGTAACGTTTGGCTCTTGAGTTCTCTTGACGATTTTATAAATTGATTTTCAACAGTTTTTTTTTTTTTTATAAGCGGAAACGATCAAAATACCGGAAATCTGATTTTTAAATGTTGACATTTCCGTTCTAAATTAAAAAAAAACGTCGAATTAATAAAATGGATTTGGTTTTAAGTAGCAACGTATTACAAACTTTTAATGAAGAGATTGCATCGTTTTTGAAACGAATGAATGCGACGAGAAGTTCAAAGGGATTTTTCTTAATCGTATGTCCATAAACTAAACGTTGGAAATCAGTCTTAATTGGATTAAAATAAAGGAACCAGTCGGAGATTTTCTCTCATATTGTTATCGAGTTGGGGAAATCTATCAAATGAGCTTTCTCTTGCATTAGCTATTTAATTAAAATCGGATTTGCTCTTAATATATTTATTCAGACGAAAATAATGCCTTTATTGTGAGCCAAGCTTCTGTGAATTGTGATTAATAAAGAATTTGGCGACAGAGTAGATGCGATAGGTACTTACAAGTTTTAAGGGATAGCGACTCGTTAAAATATTCGTGAAAGAAGAGAGACTTTATCCGGCAGATTAAACAAAGATTTTACATTTACTTTTTCCAGTCTGTATTATTAAAGTTGAGATTACGTTTTTTATTTTATTTAAGGTTTTTTTTTTGGTGTGTCTGTGTACTCCACTTTGCTTTTTTGGTGTGGATATTAATTTTGATTGAAAGGACTCAGAGCGGCTCAGAGTGATTGTATGAAAGAGTTTAATTAAAATGCTCGGTGGGAATACGTCAAGGTTACGTGGAAATCCAATATGAAGTATTGACTTCGATTTAATTTTACTACTTCTTAATATAGACATGACGTTTTACTTGTAAATTTGGATCGGAAAAAAAATTAATCTCAAAACTATATGAATACTTTTAGATACTCATTGTATGTAGTTGTATACAACATAGTACCTACTAAAGTTGTTTCTTTTTATATTTTACAATTAAAGCAGTTAACAGTTATAAATAACTTAAACATTGTCTTGTATTGTATAAGATGAGTTATGAACAATATTTGAAAACACCGAATTCTTATAATTTAGTCATTTTGGGTCTTAAGAAATCATATTTTAAGCAATATAAGGAGTACGTAACGTCCATTTTGTTAAATCTCATAGATATCTTTGATTTTCTTTTTGCAGCCATTTGATTGGTTCTTAAGTCCAAATCGCCATTGTGGAAAACTAGTTGATTCATCGATCAACCAATCGGAAACTAATTAAATCTGGTTTCCATGGAAATGGAATGAATTTTGTATGATTGTCGCTTAGTTTTCTCCGTATTAGTGACTGAATTATTCTTGACTTTATACAAATGACTGAGTACTTAAGTAGCTCATAGACACCTTTGATGTTTCTTTTGAAATTATTATATTGGTCCTTAGGTCACAGAAGCCATTATGGAAACATGTTGATTCATCGATCTATTAATCATCAACTAGTTTTACGTGATTTCCTTATAACTTACGCCCTGAGAAATATCAGAACAAAAATATTTGGTTTTACCTGAATTTAAATGTAGTTATTATAATACTAATTTTCAGGTTTTAATAGTTTAATATTTGAAACAATTATCTGGTAAAAAGACCACTGTTTTATGTTTTAACAATTTATTTTTTTTTACACGACGTTTCGTTGGTGTTATTCTGACTTCATCAGGTATCTTGAAAAGTCTGTTAAAATTGTCATACCCAATTTTATTACGACACAGTTTTTTTTTATTCACTACTATTCAATAATTTTGTATACGTCTTAATTATATTTAAACGTTTTTAATAAATATAAAAAAAATATAAGTACTTAATTTGAATATAAATTTAACAAATTTCAGGTGTCAAATATTTCTTTAAGTAGTTATTATATCTATAGTAACATTACTAATATTTTCCATTTTAATGATAGGATACTTAATAGAGATGGTTTAATTATTAAAGACTTAAGGTTGGTTGATATCTTTTATTATTAATATAGGAATGCCTAATGCATATGCACTGTCAAATATCGGCATAAGAAAACTAACAAACAATTTCTGAGGCCTTAAAGTTTAACATTATTGGGAAATTTATCAAAATTTTTTTTTCAAAATAGAATAATAGCAACAGGTAAACAATACGTTTTTATATAAACAACAAAAACATGTATGTGCTAGTTTTCAGCTAACCAAACAAGTGATTGAATGAGGCCCGTTAAAAGTTGAACAGTTCCTTTTTCTATTACCATTAAAATTATAGCTTCGAGAAAAACAATTTGATGAAATACTTTCGTTTTCGTGCGTTTCACAGTAATTACAGTCTTTATCGTCGATACTAACAACACTAGGTTATTTATTATATTCTTATATTACGTATTAGACGTTGCATAAGAAAATGAAGGAAATAATTAACAACGTTTTCTTTCAAATTTAAAAGAATTCACTATGAATTTTTATAAGTCCGTAAAAATTTTGGTTTTTAGTTAAAGTTTGATTGTGTAAGAGTTAATTAATAACAATATTAATTTCAAAAAGTAACACTAATAAAAGTTCACACCTAATATTCATTAAATGAATTAAAATATTAAGTTAGAAAATGTGTTGTGACGTAAATTGTGATAAATTTTCAAACGAAATGAGATCCTTATTTAATTTTAGTTAAAAACGACATTTTAAAAATAGAATGAAGGTTTGAAAAATAGAACAATATAAAAAATAAGAGGCATACATCGTAAAAGGTTGATTTTTCCGTAGTGAACAATAAATGAAGCGTCTAATGACATAAGCTCATTAATTTTTGTAGAAATATCATTAGTTATAATAAAATAAGCGGCTCAATGTTAAGTCAACATAATCAGTCAAAGCTTTAGGTTGCTATAATCTGTTTCCTCTCAACTCAATTGTAGTAATAATGAATTTAAAAAATTGGTAAAATATTTATATTAAAATTCAATATTTTTTATGTTGACTATGTATATATTTAGAACAGTGAAAAATTAGCTTGAAGCACCAAAGAGGCTCTCCAAATATGAAATAATTACATAAATGCTATCTGGAAATTTTTTTAGATGGACGTGATAAGCTTGGAAAAAAACACAGGACTTGAAAAGATATAATTAATTACTCGTCTCAACTCTTACATTTCAAACACATACAACATGTGTCGCTTAAATCATTTCATCACAACACATAGTTGCATCAAATTCGAATTCAACTCCTCATTAACATTCACGACGAAAAAAAATGTCTTTCTCCTTGTACCTCGACACAGTCGAAATTCCTGATATTAAATCTGCGTGAAAATCGTGAGCCCGTTAGTCAAAAATTTGATTCACAATCTAACGGAAATCAAACACACGAACGAAATTGCCCAGTTAAATAAAAATATAATTTTTCATCAAATACCTTCTCATATAATTACGAGAGATAATTATGTGCATCAATATTTAATTGGTATAATACAGGCCCGTTCTTACTAATTAAGTATTTAAATATTCATTTTAAAAAATATATGTGATTATATCATTACTTTTTTTTTCTAATAACTCATATGGCTAACATCTCATACGGAAAAAATACGGGGAAATATGTCGTGCTGATGCATTGTATATGAGTTATAATATATACCTACCTTCTACATTTCGAAATTCATTTAAATATAATTACTTATACAAATTAGATCACGCAACCGGGCAAAATCGACTTTATTTTCAATAGGTTTCATTAATATTCCTAGCTTATACTCGCATATACATATATATAATCGAACCTGGAATTAAATCATTCATCATTAACATATATATACGATAGTATATAATAAATATGGTTGAACGGTCGAGAAAATTGTGTAAAGACGGGATGTTAAAACGCGATTTTGACATCAACAAAATTTCCCTCATTTTCTTTTAAAATGTCTTCATATGATTTATATTTGTACCATTCCAACTTTTTCGATTGGCATTTTTTTACAAATTGCCTCGTTAAAATTGCTTTTTGATTTGGTCTCTTGAATTAATGGAGACGCAACGGCAATTTGTTATAAAAAATTGATTCATGTCTCAAATTTTTTCCGAATGACTCGATTTTGATATCGTTTAAAAAAAATTAATTAATTGTTTTTTTTTTTTTACAGAAATGGACGATTTTAATCAAAGATGTGTCGCTTTTGGAGGAATCGATTCGAAAATATAGGCAGTTTTGATTGTGATATAATTAATTTTGAAATGGTATTAAGGATGAACATTAAAATGGATTTGTAAATAATTTTTGTAAATATTTATGTACATATTTTCGTAAATGTTATAATAATAATTAATGCAATTTATTGTTAGATGATTATACTAACATTTAAAGTTAGATTTAAACCAAAAAAATCGAATTTTTAATGTTGTGATTGTGTTCGCTTCAGCACAAATTCTCGCGAATACTTTGAATGATTTATAATATATTTTTTAATGAGAAGAAAAAAAGATTTCGGCATATATAACTAGCTCATATTTTCTTTGTTTAATAATATTACAATAGATACATCTTAGATGCCAACACTACAACTAGTTTGAATCTTTTCGAGTGCCAAAGACTAGAAAGTCTGCAGTTTTTGCTTTCTCTGTGAAAATTTACTTTTTTCCTTGAAGGCTGCAATCAAGATCGTAACGAAGTAGAAGCAATAAGGGCACTTGCTTAAAACCAAGGAAGTCCTCTTAAAAAATTCCAATTTATTTCTTTTTTGATTTATAAATTTGATACTTATGTATTACATCTGTTTGAATTTTACATAACTACTCATTCTATAACTTCATACGCTCAAACTCTAATAACAATTCAATTTTGTACTTATATAAATATTATTAAATTTTGATCAGCCAAAAGTAACGCCATATTATTATATTAAGTAAGCCATATTTGTTGAATATTCCCTGATTTATTTCTACAGAGTAATCTTTGAAAACTGTAGTTTTGTCATCCAATTTGTATCTAATATTTTTTGAGAATGAAATGTTTTATAAGTACAGACAACGATGTTAAAGTTTACTAAAAAAAATCTAAACTAAATTAGTATGAAACTAGTATTTAACCCACCCTTTAATGTCATACTTTTTCTGACACATAATTAAGACTAAAATACTATCGAAAAAATACGTTTCCGACTACCAAAATTCCCAAAATCCTCTGAGTTGAATATTTTTTCTTCTTAAGTATATTTGAACGATAATTTCGGCAATTTCGTTTCGCAACAAAAATACGACTTCTTTGAACACGCAAAGCTGTCAGTCACTATAACAAGTTCACACCAAATTCAAGAACAACATTCTGCGCCTTGTTTCGTTAGACTTACGACGTATACATAAACGAAAACGGCTGCAGAGTTTTTCGTTAATTTATTTCACATCCTTTCATATACGAACGAGGCGTTAAACTGAGATGTGAGTTACATCTTGCGTTTGACATAAAAACGGGATTATCATACATTAAAATTAAGAATGTTTAATTATCATTACTTCAATCTTGATTTCAGATCAAATAAACTCATTTATTGGATCATTCGTTGTCGAGTACCTGAAGGAATTTTAACGCCACAATTTTTTTAAAATAAAACTTTTTCATTGTTCAAACTCAACATAAAATCAACCAAAAATGTTTCTAGAGTTTTTTTATTTAAGTGATTTGAAATAAATTATGCGCACGTGGTCAAATTATTTTCATGGATACATTGTATAACATTAAAGGGTCAAATATTTAAATTTACAAAAAAAATATATAATTAAACTTAATTAAGATTCATAAATTTAATAAGCTTTGTACATAAAAAAATATTTAATAATTTCTAAGATCATTAGAATAAATTAACTTGATAACTTAATTAAATAGTGTACAAAACTTATTTATGTAAAATTTACGATGAAGAAAACCTAATAAATTATTGCAAAGTTGTAAAAAACACTAAATATTATATTATATATACATACAGACAAAAAATTATTATGCTTATAATATTCAAGTTTATCAACAAAATGGAATAAAATAATTTACAAATTACACAATTAACTTGTATGATATTTCTTTTGTAGAGTGCCTTGTCCTTTTTGGTCCTCTTCAAGTGTAATCTTTAAATGATTGGAATTTGATGAAAGCTTAACGTTAAACCTCAATCTTTGTGAGACTTAAATTATTTTATTTCTCGAATTTTCAGTTATTTTTTCTAGTCAAAGTTTTATGGGTACATTATTATAAATGAAAATGATGGAATAGAGGAAGAGCAAAACGTAGATTATTACAATAATACAATTTGATTCGTGAAAGGTTTGCATTACGATGGTGCTTTGTGATGATCGAGCAGAGCGAGAAGATCAATCACACTTTCAAAGCTGTTCGCCACTCCATACCGTACAACGACGGGTGAGAAAGCGATTTAAAACGCTCTCAAAAGCTCATCAATTTTTAGCGAAATGAGAATTCAGTCTACTTTTAAACGTCGACTAGACATGTAAAAAGTTTTTCAACTTTGACTTTTGATTTACAGATCAATTCGTTGTTGATGTCTTTTAGAAAATTGGTTCTTCTAGAAAGATAGGTAAGTATAGGTGGTTATACAAAATAGTTTTTGACTTTGCTGTGATTAACTTTAAGTAATAAGTAGGTTTGTATGACGTCATAAAGAAATAGAAATATGAATGTCAGAAGAGTATGGGAGAGCGTAAGTTAGTAAAAAAACACACTCAATGTTTTCAAAATACATTTTATATTTGTAGTTACTTATATCGTTGGACGATGGCTTTAAAAAAAAACTTTATCTTTCTAATACTTGTAGCAAAGCAAATAATTTGGAGTCCCTGGACCACAAAACTAGCCTGAAATTAAATCAAATTTCTACAGAAAAATTTAAAAACCACGTTGAAAATAAATTTTAAACCTTTTTTAACTTTCTGTTCCTCCAATAGATTCTTCCTTTCAAAACAGATAAATTTTCATTGAAATGTGCTTATATCCTCGCAAATGCATTTCTTATGCAGTTTAATAGTCTAAGAGTAACAAAATAGTCAAAAATCATATTCAGAACCAATCTTTTCAATTTTTGCATCACACCAATGGATTTTTTCTTAAAAACGAACGAAACACATCGACGAAATTTGACATAGTTTTTATTAATTTTTATTTTTGGTCTAAAACTGTTCCTTTTGTGAATGTGCTTATGAATTTTTGAAGTTTGCTGAATTTTCCCCCTTTTTTGCAATTAAACAAATATTGGAACAACCTAGAATTTCTTGCCTAAAAATTCATCAAGTCAAGTTATTAATACCCAAATTGCATACATTTCTTTGGAATCTACCACTTGTTCAAATACTAATATAGTTATGGAGCTATTGAAACTTTTCTCAAATTTCAGCAAATACTTTATTTGATATAAAACTTAAACTATTTCCATGTGATTAGTCGACATTTGTCGTAATTTGACTTGACGTATATTTTAAAGTTTCTTCTACGGATTTTCCTAATTTTTAACTAGGTAATTGCAATCGCTTGATTTGCAGACAAGAGCTTAAAATTTTGCCATTACATTGGTGCTGCCAAAAATCATGGTCTTCTATCACCCACACGCTACACTCGATACTGCATCGACCATTTAATTAATTCTAAAAAAGTTCAAAAACTTTTGTTTATTAAAATATATTTGACTTTCAATTAATCAAATAATAATTTTATTCAATTGGACACTTCAGTAAAAATTTGAATAGTCTGTGTTCTGTGTCAAAATTTGACCGAGAAAATGGAATGAAAATTTTTTTTATCTTAGCGACAAAAGAGATGTTAAGTCCATTGTATGATGATAAATGTATATCAATGTTTTTAAAAAATTGTCTAATTTCCCTGACTGTATGGAAAACTTTATTAATAGATTCAAGTCAAAAAGTTTATGTGTTCCATTGCAAACATATTATGCACATCTAACACATTAAATTAATTACATTCAAATGCAATATTTCAGGGATATGTGCAACTAAACCCGCCAACTCCCAGTTGGGAGAAACTGCCACATCATCTCATAAACTGATGATGATTGGAAACAGTAACTAATTTTGCTGAATCAGACTGTTAAATTTTCCAACTAAAACCTCATAAAAGAAAAAACCCCACCCCAAACTTGTATTATATAAATTACATTGAGAACATTATGAAATTCGTTTGAAACTATGGGAATTTCAACGCTTGCCTTTCTACAACAATAATAATGTAATGTTTTACGTGGAAATATCATCATAAACACATATTACACTCATATTCTCAAAAGTTTAGTGTTATATCTTCGTTAAATTGAAGATAGTATATACAAATAATCTTCGTTCTATTATTAGCAAGTTTGCACGTTTAGAGATTTGGGGTGCTTAGAACTTGTAAACGAAACTTCCAAGTAAAATTCCCTAGGTATGATACACGAGAACCAAACAATACGCATTTCAAAGTAAAATGTATTATTAATTACGTTTTGCCAAAATTCTACCGTGTTGAAGTTTATAGAACATAGGCATAAACCTACAGGAACATCTTCGTACGCTCGCCTTATGATAATTCAATGAGAGACTTGGAAACATTTCATTACTTTTCGCCAACTATTCAATTAAACTTGTAAGTATAACCTCGCATATTTATATATGTTCGAGTAATTCAATTTGCAATATTAAATCGCTATTAGTTGACATCGACTGAAAATTATATGAGCAAACAATGTATTAGATGCTTTGACACGCCTCGGCTATTCCATTTTCTCGAAAATCACATCGCAAGCTCGGCCTATGCTAACATACACCCGTTCATGAACATCATCGTTTTTATTCATCCAAATTTCCTTCATCTCCAACACAATTCACAAACGAAAGGTACATGCATGCCTTTATATATACACATGTTTTCTATTATAGTCGACGACGGGCTAAGTCGAGCATGAAATGCTGGTTTTGCTCTAATTTAAACATTGTAAAACTCTCCCCTATAAGTGATGAGGGATAATTTATTAATGTAACAGTTACGTTCGAAGGGAGCTGTGAAGGAAAAATTGGGTGAATCAACTGGAATTAGTTTCGAGCAATAAAAATGGCTAATAAACTATGATTAGGAGAGGAACGAAGTAAACGAGTGTTTTATTTGTTTTAATTTCCAAGAAATTGAGATTTATTAAGAGGATGATTGCCAGAAATATAAACACAAATTAAAAGAAAACACTGTTTCGAGGAAATAATAATGTTGAGTTATGAAGATTAACTATTTTTTTCTTTCTTGGGACATTAATATGAATGCTTAAATAAATTTAGAGATGAGGAAAATATTAAATATCACAGTTATTTTAACTGTTTTATTAAGAAAAAAAAAAAAGAAACAGAGAAGAAAATGTATTAAGTGGAATAAAAACTAATAATAGGAAAATTTTATTAATAGAACAGAATTAGATTTAGTATTAATGCAATATAAAAGACAAAGTACAAATCAAGGCTTGATGTGGGAGTTTTCTAAAAATATCAACACCCTCTCTGAAATAACAAAAATCACACTAGATTTCACTACTCTTAATATTTTTAACTAATCCTCTTTATATGAACATCAATTCTACCAATTCTTAAACTTATAAATAAAAATGAAATACCTGTCTTTAAATTTAATTATTCCCTGCTCATTCTTACCTGGAAAATAGTTTTCACATAGGTTTTCTAAGATATTTTTTTTGAAGAATATTGATGTCATTATTTTAATTCTTTTTTTTGTATAGCAATAAGCATCCATTTTTAAAAACAGACCAAAGCGGTTATATGGTGTATCTAAAAATTTAATACTTGACTTGATTTATAAACTACTTCAATAGAAAATCAAGTAAAGTAGCTTATCAACTCAAGTTTGGCTTAAATCGGGTAGAACTCACTTTAAATGTTAAATATAAAAATCAAGTCAAGTAAAATCATTGAGTTTGCTAGATATACCCGCGATTTCTTTCACATAAAATTTAACATAAGTTATTACAGTTACAGTAAGTAACACAAACACACATATTTAGAAAATATTGAAAAATTAACTAACAAAAAATAATTAAAAAATATATTCATAAACGAGACAGTGCATTCAATCCTTTGCAGATTTTGTTGAAATTAAAAAATATCTTTTCAACCCTTAAATGAATGAATAAAGGGACTAAAAAAAGAGAAATTCTTTACATTTACATGGAAATTGCAGGAAGAGAAGTTAGAAAAATGATGTCTGGGAGAGACTTTAAAATGCAAATACTCCAACCCCTTTTTTGAATTACTTAGGAATCGCATTTTGAAAAATCCTTCCTTAGTGAAAACCATAGTCGACTTTGGAATAACCTTTAAAATATTCATGTTTTTATCTTTAATGGTATGGCCTTCAGTGTGTCTGTCAGACATTCAGTTTACTCTTTTATATGTACATACTAGCTGATACCCGCTCGCTTTGCTGAGTATCTAAATTTAACTGATCGATTAAAAGATTCACTACGTTCATAGCGAAATATAAAAATTAATCTATTTTGACAGAAAAAGATGATAGATACTTTCAGACTTTAGATCCAAAGAAAGTTCATCAAAATTCGTAAAACTACTTTTCAAGAAAGGGATGTTAGCTGTCTCACATCAGCTTCTATACGATTTTTAGTAAAAAAGTAACTGTACTCCTTCCTGTAGGACTTGAAAATGTTTCATACCAAATGTCATTTAAAACCGTATAGCTATTTTAGGGGGCATCCATTAATTGCGCAAGGCGTTTTTTGTGATTTTGAAATCCCATCCCCTTCCCTCTGGTAAGATGTCATGAGATTTGGCATTACCCTTTCCCCCAACGTGCAATCTAATGTGATATTTTTCAAAACAAAAAAGTACGTGATATTTGCGAGACCTTCCCTTTTCCTAAAGTAAGATTAGATGAGATTCGGCTCGACTCCATCGGCCCCTGAACGCCTCCCGTAATAATTAATCAATGTTCCCTTAAAAGAATAGATTAGTAGCTGTCCTACAAGATCTTTAAATCTTTAACAAAACTTCATTAAAATTCGTTCCGTTAAGTAATTGTTAATTTTTGGAATTTTTAGTTTATTATTTTAATAAGTTTATTTTTAATTATTAATATCTTTGACAATGAACAATGAAAAAATTCAAATATTTTAAACAATTTCATTATTAATTTGATCGGGTGTTAAATTGAAATTTATATTTATTTTCCAGTAAAAAGTATCAATTTTTAATTTTAATTTTGTAGAAATTTATTTCGTTATTGTTTAAAATTGGAAGAAAATACGTTAAAATTTTATTTCACGAATTTTATCGTAACTTTTTAAATGCACGGTTCCCGTAGGATATAATTGTTTTGCCATCCCATGGGAACCATGCATTATGCTAGCCTTTAAAGTAAGCTATATTGTTTTCCCCCAAACTACCACATTGCAAATATTATATCAATCTTTAACTTTGTGATAAACAAAATAATATCTATTCCACGGTAATAGTACATCTCTCCTGAGTGAAAAGTAGATCAAGTCTTCTTAAGGAAAATGAGTTAAGACACTATTTCGTAAATTTTAATGAAACTGCTTTTAAATACACGGTTTTTATAAAATACATACTTGTTTTGCTATCCCATGAGAACTGTTTATTATTCCGGTATTAAAAGTAATCTATATCATTTTCTGGCCCTAAAGTACTACATTACAAAAAAGGAAGTTAATCTTTTGCTTTGTAAAAACAAAAAAAATATATATCCCACGGGAACCGTAAGTTTTTTCTGGATATAACGTATACTATATGTTAAACTGGATTATAATCTATATCTATGCCAAATTTCATCCAGATCCATTCAGTACTTTTTGAGTGAAAGAGCAACAAACATCCATTTTTACAAACTTTCACGTTTATAATATAATTAAGATAGATAGGAATTTTAAGAACAACTCATTGCAAAAAATCCAGTTACTTGACTTGAGGAATCCCAAGGTATATTCATAAGGTAAAAAAATTAAACAATCATTAAATTGCTTGCCTAGTATTTCTACCATTGGCTTATTTCACAGGATCCCAAACTTCTTTTACATATTGCTTTTTATCTCAAAAATGATTAATTGTATGAATATTTTCAAAAATCTAAATTTGTAGTAAATTTAATGTTTTACAACTTTACATATTACCCAAAATGTCCTAAAAAGCACAGGAAACGAGATATTTACAAAAGTTGCAACTCTGAAGCTATAAGCTTAAACTTCTTAAGCATCTTGACATACACACATGAGATATTAGAAGCTTTACTTAACGCATTAGGAAAAACTTTCCCTCTTTATAAAACAAATTGAAACAAAATATTAAACTCCATTCCCCTCTAAAAGTGTAAGTTAATTTTTTTATAAAATATAATGGTAGAAAATTAAAAATATACTTGTTCAACTCATCGTTGGTTCTGTAAATATTGCGATAAGTTTAGTGATTAGATATCAAGAATTGCAGCTAGTTTAAATAAAATAGAAGAAACTATGCAAGTCACTTATGTTTCATTTAATATTTATTGCAATTAATTTACTTATTTATTTCTCTGTTTTCTAATCATAAAATAATTTTATTTAAATCAAATTAATGATGTTTAAAGTCGATAAATTCGGGACTAAGTTTTGCAATCCGCTTAGCCATTAAAAACAGCTGACAGAAATAAAAAACAACACCCATTCAACTTTTATATTATCTACATAAAATTTAAATTAAAAAATAAATGCTGCTTTTTAAACGTTTAACGTGAAAAATATTGTATTTAATACAGTAGTTGCAACAACATGATCCGTATGTTTCCCCACTAATTAAATAAAAAAAACAATAAAATTTATAGAGTTGGAACAGCTGGAATTGAATGTTTCACATTTTTCCCTTTTCTAGCCATACTTAAGTAACTATAAAATCTATAAAATTGGTAATTTATCCAAATTTCAGAAGAAAAAAAAATGATAACATCTCGACGGTGTTTTCAACCCTCTTGGTTGTATATCTTGATCATAACCCTCTGTAGGCAGGTATATGCATAGTATTTCTTCGACTAAACGTGAATCCTTGAACGGGGACACTTCAATGATTTATATGCATTTCGTCCTTTTACAACATGTAATATAAGTTTTTATGAAAGTCTTTGAATAAAATACGGGACGTTTTCACGTTGTTTGCCAAGCGGATTGGGTGAGTTTTAAGCTTCTTATTTTTCGGTAACAAGATGTTGGGAATGTGAAATAAGACAGTAAAAAAGATCGGTAGATAAGCACACTAAAACATCATATAATTGACTTTAAAAAAGACCGACGCAATATCCCATATCCTGGTTTATACCCATAATGATGTGTCACCCTAATAAAATGCATGTTCCTCATAGATTTTCAGTTAAATTATTGAACAATATAAAGCCTAGAAAACACTTAGGAATTTATTGAGGAAATCTCAATCTTATAAATTCAATATTATCTTCAAATAATTTTACTTTAATCACCAATTAACGTCTTATAAACTAACAATTTAATTGCAAATATATGCGAGTTATTTTTTTAAATTTATGTTTTTAATTTCTCGCACACAGTTAATATTGCAATCAAATTATAATTACCTACATGAAAAAAAAAAGCTTTTTCTTTTTCTTTTAATTTGATATCTTACTCAAAACTTTAATTTTCACAATATAATATTTCGGTGGGCATAGATAAATAGAATTTTTTAAAGTTGAAGAGAGATAGATACATATTTTCCCGTTTGAAAACTAAATATTTGACCGAAATTTTTAATCCGCATTAAAACTGATCGAATGTTTTAGTTAGACAAATACGGTATGAACGTTAATGAGAAAAAATTAACTGAATTAATTATCACGTTTATGTGCCTGTGAATGAATTCACTTGCTATTTATATATACATATATATATTGACGAATAATAATCATAATAATGATAATAATAATTGTCATTTCGTAAATATCGTGATAGATAAAACACTCTATGTTGGATGGGGAAAAACATTGTAATTGCATTAGAATTTTGTCACATTGTTTCGTCATTATAAAATTATTCATTTAATTAACGTTAATTTTGTTAATGGCTAGTACAACACAATTTTTGTTTGAACGTAATCATGTGTGTGTATTAAAATATTTGTAAATGAGCTACGGAAAATCATATTGATTCATTTTGATGGTACTACGAGTAGGTAGCCTATTTAGACTAAATAGATTTTAGTGATATGTTTATGTCAAAGTTTAAAAGTGTTTGTGTATGAACATTTCGATGCTAATTAAAATTAATTGAGATTAATTCACGTAATTGGTATTTAAATTTCAATATCTAAAAATATAAATTTACAAGTAATTAATTTTAACTAGAAAAAAAAATCGATTTTAAATGAACGGATGTGTAGTGTTTTGTAAGACGCTTATCTGAACTTCTAACATTTACAGATTATTACCTTTCTTCAATTAATAAATTGGCAAATCCTAAAAAAATTTACAAGATAGTCTCATCTCAATGTCTCCTTTCTCTCGTTTTGAGATAATTTTTCATAAAAATCTAACAATTTATATATTTTTAAGGCTACGTTCCACTAACATGATAACGACGTTAGAAACCCGTTTAAAACTCTTCTTTTAGCCGTCTATTAAAACAACCATGGCTCTTGCATTGAGTAAAACGTCATCAACGACCTCATTTATTTTGCTTCCGACCACACAGACACTTTTAAAGAGATGGGTCAAAGTAATGAACGTCACTCAAATGCTTCAAAATGTTAGTGAAACGAAAAAAAATGGCAATAAACATAATTGTTGCAAACGCTTTGTGGAACGTAGCCAAAGATACTTTTTATTACTGTAGATTATTACCTATTTAAGCAGTTTTCATATATTTATAATTCTACTTTTTCAGGAGAGAACTGTTTTAGATTTTATCTGCATCAAAAAAGAAGAAAAATTGGGGTAGTGACTACCGTCATCCAATGTGATATTAAAATACATCGACAAATGTCTTCCCAGGAACTTTTTAACTTATGTATTTTCTGTTTGTTAGAAGACTGAAAATTTACCACAAGTTTGCATTTTAGTAATTTGACTAGAGCCAAACGTTTTCGAGGGATGTGAAAGGAGGCTACGTCCTATGTTAAAGCTTGTCAAAAGCCTAAAAGTAGTGCTTGAGTCTAATAATCATCAATTTTTGACTTCCAAAGTAATATGAGCAATGGTTTTAATGAATTAGAACTGCTCGTGTATCAGTAATCTATATAAATAAAATGATAGCTGTTTTCCTAAAAACTACTGGATAGATTTCGATCAATTTTTTTTTTGTTTTACTTCTTATATACTTTGTCCTTTTCTAAAAACAGAATTATCACGATATCCTCATTAAAAACAAAGTAATTAAAGTATTAAAATTTGCGATTTTTCCAAGCATACCGCGTATGAGTTCATCGTTGTTCTTTCGTTGCTTTGATAGAGTGCGGCAAACGAAGCTAGGTTATGTGCATGAACTAGAGTGGACTAGAGAGGGAATGTTTCTCCTTCCACAGTCCACTGCCTAAGAATTATTTCATATTTACGCGGTACAACTTCATGGAGCTAAACGAGATATTAGAACAATTATTAATAAAATATTTTTTAAATTTTATTTTTTTCTATTTTTAAAATATTATTTGGAGCTTTTTTCAAAATTCTCGTTTAGCATTTTTTATATTTTACTGACAATACAAATTCAAAATACATTTTTAAGTTACAACCGTTACAGTAATCAAATTACATTTCAACACTCCCTTTTATTATTGCATATATTTTTTAACCAGAAAGAGTTAAGTTGGTGAGATTAAAGTTATGTTTTTCAAAATTGCTCCTTAAATGCTCTGTCCGGATCCAAAATTCTTCCAGGTGTATAGTTAACTGTTAACTAATAATTAATTTTTTTTTAAATTTTCAAACTCAAGAATTAAAATCGCTATAAAATCCAAAATAATTTTGAATTGAAGTTTTTGTTTTTTTTAACGCTCTCTATCTGCTCATTTTATTACGCAAATAATTGATCAAAGTTTTGCAATATTTTTAATTATTAATTATTTTTAACTACTTATTGTTGTACTGTGACGTCATCAACTGCCGTTGGATCTTATAAACATTAATTGTTTAAAAATTGAAATACTTATTAAATATACACCTGGAGCAATTTCGGATTCGAAAAGAGCATTTAAGGAACAATTTTTTGAAAGAAAAATGTGATGATTTTGGATTATATATAGAGATTTTTACTTTTGAATTTACAAAATTTTGAAAAATTAATGATTGTTTAACTAATAACTATACCAAGCGGAGTCTGCAGGAGCAATTTTTTGGCATATAGTTAAAAATGTTCTACGCTAATTTCTTTCCAGTTATTTTTAATGTATTTTTGCTTTAAATTTTTTAAATGTTTTTCCTCTGTAAATTAAACATGTTCTTAACATAATAACCTACGCAAACGACGTCGCGGGTATTAGCTAGTAAGAATAATAAAAATAGAAATAGACCTTATTAAAACTTTGAAAAGGGACAACGTTGGAAAGAGAAACAATAAAGTAAAAATGTTATTACGGTTTTTATGGATCGATTCAAAATCCCATTTTTAATAGATTCATCTCTAAGCTCCTTAAAACATAAATTTTATGATTAATTTGTTTTCTTTGATTGAAATTTTAAGTTTTTTGTAAAGTTGTAGTGCAGCAAAATGTTACAAATTTGGTTGCTTGGAAATTTTAATACTAACAACCATTTTCGAGACAAATAGCATAATCCAATCATACTAATGAGCTATATCATTTGCTATTAGGAAAACTTACAAATTTTTCGGAGATACAATTCTGAAAATGTATAACTCAAATTATTTTTAATAGTACAGGAAGTGAAATTAGCAAAAAATTTTGATCTTTGAGACCTTTTAGTTTGAACCTCTAGGTACAGGTGTATGATATATTATGAAGCTTTCGATCATTTCTTAAATCATTAGACAGAAATTTAAGAATTTTCCAGTATTTCATCTCGCTTTCCGATATTGACTCTTATTTGACTAAAGAAAATGTTTGTAAATGAAAATCTGTAGCAGTTTTTAAATATATTTTGAGATTTTTTGCCAGTCTCTTTCCATTAAATTTGAATTCTAATTATTATTAGTTATTATACCAACAATCTAAACATATTCAAAAGAAAGAAAGAAATCAAAACTTAAGTTAAAAAAAATAATTAAAAATGATTCAAAAAATATTAAAAATTGTATACCTCGTATAGAAGTTATTTCAATGCCCTTCCATGAGAGGTTAAGATATTCTTTTGGACATCTGGTTACTGGAAATCTGTATAACGTTGAATTTATATGTCACTTATTAGATAGATAAATGCCAAAAATCTATTTTTTCATTTATGTTTTACCTTTCAATTTCCTGGATTTATCATTTCAAGTAATATTATTAACTTAAAAAGTCAAAATAGATTTGTTTGAGAATTATATTAAATTAATATCGCATGTTGTATTATAGTAATAATTCATGTTTTAATCAAAACCACCAACTAACACATATCAAACGTGACAACAAATTTTTTATCTGCAAATTCAGTTAATTAAATGCTAATAATTACAATGCTATATGGGGGCACACACCAACATCTCTCATCGTTTAAAATAATACTACGAGTAATAGTAAATGCAAACCAAACGGTACATTATTTGTTCCAGGGGAAACATCTAGGCGAATAAAATATGGAGGGTGGTGTAGAAGTGTTCTGGAATAGATTGGGTGACCAGTATTTCACATTATGTAATTTTCCAGGATAATGCATTTGCTTATTTTGCTCTAATGAATTATAAACACAATTCACATTCGCGTTTCCATTAGTTGTATACAGTGCGCCTATTAGAGCTTAGTGTACTCGTCTGTTACATTATTTGGTTATTATTTCCATTTAATATTACTTATGCCAGGCTTAATACGTTTAAATTATTCATATCAATCTGTCAAACAAGGCTTTTAGAGAGATCGACAATTCGTTTAACAAAATTTACTATAAACATACCGAATTGGACTTACATTAATTTAAATTGACGTTGGTTGACTCGGTTTGATAAGATGAAAGTTTTATTTGGAAGTTTATAAAAAAAAAGTTAATAGCACTAGGTTGTGCAGATTGTAAAATGTAAATATTTAATAAACTTTTCAAATATTTTGTACTTAATTCAATTGCACATTTTCATTAAGTAATTCTAAATCCGTTATTACTCAATATAAATTATAAGATTTGCATTGCTCGAGTCTATTATATGAGGATATTGGCAAATTATGTACATATTTAATCATCTATTCTATTTCAATTTAAGTATCTTAACAAAAAAATATTGTAAATGAGTCTTATTGTATTGTATATATATTTAAAAAACGTTTTGAAAATCTTTAGTGGTTGGCAAACAGAAATTTTATTCACGTGTTTGCTTAGCTCTTGAAAAATGGATGCGAGGCTTCAAAAAAATAAAAGAAAGAATCTTCCATCCACCTATATGTATGCAGTATATTCGTAAACGTTTGAATTATTTCACTTATATTTCTAAATCGTATTTTATTCTTTATCTTTGCAACACACTCCACACAGGCTTCCAACAAACCTAGAAAGAGTCGAGTGAGAAAGATGAACAAAATCTGCAACGTGCAACTTAGCGTCGATATCTTGAAAATACAGTAAAATATATTATATATTAACATTTACCCAAAACTAGCAAAGACGAAAGGATTTGTCTTTCGTTTTAATTTCAAGTTTAATCACAGTATTATGAACTTTTTTTTGGATATTAAATATTCGTAAGGTTTAATTTATTAAAACTTGAATGATTGGCACGTGCAAATCGGATCCATCGATAAGATTGTTAAGGGTGGTTGTGATTGACAAGTTAAATCCCTGTGAATGTGGGTTTCATCCCTTGACTAATCAAGGACTTAATAATATCGATAGTTTTGAATAATAGTCTGATAACGAGAGAAATTAATTGCTTTTCAACTACGTGGCATCTTGAAAGATTATATTGAGTGCAGAAAAAAACACGTAGCAGATTCGCTGAACTTTAATTTTAAAAAATAATATTTCAATTAGTTTTATGTCAAAACTTAAATAGTTGTATGTCGTTGAGTCCATTACTCCGTCAACTCATCATCATCTGCATCGGTATTGCCGCCACCATCAAAATTGATATTATTAATATTTTCCGAATGGCCATGTGGTTCTCTCATCCATTAGCATGAATGCAACGTCGTTTGGCACGCAATAAATCATATACACATTGGCAATATGTATTCAATGCAGTAAATATAGCTTCGATACATTGATTTATGTGAAATGTAACGCAAAAATTACACCGCACACTCAATCGCATATGTCATTATATAGTCATGCCGCGCCATTAAACCACCGATCCTATAACAGAGATTTATTAGAACGCAGTGAAAATGTTTCATATGCAATTTTTATACGAAAAAAAAACTACTTCTTCTACTTAAAACACAGCTAAGAGTCGGCCCTCATACTTTATAATTCAAAGTATGTAAATTTTTCACGATTTGAATAACCGTCACATCACACAAGAATAATCTAAAAAAAGAAAATCAATAGAAAAGCCTAACCATAAAAAAATTGTCCCAAAATTTTCACAGAACATTTTAAACATATTGTATCGGGATTTGTCTCAAATTTCTATTGATTTCCACATTTAAAAGTTCTTTAATTTCTCGAATATTAAACTATGAATTAAATTAAATTCAATGTTCGATTGACTGCATGTCACCTGCTTCTATAGCCGAGTGGAATGTTCTAGAAATTTCTTGAGATTTCCATTTGTTAGAAACGGAACTTTTAAAGTAAAACTCTTTATACATCGTCTCAAATTTTTTGGCCTGTCTTTAGCATGTCGCTAAATGTAACACATTCTCGGCAGGGAATCGGCAAGTGTTCGGCAGAGCTCGTATACATATTGTTAGCTATATACCATGTCGTTTTTCCAGACCTGTTGCGCGAGCTATTACTGAATGTAATGAGCTATTTTCCTCTCCATGACAACGTTATATTATATTATAAGTTGTCATTAATTGTCAATCATATTTGTATTGGTATTTGTATTTTGATCAGTGTATTGATATAAATGTTATTGTTAACTTGATCATGATAGACAAAGATACAGCTAGTGAGAATAGTGCAAAAATATACGACGGTGATGTTACAATAGATAACAACAGGCAGATGATCGATTTAACAATAATCAACAAATTCAATAATGAAAATAACATTTGAGTATTAACATCAATAATAGAAATTCAAAATTAGTTGCAAAAGCGCGCGTCAAGTCATACAGCAAATTCGTGCCACATCTCTTTCTTTCTATTCTATTTTAATACCCTAAAACAAATAATTTTTCGAAAATTCTCAGTTACTTGAGTGTCTAAAATCCAAAAAAAAAAGTTTCACCTGCATCGTGGTTTTGTAAAACCACACAATAATTTTTTCGATTGTTTGATTCAAATCGATTGTCAATCATTCCAGGAGATTTGGTAGGTAAGGATTGAGCATGATGAAAATCGTTCCCAATGGAAGAATCTCCTTATACCTCAACTTGATCACTTAATGCTTTCCTCTTCAGGCGTCTGCACTTTGATGGCTCAAAAGTGGTGTTATCAGTAAATTTGTTGGATTTGTGTGAAGACGTCTTTTTTTAGGAGTTGGTCGCATAAGATTTCAATAAAAAAGAAACCCCATTTTTAAATTTCCATATTATACATTATAAAATGCAATAGCTGGCATAGTATAGCTTTCACTGCTTTTAAGACACATTGTTATGCATAAATGTTGGACTTCATGTCCATTGTAAGAATTAAACTTCGAGAGTTCGTAAGGATAGTGGATTAAAACATCTTTGCTATTGTTGCATCTCACAACCTCCTCGAATAGAGACTACCAAAGGCGTTTTATTCAAGAATGTTGTCCAATTCCTTAAAATTTTCCATAAAGTTTTATATAAATACAACTGCATTTGACTTCAAACAACTAAATAGAAAGAAATCCAGTAGTGTTAGAGCAAATTATTTAGAAAATGCTTCCAACAATAATTAAATTGTTTTATGAGATGTGTGGCATGTGCTACTATCTTGTTGAAACCACACTCGGTTCACATCAATATTATTTAATAAAAGCAGAATGAACTTGGGTATTACGTCATGAAATCGTAGACCAGCCCAACCAATGCAGCTTGACTAACCTCATTCTCAAACAAATATGATCCAATGATGTCTTCAGAGCCCAAAATTTATACACATAGTGACACATTGTGAGTGAATTTGCTTTCCAACAACCTCATATGTGGGTTTTTTTCTTTTTCTCAAAAATGGTGATTTTGACGATTAACAAAGCCTTTAAAATTCACGAATTCATTATTCAACAATAAAAACGTAGTGTTCTTTAGTATGATGCTTTATTTTTATTAATTCTTATCTTGCATGAATCTTGGAACAATATTTGCAAAAAAGCAAACTTATAAATCAGATCTTATAATTTTAATTTTATATTTTTACAGTAGAAATACATTTAAAAACATCTCTCATGAACTTACGATCAGCTCTCGAGAAACATGTTCTACTTAATTTATTTATTTCACAGCCGAAAAAATATAACTCTCAAATTTCCTTACAAAATTAGCTCGAGTTCATGTTATCATGTTTACGCAATCAGAAGCCGGAATTTAATTTGAGCTGTAAATTCTCTCTCTCACTCCCTTCAATTTATGTAATATAATGGATTTTTCTTTATTAAATCTATTTGTAAGTAAGATTTGGTGACATTAATTAGCTGCCCGTAACGGGATTTCGAAACATAAAAATATTTTTAGATCTCGGATTAAATCAAGCGTCAGATTATCGACATAGCGTGGTTGTGTTCTGAGGTGCGCATTATAACGAATTGCATAATAAAAACGATGATTAAATCAACACACTGAGAGGAACGCGACGCGATACTTAAAACAAAGAAGTGAAAAAGATCAGTATGCGGATCTTTTCCGCTCGTTAGTAGGAGTGAGTCGGGGAAGCAACGACATTAACTAACTGCTACTTAATGTTCTTGTAAAACTTATTACTGGTTTTTATTAATTTAAGGATACTTAATATGATAATGATAAGCTTCAATTTTTATACTTCCCAACACTTAATTTTTCTCGTCATTTAGATTTTTAAGTCGTTGAGGCTTTACTAATTGAAGTTAAAAACAATCTTCTTGAAAATGGTAACAAAAAATAACTGAAGATTTCAATGCATGCGACATATTCATATCATATCTAGAAGAGCAATGATAAATGCATGTAGGATTTATGTGTAAAGTTTTAAGAGCTGAGTAATACAAGTTTACATATTTCTGGATCCATATATAGACATAAATGTAACTGTCTTGCACGGGCAAAAAATCTCCCCATATTCAAAATCACGATGGTAACATCATGAACTCACGTTTTACATCGCATTGTACATTGAATTATACAATAGCTATAACGAGTCGAGTAAGGAAATTCCAAAGACTCAATGTGCTTGCTATAAAGTACTAAGTAAAGCAGAGCATAGTTACATGAAATTGTTCCTGTCTGGAAGAGCAACGAAACGACAAAACCCACGTTGTACACAAATAGTCTTGTACGACGTGTGTCATCGATATTAATTTTTTTATTTCTTCCAAAAAAACTTAATTTTCATAACCAAAGAAAACTAAATTTTATTGTTTGTTAAATTTAAGATTTCTTATATTTTTCGTCTTGGCAAGCATTTTCTGATAGTCCACATCAAATATTATTATTATTGTTGTAGCAGTCGAATAATATTTTCTTTTTGACCCAGATTGGGAAAAATTATTAGATAAAATAAAAGTGACACTTTTGGTCTCATCGGAGAGTTTGTGAACGCGATGAGCACGACGATGTACGGGGGTGTGAGAATTGGGGGCGCGAATATGTCGTGTGCTTCAACACACCAAAGACCATCTCGAGACACGAGCATCAACCTGATAAAGGGAGGCCACGAATCACCCATTTCACCAGGATATGCAACTGTCGTCGCCTGGCATCCCACTAACATGCTATTTGTGAAAATTATGTTAACTTATATTGAACGTATTATTCGTCAATCATAGATAATTCAATTCTTTCAGAGAGTCACTAGAGGAAAAAGTCAATATAAAAATTATCAGAGAAATTGAATGAACGTTGATAGAAACTATTCACTTGAGAGACACTTGCACGAGTACACTGGAAAAATCTTAAAATATAAAGATGGCAAAAACTTAATTTTTAAACAGTTAAACGTAGCTCCTTAAATCAGAATGGTATTATCTGTTCAAGCACACACCGAGAGTTGTTATAGTTGGAACGAAATGTTGGAAGTTTCAGATATTCGGTCATGAATGCTATTAGATTAATGGGAACGTGAAAATTTTGAAATAAAACCCTATGCATATAAGAACGATCATTAAACACACTAATAGTTTGTGCCATTCACCAGTGTGGTTGCGACCACAAAAGGACATTGTAAGGACAAACACCTCTTCACTCTCGGTAGATAATATCATCATCCGAAGAGACGATGATGCTCGTTGCAAATGTTTTTGTTGTTCTCTCGGGCGAGCATTGAGATAATAATATGTACCTACGTTTTTCAAGTGGGTATTTCGTTGCCATTATATGTTTAGATTACGATTTTGGTTTGGTATTGCAACTTTAGAAAATGTGTCAATTGCTTAAACAAATTTAAAGAGAAATATTGAGAACAGATGGATTTTTTAAAAAATTTCTTAAAGTACCGAGTCGAAAGCATTCATTTAGGTTTTTCACAAAACACTTCACATTTAATTTTATGCATTGGCATGCAATAGGTTCATAATTTGGACTTCAATAAAGTTCTAACACATATATATTTCTTTTTCCTTGCCATTCAATGTGTAATTGTGATTTTTATTTTTTACTATTCTAGATAAATACAGGCCCATTATAGCCATTAATTCGACATTGAATTCCCAATCAAAAACTTTTCATAATATTGTCACCAGCCAAAGACAGTGCCGCCATTTTATGACTGGACGAGGGTGGTTTCACCCGCCTACCAGTTTGGGTGGGATTAACCAATCACCAGCGAAAGGAGAAGCATTGTTTAAAAGGATAAGAAGGAGCGTAATATTAATTTCTGGAACTTCGAGACCACCTAGCGATAAGAATTGTACAAACAAATGGAAAATTATAGCAAGTGATTGAAAGGAAGGAGCATTCTCGAAACTGAACAAACTAGTATAAAAGAAGGTTTGCTTGAGCAAGGTATTTTTATTCAAATAAATTTTCGACCAGTGTTAAAATAAATAGCGGAAGTGATCAGTGCTAAAATAAATAGTGAACAGTGTTAAATAATTTGTGAACATTGTAAATAAAGTGAATAGGGCAATAGGAGTGACAATTAGTGAATAAGTGACTGTGAAAACTAACTAACTGTTAACGGGTAGTTTATAAGCAATAATAGTGTAAGACAAATCAATAAACAACTGTTTAAAAATAAATTTTTGTCATTAAAAACAAATCTTTGAACCCGTAAAAACGTTACAGTATGTTGTATCTCATTCTAGTTTTGTATAGTAGACATTTTTGAAATATTTAACTTAAATGTTAACGAACCTATTTGGAAGTTGCTTTTAACGATGTTATGCCAGAGATATAAGGATTCACTATTGACTTGATTTATAAGCTACTTAGCTTAATTTTCTGGCTACTTGACAGTTTGGCTTTAAATCAAGTCAAACTTGAACTTAATGTTAATTTTAAAAATCTAATCAAATCAAGCATTAAATTTGTAAGTTTTTTCAAATCAAAGTTGAAATATTAAGCTTATACATTGTACAATATGTCCAGCTGGTTGACTTTATGAATTCATATTCATATATGCTAGGTAAAGAAATATCATTGCATCATTAAATTGTGGTGTAAATACCATTAAGGTTTTCTTATAATTCTGAATATTTGACGGTCTCATTACCAGTTTTATAAGGATTAAGATGTGTTAAAAATCAGATTCTTTACTTTTAAGGGACTAAACATAAAAGTTTACAGCAAGAATGGGGTAAATTTAGGTTAATTATTATAAATATGATAAACCATAATAAAACCCCTTAAGTATTTAAATGCGAAGGAAAGATTTGTTGCTCTTCCTGACAAGCACATTTTCGATACAAAGGCTTATTTTTTTTTATTCCAGGAAAAACGTTTCCATTTAATGGTCAATCAACTTTTTTATGTTATCAGAAACTTTTATTGATTACAAAGCATTTACGAGATTTGTAGCATCAATAATTTAAAACGCCTGATACTTAAAAAGTTGTTCGATACAATACAATACAATAGCGAGAGCGCGATAATCAATATGTTTTTATTTATTCTTGTTGTTGTTGTTGGAGTAATTAAAAGTATATAAACTGATTTAGTAAATTAATACAGGATAAACATTCAAACACACAAATATAAAGAGAGAAAAAATAATAGAGATAAGTTATTAAATACGTAAAAGTACCTTATCATTTCGGTAATGAATTTAAAACAAAAATAGCATTAATCAAGGTGAAGCATTTTTTCTCTTGTTGTAATTACTCGAATGATTTATGCGTCATAAAGAAAAAATATGAAATTTTAAAACAGTTATTATCGCTTATTGATGTCCCAAAAGACTTAATATGTAAAATTTTTTAAAACATTGAGGTAAGAAATTTTCAGTTTAGATATTTGGTATACTAGATATTTGATTTAATCGGTAAGTGTTTTATCTCTAATCACTTTATATATTAAAGTTCTTTGAGTCTAATTTCAAGCGATATATTTCAAATTGTTCCAAATACGTCAGTCGATTTATATAGTATATTCGATAGAAAAAAGAGACCGATAAAACTTGGGTAAAAAGTTCGACTCGTGGAAAATGTATATACGATACAGATAGAAAAATACAAAAACATAAAGTCCCGTGGGATGCATCCCCATTGCACGGTACCGTGCCATGCCGTGTGGTGCGGTGCGGCATTTTGATGTTCAGGTGGTGTGATTGCCTCCCGCGGGAATCGAAGTCTCTTTGTTGAAATCGTTTCTAATGATCGACGTCTGAACTACGATTTTTATATTAATTATTTACTTGATTTATCGTTCAATGTTCACGAGGAAAAAATCGATCCAATAAAAGAACCTCAATCATATAAAAAATTATTAATTCAGTTGCACATTTTTTCATGGAAAAATTCGTTGATAAATTTGATAATATTTATATTTATGTGCGAACAATTTTCACCAGGATCAACGAGTTCCCACAAAACGTATACGATTTAATGAAATTTTCCAGCACTTTAACGTTTCCACAAGAACAATCCTAATTAAAACGCCACTCGTTGAAATATTAGAAATCTAAACCTTTTTAACCATTACTGGAGATGGACAAAGGAACCAGGAGGAACCGAAGGTTTGGTGAGTGCAATTATTTAACGGGAATTTGTCGAAATTAGTTTTCTTTGACGCAGTCTCCTTTTTAATTGAGGAATTCCGTAATTGTTTTAATTATTTTTTAAGAGGAATGGTCCAAGGTAATTATTTTTGATTGAAGAGGGAAATGTATTTTGAAATAAAAAAATGAGCAAACATGAAGATTTCCGTTGGCAAATTTATCTTAATGTCGACATGTCGGCTTTTAAGGCAGGAAATGTTCTTCTGATCTGCGAAAGCGACAGTATCTCAATCGATTACGTCATCGAATTGAATCGTATGTAAAGTATTTAGTATTTACATGCCCACATGAAAACGACGATAATAGCAAGACTTTGGTAGTGATGCCGCAATGGTCACACGTTTGTGTCGCCGAGGTGGTAGGTGGACTTGTGTTGGCCAAAGAAACGAAACGGTCAGAGAGAAGCCAACGCTGGCTGTCTATCCAATTTATTTTCTCGTTGATGCCGTCGCGTCGTTACTTCTGTCGCTGGTTAGCTCAGCTGTATAATTACACAAGTCTGCATCTCTCACGTCTCCAATCTTCTCTATCTATCAATTCCCATTCAACACATGCTAACACAAATCGGATGTGGGGGTGGAATGCTTTATGTACATATAGATTTATCGATTATCGAACGCTGCACTTTCAAGGGTAGTAGCTCCTCGCTCAACTTGGGTGATTCAAAAAAAGAATCTCAATTAGCTTCCTTCAAATCGAATAATAACAATAAATTTTTATTGGAAATAAAAAATGGAAAACCTGAGAGTTAATTCATTTTTCTAGGATCTTAAAAAATTTTCCCAAGCAATATGTCGGAATTACTTCTACACAAGTATCTTTCAGAAACGGACCATATGTAAAGAAAGAAAAATTGCACTTAGCAGACGCAATATTTAAGTGATTGTTAAATTTAAATGGAAAGTTTGATTTTCTAATAAAACATAACAAATTACTAGTTGAATCCTTAGTCTATACCGTGAGGTAAAAGCAACTCTAAAATGTATAGAAATAATTGAAGAAAATATATTCTATCACAAACCCAACACTAATATTTTCTAAATATCTATAAATAATATAATATAATAAAATCTAAAAACAAAAAAGTGGTTTTTAGAAACATGTCTGTGCGTGACAGCCATATCGTATCGGAAGTTTTATCCAAATTACACCAAACTTGAAATTTTACTTTCATATCATATCTAGTTGTGCCGCGAAGCTTTTGGTTAGAATCGGTTACCGGGAAGCTCCACTTTATTCTAGGAGCTTTTGAGGTTTATAGACTTGATTAAACATTAAGTTTTCTAGCAGCGATGCAAAAATGTGTGCATAATAAAGTAAAATATCTGCTGCAAAGCGTTACAGTACTTTCTTTTACTTTCATTTATGAAACTCGCTGTTGATTAAAAGAAATATAAGCACTTTAAAACTATACATATATAAACAGAACTATATGCAATAAGCATGCAATCTAACATATATGTATATACGAATTCCCATTCTTAACCCCAGAACCATCCTTATTAAAATTTTCCCAGGAAAAAATTTCAATTAAAAGTTGTAGGCATCAATAAGTCTAAGAACCATAGAAAATTTAAAAAAAATCGTTGGAGCCGTTTCCGGAAAAAATTAAAAAAGCTAAAAAACTTCTAAAATAAAGTGGAGCTTCCCGGTAACCGATTTTAACCAAAAGCTTCGCGGCACAACTATATATAATATGAAGATAAAATTCCAAGTTTGGTGTAATTCGGATAAAACTTCCGATACGATATGGCTGTCACGCACAGACATGTTTCTAAAAGCCACTTTTTTGGACTCAGAGCACCTCAAAACATGTATTTCCGGTAAAAGATCGAACTCGAAAGCCTTATTATCAGCCAATAACACGAATTAGATGGCCGTTCATCAGACCCTGTTGCCAGTTTGGGCCTAGCTCAAGATATTTGAAAATGAAATTTTGCACTAAACGGAACTTTAACACTTTATTATCTAAGATGAATGAAAAGAGGAGGATTCAACGTAACACATTTTTGCAACCACTTTGAGGTCTTTATAGGGTACCCCTTTCCTAGGGGTGCCAATTATTGATCTCAAGTTTTTGATTGAAACTGAATTTTGTGATTGTAGTGAATTTTAGGTGGGCAGGCAGTCTAATTGTTGGTAACCCTCTATTTATAAAATCATAGCTACAATTCAGTATATGCGACCTGAAGCCTCTCTGAGGCTATTCTTGAACAGTTGTAGCTGACCAAAAGCTCAATGGTGAAGGTTACAAAGACTATCTCTTTGTTATTTATATATTTTAGCTTTCAACGTTCTATTAAGATCAGTCTCGTTGCTATAAAGTTATAGAAAAAATAAAAAAGAGAAGTGAAAAGTGAAAATAAAATTTCTACCATAATACTAATTAAAACTAAGTAGGTACTCTAATAAGCAGCTCTAATGATTTTTTTTTACATTCCAGCTACTACTAATAAATTAATTGAAAACAAACTTGACTCATAGCTTTTTGAATAATTAAGGTTTCAAATAATACAAAGGTTTTAATTTGCAAAGAGAAAGAAAAAGTGATTTTCACGTTTCAATCATTG
Source organism: Sisyra nigra (assembly GCA_958496155.1). Lineage (NCBI taxonomy): Eukaryota > Metazoa > Arthropoda > Insecta > Neuroptera > Sisyridae > Sisyra > Sisyra nigra. Next base: position 49,849,184 of record OY292316.1, read on the forward strand.
GCAAATCATATACATTAGCGTTTCCAGCATTTGAATATTTCATTTCACTGATTTGTTAGTTTCAAACATTCATTCACAACGTTTTTACGCAACCTTTTTAATTGGACATATTCAAAATTAATTAACTTTTGATCGATAAGAGCTTTGTGTGTACTAAACATATACCCACACATATATACATACGATTGAATTGAATTGCCTCGCTTTAAGAACAGTTTATGCATGAAGAAATCTAAATTTGTTTCAATTACGTTCATTCCATTTCCACTTTCACAAATAAAACTAATTAAAATACATTTTCCTTCGGAAAACGTTCCCAATGTACACACAGCTGAGTTATATATATAAATGTAAAAAATGTTCAGTTCTTTTGAGTGGTTCGATTGGTGTACCGTCTGTTCGACCTATCGTCTATACGTATCGTATGTTCGTTTCATTGGACGACAATTAATTAATCCCGGGCCTGAAATATATGACCAAATTACAGACTATGTGACATGTATTTAGAATTGATGATAAAGCTCTCGTGGCGATTACTAGCTGGTCTTGTGTATGATCCTCGTAGGCTGCCTCCAATATTATTTAACCCCTTGTACACTTGCTGTCACCCCTTAGCATGTTCGGGTCATTCTTCGGCCGTGCAAATATACGCGCCCTTCCGAGACTATGCCACTTTTGAATTGCCAGCCGCGCCCCAATCACAAATAGAAAGTATAATTTAGTTGAACAGAACCTCGACTCCATACGAATGGGAGACAGGAGACAAGAGTTTGATTATACGGAATGTACTCTGATCGTTCTCTATTATTCAAATGTTTAATTTGAGCGGTAGAAAGCCTGGCGATCGAGCCTTGCAAATCTATACACATAACAGATGGATAAAGGTGGTGCGGTGTGTATGGAGGTGGAACATATTGACACACGAGTCAATATTAGATTAATTACCTACTACACTTGTAATACTGGCTTTTCAAATTACAAGTTAGCAAGTATTTTACACACATTCACCATATAGCACATATGATATTTGTTAATTCAATGAATCAATTCGTTCAATCGACAAGTTCTCATCCCTATTCATTTCACATTACCTACAATCTATTCCGGTTCAATTACAAAAAACAGAAAAAAAATTCATAAAAGTCAATAATTTACATGTATATTTAACTGGCTGACATACAATAATCTAGTCTCATAGATTTTTTTAAAATTTTTTTAATAATGAATGTCACTGGCGTGCTATATCGTTAAAAATGAAACTCTTATCAATAATACGAATGTCTACCTGACCTATATATATATATGTATATATATATATATATATATATATATATATATATATATATATATATATATATATATATATACATATCAGTGGCGTGCGGTGACTTTTGAAACAGAGTATGCGGTCAGAAGCAAGGGGGAGGGGGATAAAAAACAATTTTTTTAATTTATTTTTTTAATTGGTAAACATGGTATTATATTATTATGTATTGATTTTTAAAAATTAGCCTTATTCAACGCTCCTTCTTACAAAAATCATCAATATCCGCATCATATAATGTATTTAAAAACCATGAAAATAGTTCTTATCCTAAAGAATAGAACATTTGTAGGGCCATAATTAAATAAAAAAAACACAGGTAAATAATTCAAAATAAGTCACGAACAGTATCAGTATCAAAGAGTAGCCGTAGTAAATTCAATGTGGAGATTCAAAACGTCAAACGCATCTATAAACGTCAACCGGCAATATGAAACGCCGAGAGAGGTAGGACTCGACTGTACTAGTGCGCATGCGCAACCAATTCTAGCCAAGCAATCGCATGCGGCAGTCGCTGCGCATTAAATTTTAATTTCGGCTTTTGCTGTTCATTTGATGTAGTATTCTATGCTAATTTTATGAGCAATACGTTTCATAATTTCGCAAATAAAAAAATGTATAAATGATAAAAATATTTAGTATTTGGTATTTTTAAAATCATTTTACAATACATGCAATTACGTAAATTAAAAAATGAATGAATAATAAAAAAATATTTTTTAAATTGTCCTACAATCCCAAGGCATGCGGCGCATCTACAGCATGTATGGATCGCTCGCCACTAATATATATATATATAAATTTATATATACCTATATCTATATAGCTATACAAAAATATAGCCAATTTTATCTAAAAAATTACTACTTATATGAATTTTAAAATATTTTTTTTGTTGGATTCTTTGGACATCAAGTTTATTTGAAAATAAATTTTACCTCGATTTTTTAGTTAATGAGAACAAGTAATGGCTTTTTTATTATTGAAGAACCAAATTAAAATAAACGTTTTGCTATAAATTTTTGTAAAAAAACTTATAGTATCCTAAAAGCTCCAGGAACCCAGAAAACGAGGAATTATAAAATTAAAGTTTGAAAGCTTTAAGTTTTTTTTTTGTGGGTCAAAGAATTTTATTTTTTTTATCACCACGACCAGTAATTTGAACCTCTTTTCTACGTAGGGAAACATCAAGCTTTTAAAGAAAGCCAGCACCTACCTAAAGGTGCTTTTATTTTGCTATGTATCTTGTCAGGCGTCACGTCAGTCTTTTTAAGATGCCACAGTTTTGTTTGAAAGCTGTCTCATATAAACATAGCATAGTATATGTTCCGCCATTCCTTCTCCGCAATTTTGTAGCTTGTTTCTGCCCTGGAGTATTTCTTCCAGTATAAAGTTTTAGTTTTAGTCTTTTGCCTTTCAAACTAAAGTGGTACTTGATATTTTACTATTTAATTACACAAAAGGGTTCTGGTCCCATGAGGTCTTTTTCGGCCCTTTTTTTCCAGTTGGTTTGCCTTTTCGTTACCATCGCGTTTACCGTTCTATGTCCTCATGTCCTAGAGGCCACCAGAAGTAAATTCTTTTGCATCATCTCATCAATTCTCTTATAAACAAAGATTAGATTTGATTAAAAAGGCATTTTTTCAATTACGTACCAATTAAGAGGTGAGAGTTGAAAATATTTAGGCTCTTACCTAATAAGAGAGAAAAAAGCTCTTTTAAAGCCATCCATATTTTAAAACTACTTATACTAATTTTATTTTGCTCTTTCATTTAAAATAGGTTTCATTCAAATCTGACAAAAGTAATAACATTTTTCCCCTTAATTTCAATCAACATTTCTTGTATGTAAATTAAATAGATTTTGATGGTTATTAGACAAATAAAAGGGGTGGTTGTTTTCATTTCAGATGAAAAGGACAAAATTTTCAGCTGTCCATAGTTATTATAATGAAGTTATTTTTTTTTAATTTTAAGTTTTTACTTATGTATCATACAATTCTTGTCAAGCTAACAATTTAAAATTTTTAGATATTATTGCTGCTTACAATAACTTTTTTATATGCTTCTTTAGAGTTCCAAATGATTTCTGCTGACGATTGGCAATTACATTTTCAACTAAAAATAGTAATATTGAAAAAAATTTCTTCATTACTTACTTTAAGAATCTTCGATTAGTTTCAGCGAAATTTTTGATTGAAAAAAAAATCGACAAGGCGCTTGTCATTAATTGGCATTTTTTCCGGAAAGTTTCATGTAAGTAGTTTATTTTTTTATGGTGTGTATGAGGAAAAGATTGAAGAGCCGTCGTATAACGTGCGAGTGTTTCATCCGATCGGTACTATTACGATGCCGTGAGTTCCGTTTCGATCCATTTAATCAAAGTTGATGGATCGCGAACCGATCAGTTTTATCCGGTAAGAATCAATCACTTTGTCGTTTCACAGCGGCTCTACACTCCCGATCGTACCTACTTTTGTATTAACACTCGGGCAATTCCTCACATACCTGGCTGACCTTTCCTTTTCACATCCCCCTCAACAGCCATTTTATTCGAATTTAATTCAGATATATTACATGCTTTTTGCATTTCCAGCGTCAGACCCTTGAGGAGAATCCATTATAAATTCACCCGATAAATTTTTATTAAGACATTTTCCACGAAAATGCTCGTCTTTTGTTGAATTTTGCTTAATTGTTCGCTTGTGTATGGGTGTACGTGTTGCAAATCATACGGAAATTATGACGCGACGCTTGCTCTCCCCTTTTTTCAATAGGATAATTTCAAAGGGATAAGCCCTCGTCGTGGCGCGTTGAAAGACGATGCACTCTTCCCTGTTCCCATTGATGAAGCAAGTGGCTCGGCGGAATTGAAATGAAAATATGCATTATCTCTGGATAAATATGCAAGTGCTTTTAAGTAAGTAAGGGGCTAAAAGCTTTTATTTTATAGAAACGAATTTCTTTTATGCTAAAACAAATATTCACATTAAACAAATATTTTTTCAAGCAATTTATTTAATTAAGTGCTTTTTTTCAAATTAATTTCATTGATTCATCAAATTCATTTCATTTCTTTTTTGTAGGAATTTACATTTATTTTCAATCGGCTTGTGTCGAATTATCCACAATGAAAAGAAAATTAATCTGTTGAGAGGAACATTTGTATATGTCTATATGAATAATATCATATTTGTCGTTTATTTTGTATGGCGCAAAACAAATAATCTCCATTTTAATTAAAGCAAACAAACTCACAAAGTATCAAAATAAGGATCAACTGTGTTGCAAGTTGAATTTCTAATATACATAAAATAAACATCGCAATATTTACTGGGACTCATCTACTTAACTCAATCACGAAAATTAAACAGTAAGTTTTAAATAAATATCAGGCGAAAAATTTCAACGATCAAATGCACGAATACATCGTGTTTCGCAGTGGGGACGCGACATACACACGCGAAACCCATCACGAAATTTTATTTATTTGAAAAGCGCGACGCGCTTTATAGACTTGTAAATGATTAGTATTATGTTTGAGGAAATTATATGATTTTTGATGTTAAATATGAAAGTTAATTTTGTATTTCGAAAAGTAAATTAACCTTTGAGAGAATTTAATCAACATCAAACATACTTGTATAATGTGATGTATTGATGTGGGTATGGGAACGTTGTTTGTCTTGGAAAAATGGAATCTTGAAGGAATTAATGGAAAATTCAACAAGAATCTTGGCAAATTATTATACTGTAAGTAAACAGATTTGCAGGTTAAAAACATTCGCTTTCTAATCATATTTTAAGATTGCTGTTTTTTCCATTAAATTCAAAAATCTATTGAAAATAGTTTTTCGATTTGAAACTGAAAATAATTATCATAATACAAGTTAAAATTAAAACACTAAAACTTCTGCCTCAGATTTCCTTGGTTAACAAATATAACTTGCGTTAAATATAATTTTTATGCAAAAAACTGGGTAGTATAAAATAACAAAGAGTACTTTTATGAACAGCAAAAAAAATTTCCTTGTTTGTTTTTCGTTTTCTTTTTAATTATTTTTTTATACGTAGCAAGCTCAAGTTGTGAAAACAGGTTCAAGTTTGGGCCAATCTAGTAATGATTACTCTTGTTTAATCTAGAACTTGTTAACAGTTCAAGTAGACACCTTTAGTTTGTCCAAAAATTGATAGTACATTTATATAAAGATTTTATCGCCAAAAGTAGTTCTTAATATCAATATTAAGGTTTTCGTTAATTTAATATTTGTTTTTGAGTCCTCATAAATTTGGAACCATTCATCGTAAGAAACTTCCAAAAAATAACTAAAAAAAGTTTCAACCGTTTCACTTGTATCTGAGCTTAAAAAAAATATGAATTAAACCTTTTTATATTTTTAATCTTTTTTCTTAGGATTTTTTTTTGTAGACCGTTAAATTTTCTTTAAATTTCTTCTTTCAGTATTTCAAGTTCTGAAAATTCAAAAATCAAAAAATAAATTTTCTTCTATTATTATAAGCTAGCTGATATCCATTCGTTTTGCTGAGAGTACTAATCTAAATTTAATTGATTTACTAATTGATTCCCTACCTTCAAATAACGAAATTTAAAAATTAATCTGTTTTGTCAGAAAAAGATGATAGATTCTTTCAGAATTTGGATCCAAAGTTATTTCATCAGAATTCTTAAAACTCTTTTTCTAGAAAGGGATTTTAGCTATCTTACAGGTTCATTACAGTTTTAAAATGTTCTTTTAGACTTGAACATTTTTCATTTCAAATGTCATTTATAACCGTTCAGCTATTTAAGTAGAATAGCTACGTAGCTATCTTACAGGAACCGTGCCTTTTTAGGATAAATAGTATTCAACACGTTAAGAACTGAGGCATCTTTAACAAAAATTCATTAAAATTAGTTCCGTTATGTTATTGTTATTTAAAAATTTAGTATACTATTTTAAGACGTTTATTTCTGATAAATATCTTCGAAAATGAACAATAAAGAAATTAATATATATTTAAAAAATTTCATTATTAATTTTATCGAGTATTAATTGAAATTCATAATATTTATTTTCCAGTAAGCTTTGTCAATTTTTTAATTTTAACTTTGTAGAGATTTCTTTTGTTACTGTGTAAAATTGGTCAGGCCTCCTTCTTGAGGAAAATGCCTAAAAATGCTATTTCACGAACTTTTACAAAACTTTCCGAAAATACTACGAAAATACACGGTTCCTGCAGGATTCAATTGTTATGCTATCCTATGTAGGGTGACCAACCCTATTCTTTTATGAGTACATGTACTTTACATACCTAATTAGTGTAAAATTTTTCGAATTCTATATCCTAAACAAGGACCAACATAAAATTTCTATATTTATTAGAAAAAGATAGCAATAAAACAGCCACCACGTACGACGTACAATAACCAATCGTTCGGCAAACGCTCTTTAAATCTGTGATATCTTATCAATGCATTTTTACGGTATGCTGTAAGGGGCAATTTTGATCTACATAAAATGCAAAAAGTATTTAATGTATTTAATTGGATTAGAAATTGTTTAATATGGCTTGGTAAAAACCAATAATTTTTTTGTAATATGTAAAAGATAAAAATGATTGCTGTGGGTTTTCCTTAAGACATTATAGACATATTCCGCTGCCGACTTTTTTGTCAATCTTTTTAAGATACATATTTTTTCTGCATATTAGTTTGACCTATCTTGTAAGGTTTAGCCAGCGTTTGCAACGTAAGTGTACAAAAATATGCTAGTTCACAAAAAAATCATAGAAATTCCCGATTTTTTTCTACTATAATATGCATCTTTTATATCTACAAACCTTCTTCTTGAATTACCCTATTAATTGCTGAAAACTGCATTAAAATCCGTTTTGTAGTTTAAAAGATCTAAGGAAACAGACAGCGGGAGCGACTTTATTTTATACTATGAAAAGATTGAACATGAAAAAAATGCATTGAGGCAAACTTAGTAGTAATCAATTACTACTATTGATATTCAGAGCTCGTTTGAGCACTCACATGTTTGTTTCAATATGCACTATCAATTTTTGACCAATATAATTTTTAAACCACTCTTATATAATTCTCTTCAATTTATTTGTTAGCAGCAGTCAAACTGACCAATCAATAGTCAATGATCAATGGTTGGGTATTAATGGTTTTCCATTCCTTTTCATAGGTATCCACCAGGAACTATACACTTCTAGCAATCAATATCATCACAATTCACAGTTTCCGACTTAGCATTCTCAAGAAATAATTAAGAAAGTTGATTATCTAGGAGTAGAGTTTTAAAAAGAGCAAATTTCTGACCCCTTCTTTGAGCCACAAAGAGTTAAATTAGGAAAAAGCCTTCTTTATTGGGATATGCAATCAATTTATTGTTTTTTTAATCACTGAAGCTTCCAATGTCATCCATTAGTCAATCGCGGTGCTAATTTGTATAGAGATAAAGCCTTTTCTCATATTCTTCACATGATGTCACATTGAAGGTTACTTCAGTAAACAATTTTGCTATAAAATATTAAATACATTTTAACAACAATTGGTACAAACGCAACGTTTTCTTCTGTGCTATCTCGGCTTATACTTATTCTAACAAAAACATATAACCAGCAAAAAATTGTAACAAAATTTATGTTGTGACCAACAAAAAATTAAATTTTTGTCCTACTTAGAAAATCATTAGAGGCTACTTATTTAAAATTCTTGCTACGAAAAAAACAAGTAAGAACGAAAAAACGGAAACGAAAACGCGGAGGCATTGCATTAAATCTGTGAAGCGGCGACAAAACAAGCCATATTTCGCATGTTTTATCCGTGCTTTTTTTCTTGGTGTGTGTTTGACAATCTTCAAAATGTCATCAACCAAATTCAACACTCACACACACACACATATATGAGGCAATTTGTTATGCGATGCCGTTGTCCAAAACAGTTAAGCAAGGCATAGTCTTGTTTAAACAAATATCACAAGTCTCGCAACATAGCAGAGCAAAGAAGTGCTTGGATGATCTGGAAAATACATTGGTGCCAACTAAGCTGTGATGTCAGAGTTACTAACATTACACTGTCGTTAACCTCTTGAATTTTCACCAAGAAAAGAAGATATCGGATCGGAGGATCTCAACGATTTGTGCCCCGATTTGTACAAGCGAGAGAGATACAAATTCGTGATATTTTTTTTCGCCTGACTGTTGTTGTTTTGCGTATATAGCTCTAAACGAGATAATAATATATTATGTCCTCTTATCGTTGTTGTTCGTCAACCGAAATCAAAGGAACCGCTCTCGTTTTTCTAGACAGTTGAAATGGTTCACGTTCACGTTCCTTTTTTGTGTATGCTCTCCACTTTTCAATGTGCACACATATATAAATACGTTTTATGTATGCGATGGAATGAAAGACATTCGGTGCAATTTATGTTGTAATTTTGTTCGCGACACAAAGACGAGGTGAGAGAGGTTTCGTTAACAAAACAAAAACAGGAGGAGAGAAGCGAAAAAAACTACGTGTTTAGTTGTTAAGAGATCGTGCATTTGGAATAGAAATTCGCACTTGTGCTCGTGAGTAGCCACTTCTTGCACTGTGTTTTATGTTTGACTTAAATATTTATAAGTGGTTTATTTTTTTGATGTCTTCTCGACGTTTTTGCGCTAAACGATTTCTCGTCAAACTTGCGATTCAATAACAAGAAAAAAGACAATGCGTTTCACAAGAAAAACTTGTAAATATTTTTAGCTTCTAATAAATTAAAATGGGGCAACATGAATTTTAAGTTTAGCTTCTGATTTTGATGCCCTACGCTGAATCAATTAAGGAAAAATAAGAAAAAGTTCTCAAATATAAAGGTTATTTTTTGGAATTTGAAAAATTAGTGTTTAAAATGAAAAATTCAATGCCTAAAAAATTTAAATTACATAGTTTATGAAAAACTTTAGAGGTAAATATAAAAGTAGTTTTGTTCATTTGAAGCTTTTTACAAGTAAAAGTTCTAGTTGTTAAGGCGATGGAAGTGTTTTCAAAACGGAAATTAAATGGCTTTGTAAGAAATACATATTCGTTTATGTACAGAGACGTAGCCAAAGTAGGGGACCACAATGTGAAACTGAGATAATCCGCTGTCATCTTATTAAGCCTGTTCATTTGTAAACACCGTTCCCGAAGGAAAGTGTTTGATGTGTCCTAACCCTCCACCGGGATATCACACAACCACATACACAAAATCAATAATTTCCCGTCATACATTAATATAATAACATTCTAAAAATATATCATCCCATAAAAACATCCAGAATATTTTTATTAAGGGTTGTCAATTATCGGCAAAACCGTCAAGAAAAGTTGAGCGCATTAAATTCCCTGAAATATTCATTGAATCTTTTGAATGACGACGGTGTATTGAAACTTGGTATCAAGGAATATTTAGAGCGTGAACTCCTCGACTAGGACATTAATAAATATAAACCCCGAGTATATCAATAGTAGCTCTACTCGAAGCGCCTAACCACATGGCTTGAACCCACCAAAATCCGAGAGCCCAAGGTAGATTTTATCGGCTAATTTTCCGAAATAAACCATCTCGTTGAGCAACTATTTTGCATGTTAAACGATTCACTATATATCGAGTCAAGTACTATTAATATTTCTGTGAGTGAGGAGCAACGGCTTTCTTGCATTCTCTAGAGCCACAAGCGGGAAATTAAATAAAATCATACGTGGGTATAGGTGGTACGAACTTAGAGAGGTATGTCAGTGTGTGGGTTATGCGACGAGGACTTTGGTTTGTTTGCTTTAGATAATTAATAAGGGAGATTCTAAGCCGGATAAGGATTTTCGTTTAAAATTAATATTTATGTTTTTGTTGATTCAAGGCAATAAAGCATGGAGGAAAACTGGATGCTTTGATAGGATGAGTGGAAATGATGAAGTTTTCTTTTAATTTTTATTGACATGCAAAGAACTAATATTTTCAGGAAAATAATCAGAAAATGGAAATTCTGTTACATTTCGTTAAGAGTAATTATAAATTCAATGATCAATAGCAATGTTTTTAACTACTATGAATATTAGCTACCGCCTTTTGAAATAAAAAAAAAACACATTTTGGGGCTCCATTGGCAACAATCTAGTCACTGCACCACTAGTGATCTCAGGGTAGGTTTATATTATGATATACTTAGGATGTTGAAATATATTTTTTTATTTAAATGGACCAGTTTAATGTTTTAAACAGCAACGTCTGAGTTTTAAAAAAAGAAAACAGAATGATGTTATAATTCTTTCAGAAATTAAAGAATTGCCGACTGGGAATAATATTTACGTGAATTTAATAATATCGTAACGTCAATATCAATATCAATATCGTATTGTCAAAAATATAAATTAAAATCTTGCATCGTCACACTATTAACGACCTTGGAAAATATTTGGCAACCAAAGTCTCTGGAATGTATGAGAATAAAACCGGCTGCCTATATAATGAAGCAAGTATTTATTCATCCAACGAATTCAAGTGATTTAAGAGGTTGAAGTATAACTTTCATACACAATTAGTGATTTAAAAATTGGATGAAATAAAGTGATTTTTATGATGAATTGTTTGTTGGCGAATTGAAATAAACAAAGAAGTTTGTCTTATTAAAGATTTTATGAATTTTCATCGAATGATAGAACCTTTACAGAGAGGCTCAATACAGATTTGAAAAATCCAGTTACAATATTTTTACTCAAAGCGATAAAAAAGGAGACACTAAACTAAATTAAATTTAAGCCTGTATTTAACAAAGCAATCATTGAAAACACGGAAGTTCATACTAATCTAAGGATAAGCTGTCATTTTTCTAACATATTTTTCTTTTATTTTTACTTATGAGTCAAACAAATAATTTTTTCTCGTTATTAAATGAGTATATTAAGACTTCCTTAATTAGTAAAATTAACACGCCTAGCACGTCTAACTAGCAGGCTCTCAGAAACACTTAATTGTGATTGAGATGACGAAGAAGTGGTGACATAATAAAATGGATAGATATGCGACGGTCTTATGACTTGATGCCTTGCTTAATTACAAACACTTGTCGCATCCACTTGACTTAAAACCTAATGAAATAATAGTCACAATATCCTTTTGAATAATCCCTCCAAAAAAATTGTCTTTTCTTCATGGAAATTAAATGCGGCACGATAAAGTTTGCGACAAATTAACTTGAGATACTTTGCATGGTGTGCCAATGTTAAGTAACGAGACTATGGATGGAAGGCGATAAATTTAATTCTTTCACCAATAAAAATTAACTACGTATGAAGTTCCACTTCATTAATTTGTTCGCGAAACAATGAACTTATACATAGATATCGGCAGAGGCGACCGATTTTCAAGAGTCGCAATAAATTCTTTAATAAAAAATCAATAAAACCCAATTAATTTGCATTGAAATTACATTTGGAAAGCGCATTCGGATAAATAATCACTACCTGTTAACAGCTGCCTCAAGTCGAATCGAACAACGACGCTTTTCTTACACAAAAATTTGCATATTTAATTAAAAGTATGATAAAACAAACAGGTTGCAATTAAATATTTAGTGTTCAATTTGGCGTGAATGCCTCGTTTTTTCAATTGTAATCAATCAGTCGGAAACGTAAAAGATTATAATTGTAATCAAATGCAATTAACATCCAGTGGCATTTGTAATTTTTCATCTATTTTGCAAAACATTTAAATATCAGGGGAACATAATTGGATTACACGATCAGGCGCATAGACTCGCAATAATAAACGGATTTGACAGGTACTCAAACAAAGTTAAAAATAAAGGAATATTGAACGATATTTTTATCTAAACAAGTGATTTTCAATTCATTAATTCATTCTTTCGTATGTATATATTGAATAATTTTCTTTCTCTATTTTTATCTTTTGGGCGTTTGAACGTTAGGAGTTTTTTGGGGTTTGTCACGGTAAAACAGTTGAGAGCTACTGGTCTATACGATTACATTGACTAAAACAATTACATTACCTCGTTAATTACCCAACAAAGTCTTATCTTTTTGCCTCTTTTCAGTTTTTCTCTTTCTAACTTCACAAGAATGTTCGGCATGCGACCTGTTTGATCTGCCTCTCAACCACTGTCCCACCAAATTGTCGCAACTCATCCACTTTGATCCTTTCCTTGCCATTCCTGTTCGATTTTTTCTCATTCTTTTTTTTTTAATTGGTCAGTTATTTGGAAAATTCATTAATCCAAAGATGAAAACACGAATTTGCTTTTGGCCTAAATGAGGAAAGGTGGGATCCCAGGTCTCATATTGAAAAACCGTATTGAATTTATTGGAGATGTTTTCGCGTTTAATTGCTTGGTAATCCGTTGCGGTGTTTCTGAGAAGAAAAAAATCGATGCTTTATGTATTCGTATTGTGTGGGGACAGAGGAGGCTGCAATGAAATCGGGAGAATTTCTTAGCGTTGTTCTTTAGTTGGAATAATACTTATATATATATAATTGGTGTCACTGGTACATGCTTTGAATTTTAATTGAATTTATTTCTTTTATAGTCGCTATTACTTATGAGGAATAAAAAAGTCAGCTTATTGATATATACAGGTTGGTCGTGATTTATCAATGATTTAAACTGTTTAAGTGTGATACATATTGATAATAATTTTTCAAACTATTCCAGTTTATGACTTTTTGCTTTTTTTGTTAAAGTAAGTATAGCAAGAATTCCATTTTAAAATTTTATTTTGGGTACTAATATTTCTACTAACATTTTATTAACCAAGATTTAGTTTCAATTTTTACTAAAATCTAAAATAAAGTAATAGTGAATACACCTTAATAGTTGTGGATGAATTATATCTATATCTATAGGTATCTAACAAATCTAATAAAATGAATTGAAAAGCTCATTCACTAGATAAAAGGTAGTGATACTGAGTACAGAGCCAAATAACATATATCTTGTAATTTTATCCCAGAAACTGGCATGATTGGGGTAGGAAATTAAATAAAAAGACTAAATGATTAATTCTCATACAGGAACTGAGCAATGAATCGCCATTAGCTTTTGTATAGTTCATAATTCGTAGGTTATATATAGATTACTCGTTATCTCAGAAAATTGTATGGTTCCTGTAGGATACCTATAACAATCCAATGGTTATTTATGAACGGTAATTTTTCAGGTGATAAATTGAACATATTTTCTCTTCCTGCCATAAAAAGACTTCTTGATTCTCAAATAAGAGCTGAATTAGGACTTGACAGATTTTTTACAGTTTTTGTAATCTTTTTAATTATTTCCTAATAGTTTCAGCGAAAACAATATATAATGAACTTTTAACCCTAAGTAAAGTATGGAGGGCTTTGCTAGTATTATATAAAAAGATTTAACACTTTTGTAGATTTAAACTTCAATTTAAGTATTAATATCGAAACAATCTTTTGCATTCGATTGGAAACATCCTGTATATAAAGGAGTACATATAATCTACGTGAATTTCTCAACAAATGCAAACACGTTGATCAAATGATAGGAGCGGAGTTTGCCGAGTCTTCTTTTTCGTTTCCAAGATTACATCAGTTAATAACATAGCGATACATAACGATTATCTAAGGGTGTGAACGTAAATAAATATTTACGTTTTAACAAGTAAGTCTAACATGAATTAATGATATAATGGCAATTTTATTTGTAGTAGGTATAATCGACGAGGAGAAGAAAGAAAAAAAATGTACCTACCATTCAATTCATAGCACGAAGGATACAAGCTTGTTTGCAGATTGCAACGCGAAGAAAAAATTAATTGCATCGATAAACCGATCAATTTTATCAAAAATAATTGACGATAATTATATTGGCAGATGGTTATTTTTATCTTCTTCTTGCTAACTACTTGGCCCCTTATTTGGTTCGTTAAATTTGGACAATTTCATTGTTGATTTGGTGGAAATTATTTCATTCAGATAAAAATTCATTGAAACTTCATCAGGGATTTCATTAGCTGAGTGAAAAAATATTTTTGTTTCATCTTGTCGTCTGGATACAGTAAACTCTCATTAAGTTCAACAATGTCCATGGTCCTCCTAATTAATCCCTTTCTAACCTTGTATATTTTTAAAACATTTTTAGAAGAGTCAGAATGCTGCAAAGGGTTTCAAGGGAATCTCCACTTCAATAAGTCGAACTCTTGAGAGGCATTTATAAGACAAACTATTTGGTTTGTTTATTTATTCATCTTGGGTTTTTTTTTATTTAAAATTGTGAGCGCTCAGCTATTTCCTTTATCATTCGAACGATGAACAAATCGAACATCCTTCTGTATTACGCAAACCTTTAAAGAGCTGAACTTTAGATAAGTTAAACAGTTTTTCCTGGGAATTTGACTTATCGAGAGTTCACTGTATATAATCAGTTAGGTATGAATACAAGTCGTTATTATTATGATTATTATTAGTGTTACGATTATGAAGGTTCTATGTAGTTAATTTGCAGAAGCCGCAATGAGTATAGTTTTAAGCCGGGGCGATTAGCGGCTTCAGCAGCGCGACATACAGTGTATGTGTGTGTGTATTAGCGTGAGGCGGTCGCAGCACTGTGTGAGCTCAGGTGGCGTGTATTTCATTAGCAGAACAGGTTATAAAAATTAATGTTCATCTTCTCGTACCCAAAGCGAGCGCAAAATGAATTTTCACACGTACCTGATTTCAATATCACACATGCAAGCTCTTCTGCCTTACCTAAATATATTACCATTACGTATTGTGTGTGTGTGTGTGTGTGTGTGTGTGTGTGTGTGTGAGCGACCCAAACTTTATCAACTCGACTAACGTGCCTTGTTGCATACATTGTTTTAGGTTTAATTTCTTTATGATTTCTTTAACGATCGTACACACCACATAATAACGTGCTTGGCGTGGATCTAATCAATGAACCAACCAGTTGATAAGCTCACACGCTATTAATTATAGTCAATAATATACAGGAATAAAATTGTATATATAAAATACCTTAAAATGTTCCTTGTAGATTCTAATAACAGGTAGTTTTCATAAAAAAGTTTCATTTTAACACTGAATATCTGAGATTTGTATAAAACTTTTTTAGTTTGTTGGTATTCTTTTTTAAGGAGTTAGAATTTTTTAAACACACACGGAAAAAAATGTGTTGTTGATTTAACAACATTCCTTGTTAATTTTACTGCATTAACTAGTATTATATAGGATGACACCACGTGTGGTAACGTTTACCAGTCAAGTGTAATTAAAAAACTGTAGTATTATTAACAACACAAACTAGTAAAAATGTAGTTGAATTTTCGACACTTGCATTATTTGTCAAAATTATTGGTTATGTTGCATGCGCAAACGCCAAAATTTGTTAATTGTACAACACTCAGCAGTTGTAACAGCTACATATATTTTCTACACAATGGTAGTAAAAATACTATACGTTAGACCTGAATACAACACAGTGTGTTATCTAATGTTACATTTGTAGTTAAAGTGAACGCAAAGTGCAGTAAAAATATTACTAGTTTAGTGTTGTAAATTTTACACCACTATTTTTTTCCGTGCAGTTTCATTTTACATGAATGTAAAGTGCTTTAAACTTTAAATGCATTTTCTCAAAACTGTGTATTTTACAAACAATTTGAGGCCAAAATTTTGATCAAAAAACTTGTTTAATTTTGAAAAGTCGCCATTTTGTTAAAAATTTATTTTGCTTCCTTTGATTAACTATAAAATCATACATTACTTGAACGAAATCCATTTGGTTTTTTCATTTTAAATGATGTCCAATCCAGAGATATCGTGGTCCGGAAGTTCTATTTTTAAGAGGAACTTTTAGAGACCAGCTATGGCAGCTTTCAAAATTATTATTTTTACAAGTACAAAAAAGTTAAAATACAGTTCAAAGTTACCATAAGGAAAAATTCTTGAAAAATCATTTTCTTTTAAGCCTTCTGACTGTATATAAAAGTTTCTCTTACATAAGGTCCTATTTATGTAAAAGTTATACATCTAACTGGCCACTTACTATTATTAACCTAGCTAATGTTGAATAGGAATAGTTATAGATATAGAATACCTATAGTCTATAATCCTGAGCCATTCAGTATTACACACAAAAGACGCAATAAAATTTAACAAGGCGACATAGAAATCCTGAACAATGTACATTTGAAATGTGTAATAAGCAATAATATGCGGTGTAATGTACATTGAACTGTTTGGGAAAGCCATAAATATCCAATTCTCCACAACTCTCCACCCGAAAACCGACTTGTTGGCGAGACGAAACTGTTAAAGAAGCCAGCCGGAAGATATAGAGCTTCAAACACACACATACACACCGATACATTCGCAAAGAATGAACTTTCCTCGACAAAGATGTACAGCTATCGCTACGTTCTCGAACAGTCTATTCAATGTATCTCTGTTTCATAAATGTTAATTTTCCTTCCCGTATTTTTTATCCAGGAAAAGAGAATAGTTGTGAGTGTGTATATGAGTGTACTATGGATTCCAGTACGAGGTTGATAAGGTAGTTTATACGACCTTATATTTACGACTCTCTGTTCTGAATCACAAATGCTGGTTGTGCCAGTGACGTAAGTAGATCGAGCAAAACCACATTGAAACAAACAAAAAGAACAAGAAAAATTTTCAACAGTAAAACCTTAGAAGTTGAGCAACTTAAAAAAAGTTATAACGATTTTTAAATTAATTAGTGGAAAAATTAATTAATAATCTTCAGCTTATACGAATCTTGTAAGGAAATTAACGAGGGCTTTAGCGGCCAAGATTACCATTTTTATAGGGAGGAAAAAAAATAACGAGACTTGGATGAAAAGTCTAATGAAAAAAATCCTGTACTCGTATTATTAAAATCCGACGTGTAAAATTTTATATGAATTAATTTCTTTATAATACGGCGAATATCTTCAAGTCGCCTTTTTAGCACGTGGAAAATTTTTCTGCGAGGCACTAATAAAAAATGATGGCTTCGCTTTATACTTACATGGTTCGTGTAATTTGAATTTACGCTTCACGTCGAGAAAAATCCCTGTTGCATAAATTGCATTTTGTTTAACTTTGAATATCTTTTTATTCTCAATGTCTTGACAAAAAAAATAAATAGCTAACAAACAAGCAATACGGATTTAACTAGCGCATGTTTTCAAAGTGAGCATGTTATATTTTTCCAATTTTTTAGCAAACAATTTTAAGGGTAACGCCGACTCGTGGAGATTCCCTAGGGTGCAATTTTTGGTGCGGAAATTATTTCTATTATTTTTTTTTCGCTTTATAGACGTTTTTGCGGTGAAAACATGAAAAGGAAGCGCGAGATTATCGTTGAAAGATGGGTGCGCTTCCGACAAGGGGGTTGAAACAGCAGATAGATAGAGAGCGCAGCTAATTGAGAACGCACCCCGGGCAACTTAAACCCTGGCTGTGTCATTATGAAAAAGAGAGCAATTTACATATTTCTCTCAAATCTTTCATCAGAGACTAACAAATTTCAAATCTTGAAAATTTTGAAGTTGGAATTACATTTGATCCCTGCAAATTAGTCCTACAAAAATCAACAACAATTCTCGTATTACTAATATTCAGTGCTCAAAACAACAGAAATATTTATAAAAATTAGACATCAAAGAATATGTAATTTAATTTTCTTACAGAATATTAGTATTTTGTTAAAGTGAAACTTTTTATGCACCGTCTCAAATTTTTTAACTTTGAAACCCTATTTTTTTAACAGCGATTTACCAGGGTAAATAATTTTTGAACCAAAAAAAATTATAGTAACCAAAAATTTGATTATTGAAATTCTCCACATAAATTTTGAGGTTATGTGAAAAAAGTGATAGTTCAAAAGTTGTAGATCTTCTTATTATCTACAAATTTGCCTTTTAACTTTTTTCCATAGGACTTATAGTTATATCGGAAATCAAGATAAACTGTTTTCACCCTTTGGTTCCCTCTTCCTTTTCCACTTCCCCACCTCAGATCATTTTTGATATATTCTTTTTCTTTTATAATGGGTTTTATCCTACTAAAATTTTTTTTCACTTTTTATCATTATTAAAGTCTTTAGCTCTGGGATAATTACCTTTCAACGAAATAAATGAAAATATTTCATGTTTTATTGTTAAAATTTAGTGTGTCTCTATCTTATTCATTCTTGTTGATACTTGAGAACAATCTTATATCTTTCTTTTGTACAAATCACAGAAAGTCTTCTCTTGATGGCATATCAAAATATTCAAAACACAATTCGAACAATTCGAACCTACTGATTAATTAAATGTGTGGAAAGTATATATGAGTGACTCACGCTTTCTCTTACACCTCTGACATTCCTATTTCCATGTTTTAAATAGCAGTAAATCTTGGATTATTATAAAAATGATTATTTTTGTGTTCATTACCTATAGAAAAATGTATCACTTTTTCGGAAGAGAGAAAATCAAGAAAGCAATGATTGGATATTCCAAAACCTGAAGATATATAAAAAAACTGTGGCTTGTTTTATGCATGAGAATATGTCTACTAACAAATTACAAATCAAATTGAAACAGACATTGCAAAGCTTTTGCTTTTGAAATATTGCAAATATTTATAGCTTATGTAATATAAAATTTTAACAACTGCAATCTAATAAAATATTAAATGTTTCCAATTTGAAAGCACTTGCTGTAAATCAATTATAATTAAAATATTCTTTTTTTCTATAATAAACTTAATTCATCGATCCCCTTTGCACTTGAATGGGTAAGTTAATTTAAAATTTTATCAAAAAACCTTTTTGACACCCTTAAAAACTTGCTCCTCCCTAAGGGTAGTTTGAAAAAAATATTAATAGAATATTGGATTGAATAAAAGAAACGCAAGGGTGCCATACAATTGGATTTTTTTCGAATAATATATCAAAGAGATAATCGTTTCGATTTGTTTATTAAATATCTTGAATATGTAAGGCATTTCATGTGTATATGTGTGGCGAAAAAAACGAGTGGTTAATGGAAATAAATTACAAATAAATGCTGGTAACTTTGTTATGAACACAAATAAATGGTTCATGAAGGTTAGCGTCAAATCAACCAAGACCACGTTAACCATTTGAGTGAGAGTTAATGTGGCATCTCCAAACCCCGAGTGAATAACCGAAATAGAACCAGTCGAAGGGATGAGAATTTTTAGTTGTTAGAAGATTTGAGTTGTGAAAGAATTAGCATAGTTATGATAAAAACATTTTGTCGTGCTATGTGCAACGGTGCCGCGACTTCCAAGTACGTGGTAATCCGGAATTTTCTTCTTCAATGATAGATTTTCTATTAGAATAAAACACGAACAATATTTTAATAAGAGTGCAGTCAGCTTGTTTGGAGAAGGGTGACAAAGTCATGACAAGTTTGCAGCCGCAAGCCAGATGAGCGTTGTGTGAGTGTCTTTGTCATTGCCTCCGGCTGTCACACAATGTGCTCCCGGTATCCCGGTTTGAACAGCATCCATCCCACACCTACCCACCCGGGTTCTGTCATTGTCAGACAACGACGTGGATGCTCTCGCCACCACCGCTTCACAATCTCATACTCCGACTCGCCAAATCCAATGTCCATTTACTTCCTTTCTATGACTCGGGCTTTATTTCGTTTTATTATAGACCAGTTTATTGGAACGACCGTCTCAATGATCGGGCGAATGTCAGGATATATAATATAACTCACTGATTGCAACAGAAACCGTCACAAATCAACCGACTAACGAACATTCAATTCTTTTGCAATTTACAGATTAATGTCGTCAATAAAAGACCGAGAACGGATGGAAAAAAGTGCAAGACGTCACAAACAAAATTCTCTCTTTTGACAGAAAAGACATGAAACTTTTGATGATTGCATAGAAACATGCAACTTTTCAGACTAACATCCAAAACACAACTATCCTCTAAATATTTAACTTAGTATTCTCCATGCCTAAAATTGTTACATCTCGTATGATTTTCGTTCAAATTTTTACTCTCATAACGCGTCATCTTGAATTATGATGAGGCTCATTCGTAAAAGCAGACTCGAAAAGTATGTAAGTATGATAATAATATATCTTTTTCAAATGGAAAAAAGCACGAGCTTTCTCGTTTCGTATAATAAATAGAGAGACAATTTCAGCTATATTTTTGTTTGCTTAAGGAGAGGCGCAATTTAAATTGAAATACAAGTGAAACAATGGTAGACGACGAAAAAAGTACTCGGAGGCCAATAATTTTATATGATATTTTATAATAAATTATACTTTTTCAATGTCTCGAATGGAAACGGTGAAATTTTGCAATGAAAGCGTAAAAAGTTAATGCTTAACAAACATAAATAGAACGGTTATTTATTAGAAATTATGAAATAAGTAATTTATTTGAAATATTTCTTATATTAACTGTTTGTTTTAGTAAAAAAGCTTTCTAATCAATAATATGTAAATTCATAATATGACACTAAATGCATCCTAGATAAAATCATAAGCCTTTGATATTCAATTAAGTAATTTTTTTAACTAGAATTGGTATAATAAAGATTTCTCAATTCAAATCACATTCCAATTGATTTATTTGAGTGAGGAAAAATGATTGATCTTTATATTATTTCGTTGCACTCCATTACAAGTTACGTTAATCTCATTAACAAATCAAAATCATCAATAACTTATTAAAATTTAAACAGGTACATTTGATGACTTCACATCAAGTAGCTCTATGCATCGATTTCTACCGGTCAATTACATTATCTCCTAAAATAATCACCAATATTCGATTTGTGCAATCAAATTTAGTTGCCTATGCGTAACATTTGTGATTGATTTCCAAATAACTGACACATGAACGCGATAGCCAACGATCTACGTACGGTTTATTTTGTAATAATATTATTGCGTGTCAATCAAGGCAGGTGTTAAATACGGCTGCATTAAATACGAAGGTACTTTCAATAATTGTTATTACTGCAATTGCTATTTGTTCATTTCAACATAATAAGGTTCTCGGTAGCTTTTATGCGACCCTTCAGCTTTCAATCATTCCCTTACTTAAATAATTATTGTTATTGTTGTAAATATGGTGGGAATAGGCGCGTGTTAATTGCCAGGTTGTTATGACACGCATGCAAGTTTGGTTTGTGGCTTATTGATTAAATATAGGTGTTTATTTCATGCACGACAGCCAATGCATGTAGTCTATGAATATTTATCACTAAAACATTGCTGATCTATTCATATGAAAATACATTAAGGAATTGAACCAAATGTATTAAATGCATTTTTCTTCTCGACTTGTAAAATAATATTTTAGCAACTCTCTGTTTGTCATGGCAAATACGTATCATAATTCAAGAGCGCATTTAAGTATGCAAATCATCAAATTTCTGGCAGTCTGTGGACGACATGAATTGCAATATATTACAACAATACGACTTGTGTTCAGCTCTAGTTAACAGGGAACGAAGGCTACCCTGTGGTCGTTCGTGGTCGTTAAACATGCGTGTGTTTCTCGTTTTCTCTATATATATATAGGTATATATATATATGCACAGTTGCACCATCAAAACTTACCCACAACCAAAAACTCAACATTTCCTCTTCAACAACCCTTAATTTAACCTGAATTTTTTACCTAAAGGTCTACAAATTGACCTCAAAAACACGATAAAGGGTTTTGAAAAAAATCCTTTGATGAGCTTTGACTAAAAGTTAAATAATATAAACAATACCCCAACTTTCCCTGTTTTTGGACTTCTTGGAGAGGGTTTTTTTTTGACCATTCAGTGTGCAATCTATATTTATATATAAATTAAAAATATAGAAGATTTTTGTCTATTTGTTTGTTGTGCATCTTTTTCGTTATATAGTTATTAGTCCTTGGTAACATAATGGCTATAATTTATACATAGTTTAGTAGAGAAAAGTCGTGAAATTCAAAGATTTACAATGACATGTCATAACAAACATATTTTTGTGCACTTACATAGCAAACGCTGACTAAACCTTACGAGATAGATCAAACTTATAGCGGCGAATTTGTGTCTCTTAAAAAGGTTAATAAAAAAGTTCCCGATGGTATATGTCTATATCCTAAGGATAACCCACAGGAACCATTTTTATCTTTTACAAATGACAAAAAAATTATGTTGGCATAACGGCTGGCAATTATATGGCGTACATATTGCCTGTTTTATTGGTATCTTCTTCTATATTATATAAAAATATTATGGTGGTCTTGATTCTGTACCAATTGAGCTCAAATTTTGATACAATATCTAATCGGGCTCCAGAATAGTTTTTATCTTATTTTGCGTCAGTAATATATCGCATTGTCCTCAAGAAGGCCTTACCAATTTTACACAGTAGTGAAATAAATTCTCTACAAACTTTAAATTAAACAATTGACAACATTTTACTGAAAAATAAATAAGAATTTCAATTTAACACCCAATAAAATTAATAATGAATTTTTTTTAAATATTTGAATTTCTGTGTTGTTTTTTGTCGAAGAAATTAAATAAAAATAAACGTATTAAAATAATATACTAAATTTTTAAATAATTAACAATTACTGAACGGAACGAATTTTAATGAAGTTTTGTTAAAGATACCTCAGATATTAATATATTATTGAATATCGTTTATTCAAAAAAAAAACTTTTTATACTTACAGTTTTTAGTTTTAAGGATTTTGATGAACTTACTTAGGATCGAAAGTCTGGAAGTATCTATCATCTTTTTCTGTCAAAATAATATAGATTAATTTTTATATATTGCTATAAAAGTAGAGAATCTATTAATCAATCAATTACATTTAGATACTCTCAGCAAAGTAAGCGGGTATCTACTTTATCAATCGTTTTCAAATTTTGATCTTAAGTTCAAATTACAATCATTTTTACACCGGCTACGTATAACGTTTTCATCTAAATTCCTAAATTATAATTTCTCTGTATTGAATAGTTTACTACAATATAAATTAACATTAACTTAGATACAGCAACGCGTGGCCGAGTCTGCTAGTAATGAATAAAAATAAAAAAATTGTATTGCATCGCCCCAAATCAATATTGAATTTCTTTATCTTATCGATATTCGCATATTTTGAGGTAACCAACATTTTCGTTGCTGTCACTGTACAAAATACGCGCAGGAATTGCAATTAACAGACGCATAATTAACGACAACCCTAATCTAAACTTTCGACAATTTGCGTTTGTGGCAATTTTGAAGGATAATGACACGCCATTACGCATTTATCTGACGGTTCGATTAAATAATTTCATCCTATTATCGATTCCTTTTTCGTTTCGTTTTGTTTCATTTCAAAAACGTGATGACAAGGCGTTGTTTCTTGTCTCCGGTAAAATTAAAGACAATATGTCGCAATTGGTACGAGGACGACATAAAACTATTCGAGGAGCTGCTGCTTGTGCTGTGGAGCACAAACTGTGTGATATTTGAGTTTTAATTAAGTAATTAAGAATGAATATCTTTTTGAGTGGCACGGCTTTCATTTATTATGAATTCCAGGCCACACTTGTGGAAATTTACACACAGACAGGGAGACTTTTATTCGATGGTCGTACAGTTCAAGTCTATTATTTTGTATGTTATTGCATTTTTATGTATGCAACACACACGTTGAATCGCGACTTTATATTATAACATATATAAGTACATATATAGGTAACTATATAAAGTTATTGAGAAGATTTTTATTGAGAGATCGTTAAAAAGCTTGGAGATTATAGTTTTTTACCGAAATGTTCATGTCTAGTATAAATGTTGTTTGGTCTCAAATTTTACATACAAATGACACGAGATGAGGCAGAGAATGAGTTAGTATGCGTCATATGTGTTCATTATTGAGAACATTCAGTAGGTACATAATGTATAATATAGCGTTGCTAGCCCCAACTCCCAAGTGTTGAGGTAACATACGGCAATGAGACATGTAATTGCGTTTCCTGAATTAATTTTTGTGTAACTTTAATTAAGCTTTCATTGCGTTTTGCTCGCCGCATTTTGCATCTATTTCATATATATATATATATATATATATAAATATACAAACATACACCGAGTCGAGTCGAGTCGAGCTTTTTCTAACTGTTGTTGTTGTTGCAACAACAACATCCTTTTCAGCCACGTTTATTGCCGCTATTATTTAATATTTAATTAAATTTTTTCCCATTTTTTTCCATTTTCTATTATTTACATGGTACGCTCTATCTGCACAATACTCCAACATAACTTAAACCTTATTATTTTAAATTAGATTTTTTTTCCCTGTTGTAATTGAACTCGGTTTTAAAATGAGGATTTTTCAGCAAAGTTTAAACCTCTTTTGTTCGTTTCGAGATTAAATATAGAGCTCGACAAATTTTTGTTAAACTTTCCAGATAAAACTGCTTCGTAAATGTCACTATTTTTATGGGAAAACTTAACGTTTCAAGTCTTAAACTGTCGTACATATAGTTACTTTTGCTAGTCTTTCAACGACTCTTATTAAAACTGAATAAAACTCTTATCGTTTTATAGTTTCTAATAAAATTTATTAAGAAAAAACTAAGTGAATTTGAAACGATTTGTTCGTTAAAAGTTGGTACTACGAGCTTTTAAATCAAACCTTATGAATAATATTTCTTCGTGCACTTAAGGACTGGCATTAATTTAAGTTATTGAAATTTCATTACATTTTGGTTAGAATAAATCTCTGGTCCATATCTATTTGAAAATGATTTTAATTTGATTAATAGGAAAATGTATGTACAATGCACAATAGTAGACTGAAAGCTGTCTGCTTTCTAGTTTGCAATCAATAAAACGAATTTAACAAAATTACTCACAATTAGAGCATCTATCGTAATAGGCAATGATCAGAAATGGGAATGGGGGCTAGACACAATAATTTATAATAATTTGTGGTCGAAAACCGCAACACATCTGTGACGATTTTCTCTCGGCATATATCTGGTAAACTCTTACCAACGAGCGCTTTCCCCTTTTTTATTATTGGTAAATGGGTGACACTTGTCACATCTGGACACAAGTGTAACTGATATTCCATACTATAGACAATTGCTATTATTAAATCAAAACCGCTTTTTTGCTCATTGTGACCTACATATGTACAAATATAGATTTTCAAATCGTTATTTTCGTTTCATAACACAAGTACAATTGATTGCGATGCATTCATCGCACCACGCACCCAACGCAATAACACTCCATATGCAGGTTCTTTGAATATAATCAATGACTTGAACCCAAAAAAATCTATGAATAATTACATTATATTTCCAACTAAAGCAACTAAAAAAAATTTCATATAATAAATAAAAATTATAAAAATATGAAAAACCGACTTCAAATAAATTAAAAATCTTAAACAAAAAATGCACTAAAAAGTAACAAAATAATGGCGTATCCTTGCAGTGTCAGGATGATATAATGTACAACTATTGTTATTTTTGGAATTGGTGTCAGCCAAGGAAATACGACTATACTGGTACTTAGCAATAAACGAGAATACCTTATAAAAACTATTTTTCAAATAAACTTTTAAACAATGTACTAGTACTTTGACAATATCTAGTGACCTTTAAACTACAAAATACCAATTACCAACTAAACCTTTTTACAAATTACCATTAATATTTATTTCGTTAGCTGACACCAATTCCAAAAATAACAATAGTTGTACATTATATCATCCTGACACTGCAAGGATACGCCATTATTTTGTTACTTTTTAGTTTTAAGATTTTTTATTTATTTTGCAGTCAGTTTTTAATTTTTTTAAATTTTTTATTTATTTTTCGAGTTTTAGTGATCTGAAGTTTGGTAACTGATTTTATTTTTTTGAATATGGTTAAACCTACTAAACACGCTGCTCATATGAAGCAGCGCCGTTGAATATTAAAAGTTACTACATCATCTCTTTTTGCCTTTAAGGGTTGAAATTTTTTGCTTTTAATTGTAATGATAGAACTAAGTGGAATACTCTTTTCAATAGAAAAAATTCATAAAAATTCAAAGATTTAGTTAAAAGTCACAATTTCATCTCCTATTTTCATCTTTACGGGGTGGATTTTTTCTTCAAATTGAAATATGAACAATTTAAAGGTACAACGTACGTAATAGAAACAAAATTATCAAAATCGGGTTAGCCAGAAAAAAATTTATAGTATTATTTCATCCCTAATTTTTAACCCCTTATGAGTGGAGTTTTTTTTTTATGAAAAATGGATATTAGATTAATTTAAAATTATGTTCTACCAATAAAAAAAAGAATTATCAAAATCGAGCTATCCAATAAAAAGTTAATATTTCATCCCTTATTTTTCAAGCCCCTAAGAAGTGAAAGTTTTCTTTCAAATTAAAATGGGACTTCACGGGAAGCACCAGCTTTCAAATAAAAAAAGAATCATCAAAATCGGATCACCCAGTCAAAAGTTAACAAACATAAACATAGGTAACAAACATAAAAAAAATACAGTCGAATTGAGAATCTCCTTTTTTTAAAATCGGTTAACAACACCAAGTTTTCAAGAGCAAACATTTTTAAATGTTGGATAATCTGATTTTTTCGATTATCATTTTTACAACATTTGTTTGTTTTAATAGATTAGCAACAGTTCATTCAAACAGATCTATTCAATTTGTATTTAACAGTTTGTGTATTCATATTGGCTTACATAAAGCCTTATTAGAACTGAATATCCTAGAGTTTAATCTACCGATTGATCATTTAATTAAAATATGTCCAACCATTCTAATGCATTTATTAATTTAAATAGATTGAAAAGGCAAACACAGTTTTTTAAAACACAATACAAATTATGTATCAAGGAATAATATGTTCCAGGTGTCCTTTAATTTCGTCCATTTTTAGATATTATTTGCTTTTGAAGTTTTAGTTGGTCATTTTTTATTTTATTTTACTACTATATAGTAAAGGGAGTATATAATATAAGGATTGAACTTCACAAGCTTTAGGTAAAAAAAAACTATTTGTTAAATTAAACTATAATAAGCTCACAAACTTAAGCTTTGAAAATATGTTTTCTGTTTGCTTATAAACGTTTTGGGTTGTTTGTAAGACTGTAGAATTAATTTACTAAAACTTTGAAATAAATCTTATGAAATCTTAAAATGAGCTTATGAAACTCCAAACATCAAATTTTTAAGGCTAACCTTTTTAAATCCATGGTTGACCGCACTCTTCATCTTTTATGACTGAATTACTTACAATAGAATAGACGTATGCACATGCATGCATATTTTATGCACCGTATATGCACATATAAACCGAATTATAATATTACATAGCTATGCAAAAAATCGTTGGAAATTAGTATAACAATATGCTTCACAAAAAATTATTAAAAATTTTATATTCATTTCAAACCTTATAATAATTTTCTCTTAAATCAATTTTCAACATTGCTTATGTTGAATATTCCAAAAATAAAATTGCAAAAATGCAGTTTAAAATTTCAAGAATGTGTTTCAATTCATGAAAACGACATAAATCTTAATATTACATTACATATCTCAGAATTAACAATCTTTTAGAAGGATATCTGGAATAAATTCTTTGTTAGTTTTACGTTAAGTAATAATTCGATCAAATTCTTTTTCTATCAAAGTAAGATGAAAAGTCCAAAATTAGTTGACTCCTCCACCATCACAATAACTTCTAACAAAATTACAATAAATCGAGTTAAACTGTAACACAGTAACGCGTTTGCTAACCCAATTTATTCGCTACGAAAGAGAAAAGTTGAGAATTTTCAAAATTGAAATTGACAGTTTACTTTTCTTGGAGTCGACGATCCTGCTTTCACACTGTTTTCTATATATAATAAAATATATTTCATCCGACAACATTATCAAGATAAAATTATTCAGTCTCATCGTGAATATAATTGTTGCCAAATGTGACAAGTTGTAGACATAGTTCGCCTTAATGAATAGTTTCCGAATTCACATGTGTTAATTTAAATTATATGATACACAGTGCGTGCTGAAAAGCACGCACGACGACAGTGTGAATTGCTCAATATTTGCGGAAAATTATTCATTATAGCAGACTTAAAGGTAATAATTATAGTCTTTCTTGAAAACTAATTGAATCATTCGTCGTAAGCTTCCATTTGATTATTGAATTTCATTAACGATTTTTTGATGTTGAGATAAAACTTTGATTTAATCAAATTACTTTTACAAATTAAACCATTTTTATGTTCGTATGTACATATTGCAAAGTTTCAAGTTTTTATCAAATAAAATATTTTGTACAACAAAAAAAAAAACTATGAAATCAGGATAATTTACTTTTATCAATCTTTTTACTAGCGAGCTTATCGATATTTTTTTTGCGTCCAATCCTTTGATCAAATATAATTTCCCAATCTAGCATTTATTTATTTTTTATTTCTCCATTTCATAACGTCATATAGTTTGTATATTTCAAATGAAATTTAATTTGTTTATTCAAAATAAAATACGAGAAAGATAATATATTTTGTGCAAAAAGTTTATAGATAAAGCTTTATAAAGGCGTCTTGTTAATATTGCTGTGAGTTGCGGGAATTTTAAATGGATGAAAATTGAACCAATTGATGGTGGATTAATGTTTATAATTATCGACTATGTATGCAGCTACTAATAACTAGTGCATAACGTTTAGGATAATAGTACCGTTTGTAATTACAGTTAATATCAACACTTTATGATACGGCAAACTAAAGCTGCTCGATGAAATAAGTTTGTTTTATTCTTCAGCAGAGCCGGATTTACGTTTTTCATTTCAAGAATTTAAAAAAAAATCTTTATGAAAATAAAATTAAGGAATAAAACTTTAGTAACTTCCAGTTAATTTAAGAAAATATGCAACTGAAAAAAAGTAATAAAAATAGAGAAGGTACGACATCACCTTCTTACCTTATTGCAAGTAACAGGAAAATATCTGAGAATTTCATTACAAAATTCAAAAATTTAATAGCTACATATTAAGATTATTTCAAGTCAAGAGATAGTTGATAATTTAGAAGATAATTAAGGGTTAAATTTCGAAAAATCCTTCCCTAGTCAAATTCACAATTCTCTAAGGAGTAAAACTTTCAAATTTGTATATTTTTATTTTTAGTAGTTGAACCTTTCATGTGTCTGTCAATCATGGCAGGTATTGTTCTTTTAATATTGATATTACTTTTTGTCTGTTTGAAAAATCAATTATTACCCACATTCCTAGTTTTCTTTGTGGCCATTAAATGTCTTTATTTTCCACCAAACGCTATTCATATAAAATGGTTAACCGTTTCATTGGATAGTGCAATGCATTTAACACCCAACTTTGTTTCAAATTCAACGAATTTTTTAATTAGTATTTACCGAGCGAGACAATATGCGGAGAACAATTTCCCATTGTGTAAGAGGCTAGCGAATGTCGGTCGTTTTTCATTTATGTTTTACCGCTAATGTTGTTAAAATTTAATACCTCTTTCATCAGCGAGTGTTCTATTTAATTTTCTAATCTGTTTATCTTCGCTAGCGCGCTTGTCAGCTTAGTAGGCACCAGAAAGTTTTCAGTGTTAAGCTCTTGTGTTCTTCCCCGTTCTTTCTTCGGGACTCCTTGCGTGTGCAGTGGACTACGATGAAGACAATGTGCATGAGTAAACAAAGGCATTAATAGCACAGCCTCGACAAAACGAGCTGAGGCTGTGAAAAGAATCTTAAACAATTTATTTTGCAGTGAATAATTTCATGTACAAGAGAAAATTTGTTACAAATCTTAAATATGAAAAATTAGTATGGCCAAGCTGGAGGGACGTGAATAAGAGTTCTTCCTGTTGGACTCACCAAAAATGGATCGTTTGCATTTTCAAATGTCATATCCCAAAGAGGCTTTCCGATTTTTTTGATTGTTGAACCCGCTTTTTTAACTATTGCTCTCGAGTTTTGAATGACTGGTTTTTTAACTACATCGACCACGTCGCAAGGCGTTTTCAGCCCATTTGGCATCATATTAACGGGATTATCTCGAATTCCAACTTTCACAGCTTTATTTAAATCGCCCGACTGGATATTTTTCATGATTGTATTTGTATATTTTTGATTTTTACTAGCCAAATTTTGAGGTGATTGTAGTAGTTTATTAGCCAATATGGTTCCTGTGTTAATCAAAGCTTGAATATCGTTTGGGTTGTATTTTGAAGTAATTTGATTTAATGATTTCAAATCAGCAGGACTTAAGTTTTGGAGCAATGCTTCGATATTAGGACTGGTTTGTCTTTTTTTACGAATATGCGTTTCTTTGTGAAGGTCTTCAGTTTTAAAATCCGTTATTTTAGAATAATATTGTGAGTCATTTGACTGAATTCTAGCGAGAAATCCTGCAACAAAGAAAAATTAGAAATTAGCTTTTTAAGTTTGTCGGAATAAAATAAAAAACTAGAAAATAGACTTGGAAAATTTTGACTTTTTATTATTTTAAACTATAATCGTTAAAAATCAAAATATTTCTAGGGTCAAACCAATTCCATCCATTTAACTTTTAATTTCAATAATTTTAAGAAAAAATTGAATCCAAATTTTCATTTTGTTCGTTTATTGCTTGATTTTGAGTAAAAATGAAAACTGTACAATTTCCTCTCAATACATGTTCTTTTAAACTTCATTCACTGGACTTTTATGGAATAAAATCGACTAGAAACGGGCATAGAATCGAATTTTCTATTGTGTAATTTTATGTGGAGCCTTAGGGCTCATAAAACCCTCATAATTAGACTGGAATGATTATTTCAATTTCCGAGAGTTGCAAATTCATAATTTACCTGACCTATTGAGTACAGCCGCTCCACTCCGACGAATTGGAACGATTTCAGTTGTCCCCAATGATGCAATGACCGTCATCTAAA
Organism: Sisyra nigra; assembly: GCA_958496155.1. Classification (NCBI taxonomy): domain Eukaryota; kingdom Metazoa; phylum Arthropoda; class Insecta; order Neuroptera; family Sisyridae; genus Sisyra; species Sisyra nigra. The sequence continues at coordinate 49,880,497 of OY292316.1, forward strand.
ATGACAATATCGTAAATAATTAACCTATTTAATAACCGACTCGATTAACTTGCCATTACGAGTCCGATTTGGAAAATGTGGTAAACAATATTGGATAAAGTCATTTTTTACTAATATAGATTTATTTGATCGACGTTTAAATGAAATTTGCAAATGAAGTTTTATGTATTAAGTATATTTTATTATTATGTTTCAATTAAGTAGGTACAATATTTCATGATAATATATTTATTAAAATGGCGGCAATGGTGCTATCATTTTATGAAATATTGACTTCTTTCTGCCAAAATGGTCATCTGTTTTATCATTAAAAAACATCTAAAATTGTAGAAAAATTTTGTTAATCAAAATGATAAATAAAATTAAAAAAACTACTTACAAACAAGGAAATAATTAATATCAACTTCAGAATTTTTATTAAGCTGTCCATTTTTTCAAACTAAAAAAATATTTTTCTCAGTTGAAATTTCAAACAAATTTTCCTGATAAGATAAGACTGTATATTATACTCTTTTAGTGAAGGTCATCTAATTATTTTACAATTCGAAAATATGCGGGCGTAAGTAAATTTTCACCATTAAATTTTTATCAAGGATGACTAAAAAGTTGTTTGCAATCAATGACCAACTATATTTACTTCAATATTACATATAGGCAAAGTAAAAAAAGTAAAAAAGATGCAAGTCCATGAAAAAAAACTTTTGGCTCAACGAACCAAGAATTGTAGCAAAGACATTCCCGAACTGTAATTGCATTCTTTATTCAATTTTCCACTTGAAAAAATATCAGTACATCTCAATATATTCCCAAAGATTAAGCATGGTAACGAAATTCGATGTTTAAAAATCTTTCTAATAAACGACACAACAACAGAATTAGGCATTAAATTGACACTAATTTCATCCCAGTTACTCGTCTGCATTCCAGAATCCAGACGCTATTGTTTGTTGTTTTGTCTGCGTATTTCGACTTGATAATGCCTTCGGATCTTTTTTTTTGTTCTTAATGTGGAGGTTGAGTTACGATAGATGAAGTAAATGTTATACAATACAATTAATTATAGGGGAATCCAAACAAATAGTTTTAATGGGTTATTAATGACTTGAGAATATGTAGATATAGTTACAGAATAGATCTTGTATTTTCTTAAAGATAACATTTTTTCTACTTGTATTGATTTGTTTCAAGCTATTAATCTGCGTTTCTTGCTCATTTTTTATTAAATTGGTTACATAAAAAGAGGCGATGATATATTTGTGGTTTTTATGTTTAAATAATACAAATAAAAGTTTAGAAACAAGTATTTTGTCATAGTATACTAATAAGGAAGGTCCATAGGCTTGACAATTTTTTATCGAAATTTAAGTGACCTTTATATTGTTGATGGAAAACTAGATTTTATAGTGTTAAATACCCTCTAAAACTAAGTTTTTTTCAGTTTTTAATATAAAAATTCCAGACAGTTATAATTTAGAAGTAGGACTCAAAAAATATTTTTTTTATCCTCCCTATGAACTACTGAGGGTTGTATCACTAATTTTTTGAAATATCTTGTTTTCGGTGCTTTTCAGGACATTTTTGAGATAGAATGCGATAATTTTTTTAATTTTTGCAATGTAAGTTTTGTTCATAATAACCCAGAAAGAGCATTTATTGATTTTGTGTTGTAATAAAAGTGAAATACCGCATCTACTTCTTACTTTTGGTGTGTGATTTATCATAATGAACCGTTGAGGAATACTAGCGAAAAGTATGTAATAAAACCAACTAATGGAAATTTAGTGAGCCCACGCAGGCGAGCGTGCAAATCACGTCTTTCTGATCTTTTAACGCCTTTTACTTCCATGAATTTAATCGTTGTTTTTTTATCACACAATAATGAACTTGTTATATTTTCCTCTACGTACTTACATATTAGCCAAACGAATCAAGAAAAAGTAAATCGAAAACATCAGCTCGTCTCAATCGTTACGAAATTTGTAATCATTATTTTTTCTTAGCGACTTCAATCTTTGAAACTTCAAAGCAAGTGTGGAGGAAGCTGAAGTAATTTAATTTATTGTCTATTTACGTTCGTGAAAGTCAAAAGAAAATTGAGTGGGTACCTCAAAGTAAGCTCCTCGAAATTGTCAAATTGTCTAGATTTTTTTTATACACGTCTGTAGAGGCCAGACAAAAATTCTCTCATGTTTTTTTATATTAAAATTGCTTTTTTTTCACTTAAAATTGTTATATCATTTTCGTTGTATTTTCTTTCTAAGCTTCTAAAAATCTTTCTATAGTTGCGGCCTTTAATCGTCCTGTCTAAAAGTGTATAGTATCTTTAAATAGTTTGTGGGACTCTTTGATTAATTTCCATCCCTTAAATACATTTCCTAGGCCACAAAAACAAAATCATCGTCCATTAATCTTCCCCTGTGCCGTGCAAACCAAACCAAAACCATTCCTTCATTAAATCAACCTAAGTCTCCAACCCAAATCAGTTCTTAGACTCACCAATTGCAAACATGCAAATTTTAAGCTTTTAGAAAAAGATAATGAAAGCTTTAACATTTTATAATCTAATTATCATTTTTAAATTGGATGCTTCGTTTTATTTAATTAGCATATTGCAAATCCTGATTTAGTCGTTCTGAAAAAGTCATAAATAACAGGGAAATCTGACTGATATGATTGAAAAGCTGTAGTAGGTATTAAATGGGGGAGTCGCCGACAGATTCAATATTTAATAATAATGACACGTTATCACATTATATTCTCCAAGTTCTATGCGAACGCACAAATTGTCGTTACCTTTTTTATAGTGTCGCATTAAAGCCGCTGGGGGGTTTGTTTTATTATCCTTTCTCCACCCACACTTGATGCAATTTAAAGCATGTTACTAAATTCTAAACATATAGGGGAGAGAACAATAGCGAATGATTCAATTAATTTTCAATACAACAGCTATAGGACGAGGAATCCCTCGGATCGACGATGGAAAATCCGAAAGTAAACCGTGGGGAATGTTTTCGTTTTTATAATATCTTACCGGTTATTATCAGCTGAGGGACGAGTGGAAAATTGACTTTTCCCGTTGCAACCGCGTTGGGGATCTTTTCTTTCGATTATTGCAACCACTACCTATATATACAATTTCACGATTTGACGTGCAATTATTTGTTTTTAATGGAGTTTTATGTACAATAGAAAAGAATCAAATTTCGTGTTTGTTCCGTACGTAGCGAGACGTAGCGAGTGCCTCGAAAGAGTATTTTCCTGAAAAGAATTGCCTCGAACGTCAATTTTCCTCCAGTGTTTGTCTCTTTTTGTTATAAAGCGACTGTGTCGTTGGTGTCTTTGTTTTAGGCAGATTGCCTCTAGAGTATTTTCTTACATCTATCTGATAGAATCGTCTTTCTTCAATCTCACCAACGAGTTGTCTTTATATTGTTCTTTGTTTAGAGCCAAAGGCGTGCATTTTAAACCTGAAATAACCAGGAAAAACTAATTTTCCCAAAAATAATTAATTAATTTTTTTTTTACCAAATTTAGTTGTTTAGTTTTAATTTTAAACTTTCCATTTCTAAAATTTAAATAAATATTTTCTTTCAATTAGCCGAACGCTTTGGTAGGTTAAATTTGAATTTTATCATCTCCGCTACTGAGGCCTTATTACATGAATCTTTGTATCAATAGAAAACAACATAATGAATCAACCAACTGAAAATTATATTCACATTTTAAATGTCACTTCAAAATGAAAAGGAAAAATCTCAATAATAAATATCAATTTGAAACTTTTTTTACAAAAATGCATCGATTTTAACAAACAAAGCATCGTGTACTTTGTTAAATTTAAATGATAATAAATAATTTTTAGTTGCATAAAATGCATTTATTTACCCGCTTGAAAGTTTGACTTCCGTTTTGGTAGATGCAACGCGAGAAGCGACTTGTATAGTTTCATATATTTATCACTGTTAGTCGCCGACAAACTGCTATATTTCGCCGCAATTACTTAATACTTATGCACCACAAAACTTAATTAATCTTTGCACAAACTTTCCTAATCGAAATTAATTTCATAATAACCATATGCAAGCTGTTCAGTAAGAGAATTTTGAGTTATCAATAAACAATTGGAAACATAGCTAAAAAAGAAAGCTTTTTATAATAATTAACAAATAAAGCGCTTTTGGTAATATATTTTATTAAATTTACAAATCAAATTATTTCATTACATCTTCCTAAACAGTATAATTGAAATTTTTTCTTTGTAAGATATAAACGTGAATGAAAACTTGAAATTTCCAACATTTAATTTATTCTCAATGAGAAACATTTCGCTGTATTGCGTACATTTTATGCTGTTATTAATAGCTCAAAAGTTGGATTACCATATAGCTATTTAATGAAAAAAAATTGGTTATCTCATACATATGAAAGTAGCAAGTATAAGTATAGATGAAAGTTTTCAGGGAGATTTACAGGCATAAGAAAATGTATGTGAGGGGTGGGTGGTTGGTTTGAGCGTAACGTCACTTCAAAGGAAAAGAAGAGGGTTGTGAAATTTAATAATAAAACACGTTGTGGCAGTAACTGGAGCGAAAGAAGAGACCTCATCCTGTTTGTAAACGCTTCGTATAGTTCAGGACACTGAGTAAGTGTGTGTGCAGTGGATGTATTGCGCGCGGGTGTATGGAGCTTTGTATGGGCTGGTTGTACAACGGGACAAGTTATGGAAGACTTGTCACCTGAGAGTGTGACAATTATTACCGTAAACTTGAGGCAAATTGCATTTTTTTACAGGGAATTGAAGTTTGTAAGACGTTGTTCGAGAGATAATCAAGAAATCAAATCGGATTATTCTCCACATTTTTCATTACCATTATAAAATTGTTTACAAAGGACATCAGCTTATAGAAGTTTAAAGTTTTAAACTGTCTTTGACTAAAAATATAACCAAACTGACTAGAATTTACTATAGGTATATGAACTTGATATAAACGTCATCATGTTAATCTTATATCCCCTAAAAACTAAAAAATTACCAAATAAGGAATCATTCTAACAAATACAGCCTAGATGAATCCAGAGAACCTTATCATGAAAAATTTACATAATCCTGATCAGGGTTACATTTTTCAGGACTACTATAAGAAAAAATGAACGTTATTACTGTTACCTTTTTTAAGTTAAAGTCACTTCCACTATTAACTTTGTTAGCAGCCTGTTTGAAGTTTTGAAATTTGACATCAAAGCTATTGGCATACAGAGTAAAAATCCAGTTACTCCTCCATTAGGTGAACAATTGGATAAACAATACTTAATGACAAATAATTTTTTCGTAACAAAACTATTTTAAGAAAGACCTCAAGTAGATCCTCTTAGGTATACCCGGTGATTATTTTTTTTTCTTAACAAAAAGCCTTGATTCCTTGACTCTTCATATATACACCTCATCATTCTGGCCGAATTGAGACAAATCATATCTAACACTGATAAGGTTTTTTCAGGAAAAAGATATATAGCAAGAAAAATTTCTAATAAGAAGTATCGTTGGAATATATTGTCTTAATATCTACTAGGAATACCTAATCGCAGATTTTTTTTCTTACCAAACTTATCTTTACCAATAATAAGATTGGAGAATTTTACATTTTTCCCAGCTAAGATTTTTATCTAATCTAAAAAAATTAAGGTGTTTTGTTGAATACTCTTTATTGCCTACATTTTCATATATTTAATACAAAAAAATTCATGCCATTTAAATTGTAATTTTTCCCAAAAAAACAGGGTAATAACAGGGTTTGTCCAAGGTAAACTTGAAAACAGCTGAGTCGATTTCAATGGAATTTTTACAAAAAGTTATTAAATATTGTAACTTACATTAAAGGCTTTTTATTTTGAATAGTTTTCCCTGTCTGTTTGTTTGTTCTTGGAAAACTTGAAAACAGCTGGTCCGAGTTGGACGAGATTTTTACTACAAGTAGTAAATATTACAAGTGCTTTAAAATACTTTTTATTCCAAAAAAAATGTTTATTTTCTGAGCAAAAAAAAAAAACTATAAAAACTGCGCAACAAAAAACATACATCGGCAGGCAGTTGTGATACAATGTACATATACTTACATATCGTAGAGACAACATAATTTTAAACTATGTAATTTGTTATTCTTATAAATTAATGTTCACAAATTTGAAAATTATAACCATGAAAGAAGTATAGCGATAGGTTAAATTCTTAGAAATTATAACTCCATTGTAATTTTACAGGTAGTTAATATATTGTTAATAGTTTGGCTGAGTAAAAGTTCGAATTGTCGAGGGAGGAGAAGGAAATCCTCTGCAGTAAATATGATTTCATTCATAAAAATAAATATCTTTGTTCAAAAATGAGACCCGTAAGAAATAATAACAAAAATACACAGTTCGACACAGTTTTTTAGTGATCCCAATTAGGAGTTTGATAAAGAGAGGTGAAGCCCTTAGGCAGAGCCCCCAGAACAAAAAGAAATCCAGCCCAAGTTATCTTTCAAGAGAAAATAGCAACTTAGATGTGACCATCGCGTTGTTTTTTTACCAAAAAATTATATTCCTAATTTTCAATTTATTTAGCAAGATATATAAGAATTCGTTGTCTAATCTTGGACCTCGGGAAATAGCAGACTTGCCGATAAGACATAATGGCCTTAATACTTTATCCAAGAATTATGAATCTAAGGCAACCAAACCTAATACCTCAGTGGTTAAGATAACAAATTAAATATTATTTATCCTAAAAAAGGTACACTTCCTAAAGGATAGCTACTAATCCATTCTACTAAAATTAATAAATGATTTCATACGACATTTGGTGTGAAAGGTTTTCAAGGCTTAAAATGTTCTTAATATTTTACAATATTCAAAAAAACGTAAAGATCCAACCTATAAGATAGCTTATATCTGTTCCTGGAAAAGTCGTTTAACGGATTGTCATGAAATTTTATGAAATAAAGATCTAGAAATATCTAATTATCTTTTTTTTTGTAAAAAAAGCTTAATTTCTTATTTTGGGTAAAATTTTCTATTATTCAATCAGATTAATTTAGATACACTCTGCAAAGCGGGCGGGTATCAGCTAGTTTTTAATAATCCTGAAATGGACCTTGTCAATCCAGGAAAATTAAGGCTGACTTTATTTTATTGTTATAAGAAAGAAGTTTAATCAAGAAATATTTCTAATCATTGAAAGAAAAATCCCCTTTTTAAGTTAATTTCCCTTATATTGTATATACTGTGAAACTTATTTAAGAAAAATATTTATCGTTATATCGTGAATATCGTGAAATGCAGCATTTAATTTCAGCTTCAGGTTGAGGAAATTTAGTGCAGGTCTCATTGTAGTAAACACTGTTTGCATTCTCAAGTTATGTAAGGATTTTTCTATTAAAATCATCATTAACTTGAAATTTTTCTTCCTCTTTAGCTACTTATCCACTACTGGTGTTGGTAATCACATCTGTATAGGCATCTTTAGCAATAACTGTAAGTGTAATGTCTCCGTTATTTCCTATACTGATACATATCCTTGTATTTTACAGCTAAGGCATCTGCTTTCTTCCGATTCTGCGTCTGTTCTGTATCTTGCTCTCGATAATAAACTGCAGTAGTCTTTACTTTGAGTTTCTCAAATGTGTCCAAAATAAGTTCCTTTGTATTTAATTTATGTATAAGGTAGCATCTCTTAACCCCTTACTATACAACGTATCATCCAAATATCCAAATAATTAGAAAGTTTGATAACAAGTGACTAAAACTATGATAATATTAAAAGTAAAAAGTACAATCTTAAATTGTATTACTCATATTTGTAATTCTCATAGTGGGATCTTTGATCAAACTACGAATATTTTCAAGATTTAAACTTACATATTTGGCCCAAAATATAAGATAACTATCAATTTTACATTTATCAGTTGAAATTTTTATTTATTAAACGTGAAAAATGAGGAGCTTTCATAAGTTAAAGTCAAGTACTCATATAGTAAAGGTACTTTTAATAATCTATGAACAAAGTATGCATATTATATTTATTCTAGTAAATTCATAAAAAATCACTACCATCAATCATGCACTAGGTATTCCATTGACTTTCATATGTGCTGGTGAATATTTTATAGTCGCATATTTATTCAGCATAAAAGATAACAGAGCAAGAGGAAAAAAAATGACAGAAAATAGATCAATTTCATTATGCGATCATATCGACAAAAACATATTCAATTTACCATTTTGCTGGCTATAAAAATTTAGCTCGTTTTATCAAGTATTTTGTAAAATATCTATAACACGAGTGAATAAGTCTCCGCGTGTATGTAAAAATAAACGTCAAGTGTACGAGATTTATATTATATGTGGAATAAGCGCGTTTAAGATTATTATGTGAAAAAATCCAATATTCGATCTGACCTAAAAATGGTGGCACATAAAAGTTGATAAATGTAAAGTCATACTGTCGTCGATATCTACGTATTGCTTATGCTCGTAGCGAGTTAACGACTTGTGACATATGAATCACCGACTGCGAAGAAGCTTTCTCTTTCTGTCGTTCAGTTTTGGAACTGTAGAAACGGCAGAAAACGCGAGAATTGTTTGAGACTTATGGCCCAAACTATTGCCAATATAATTCATTGTATTTAATAAATTATACACACACGAATCGTTATAAAACTCATACAATTTCAAAAAATCTCTTTCATTTTTCCAGAAAAGAATATAAATTGAAGAAATTCAAAAATGTTAGAGATTGATCCGTTTTTTATTCAAATAACGATTATTGATCCTTTAAATGAAAAGATTTAAAAAAAAAAGAAAATATCTTGTTTGCCATCATCATATTATTCTAGTTTGCATTTGGGATTTAACGTTCGAAAATAGGACAATTTATAAATTTTTGAGCGAAACGAACGATAAGAGCTCGGCTCTCATATTTCCCCATAATGACGTTCCTCTAGATTCTAGCACACCACTATTTTCGCTCAGTTAGCTTAAAATAATCTGTGAAAAAGGAGGAAATCCGGACGTTTTTTTGTGCCGCTATCAAACACTCGTGCTCGTCGTACTATAATGTATAATGTGACGCATCGAGTCTATGTGCGCGAGAAGCAAATTTTTCATAATAAAACAGAGGGAAACGATGCCGTTTATTCCCAGTCAGCAGGGTTACGTTATTATGTCATTTCGTGACTTGTGTCACATTTGTAAACGTCATTTTTCTTCCACCTACGACAAATAAAATCAAATCACAACACCCCAAACGCGCCACCGCATATAACATCCCCGATCCGATGATTTTCCTTGCGTAAACTTTTTCCCGATTGTCCCTTCGCCAAAACGGAAACAACTTGACTTTTTTCGCGACAACGAACGCTTTTTTTCTTCTTGTATTTATTTATTTATATTTTCCACTTGGAAAATTTCTGAAATGCACGACTTTCATGTCGTTATTATTTTGAAATACTTACCGCATTTCTCGTGCCGATTGAAATCACCGCACTGAAACATCGTTCGATGAAATTTATTTGATCGATTTTAAGGCGTTTATATCGAAATAAAACCTAAGATATAATTTATGGGAAGAACGATCGAACAACTTTTTTCATATTTTAACAAAATAATTTACAACTCTTTCGTATTTTTTTGCCCAAACGCATTAATATCTCAAATAGCCATAAAGTTTGACGCATCGTAAAACCAAATGTCCATAAATCTCTTGTTTTCCCCGATATGTGTTATCTTTTTGTTATTGAATTCTATGGGGCTGTTTTATTGTTTATTACAGTGTGTTTATGTGCTTTTCTGATACACTTCGATACTAAAAGTTCACGAACAGTAAATTGATTTTATTTTGGTTGTTTTGTCATTAGATATCAGTAAGGTTTTAGTTTATTTGCTATTAATGGTCGTGTTGTATTTACCTATCGATATTTAGGAAAAAACGGTTGAAATTATTGTTACCGTTTGATTTTATGTTCAGAATTGATTTGATTCCAGCCCATTTACTCTCTTTTTAATACATAATTCTAATATCGATACAATGAAACCATTTACCAATTCAAAATAAACATTTATTTTTCAGAAATAACAATTTTCTTTTATTTTACGCTTTGTCCAATATTTAAAAAAATGATAAATTTTCATTTCCAAAAATTTGCTGCTTCTCAATAAAGCTTTACTTTTGTATTTATAACTTTTGTAGAACTTTAGCTATAAGATACACTTCACATACAAAACATTATGTGGGGCAGTATTTGAAAATTCTTGGTTTAAATTCCTAAATGAGATATGGAGTGAAAGATTTTCTTTTCCGATTTAAATAAAAATCTAAACGTGAAAAACCCCGGTTAAAAATGATAGATTTTAATTGTTTTGGGGAAAATTAAATATTTTATTCCCCAGAAAAAGCAAGTAAATATGGAAACATAAAGTTTTGATTTTTATCAAAATAACAAAAATTTTCAAAAAGCGTCTATAAAAGTCATTCCAATGAGACTCCGCTTTAAAGAGAATGAATTTCTTGTTAAAACATTGAGAGAACTTCACATAATATGTTACACCTAACCAATACTCTATCATTTAAGGCCGCGTTCACACGGTTCAACTTTAGTTGATCAACAATTCACAATCTTTTAGACCGTAACGGGGTAAGCGACGCGAGAAGTGAAGCACAAGCGAGTCGAACTGGAAACAAATTGAGCAGAATTGAAAGAAAACTGATTGGGGTCGACTCGATCGACTTGAACGACAAAAAGTTTGACTTACTCAAACTTTTGCTGATCAAGTCGACCCCGGTCAGTTTTCTTTCAATTCTGCTCAATTTGCTTCCAATTCGACTCGCTTGTGCTTCAGTTCTCGCGTCGCTTACCCCGCTACGGTCTAAAAGATTGTGAATTGTTGATCAACTAAAGTTGAACCGTGTGAACGCGGCCTAAGTGAGCATGCCTGAGTTTAAAAGTATGGAAATTATAGAAACTTGAACAAAAATCGTTTTTCCCATAAAAAAGATGGATTTTGTTACCTTTTTCTAGACTGTTTCCTACACTCCTTTCTTTTAAAACTATCTTGCAGAATTCGTGCATTTTTCAGAATAACATAATTGATTTAAAACTCTTAGACTTCAGATCTTTTTATTAAAAAGTTCAGAACTTCCCCAGAGAGACATTGCAAATATTTAGGAATGGATTTGGATAGGAGATTGACTTAAGCTCACTACATCAAACAATTTAGAGGTCAGCTAAACAACTGAATTTGTTATGTCAACTGTTATATATCTAGAACAAACTCTTGGTTGTAACTACTTGGTATACAAAGCAGTTTAGAAGCCAATTTGGACTTCCAAGATCCACTAAAGGAAATTATGGAGAATAGCTTCCAACTCCAATATTGAAATCCTCCAAAGATTCCAGGCGAAAAGTTTAAGACAAATTATTAATATCCCCCTGTTATGTAAATAACATCAAAATACACCACGACTCACCAATTCCAACGGTAAAGGAGGATATATGCAGAATTAACGATAAATATTTGAAAAGATTTGATGAACATCCAAACGACTCTGCATTGAACTTGCTGGATAAAAGTGAATTGATGGTACGGTTAAAAAGATGAAACCTAATTGATCTACTTCATAGATTCCAATAGAAAAATCATCAATATGGGGTAATCCTAAGAGGCAACTCATTTCACGAGCTAATCACGACCAGAAGCACTAAGTGCACTACTGTGCAGATCGTGCATAATTTAGGAGAAAAAACATCTTTTAATAACAATTTTTATTCGCAATTTTAACAGGATTGTCAACTGGCTATCTTACAAGGATCAAAAAGTTTCTAAGATATTGAGTCTATGTATTTAAGATCGCTGATATATTCACACATTTGATTAAAACCTGTTTATTGGAAGAAATTACGTATCCTATAGGAGCCATCCGCTTTTCCAAAAAAAATATAGAATATATTTTTTGAGGTATCTTCTTTTTTTAACAAAGTCTTTTTAAAAACATTACACATCTTTATACTTAATTGTATTTGGCTCAATCATTTTACTTGGCTGGTGGATAGGCTTCTAAGTATCCTACAGGAACACACACATAAATAGCCTTACGCAAAATAATTTCAATCTGTTGATACATTAGTGACTCATAAAAGAATATGCTATAAATGCAAGTTTGTGTTGCTTATAGAGCTCAAGAATGTATTCACGATAAAGTGAATTTTCTATAGAGGAAAGTTTTATGGATCTGTGATAGCACTAAGCTATTTTTTATCCTGGAATTTACAATTCCTGTAGAATACCTACTAGCACTAAGTCCATGCATTAAAATCACTGAGTAAAATAAAATAAAGTGAACCTCGGTTTTCAAAAAGGAAACAAGAAACTATTCATCCCCAGAATGCACAATTCCTGAAAGATAATTTTACATTTTAACGTCATCTGTGTATTGGCTTGCGCTTCTGGTAAGAACGGAGCAATAAATCAATGATAGTCTTACAGACATTAATTCTTTATGACAATAGAATTTTTATACTAGAGAATTGCTTGGTTCTTGTGGGACAAGGTACTCCTTGCAGCAAAAATATCTGAGCGGTAAAACTTACTATTTAAAGAAGTTACACCTGAGATCCGCCTCGTTCTGGAAAATGTTAAATTCTTGTAAGAGGATTGATTGAAATACCTTTTCAAAACTAAATTTTATTACGATATGCTCAACGAAGCTAACAGGCACCAACTGAAAATTTAATACCTTTATTTAAACTTGAAGAAACAAGAACTCAAAGAGAAGATGTTATTTTCTAATTATTTGAGTTTTCTACTTAACCAGGTCGTTCTTTTATATAAGCTACACAAATGTTTAAGAAGCAATATGCCTGGTTTTTTTGAGAACTTGGCAAATCGCTATAAGAAAAAGAAAATATATATGCTGTTGTCTCATTTAAAAGGTGGAAAGTTCTTTAAGTAATTGAGATTTATTTATTTTTATATTTTATTTATATATATATATATATATATATATATATATATAAAGATATTTTGGATTTCATAATTACTTTCCAAGCTTTTTTTCTCGTCTTCCCAGCTCTAAATCTTCCAGGTTTATATTAAATTACATACTACAAAGTCTTTGAAACCATCAGTAGACAAACGATATGACTTTTGGCTTTATGAGATTTGCAGAACATTTGTAGCTAACATAATTGAAAATTTAATTGTGAACTTTATATGAAAAATAATCAATCTAAAAATTAAAACCTTTGATCATTGCATAAATCAAACGTCAAAAAATCACAACGATTTAAAATTAAAAATAAACACCATATTATATTATATATGATTATATTGTATATAAACCTTTGTAAAGAAAAATCTTGGTTTCATAGACTCATCTCTAGAGACTTAATACAATCATGGCAGAAAAATAAAGCCTCGATCCTAGTTAAAATCATAATGAATGTTATAATGAAATATAGCACCGCGATATAAATCTAAATTATTTGAATCAAATAATCTTAATCTGAATCTGCTGGCACAATGAAGAAAAATCCCGTAATAAAGAGTTAATTATTTAAATCATCGTTAATCCTCCCCCGTTTTATTATTATTTTTTTTAAGTCGCACAACACGCAACCTGCATGATACTATCAAATAGATCGTATGCGTGTGCATGACATTAATTTCTAATTTCATTTTAGTTTTCTTTATTAAAATTCATACAATGAAACCGATGTAAATTTTATTTAAAATTATGTTTGATGGCGACGTTTTATATGAAATTATGTAACCAAAATACAATAACCGCAAATGTTCAATGAATGGAGAGCCACGACATGCCGCACCGCGGCATGCAGACGCCAAGAAGGGTTGTTGCGGGAGACCCACTAGTTACGGACCCTTCTTACGCACCCAATATTTATACATTTTAATGATGCGTCGATTTTATTCATGTTAATCCTATTTTTTATAGTGTTTCCACGATATGGGATTATTTTTTTTCGAATTAAAAACCCATGATTAAATAGTTTTTTGAAGCTTTTAGGCATTAAACGTGGATTTTCATAGGTTCCAAATATTTTTTTTTTGCAAAACAAGTAAATAAAATTTTGTTAACTTGAATTTAATTTAAATTAGAGTATTTTCTTTAGAAAGTCGATAGATTCGATTACATAGACAGTGGTATTAAATTATTTGTCGAGGTACAATTGTCGAAATGCTACTCGTGAATTTAACATGATATTAGGTTTTAATGTAAATATGTGTCGTTTAGCTATCGTTTACTTTCATTTTAAAATGAGAACGTTAACGTCGCGTCGCGTATAGACAACGGCAAAAATGATAAAAATATTGAGACGGTACATTACGGTGCGATGAGGTCTCTTGTGTTGAAACTCAACACTAAAGTCAACAGTAAAACCTTTTAAGAGTTTAAATCACATTTTCTGCAGTTGACATGCATGTTGTAAAGGGACTCAAACTGGCTCGTACAAACACAGAAATTATATACACCATACTTGGCATGGGAAATGGTACGAGGTGAGTGGAACCGGGGGAACTATAGACGTTTTATGACGAATAACTTAGTGAGCGTGAACTCTGTTTATTTAGATAGAGTGGATGTATGTAAGAAGAGAATTTCTGCGACTTCATGTCACATATGTGCAGGCATGTATTCATATATATGGTACACAACTATACATAAAAACGATCAGAGCAAGCCTTCCAGGTATATTCTGTAATATACGAGCGGAAATAATCTAATCGGAAACTCAATACTTACAGTTTTTGCAAGTCGAAACTGGATGTTTAAACAGAAGCATTGCAAAAAAAAAACATCATACAATAAAAATTTATTGACTTGATGTATAAATATGAACGAAATACTCTTTCCGTATCTGCAATTCCTGGCATTTTCATTTAATATAATAGTTCACTATTCACTTAAGACTACTAAAGTTTCCTTGTTCAAGATACACTTTCTTACAACCGATTATCTTTAAATAAAAATCAATTTCTCTCCGTTAGTCTCACAAAAACTCGAAAACGACTAACTTGAAAAACTGTATTTGATTTTGATCGTCTATATTTAAGAATGATTGAGGGAACAAAGCTACCCAGGAAGAAATCGCTAATGCTGACAATTGGCCGAGCCTTGGGCCAGTTGTCATTTGCCGAGCCTTGGAAAGTGACCATTGGGCCAAGGCTTGGCCGAAGCCTGGCCCGATGGTTTGATTTTATTGTACCAAACCAAGAAATGACCAACCTCGAAAAAATTAACGGATTCTATAGAGTTTGTCTTAAATCATCCAAGTAAATTGATTTAGTAAAATAAGTATAAGTACAAAGATATGAAAGGTTTTTAAAAGAACAAGACACACTTTTATCCTAGAAAAATACACTATTCCTTTGGGATCCTTTGAGATGTTCAATTTTAAATAAACGTGATTTTTTATATAAATATGGTTTATAAGATAAAAGACTCAAAATAAACTAAATACTGAATGGTGCAGGGTTCTGTAGGATAAATAATTTATAGAAATACTTTTCTAGGATAAACTGAACGACTGACCGTGCTTGAAAATATACCTAAATCTTAAACTATAACATTGAAAATATTTTTTTCTTTAAAAATGTTCAATTCCTTAAAGGTGGTAAAGGATTCCGTAAAGGATTCCTTAAACTGTTAATCTTCTGTATTTCAAGACTTGGTCATCAAAATTTGTATACTGTTGTAGAAGGTTGACGCCTTTATGACTCGCCAACATTTCAGAAAACCCGGACTCTCTGGATCCAAATTTATTGGAGGCATCGAACAATGTTGGGCTGAGCTTCAGCCCGTCAGGAGGCACTCAGCGGTTAGAGGCTCGCCACAGGACGGACATTGTGGCCTCAATGCTCCCCCAATAGAAACTGTGAGTGAGCTTGGCATGCCAAGTTTTTAGGCGAAAAAGGACCAAATCCCTTCGTCTTCCGAGATCGCCAAAAGTGGTTAAGCTCCCAAACAGAGGCTTAGGCACTCTCAGAAGGCCCAGAGAAGCCCTCCACTCGTCCTGCCAGCTCCGTTCCAGTATGCTCTTTATATTTGATAGCGAGTCTTTTAATAATGCCCTGTGATCCCTCAAGCCATTTTTTGCAGCCTTTTTGGCAAGAACGTCAACTCTCTCATTTCATTTCTCCCTATGCCGACGTGCCCAGGAACCCACATAAAGGCCACTCGTGGGCCAAGACGCCACACTCTAGATAGGACGTCTCCTTCTAATCCTTCTAAGTTCCCCGAACCCTCACCCTTCAGCGAGTTTATAGGACTAAGGGAGTCGATGCAAAGGATAAAATTGCCCCCCGGATATCCCGACATGCATTGTAGCGCTTCATATATTGCCCTTATCTCAGTTGTGTAGGATGAGCTAATTTGCTACTTATTTCAATTCTAAGTTGAAATAATAAGTTATACTCATTGTACCAGATATCCAGTTACTCGATTTGATGAATCTCTAAATCAGTTACACTTAAGAACGCTCAGCAAACCGGACAAATCTCAACCAATTCAGTTTATTTGTTAATAGAAATATCAACTGATATAATGAGAAAAAAAATTAATTTAATAGATCAAAATAACTTTTTAAAAAAACGCGTTAAGCAATAATTTTTTCCCAGCACCTCGTACCGATAAATATAATATAAATGAATAATAAATTTCAAAAAAACAAGATAATATTGTGCCATTGGTTAGATGCGATGCCGGTTCATAATTAATTGGATTGATTATTTTGAGTAATCGTTATTGCTCAATCTCGTTAAAATAAATTATTTGGACAATATTTTCGAATTGGTCGCTATTTTTCAGAGAATCTTTGATTAATGTCTGTATATCTAGAAATATATAGGCACAGATTAAAAACAGATAAATGAAATTTAACATTTAAACATTGATTTATTATTTGTGTGAATGTATGTTCGGATAGACCAAATTAAAAAAAAACTTGTTAATTCATTATTAATTTCCGGGTAACGTTAATTAGTTCATTTTGGTTGAGTGTGTATTGTAATTACATTATTTTCAATGATGTTTAATATTTAAATGAATAGAAATGTTTGTTTCTTATGTATCAAGTTACGTAAACGAAACTTGGAAGTTCAAAGAAATTCGATCTTGGAATATTTAGCTTTTTGTCTCTCGAAAAGACTAAACATCCATTCACCGTTTCTCGCAGTTTATTTATTTACTTTCCGTTTTTAAATTGAATTGCTCTCGCAGCGCACAACTCACAGACTCAACAAATTTCTCACATAAAACTTTTTACAATAGTTTTATAGCACAGAAGGGTGATGACAACAGACAGACTAGGGCCCAGCCTGGATTTACATATTATTATTGAAACCCCTCACGTTTGTGTTTAGTTATTTTACGAGTTTACACATTCGGTCAGTCGCAGCAGTGTGGCAGCTTTCCGGGACGATATACCAATTCAAATTAAAGAGGTTGCCTTTTATCTGCAAAACTGTGGCTGTCATTGGCTTGACATGGATTGTAAACGAGATTTCTTGCTAAATGAAAGCTCCCATTATCACGCTGACCGCATTAAATAATCCGAAATATTTCAATATGCAAATAACATGTTGAGATTAAACGAAGAAATTTTAAATGGCTTATATATCTATATTTATGTATGTATATGGACAACGTGGTTTTTACACTGCTTGATTTACGAAGTAGAACGATAAAATTACGATCGAAAAATTAACGACTTTTATATTGTTCTAAAGAAGATTTTTAATAAAAATTATTTTAGTTGGTTTTACTATGAGTTTTAATTACATTTCAAATATGACTTTAGTATTATAATTATTAAAACGTTAATGATAACAAGTTTAATATAAACATTTAGATCTTTGTAGATTCAATTTTGTCGTTTTTTTTTATATATTTATTGTTGTGCTCATATCCACTATGTTAATAATTGTATCAAACATCGCAAAGTTGACATAATACGATTATAAAATTGAATAGAAAAATTAAATAATTTAATTCGATAAAACTTTTAATGCCATATGCTGTCGGTATAAATGAAAACAATTTGTCAAAATTTCTATTCATTAGACACAAAATAATTAATAATTCAAATAGATTGATTGAAATGAAATCAAATTATATAAAATCACAGTACAGTATTATCTAAAATCCCATTACAGTACCTACAGCTCGTGCTATGATAACAACACTATACGTATATTGATTTTTTCCCGGTGTTTATTTTAAAGATTTTCAAGTAGGTACATTCAAGCATTTTTTATATAGTTAATGTTTGTCGGTGTATTTTTTCGCCATTTTACTTAATTTTGCCAGTAAATTAGGAAGGTTTAATTAAAATTGCATTACGCGTGCATGCTGCTGCATAACTCGCCGAAACCCTTGCAGTCGAACGAAATGTTGGAGCAATGTATAAAGGAAAATACCAAGATTAACATAAAACAGCTTTTCTTCTTAATTGAAATTAATTAAAACGATCTTTTATGTGAGCACAAACGGAATATTATGCTTAATATACATAAAGTGAATGAAATTATGCACACTCATTGCAATAATTGTTATTGAAACGGAGAGAGGACTACAGTTACTGTTTTTTTTTATTTTCATTTCTTTGTAACTTAGTAAATAGAATTTATTTAATTATCTTATTTGTTGGAATAAATTTTAAAAGTTGCCTCCTCAATTACAAATTATTCTAAATGGAATTTTAATGTAAGTGGTTGAATTAAATTTGCATTAACATATTTTAATATTTTAATTTGCAAAGAATGCTTTCCATAAAGTTTAAATTTAATGACTATAAAGAGTTGCATTTAAGAACAGTTTGTTATTATTATAATTGTATTTGCTTTTATTTTCCTGAAGAAAATATAATAAAAATTTGCTCTACTTTAGAGCCAAAAGCAGGATTAATTAAAATTGGGTCAATTTCAATTCAAATTATTGTCATTGGCCTGCTTTTAATTAATAAAAAAGTGTCCTAGTGATAACATACAAAAATTGTTTGAGAACGGGGTCAAGTTTGCAATGCAAATCATTTTCTTATCATTTGAAAAACACAGCCAAATTATAGCTTTCATGGTGTTAAACGTTCTAACAAGAATTGTATTAGAGGTGTCCTTCATTAAGTTCAATCAATGAGTTTAGGAGATTAAAACGCCTCAGTTTACCCTCTCAAACTGCATTTTTGCACATTTAGCATATTTGCGATTTTACTTTAGAGTTACCACATTTTAAGAACTGATCTTCATCAAAAGTGATAGAAAAAAGTTACAGTCTTTTGTCCATTTGTTGAAAATATACTAATGGGAATGATACCCCAACTTTGCATTCTGTTTACAAACCAATACACCCTTCCCACCTCCCAAACTAATCAAATGATTGACGGTAAAAGCAATTTTCACTTTCTGATCAATAGTTTCGGGTGGAAGAGCCAAAAGGTGTTGGGTAACTACTCTTTTATCTAAGGGATCCTAAAGGCAAACGAACTATAGATCAGTTAACTGCACGAGGACGTGGAAGACAGTAAGAAACTGCCGTATTATAGATCTTTTTATAAATCTTTATTGAAATGAAGTTGACATGATAACCATTAATAAAATTGAAGCAATAGAAATGTGACTCTACGACAAATGATGAAAAGGTCTTAGATTGAAGTTATCTATAGTTCGCAAACTTTCCATAGCCATCAAGAATAGAAAAATAACTTATCTAAGACAAATAACACGTGGAGAACGCTACGGCTTTCAGCGTTTCATTCTCCAAGGCAAAGTTAAAGAAAGGAAAAGAAGAATTGTCAAAAGAAAGTAATCCTAGCTGAGAAACATCCGTTACTCAACTGGAATAAAGTACTTTCAAACAATACAAACCTACAAACATCTGATAAGAAACTAATGACCGCCTAGGCAGGAATCTGCGTTAAGATTCTTCTTCAAATAGAAGATTTTTTTTTGACTCAAATCAAATCAAACCCATATCAAAACTTCGAACAGAAACTCTACTAGTCCAAGTTTGTTTTTTAGCAAATGTTCATACAGTAAACTATTTCTTAGGTACGGTACTATACGAGAAAGAAACCTGGCTACTTTTTAAACAACCATATGTTAATTATACAACATACAGTAAGTAGCGTAATTTATGAACATTTGGCCAAACTATTTCCATATAACATGTTCTATCTCGAAATCAGTATAAAAAAACGACAAACCCCCAAACTTATTACAATGTTTTTTCTCTTTAAACTTACAATCAACCCTAAATATCCTAACTTTCCCTAATACAGTGGTACGTCGACATACGAGTGCCCCAACATACGAGTTTTTCGAGATACGAGCCGGCGAGCGAGTGATTTTTTGCTTTGAAGTACGAGCAAAATTTGAGATTGGTTAAGCAGGTCGAAGGTCTCAAAAAGTTGCAACAGGTCGTGCATCTGGTCTTTTTAATTAAGATAAAAGATAAAATTCGAGATACGAGCAAGGTTACGGTACGAATTAAAATCGTATGTCGAGGTACCACCGTATTTAAATTATTATATAAAACTAGCTGATACCCGCGACGTCGTCTGCGTAGGTTATTATGTTAAGAATATATTTAATTTACAGAAGAAAACATTTAAAAATTGAAAGCAAAAATATATTAAAAATAACCGGGAAGAACTTAGCGTAGAACATTTTTAACGATATGCCTAAAATTGTATTTCAGCAGAATACGCTATTGCTCTAAGTGTTAATTAATAATAAATTTTTCAAAAATTTGTAAATTCAAAAATATAAATTGCTATATAATACAAAATAATCACTGTTATTAATTTTTTTTTTAAATTGTTCTTTAAATACTCTTTCCGGATCCGCAATTGCTCCAGGTGTATAGTTAATTAGTAATTCAATTTTTAAACTATTCATGTAAAATCCAAAGGCAGTTGATGACGTCATAGTACAACAATACATGTATAAATCATTAAAAATAATTAATTATTAAGAATATTGCAACAATTTGATTAATTATTTGCGTAATGAACAGAATTAGAAAACTTAAAAAAATTTCAATTAAAATTTATTTTGGGTCTTATTGCGATTTTAATTCTTGGGTTTGTAAAAATTTTAAAAAATTTAATTATTAATTAACTATTAACTTTACACCTGGAGCAATTGCGGACCCGGAAGAGCATTTAAGGAGCAATAAAAAAAAACTAAAAAAGTGACTTATGTATTTTACAGTAACTTTAATTTTTAGTTGGCAAATTTTTGAAAAATTAATTATCAATCAACTATAAACTATACCCTTGAAGAAATTGCGAATTTTGAGGGAGCAATTTGTTTGGCATATAGTTTAATTAAATAAATAATAAATGATTCTCGCTAACTTTATTCCTTCTGGCTAAAAATATATTTGTAATAATAAAAGGGAGTGTTGAAATGTAATTTAATTATTGTAACGGTTGTAAGTTAAAAATGTATTTTTAATCTAAATTTACAGTAAAATATAAAAAATGCTTAAAGATAATTTAAAACAAAAGCTACAAAAAATATTAGAACTGCTAAACAAATAGAACACAGAATTCAAAAAATCTTTATTAATCTAATATCTCGCTGAGCTGCATTAAGTCGACGCTCAAATATGAAATTATCAGTAGACAGTGGAAGGAGAAACATATTCTCTCCAACCCATGTGTTTTACATCGTTTGCCCCACTCTCTCAAAACGATGAAAATTCCACCGCTGTTTTTTTTGCTTTTAAAAATCGAATTTTTTAAAATTTTAATTACTTTGCTTTTAATGATGATATCTTGATCAACAGCTATCATTTTATTTATATAGATAAGACATATTTCTTATCCTTTGAGATCATAAGACAACATTTTTGTCTTTTAAACCAGTAACAATTATATATCTTAATAATCGTAACAGTTTTGCAAAAGCTCTAGATATTAACTTCTATGTGCAGGAGCTTAATTTTTTTTTTTTATAAAAAACCCGTCTATTTATGAAAATATTTATTCATTCGAGTGGTCAAGCTTTTAGTAAATTGCACCATAGAAATATAATTGAACCTTCCATAGTGATTAGTTTCAACAATCTTTGAGATTAGTTAAAAGCTTAGTGCATACCCGATTTTATTATCGCTTACAACCTGTTACATTGTAGACACTTGGTTGTAAAACATCGATAAAAACGCGTGGAGGTGGGAAAGGAACGAGACTTTCCAATGACCAAAATTGAGAATGTTAATTTTCCAATTAAGAACAAAAACATTCTGTTAATTAAGGGAAGAAGAACAAATAAATGCTTCAGATAGAATCGGGAGGAGCGAGCAAAATCCTCGTTTAAAACATATGTGAAATTGGGACTCGATGTTGATGCAAGTCCCCAAACTGTTTACGAATCGGATTACTACGTTCGAATTGCATTTATCCCCCATATCGCAATGGCTACGTGTGTGCTATAGGTACGTGGTACACAGGCACACACATCTAACAGAACACATAGATATTTCCGATGGGAAAATCAATGATAAGCTATTGCCGGTAGTCAGATAACATCCGCATTGGGACCAGTAATTCACTTTTATATCAACATATAGATCTCTATAATGGACAAACTTTTGATTTATCACTTTATTAGTCCCAAACAATTCGACCGCCATATTTTATTATAATTATTAAGCTTCAAACACAGTGCATTTCTCAACTCGCTCGTGTCATCTCATCAATTTTCTTATCGCAACGTTAATATCACGATTTATCTTCGTGGCAAGAAGTCGAGGCATTTGGCTAATTAACTTAACAAATCTGAATTTTTCAAGTAGAGAAAAACAACGAGGAAATTCCTCATTAGCGCCAATAAAAATTCCATCCACGAACGTTTAATCTGTTATAAGGCAGATAATTTTCTCTAAACGAAAACTATTTTCGTAAAACAACAAACAAAGCGAGCTTTTGAACAAAGCAATGCTTTCAATCAATGCAAGTAATGTGAATTTCGTAAATGTGTGTGTTCGGGGCTTCAAATTAATGAAATTTAAGTTTTGTTTTGAAGTGTGAATGATTTTATTGGTTCGTTTCGAGGCAATTCTTTGTTAGTTTGCAGAAAAATGGTTACTAGTCGGAATGAGTTGCATTGCCTAGCACCGATCGCTCGAGTGTATTGAATTGTATATTTCGTGGGCTCGATTCGTGTCACGTTTAGTAGTGAGGTCGTTAGTCGTACGTAAGACATTTGAAATGGTCCAAAGAAAAGCTTCTTTTCTTGTTACACAAGTCATTAATAACTCCAACAAAACGCCATTGAGGTAAACGAATTTTTATTTTTCTTTAATTATCAAAAGCTTTCGATTTACTTTAAACGATACGCTTTAATCTCGCTAATCGAAACGATCAAATCGGTGGGATCTCTATATATGCAAATATGTCACGGATCATCGATAATTCATGTTCTTAATTGTATGAGTTATTGTATTTTAGATAATAATTTTCCATATTAACCAGCTGCCGTATATATATATAGTATGTATGTGAAGCACTTATATGTATATATGAATTATTCATCGGTTAAATACCGCACCACATCGACCATGATGTGCCGCCGGCGAAATTCACACTGTTGTCGAGCCACTGCAATTCTCAAATTATTTGAAAACCCAGTTCCAGATCTAGCCAGAGGTTGTCAAAACTCCACTACCTAAGAATATTAAAATCAAATTTACAGACAAAATCTTAGATAAGAGAGTTGAAAGATTCGTTTAGTTGGTTTATCTGATAAAATTATTATTAAATAGTCTTCAGATTTACTTTTTCTGCTTATTGGGATGTCCTATTAGCAAACAAGTAGAGTGGGAAAATATTTTGCCACAGGCTACAATTTGGCTTGGAGTATTAGATTTGCAAATGAGCCTTTAATCGTTTTAATGACTATCCAAGCAAAAAAAAAATAAAAACACGAAACCCAAATACTCATTGGCGAAAATTTATTTAGAAAATATCAAGGATTTTATTTAAATTCTAATTATTTTTAGCTTAGAGACAGAAAAGCCATTTTATGGCAAATAATTTAGTTTTTATCAAAGTACTAACAAAAATTTATGAGGCAAAAATATCCTTGAAATATATTTGAAGTAGGTTAAATTTAATAGTGAATTTTTTTAACATTTAAATCTTGATTAGACTACTTTTGGTCTGTCTTGTTATCCCAATGAACTAATCTACCCTTTTTCACCTAGTTAAGGTTTTATGAAATGATTAACGATATCAAAATGCAGCCTATATTCAGAAAAAAATTACCTAAATGAAGCAGATGCTTCTCAAAAATAGGTAACAATTATCTAATTAATCGTCTCGTTATCTATCGTGCGTACTATAAATTACGAAAAAAAATTATAGTCCTTCCGAATTGGCGGAATTAAACGAGCATGTCGTCCAAGAAGGTGTGATAATAAGAAAAAAAGACTCGAGGCGCCTTTTGTCTATCCATAACAAGTTAACAAGAAGCAGATGCATTTCGAAGAAGGTAAAATTTAAAAAAAAAATTTATTTGCTAATCGGTGGATGATTTTCGATTTTTCGGCGGTTGAAGTCGCGACCGCGGCAAATTATGCTAATCGACTCTCGCCTCGTCGTCGTCTAAGTCTTGAAACAGCTGTACACACATTTGTAACCTATCATTATCTGGCCTGAATCTCGTTATAAATTATTAGTTTATAACATATTAAAAAGGCAAGATAAAAAAAGGCACAGCATAGAGGAGCGAGTGATGCGAACGCGTCAGACTGCGGTTAATCCCATAACACGGTGTGTTGCCTTCGCCGCTCTGCCTCATTACAGCCCCGTTTACAATCGAAAATCGAAAACAAAGCGCCCCGATTTATTGATTATTTCTTTCACACATCATTAACACGAGATCAACCGCGTTAAAAATCTAATTAAATACGGTGGAAAATCCCAAATTAAATCAAAATCCATGTTCGACTTATTCGCACTGTATCTTCTCGATTTATCAACCGAGAGAAAATAACACGGAAAAACTTGCCGAGTTCCCATCACATAACTCGATTTACCGTAACAGAAAAAAAGTACTAATAAAATTAAATCTCGATTCGATCGATTTCTATGTGAGTGTGTACGGTGTAAACAAGGCTGTAATTGGATGCATAGCCTTGTTTTGAAATCGATAGTTACGTTAATAATACATTTTCACTTCAGACATCACGCGTCGAATCTTCTCAATCCTATCAACTTCTTCATATATCCATAAGATAATATGATGCTCGCCATAAATAACCTTAAACAAAGTTACAGCGTTACGAGTTTTTTTTCCTCTTTGTATATCTTCATTTAATCCTTTTTAACACCAACAAGATTCGTTCAATATTAATGAACTATCTGCAAAGGTAAATATTTGAGCTTGCATTCAAAATCGTATGCGATCTGATCGGATGTTCACCGTATCACTACAAAAATATTTTTTATGCAAAAATAATATTTCAAATATAATTAAAATACAATAAGATATAAAAAGAAGTGGGTTTCCAAATTAATCCAAGTTTTATTGATCGTGAATTGTCACAATGTCGCTACAAATGTATTTCAATTTTGTGAAAAGCTTAGTTTTGAAGTAAAACTTATTTAGGCTTGGCAAGGAACAAATAAGTACAGTATCTAATTTAAAAAAGTGGTTGCGTGTACTTATGTACGCGCGTGAGAAGTTATACTTCTTTGGCATCATTAAAAATTAGTTTTTATTATTTGCATTCAAATAACAAATTTTAAAAAATTGTAAATTAATATTTAATAATAATAATAATATATATATTTAAAGATATAATTATTAAAAATAAAATTAAGAGAATAATATTTTAATTTATATCAAAAAATATTATCCAAAGGAAGCTGCAAGACGTTTATAAAATTTGTCAGGATCATTTTTTTGGTTAACAATTCATGCATGCCATGCAAGCGAAGCTCCATAGAAATTGCGAAATAAACTAAGTAGCTACTTTTTAAAGTAAATGTCTTAATCTTATTCTTATCTTCTTTTACTTAATTATTATTCTAAGATGGTTGAATCATTTCAGAATGCCAGATTTTGTAATAAATAAGAATATGCATGAAATGCAGACGTCATTTTCATCACTAACCTCAAAATAGTTTAACAGCTACTGCAAAATTGGAGAAAAGTAATAAATATTTTTTAATAATATGTGTCATTTGTATATATAATTAATTTTAATTTAAATATAAAAATAAATAAATAAGTAAATAACAAAAATTCAAATTACGCGCGCCAAGAAACTGAGTGGTTTTGCGACCAACTTCATTTTGTTAATTTTTGTCTCAAGATGGCCTCCCATTTAACAATTTCACTCTCATAATTTTTTCCCAACGCGCCTAAAATAGTATTACTTCAAAAAACAGATAAGCAATTTTCAATTTTACTATAGAATTGGTAGAAGGAGAAATAACACATTAATATTTCTTCGCACAAAAATTTGAAAAGGTAATTATTTTAAATATGCTTTATTAACTAGATTTTGTGGAACATATTATAACTCATTTATTAATGAAGCTTTTTGGATTGTAAAGATTTGAAAACATATAGTGAGCTAAATTCACGACGAACCTTTTGATTCGACTCGTTCATTGCAAAGACGAGGAAGATTCTCAAACAAATCGCACACACATTGAACCAAGCGAAACAATGAAATTGAAAAGCCACAAATTGTATAACATAAGAAGAAATGGGAGACACATAGCTCTCAATTCTGGTATTTAATTACTTTGAATATGGTGTGCGCTTACGGGTACAATAGACGTGAGTGAAATGCGCGCAGCATTTCAGTTTCAACTGAAACACAAAGCTTCCGAACTCCACGAGACTTGTAAGAATGTTGACTGTCAATCAAGTAGATTAAATCTATGGTGAAAACACGTTATAATTAGAAAGACGAGGTTTGATAGTAATGTACGGAGTGTTTCGCTTGCTAAATATTGAAGAAGAAGGTGTACACAAGCACAACCAAAACCAATTAGTAAATTAAATGAAATAAACATTTAAGCAGATCTTCTGTATGACAAGCACGGGGTTTTTGTCTCGACTTGGCTCGTGCCTTCGCCGCTGCCAATAGAATCGTTAATTTTCGATAGACAAAACGTAACAAACTATTGCACAAACTGAGAGCTCCGATTTTCCTCATTTTCTTCACACTTATTCTTCAAATTAGAAATCGCGCTCTTGAAAGCGAATCTGGGAATGGAGCTTTTTGAATGAGTGAAACTTGAGAGATCGAAAATATCGAATGGTGCCGTGTCGTGGCGTGAAGCCGATTATGTTGATTATATTGTTGCTGGAGAGTTCAAGTTTTCATTAATATTAATTAGATTCTAATTGAAAAAGCTTTCGATGCGACTCATTTAACATTCAATCCTCTTTATGTTGAAGCCGGCATTTCGTCTGCGATGCGGGCCTTTAAATAAGTAATTGCAACACGTCAATTTACCCCATTTAAAAATTTCTCACCTTTCAAAAATGATTTTTGCAAAGCACTTTAAGCTGGATAGTACCTATTTTTTCACATAATTTGTAGGACGTATGAAGTAAGTATGAATGCAATTTGGATATAATTTATAATATGTAATCCATTTCCATGCACCATCACTTGGTCACGATGAAAGGGATTATATTCTGTGAATAATATGTCTGAGGGTAAACTTAATCAAATATGCATTCATGTTGTTTTCATAGACATAGACTCGCACACATAAATCCTCAAAGCAAAAGATATGAGTAATTTCCGGAGTTAGATACTCATATAATTTACATTAACAACCCTTTTGGTTGTGCCCTCAATAAATAATTACATAAAAAATTCATTTTGTTTTTTTTTCTTGTTTTGTTTTGGTTCCGCGTTTCATCAAAACATTTGATATCTCACTTCCACAACATTAATTTTATTATGGGTAAAAATTTGCAGTGAGGCTTTATGGTAAGAAATTGGATGATGAATTAAGAAGCTGGTGAATGCGAAACGGTCCCCTTGATAAAACGAAGAATGCACTGAATGGAAAAATGCACGTCATTCGTGATGAAACGCAGAAAAATGTATTGTGTTTCGTCCCCAAAAACGAGGAAAACCACAGGCATAGAAAGACAACATTATCTGTGTGACAATTGTGAATTTCCATTAAAAGAAAATATTTGAAGAAAAATTCCATGAATTTTTCGCGTTTAAATATTTAAACGAGAAAATATTCGAGATAAGTCAGTGAAAAAAATGACTTAAATTTTGAGCTGTAAAAATGATTATCTATAACTAATCGTTTCGACTCATGAAATATCCGCAAAAAGTAATTATATTTACCCAACAGTTATACACACGATTTATAGCTCCATGTAAATCTACATTCGTAAAATTCGGTGTTGCGTTATCTCATTTGAATTTCACGCGAACGATACGAACGTACGCTGCACACCCACCAAATCTATTTACATAAGAGGAATTTTCATTAACCTTCAATTTATTTTTACGGTGCGATTTATATCTTATCGCGTTGTAGAAATTTGTTTAAGAAAAACGAGGAAACATTGCGCCATAATGAACTCTTAAATACACATTTTCCGTCGTTCACCGCTCGAAATTATGTACAAAAACGAAAATGTGCGTGTCGAATATTATAGGTTTCATTGCTGCTCATTGCGGAAACTAAAATGGTACCTTTTTAACATATCTTTTTTCCGTATAATTAAATTTTATTATTCCCTGTTATTTTCTGATATAATACAAGCTTCAGAGGCTCCAAAGTCTAGTTATTGTTTGTCAGGAAGTGGAAATAGGTAAAAATAAATTTATTTTTCCCAATCTTAACGGCTTTTTCTTCAATCGCAGCATTTTTCTCGAGCCAGAGAAAATATATAATTATTAATTTTCATAATACAGGGCCCTTTTTAAAAATAAATTTACAATCTAAGTTAGTTCTTTGTATTTGCATGTTTTTTGTACGCCTACCTTTCTATTTCATACATAAAATAGATCTGGTGATAAGTGACGTGTTTAATAATTACTGTTAGGTTTTTTACTTGAATGCAAAAGGTCTTGTACTCATATAATAAACATGAAAGCAGGTAAATAAAAGCAACTATGAGTATTTACTCAAATTTCCCTTCTATGTTGTTCGCCGCTGCCTGTTCAACCCTTTTACAAGCCAAGTTGTAAAAAGAACTAATTACAAGCGTGTTACGTGAACATTGAAGCTCGCATTGAGGGACAGGAAAATGACGTGAATGTTTTTTATGACACATTTTCTTCTTATTGCATTTATCTAAAATTGGTTAAAAATGTTATAATCAAGCCATGAAAAGGAATTTCAACGTGAGATATTATAACAGGTCTTGGACTATTATAAAATCTTATTAAGTTATTTTTCCTCCACTAAAATAAAAATATAAATTACAAATAAACTTTGAAATTGAAGTAATTGTTATAAAATGAGTTTTAAATCTACAAGAAGTAATCGTTTGTGTAAATATGTTTTGTACATATTTATACTTGATAAAGTGTTAAGAAAAAGAGTTAAATATTTTATGAGTATGCAGTTTATTCTTTGAAATAGATCGTAAAGATAATACCTCGACTTTTTAAAATGTTTATGTACGTTTTTAGTACTAACATAAGAACGTTTTCGTGGAAAGTGTTCAACTTCAATGATAAACCTGATACTTGCAACCACCCACCCGCCTTACTGAGCGTACTTACTTGGGAACATTGTAAATAAAACAAATTGACCACTTGGAAAATGGTTATTTTACATGATGACCTAGCTGTTTGGTTATTTTATATATTGACTGACCATTATATATAAATAGACCAGAGCTAAAGCTTTTTAAAATGGTAAAAAGTGAGAAAAAATTATAGAAGGATGAAACCCATTAGAAAAGGAAAAAAACATAACAAACATGAAAAAAAATACGGCTGATCTGAGATCGACAAGTGGAAAATGGGGGTTTTTAAGGGTAGAAACCATTTATCTCAATTTTTGACAAACTACAAGTCCTATAGAAAAAAGTCAAATAGCAAAGTTGTAGATAATAAAAAGATCTACAACTTTTGTGATAATATTTTTTAAGTGACCTCAAAATTTATGTGAAAAATTGCAATTACCAAGTTTTTGGTTTTAGAAGTTATACTTCTTTAGGCGCGTTATGAAAAAATGATGAGAGTGAAATTTTTAGATGGGCGGCCATCTTGATAAAAAAATTAACAAAATGAAGTTAGCCGCAAAACCACTCGGTTTCTTTTAACTTGGCGCGTGAATTTTTGTTTTATTTATTTACTTATTTATTTATTTTTATATTTAAATTAAAAATAATTATATATACAAATGACACATATTATTACTAAATGAGTTATTACTTTTCTCAAATTTTTCACTAGCTGTTATACTATTTGGAGTTTAGTGATGAAAATGACGTCTGCATTCCATACAAATTCTTAGTTATCACGAAATCTGAGATTTTTTATAAATTTTATAAAATTTCATAAACGTCTTGTAGCTTTCTTTGGATATTATTTATTGATATAAATTAAAATATTATTCTCTTAATTTTATTTTTAATAATTATATCTTTAAATATATATATTATTATTATTATTAAATATTAATTTAAATTTTTTAAAATTGATTATTGAATGAAATTAATAAAAATTAATTTTTAATGATGCCTAAGAAGTATAACTTCTCACGCGCGTACATAAGTACACGCAACCACTTTTTTATTTTTATCTTTTACAAAAAAAAAATTTAATGAAATTTGGTAAAAACTTATCTTTAAATATCTCAAACACACAATATGTATTTCTTTAACTTATTTTGATTTATTATTGAAAAAGCAACCTAATGTTCAGTCAATTGTATTTTCTGGGAATATTTAATACTTTAACGTATATTTTATTTTGCATCATCAGAAAGTTAAGATGTTATTAAACAAAAAGCCTACTGACGATTGTAAAAAAGCAGATATTTTAATATGAAAATTTTCAATTGAAAATTAGGGTGCTTTTTCAATATTAAGTCAAAATAAGACAAAAAAAAATTTTAAATCAAAAAATTTGCAGTATATTTGGGACATTCAAAGGTACGTTTTTACTAAAGGATAGGATTTTTTTTTTGTAAAAGATGAAAATACAAAACAAAAAACTTTTTTAATGGAATTTTTCACATAAATTTTGAGGCTATTTGAAAAATAAATTAGCACAAAAGTTGTAGATCTTCTTAATACTTACATCTTTGCTACTTAACTTTTCTCCAGAGGACTTGTAGTTTTGTCGGAAATCGAGATAAACCATTTCTACCCTTAAAAATCCCCCCTTTTTCCACTTCCTCACCTCAGATCGACCGTAATTTATTTTTCCTATAAGTTTTTTGTCCTCTTCCTTTTCTAATGGGTTGCAGCCTACATACTATAGCATAAACTATACTTTTTTTGGGTACAAAAATTTTCGACCCTGGTCTAAAATTGTAGTTTTACAGAATGATTATTAATATTTATAATTAGTTTTTAGAATTAAATTCCATCAAATATTTGCTGAATGGATACTACAACGAGTAAATTGTGGAATAAAACTAATATTTAAAAGAAAATACCATTGTTTTTTTTTTTTTGTAAGAAAACAACTGACTTTCAAACTTTTTTGAATAATGTTAGCTGAGCTTTTAATGTATAATTGATATTTTAATTCACAATTTTCAATACTTTTTGTTTTAGTGTTTCAGGATTACGAATAGAAAATTTTTTAAAGAATTGTAACCAAACGTGTGTGCTATAAAATCAAATCACTGCATCGACTTGAATAGAACTTAAGATTGATAGCACCCAAGCAAGTGACTTAGACAAGTTTGCCTCGATATTTACGTCACATGAAATTGATGGCCGGGTTCAAATCCGTCAAGTGAGTGGGCGACGCCGCAAATAATGACGTCACATAGTTTTGAAAGTTTCACACAAATTTTCCACGTAATATTAAGAATTTTCCGGAAACGAGATGCATCGGAATATGATGATGACATTACCGGTAATAGTGGCCTTTTTATGCAGCGCGTCTAATATATATGGAAATTTGTTCCTCGTTTATTTATATTGAATTTAAATAGAGAATTTATTTTCAGAAGCACAGTGGTAAGACAATACGCTAATTTCTCGCATTCAATATATATAATAGCTCGAATCAATATAATCGAATTCGCATTTGCGATGAGACTTGAATTTGACACGTTGCTTCGACATATGACGACGAGATAAAATATACATATATATATATATATATATATATATATATATATATATATATATATATATATATAAATATATATAATCAAATTTAGCAATAATGAAAAGCAATACTATCTGAGCTTCTCGAGTGGAAATGTGGGTTGCGGGCACAGGACACAAGCTGCAAAAGTCACGTACTATAACTTTATTATAGACTCGTTCATGCACCATTGGAATAATTTTCAGATTCGTGTTAAACCTTGATTTTCAGTAATTATAAAGATAGCATCAGCTGAACGCCGGGAAATTATTATTTCGCTTCGGGGAAAACACTTCGAGAAAATATATTTCGTTGTATCCGACTTTGGAATTTTAACTAAATGTTATATTACTACGGCTACATTCATAAAATATGAAGATAGACGAACGCGAGAAATGCTGGTCAGAATAAATAAAACTTCAACTTTTCGTTAGTTCATTATTACTTAAACAACTTGAAACGCCAACCAATTTTTTTTGCCTTTCTTTTCATTCCAATAAAGAATTTTTTGTCGTTTTTTCAAATAATTTCTAGATAAAGGAAACAAAAATGGGTCAGTTGAAGAAGATAAGTGAAATCTTTTGTCAGTTGAAGTAAACAAACAAAGCTGTCCTTTTCTCGAAAGAAAATTAAACGCAAAATAAAACATTAAGTTTACTTTGTCTTTGCCATCTATTGTTGTTGCAACCCCAAAGAGCAATTTTCCTACACCCTCAATGGCCAATGTGAAATGTCTCTAATTACAGTTTTAGACTTCCATGTGACAGTCTCACATTATTTATGTTTATTTTCCTCCCATATAAATACGATACAATTAGATTATCTTAACGAAAGTTTTTCCTTTTTTTTTCTCATATGACCAAGGTAAACCATTAAAAACCTGATAAACTAAGTTAAAATTTTGAAATTAAAAAAAAAATATTAGCACGAAAGTTTTGTAAATTAACAAACATCATTTGGAGAATATTAAATACAAGACTAATTTACACGGATGGAAAATAGAGAGTATACACTCGAGTTACAAACCACAAAACCGAACAAATATATATCTGAGAGTAGCGCTCTAAATACCAACAATTTTCGAGGGTTCCATCCCGTGAATGCGGCCAAAGTTAATGAGATTTATTATTAATTGAATACGAACGAAAATATCTGCATTTCTTCAAAGAAGAAGCCACCCGTTCAGGTAATTTATTAGGGAATTTCTTTAGCAAAAGTCACAAGTTTTCAACGTTGATTTATTATTTGTTCACATTGCTCTCACGCACGCAATATCATAGTCCAAAAAAGCATGCAAACGTGCTAGAAAAAACAATATTGGCATTTTTTGGAAAATATTTTGCGAAAAGCTCAGCGAGATATGAACAGACGGTGCCGTTGGAAGCGTTTCTTTTGAGCGCCCACGACTGATGCTGAAACATGGCACATAAATTCAAGATGTTTTATACATGGTTTGTAATTATTTTTTAGCTGGCAATCTGTTTTATTAAATAGCATTTAATGTGAGAGGGCTTTCAGAATGTAGAGCATAATGGGGAAATTATTTCGTCATATTCTTTGTGCAAAATGTTCTGTATATATATATATATATATATAAGCGTTCAATAACAGTTAATGTTTTTCCTCTCCAAAACCGTTTTTCATTCAAAACCATTTCTGAAAACCTAGATATGAAAATTCTTACTAAATTTGTTAAAATGTTGAATTAATCACTTATATTTTATATTTATGAGATTAAAATTTAACAAAAATAGATATAAGCTTGATAGATCTTGCTTTACTTCAATTAATACCCAGCTTGTGTTTCATTAAATTTAGTCGGTGTTTAATTTTTAATTAAAATTTTAACAGGAAAAAATTACTAATTGTTATTTAAATTATATAATAATAATAAGCTGCATTTTTACATCCATTATACGATTTTTTATCAAAACAAGTTTCCAAGCAAATGGAATTTGATAAATTTAAACATGCTTTTGGTGAAAGAGTTGAATTTTCATGCGTTACATTACGTTTATATCACTATAAATATATCGTAACGATTAAAGATAGACAATAAGATCAAAAATATGGAACATTTTTTGAATGTTCCAAAATCAATAATTGAAATTTTAGGAATTTTGCAAGTATTTTAGAACTTATAAAGACGGTTAAGTCAAAGCTTGTTTGGCAATGTCAACAAACTCTCAGGGACTAGCAGCTTGCAACATAACTATACTATGTTGATTGGCATATTATGTCGTCTCTGCTAGAAAGTGGCAGAAACGGTGGAGCATATTCTCTGCTCATGTAAGGCAGCTTTCTAAAGAAGCATTTTGAAAAGACAGACATGACGCCTGGCGAGATAGCGGTGGCAGCCCCTAGACAGGTTCTGGCTTTCTTTAAAAGCCTGATGCTTCCCTAGTTAACACAAAGGGTCACATCACAATAGACCTTCTTGGTCGCGGTGATAAAGAGAAAGAATATCCTGAAAAACGGAAAAAATAGCTTAAAAAAATTTGGTTGTCTGTAAAGTCGGTTAACGAACGATAGTTTTACGTGATAACGTCATAAAGAACCATTGATGAAAAATTGCATACATTTATGAATTGAATTGAATTATTATCACTGAATTATCATTATTTTGTATAATACAAAGAAGGAGTTAACTGAAAATTAACAATTTTTTCAAAATAAAATCAAACTGAAAATTACGAAGGAAAGCAATTAAATCTTATTAAAGTGTAGAAAAAAAAAACACAAAACACGTTGTCTAGGATTCGACAATTATTGAATACGAGGCGTAGCTTATTGTAGAAGTTCTCGAAGAAGCTCGCATGACGGCGTTCTAATAGGAGAACTCATGCATATCATGCATCTCTATCGCTTTGATCGCTTTCTCGCTTGCACGCACAGCCTCAAACGAAACGTGACATTTTTTCGTACAGGGCCCATGTTCATCATTTATAAGACGTTTTCACGTCAAAAGTTAACTGTTAAAAAACAACACTCAATAAAAAGCTAATCAGGACCTGTTCTTAATAATTTTATGAAGAATTATCCAAAATTTTATATTAAAAAGTTATTAAGCAAATGAAAATTTATTTAAGTTTATAGTGTTTTTTCAGCCCTCTTTGCACTTTTTTGGGGTTGATCTTTTGAAAAACGCCACTTTGACGAATGATAATTTTCTTCGTACTTCCAAGTGTCCATACATTATGATTGTGGCTTTTATTTTCCCGTTTTCATGATAAATCGGTTTCTCTTGTTGTTATATGCAATATAATAAATTTCTATAAGCCAAAAATGTTTAAGCTCCTGTGCTAGCTCTTTTTCTTTCTTTACTGATTTCAATAAATGAAGAAATACTTAAAAATCTTAAGTTTCAGATAAATTCCACTACAAATATCAAAAATTTTTTTCAACATTGGTAGGTCAAGATGTATTGTCTTTATTGCAACCAAAATTTATAATCAGTCTTTGTCAGCAGAATCTAGGCTGAGATGGCAGACACTGATTATGCATATTGGCTGTGACAACATTTCAAATATTTTTACAACATGGCTATTTTATTTAAGTTTCAAACAGATTATTTATTCGCTATTACAACAGGGACAACTTCCTGTCTAAAAATTCTACTAACTTTGTCATCTCTCTGATGAGGACTTCATCTAAATAATCATCTAAAGAATGATCTAAAGATTTACCACAATAATGCAAACTATACAAGGTTGACCTAACAAAAGAAGTTACTTTACATAAAATTTTCCTGATTGAGTCCATACGAGGTTCTTGACAGGATAGCCTGGTTTCAAAAATTCAAAAACTCACTTGTGAAAGAGTAATGAATTATTTGTTCAAATTAAAGGTGTGTAAATAGTGATGCCACTTGTAGTATCTACTAGTAATTAATGAAATCTTTAAGAATGATAAATAAAAATGAATTTAATTGCTAAGATTTCCACATTAAAGATATTTTTCTTATCGTAAATCAAGAGATGATTCATAAAGGTTCCTCCAAGTTTAGTACCTATTTATGATCTAATGAATGAAATCTAATCAATATAAGAAACTTATGAGGTAATACTGATAGGGAGGGTTATCAGGGTTATATTTTTATCAGGTTCAACGTCTGGTATATAAGGTTAACTTAATAAACTCCTAATCAGAATTTTATAATGAATTCTAGATTTATTAAGAGCTTGTTACCTTAAATATCCTTTCTATTAATAAAAGATAAATGGTAACTAAAAATTAGTTATTTAGTTGTTTAACAATTTTCATTGTATTGGTGCTTTAGTTTTCGATACTTTGAAAATAACCCAAAATTATGAAAATTTTTTGAGTTTTTTTCCTAAAGCGTTTTTATTTTTCAAGTTTTTTTTTTTAAATGTAATAGATCCCTAGTTTCCAAAACATCAACCTCGATTGAATTTCATGTAATTTATCTCAATTGTATTTTTTTGGTCGACAATTTTCCATGTTTTCATTTTATTTTATAGATAAAATTTGGCATGCAGAGAGAAAGTAGTGCGTGATAAAGCTTGACATATGGCTGAATGATGGCGTATTGATGCCACGTTGCGGTAAACATGCACTAGCACTCTCCGGCGACGGTCGACAAGCCTTCGGTTACAACATCGTCCAGCTGCCAGCTTTCCCAGACTACATTTTCCTCAATCCGCTCTCACCCATGTCACCCACCCCTCATACCATTTTATATTGTCAATGTCATACATCCTCTGTATCCTAGCGAGTATAAAGCGTGGTTTATCTTCTCAAGTAAAGACCTGTATCCATTAAAGGCTTTTGAGAAATATACCATCATTAACGAATCGTATAGTGTTATTTAAAATTTTCCAGTTTTCCAGGACACTAAGTTAATCCCACTTTAAACAGCTTTTTATTTATTTGTTAGTTGCAATATTGTCGAATAAAATGAACTGAATCTAGTAATAAATTTTCAAAACTGCTTCAGATAAGATTATTATTGCACTTCCTGTGCGCTTTGTATTGTCCAAGACAAACAAAAATACTCGTTCGTATAAAACAAAGTGTTTACCAGAGCCAAATCTGATAAAGTTAGCGATATCTTAAAAATATTATGAATGAAAAATCTCGCGAAGGTCTCACTGTTTTCCGCTATAAGAAAGTCGAGGATAAAAGATGAGGTCCCAAAGTCTCTGGGCGTATAATTTATTAATTACCATAATCAGAATTAGCTGTTCAACATTGTTCTCGGCGTTTGAATTTACACCACCCGG
Organism: Sisyra nigra; assembly: GCA_958496155.1. NCBI lineage: Eukaryota > Metazoa > Arthropoda > Insecta > Neuroptera > Sisyridae > Sisyra > Sisyra nigra. The sequence continues at coordinate 49,918,075 of OY292316.1, forward strand.
TTTCACTTCCTCGTAAGTCACTTATATATATATACGTAAAAGATTGATAGATTAATTATGAATTAGCTCGTTAGTCTTCTAATTAAGTTGATTTTATGTTTAAGTAGATTGCTCGCAAGACAAACAAGCTAATGTTCATGTTTTATTTACGGGACAATTCTTCGAGAGAGTCGCTAGAGATCGTACTTTCTCCTTCACATACGAAAAAGCATACGTCCACGTGGGTGTATGGCGTCGCAACAGACGACAAAGCTGCTGTAAATTTTATCTGCAGCATATCGTTCCGGTGTCTTGATAGCTTCGGCGCTTTTTTAGACTTTAAATGTTAATGGAAACCTTAAAAATTTAACACCGTTTACAGTATACATACACGTTAATGTACTTAAAAGAAAAATTATTTAAGCAAAAATTTAATATAACGTACTTATCAAAGGTATATTTTATCAAAACTTTCTAAGATTTAAAATACTTTCAAATAGGGAATTTAATTAATGTTAAGAAAGAAAATTATTATTAATTCTCGCAGTGATATGATGCTAGAGTATGTCACCGAGCCAAATGAAAATTAGTGAATTTGAACCGACAAAGATGAATTGTCAGAGCTGTGATGTGTATTGAGTTTCACGGAAGCAAGTGCACATATAGTGCATGCAAGTAAATGCATTTGATCATTCCATTCATAAACCAGTCCCCAGAATAGAAGATATCACTTTAGCGAATTGTTATCTTGTCTCGTAAGAGTATCAAGTAAGTGTAATATGTTACCATCTAACATTTCAACATTGTCCGTTATTTTCTTACATCTCGAGCCGGTTGACAGAGAATGTGCAACGGCATAATAAAGCAAAAACCCCCCCGGCAACTAACCCGTTTTTCCATGCCAACATGCAGTGCAATGCATTGCAATGCGTCTTCATTTCTCTTCGTATGGATTTCGAGATGCAGACGAAAACGGTTTGGTTTTCTTAACTTGGGAATGAGTGCTCGTATGCATATAATATATGTAGAAGGGCAGAGTGGTGTGGCGTTATGCTAATTTTAATGCGTGTTTAGTTGTGTCGTATGACGTCTACGTCTACGTCTACGTCTTCGACTCGTACTTTACCAACGAGAATGTATTTACTATGAGACTCACATCCTGGGGGAATACTTCGATAACAAGGCGACAATGTTTGTATGCAAATTTATTCGTTACGGTTATAATAATGATCGTGCAATAATTCTATTGAATGGGGGATGGGATGTGCATTGTATACTATAGAAATTTTGCATGGTTACTTTGAAAGTGTTATAACTAGATTTGTCGTCGGAAGTTTGAAGAATTCACTACATCAAATTCATGGCGAGTCAAATTCAATTTGAATTTATTTCCCTTTCGTTTTCTTTATCTATCAACACTTTAAAATTTCACGTTTCTTTGTCTGTCTCATAATGTTTGTACTCTTAGGTAAAAGGAAAAAGAAAACTTATAAATTATTATTAATTCCAATATATGTTATAATATATTTTTGGTGCGTATAGTGAATACAAAAATAATATAGCGGTCCACAAACAAAAAAAAAAAAATTTCTCTATTATTGCTACTGATTTCAACTTGTCGAATGTTTTATGTGAAATGGTAAGTTTGTTTAGAATTTTGAAATTTCCAACTTGAGAAGTGGTGGGGAACGAACAAATACTAAGCACCAATGAACACGGAGAATTAATTTCATTTTTTGGAATAAGACCGCATACGAATAAAAGTACTCGAGATAATTCCCCTCGCTGTATATAGGGAAATACCATTGGTTTGCTTTTACATAAACTGGCAATTATATATGTTGATGATTTACAAGGTTAATTTTTCAAATAACTGATTCAAAATAATTTAAAATCTTTCTGCGAAAATATCAAAATCTTGAATTCAAACTCAAAATATTAATAAGTTTGGAGAAAAAGATTTTTATTAGTTATTCAATAATTGACTTAATTTTTAAGTTACTTAACTTGAATTTGCTTTTATATATAGAGTTAAAATCAAGGAAAATATATTAATATACCTACTTATAGTAAGATCATAAATGTATTTAGCACATATTAATATTCGATTAATGATAGAGAAATGTTGTTTTTCTTTTTGGTTGATATCAATGTGTTTTTGTGGTGTTATCATGGAACAGTAGTTATAAATGTTTTGTAATTTTCCATAGTTTTCCTATTATTTATCAAAAGTGTTGTTTCAGCTATAAAATAATATGGAAAAATAGATGAACAACTATTAAAAACAAAAATATTTTATCATTTAATTGTTATATGAATTTATAATTACAAATATTTGTCATTTCTTTTTTATTATAACCCCATGCCAATAATGCTAACAACTCATTCATGATTTCGATTAAAGATTTGATTTGTTGGAACTTTTTTCATAAAAATATAACAAAGAATGAAAATCACGTTGCAAAAAAACTATCCGTTACACCATCCACGTAACAGTTAAATTTTCTTCTTTGAAAGCTCGAACTTGAGATCAAGCAGCACGAGTTCGAGTTGAGTACAAAGGCAATAAAAGCTCCCGCAGGAACAATTACTATTATGCATAAATGGCGAAGTTAACGTTGAACTTGCCCCCACACATAGGTATATGCCATGTGTACGACAACGCTATCGTAATGAAATTTCGATTTTCGTTAAGAATTTTGAAGTAGCTAATTGTGCATGGCCCTAATTCGTTAACGCTTCGGAAATGATTAAATGGTTCGTGTAGAATTGGTCGCGTTTCACACGAGAAAATTATCTGTTTTTCAAAGGTGGGACACAGCCACGTGAAAATTATGTATTGTTAGTTTATTTAACTGCTAGATTTATATTAATTTCATGCACGTTTCATGATAATGCGCAATATTGTATGTATGCAAGTTGGTGGTTGGTGAAGACCAATAAAAACTCGAAGAATTTGTTTTGTAATTTCGTAATAAATTAGATTTAAATTTGATTACAAGTTCCGGCCAAGAAAACGTAAGAGAAGGAATTTCAAGAGTTATTTCCCAATTTTTAATCTACAAGGGCTGTGCAATACTTCCTTATTGCATTACTTTTTACTTTTGATATTCATTATATGACCTGTTTTCTCTCGATCAAAATTTAAACTCAAAAATTTGTTTTGATACTCTTGAAATGTGTTTTGCCTTTGGTATCACATCAACCAAGTAAAGGCCAAATGATAAAAAAATTATCTATTGTTGTATGATAATAAAGTGTCAGCAGCCATAAAACGGCCATAATAAGCAATTTACGCAAAATATTTTTGATTTCCCCCCCAAAATATATATATAAAGTATATCTAATAAAGGCGCGCATATTTTGGATAAAACTTTTTATAGTGAAGTCACTTGACGAGTTGAAAATATCTAAAGCTCAAAAAAATGGTTTCTGCCGTGTTGTTTTTGGCGTTTCTAGCTATCGCTAGTGTAAGTTATTAAAATTACCCTTTATTTGGATAGTCGTGAAATTTTTATTTGATTTTTAGAATGCTGTGATTGATGCCCAATATTTAGGAACGTATCCTAGATATCAGGGATTATCTTCACCGTATTTGTCGTATCATCCTGGCTATCCTGGTATTTATAATCCACTTTACCAAGGACGTTACGATCCGGATGCCATAGTTCCATATATGGATCTGCCATACTATAAACCATATGGACTTTATGGGTACCATTATGGATATCCAACTCCAAGTGGACAAAATTATCCTACTGTTTATGATCATCATATTCCAAACACCGTTGGATACCATCATTTAAGACACTTTGGTCCATATGGTTACAACTTACCCTTGGCTTACAACCCCTATTATAACACCGGTTTCGATTATATACCCTATGGACGACATTTAGCGTCATATGCTCTCATTAACGCCTTATTACCTCCCACAGAAAATCCAGTGGATTAATTTGAACTTGTATTTTAAAAAAATTGAAAAAAAAAATAAATATTTTTATTAATTTTCATCATTGTAATTTTTTTCATTAACATTTATGTGATAAAATTTTTTGATAAGAATATTTTGAATTTGCTATCATGCTTTTAATAACAGGGAACTGAAATAAAAAGCCTTGTTAAATGTTCAAGAGCTCAACAAATAATTTTAATTGTTTTAAGTTTGGTAAAATATATTTTTATTAAAAAAAAATCAAAGAACTTATTTTTTTCTTTACAAGCCTGAAAACAAGTTGAAATTTATAAATTGGAAATCAAAACTTTCCTTTTATTTTGATGAACAAATGAAGTTTAAATAAAAAGGAAGTTTATAGTTTCAACTACAGCAGTTAACAGTAAAACCTTACCAGATCGATTTAGTTACAACAAACGTTTCAATGTTTAGACTCACGTTTTTAATCTTAATATTTTTTTTGGTTGATGTAATGTTAATAATTAATAGTGAAGTTTTAAGGATACTCTATAATTTTTTTTTTCAGGCATCCAAAGCTCAGTATGGTCCATACGGTAGTCTTCCTGATGTGGTAGATCCAGCTCATCATTCTGTCTACTACCCTTATGCAGATAAAAACGATAATTTTTATCCTGGAAGCTTCGACATCAATCATCCTGACGAGCCACGAAGTATGTACGGGATCGAGCCACAAAGTAAAATTCGTCGGGAAAATTACTTCAATATGCAAGACTATGGATATCGATATGGCAATAGGGGATCTTTTTATAGCCATTCTGGTTTCAAATATCCAAAAAATGGTTTTAAATATGTACAAATGTATGGTTATCGATATCCAGAACATGTTGGTCTAGAATCAGGCACAGAACAAAAATCTTACCATGAAGACCCTCAAGAAGCTTTCATGAAGATTTTCAGTGGACGAAACTATTACACTAAAGATTTATGGCCATAACTTTCAAATAATAAAACATTTTGAAACTGATTTTATTTGTCAATTTATTAAAATTTACAAATTTTCAGTGATCTTTTAAAAACTTTAACTGTAAAAAGATTATGATGAAATTTCTTATAGGACCTACTTAATTAAAAGTTAGAGATCAGTCGGTTTTTTCTTTCAATTTTTTTCATTGGCATTAGTCGTTATCAAAAACTCTATAAAAATTTTTAATAAAACCAACTGACTCTCAAATTTTTTGATTATTCATTTTTTAATTTTGAAAAAATGAGGATCTTTTTTGTACTGCTCGTAACTTTCTTCTATATGGTAAGTTAAAAAGTTTGATTCTTCTTGTTTATTGATTATGTTTTATGGTTATGGTTTAAGGCTGAATCCCGCAACATTCCGTTTCCCGAAGCACTGCTTCCACGTTATGAAGACCCAGATGACCCTACAGTACTGGCTTTTGGCCCTTCTGACGCTGGTTTTTCGGATCAAGTTACTTACTATACTAAGCAACACGCTTATTATGGCTACGGCTATGAACACCCACGTTCTTTTCATTCACTCTACGATGACTTTTTATATCCTGACTTCTTGGGAAATCGTTATCTCCGAAACAACTTTTTCGATAATGAAAACTTCAATATTCCCTATTATCAACCATGGAAGAATTTTTGGTATTAATTAATTATAAAGGATGAAGAATAAAAAAATGATTTTATAAGTAAATATTTGGTTTTTAATTTATTCCAAATTTTTAAATTTACAAAGAATTCACGAAGAATCTAGGGTTTGGAACAGGATAAGGATATGGGAATGGAGAGTTACCATGTGGTGGTGGAAGGATGTGAGGGTTTACTGGATACATTGGAATGTCATCTTGGTCTTGAGATGGAGGTTGTTGTTGTTGTTGTTGTTGTTGTTGTTGGGGAGGACGGTAGAAATTGTTGAAAAATTGGGGATTGATTGGACGGTTGCCTGGTGATGGAACCGTTGGCGCCTTGTATGGTAATCGAGGAAGAGCGTATGGTGCTTGAGGAAAGTACGGATATGGTCCATATGGTTGTGGCACAGAATAGAAAGGATGATAATAGGAATGATAGTAGGGGTGGATAGGCGCGACAGGATCTTCTCGGTAGTGAGTGGTTTCCATTTTATCTGATCTATATTGTCGGATTGCTGGATCGGAAGAATCAACTTGATAAGGTCCTGTTTCTGTATAATAATTGTAGATTTTTGCTTTTTTATTTGGCACTGACTCGGGTGAAGCAGCATTTGCATTTGTGTCAATTTCATTCAACTTACTGTCAATAAAGTCGACGAATGACTTAGGTTTCACCACAAACTTAGCTGAATTCGGTTGAATGTCATCGTTAGGATATGGCCGATTTGGATACGGTTTATCAAAATACGGAGACTGAGGGACTGGTCCTTGAGGATACGCTCCAGGATAATTATCAGCAACCTGAGCACCAATCACCTAAGCAAACAAAACAAATAATTAATATCAATATTGTTTAACGGGTAAAAATAAATATAACATACACTCGACCCGAAGAGGAGCGTCGCCAATAAAATGAGCGGCGTCATATTTTCCAAATATTAAATTTTGTTTTGTGTATATGGGACTATTAAGTATTCCTCTTTATACTTAAGGTGACCGTGTAAAATTCAACTTTTATCGTTATCTTATCACACGCTTAATTAATTTACTAAAATTGCACGTATAAAACAATTTACTTTTTTTGACATGAACCGTTTGGAAAAATATTTGTTTCCCTAAAATTCATAGAAATATTACCTTAAGAATTTATGGCGGTGTTATTTCCGTTTAGTGCTATGCTTACGTAGTCGAATACTTAGCTTTTCAAAAATACATTTATTAAAAAAATAAATCCACTCTTGTAAATTACTAAATAAAAAAATTTTCATGATGTGTCATCGCTTGTTCGTGATATATTATAAAAGAAAATGGCTTGGACCTTTAGAATTGCATATATTTAATTTTGAATTGTAGCTACCCGTGTAGTATATAGCTTATAATAATTTTAAAAAATAGTTTTCCTCCAAATATAACAATCTTTAATACAGTATTTAAACGATTACATTATAATATGTAGAAACAGCCATTTTTAAAAAGAATATATCGATAACGCCATTTTTTCAGGATTTTTTTGAAATTTTGTAAAAATTATTTTTAAACTTTAAATGAACGAATTAACTTAGAAAATTCAAAACCATAAACCTCGTTTTCAAACTATTTGCGATGGAGTTTTGAAAATTCCGTTCCTAAATTGTTAACATAGACGACTCAAAAATAATACTTTAAAAATATTTGTTCTAATCTTTAAGTAATGGTTTAATCTTGACAGCGTGTCTGTCAGTCAATCATTTTACTCTTTTATATATAGAGATTCAAATAAAATTTTATTTTTATTTTATGTAGTTACTTATAAAAGGACATATTTAAATTTAACACCTGACAGGTAGTTCAGAGTTCATCTCTTTGCACTAAATCCTAAAGTTTTTTGTATTTTTGATACACTTCTACTTTTTTGTATCAAAATAAGAACTTTTTAACCTATTCCAAGTTTAATATTCTACCTTACAAAAGTAATCCCCACATTCAGTTATTGATATATTATAGTTAGAGCTTTTAAGGGTATTATTGACTTTTTGAGGGCTTCACAGTCAAATATGATGTGAATTCCCTTTTTATCCCCCTTTCCGCACATTCTTTTGGACTTTTGGATTTTCTTAGGATATTTTAATGATTTGCCAATACATTCTCACTCCACAATACCCAGAACTTCTTTCTTGTTATTATACCTTCACATTAAATGAAGAGCAGACTTCTTTTATCCTTTTTTGTTGAGTTTTTAACTAGGACATTTTTTATTTTCCCTTTTTGTAGCAGAATAACAGCAAATAAACTATCAGTACCATTAAACTGTTAAAGGCTTAGGTAGTGCAAATTGACAGAGAAATTTTAATTTGATTTTAAGAGGAAAATTATTTTTGCATTTTTTATTAAGTTTGATTTTAATTGCAGAAAGAGTTCGGCCATAGAAACTAATAAAAATTGTCTCCTCGAATGTTTGTAAACAAAATGTTTCTGCATTGAATAAGCAATAACATGGAAAAGTATACAACTTATTGTTCATTTTATTAAATAGTCATTTATTTACAGCCAATCATCATAACTGATTGATGAGGCGGGCAAAGGTACATTAAATATTAAACTATTCAAAGGATAATTATCTAATACCTTAAGTTCAAGAAACCTTCATATTCACTATTAATTACGCAAAAGGAAAAAAAATTAGCATTAAACTTTTATTGTGTAGTTCAGTATTTTGTATTTAAAGATATTGATTAAAAACTAAAAACTCAAAAATATCAAAATTGAATAAACTACGAACTCCTTAAAATTTAAGTGAATGTAAACTAAAATCAACATGTCGCTTAGTGATTCCTGTCTTTTGTACTTTCTTATCCTTCTTATGTTAACGTCATGTAACTTCTTATGATGTTTTTTGCATTTTTATCATATTTGATATTTAACTATTCTTTCACTCTGTTGTTATGTTTTCAAATAAAAAAAAATACCAAAATTTCTACTAAAAAACACACTTAATACAGCGATAAATTTAAGACTCTTTTCAGTATATATCAAAAATAAAAATAAAATTACCGCCATTTTGCGTCTTATCACTTGAAAATTATTAAGTTTTCAAAAACAACAAAGATAGACTTATTACAAGATAAATTAATCATAAAATAACAGAGATAAAAATGACTTTTTTATCACGTCATTACGAGCTTACACCTTTGCTCTAACTAGGGTTCATCAGGTTTCTAAAATTAAATAAAAAAATATATATAAAATATTTATTTTTAAAGAGAAAATTTATTTGAGACAAACATCATACGCGTACATGAAGTACACCCAAATGTGCTTTAAACATGTGTATATTCAAAGTTATTCAAGAGCTATACGGGAAGAAGACCTTGGTTGCCAGAAGGATTTGTGTTGTTAGAAGGATTTAGGTTAATAGGAGCATTTGGGTTATTAGGAGGATTTGGGTTATTAGGAGGATTTGGGTTGTTAGTAGGAGCTGTGTTGTTTGTTTGTTTAACGACTAGCAAATCCCGAAAATTTTTAGGCAAAAAAACAGGAATATGGCGGCCCAAAAATGGCAATGGTCGTTGTCCTGGTGGATGGAAGGGATTATGGTTTGGTTGTGGAACAGCATCTACATCTGTTTCATCCGAAGCTGCTGGTTGTGCTGGAATATAGTGGTCGTGGTCGTGGTGGTGATATTGATGATAATCAGGATAAACAGGCTCATAATATGTCATTCCTGGCCTGTTATTATATTGAGCAGCTCGATCATTGGGCAACGAAAGTGGTCTTGGCTGTTCTACATACAAACCTGGGTAGTAATACCCATTAACAAAACACTAAAAGTAAATTTAATTCAAATTAGTTTTAAAAAAATTCAAAAGAAACACAAGTATCAAACAACCTGAGCTATAACCGCAAAGAATATTAAACAGAAGATCTTTCGATGACTTTCCATTGTACTTTCATGCAAACACTACGTGAGAATTTGGTGATTATAAGCCAGTTTATTTCGAGACGCATAAAATTCAACTCCATATTTACTGCGAATTGAAAATGATAAGACGTTGAACAAAACAAATATTTATGGGAAGTAAGGTATAAAAATTTTATAACCAAATTACATGTAGTAGATTAAATATAGTCGTCACAAGTGTGTTCGTATCAAACGATAATACAAAAAAATATTTATCACAAACTTTTGAGCTTATCAACGTTCTAAAACTAGAACTAAAAAATAACTGTAGTTTTAAAATTAATATTTTAAAATTTTAAGACGATAAAAATTTATATTCGATAAAATGAGCTTTTTTCTAAAATTTCATGGATTTTTAACTAATTATGTATTCTTTGCCCTCTCTTACTATAAGCTTAAAATTAGTATCTAAAGAATGATTTATTTATACAGTTTTTATTATGTTGAACGTTAAATAATTATAGTTAAATAATTTTTTGCAATACGCCTCTTGTATTGAAGATTTTAAAAGTATAATTGGTTCTTATAAAATTCCTTACTTGTAAAATCTAAAAATTCAAAAAATAAGTCTTAACCTTATTGCTATTACCCTCTTTTTTTGCAAACAGGTTGTATAGAAATAAAGTTAGTCTAAGTTTTAAAATTGTTTAATACTTCCTGACCAATTATTACCGAATAGCCTAGCAAAGTTTCTTATTGATATACTTTATCTTTATGTAGTTCTGGCTATAAACAGCTATTTAGGGTTCATATTGTCATAGTCTAAGGAGCAAGGATCTAAAGGATAGAGTAGTGTCGCCATTTTGAGTTTGGGAATGAAATCTGCTTTTTAAACTATTTCAGCCGCGAGAGGGCCAAGCCAGTCAACTAGTCAATGAGGAGTGACGTGATTGTAGACCTTTTCTAGAAATTTCGGACCCCCATGGCACGAGTAGTTTGACCAAAAGGATTATTTGGTGAATTAAGAAAGTGCGGAGCAGCTAGACTTCTCTGTGTATAATTATTTATGGGTGAAAGAAGAACAGTGTAGTGAAAATTCTGGCAAAAGAATAATGGAAGAACACCGAGTTCTAATATAAGGGAAAGAAAAACATAGGCAGTTCAGTCATAAATAAATCGACATCGTGAATGAAACATAAATCGGGAGTGATAAATAAATCGTAAAATTGTAAACATTGCTAAATAAAGTGTAACAGTGCAGTGTATATAGTGAAATATAAACAGTGACAATTAGTAACTATTGTAACAGTGAACGCAAACATGTGTTAGAAATAAATTTGTCGTCATTCAAACACAAATCCAAGAACCTTTAAAACGTTGAAATATTTTTTTCTGAATCACATAAAAACATAAAAATTTAAAATATAAAAATTGAATGGGTTAAAAATTTACAGCTGGAAATAATTTTCTTAAAAAAAGGAAAACTCATAAACATAATTCAATCGAATATTTCTTCCATACTAGTACCCAAAACATTTATCCAAAAACTTTGCCACTATCCAAATTTAATCAACACCTAGACAAAATGTACGAATACCGTTCCACTAGTGAAAGTTTTATCCAAAACTCTCATTAGTAGGCTCGCATTATCCCGGCGAAAAGATGAAAAATTACAAAAACTCAATCAAAAAATATTGGGGGAAATCTGTGAAACGCAAAAAATCCCTTTCTCAATCTTTTGTGTGGTAAGTAATTAATTTTATGTTTTATGAAAATGATTTTAGTCGTAGAATGATGTATGTATATATATATATATATATATATGTGTGTGTGTGTGTGTGTGTGTGTGTACGTTTGTGTGGTAACTGACGAGAAATGTTATGGAATATTAGTGGAAACAATGGATTGGGTAACAGCAGGAGAGCTGTAGTTCGGTTCAGGAATGGAATATTCCAGGACGCGCTCGAGAAACATAATCTCATAAGATTGTTCGGGGAATCGCGCTCGAGTTATTATTAATAATTCTGTGAACAATATGTGCTTAAATATTTTCTGTTCCAAACAGACATACATATAATATTTAATCATTTTCTCTATAATTAAACCGAATTTTTTTCGATTTCGCACTAATGTTTATTTTTCTTTGGGAATTCCTTCTGATGTTGAGTTTAATTTGGAAATTAAAATCCACAAGCAAGATTTTGTTCATGTTTTTTTTTCTAACACATCCGTTTCGTTTATCTTTCGAGAGATGTAATTTTTCGTATTGTCAAATAAGAGACGAGGAAATATATATACGGAGGCGACTGTTGCGAAATGTAACATTTTTAATTAAAAGAAAAAGAATATATTTAACTGCTCGAGCACGGACATGACATAAACCATGTTGAAGGTAAAATGGCAACTCGCACGAGCTTCTGCAGCATCTCGTACAGTGCGCAATGTGAAACAAAGCGACATTATCTTATCCAATGCCTTGGAGAAAAATGAAAACTTAAACTTTATATGACGAATGCTCACACTAATTATCCCGAGAACTCTTGCAACAACTTACTCCTTGGAAAAAAATAATTTCACTTGTGCCAATTTTCACATCAAATCTACCAACAGATAGATTTGTTGTCTAGACAGAAAAATATACATACACTTAGGTGCGTCATAAAATTTCAGATTTGATTTTCTCTCATTTATTTTGAAGATATAATAAAATATATTTGCATAGAAACAAAGTTTGATTCGTTTATTTGGCGACAGATATTTTTGACTTATCAGATTAATAATAAAAAGCTTGAATATTTTCAACGCACAAGGCTTCTGAGAAAAAAAGGCTGATAGCTTCTAGACGAGAGAAAAAAAAACTGAACAAAACATTAAATGAAATTCATCGCACTTGAAGTGGAAAAGCCTTAATTAAATTCTCATTTTTTTTTTTATGAAAATTTTTATTACACTTTGTATTGCGACTTTTTAACAAGTATATATGGTACATATCGTATACGATTTGTAATTCCCATCCAGTTTGTGTATGCCGATGTCTTCGCATACTATTTTTCTGTATTTCATATTTTCCGCACAAGTTCACACTATCGTCGCTGAGTTGCTAAAGTTTTTGTATGAACACGAAGTAGATAAATTAAATTTCCCTCAAAAGCTCACAGGAGACAGGTAAAGATGTAAAGATTACGTTGGCAAGATGAGAGAGAAAAAAGCACAGATGTGAAAATGCTTCTTTTTACGCGCTTTTATCAATGAAAAGCCATTACATGAACTAACCATAAAGTTTGAATATATGTTGTCAAGAAAATCAAGAAAATAAAAAAAATAAAAATAAAAAGAAATAAATCAAAATTTTATATTTTATCAAAATCAAGTCAACCAATCAAAACATCTTTATCTAATGAAAAAACTAGTGGTTACCCTTGACTTCGTTGACATTAATGTTTATGCAGTTCATAAAATAAGCTTTAGAAAAATAAAGTTTTGTCCATGAGGAAAACTACAAAAGCAGCTAACTGCAAGCATCTGGACATATACACATCGTTGGGGACAAGAATTGTTGCCTATCTCAAAAAGTTCAAAAGCGTAATAATATTGACTGGATGAGTCACTAACAAGCTTGCCGACAACAATAACGAATAACCATTTAATCATTCATCTATACCAATAATAAGATTGAAGATTTTTACTACTTGAATACCTATATAATAAAAACGTTCCATCTTTCCTGCGCAAGAGAACAAAAAACGGAATCATTTTTCCCAGCTAAGATTTTTATCTAATTTAAAAAATTTAAGGTGTTTTGTTGAATACTCCTTATTGCCTACATTTTCATATATTTAATACAAAAAAATAAATGCCATTTAGATTGTAATTTTCCCCCAAAAAAAAACAGGGTAATAACAGGGTTTGTCCAGGGTAAACTTGAAAACAGCTGAGCCGATTTCAATGGTATTTTCACAAAAAGTTATTAAATATTGTAACTTACATTATAGGATACTTCTTATTTCAAATAGTTGTCCCTGTCTGTTTGTTTGTTCTTGGCAAACTTGAAAACGGCTGCTCCGATTTGGACGAGATTTTCACTACAAGTAGTAATTATTACAACAAGTGTTTTAAAATACGTTTTATTCCAAAAAAATGTTGATTTTCTGAACAAAAAAATAAAAACTATAAAAACTGCGCAACAAAAAACATACATCGGCAGGCAGTTGTGATACAATGTACATATACTTACATATCGTAGAGACGACATGATTTTAAACTATGTAATTTGTTATTCTTATAAATTAATGTTCGCAAATTAGAAAACTATAACCATTATAGAAGTATAGCGATAGGTTAAATTCCTAGAAACCATAACTCCATTGTGAATTTACGGGTAGTTAATATATTATTAATAGTTTGGCTGAGTAAACGTTCGAATTGTCGAGGGAGGAGAAGGAAATCCTCTGCAGTAAACATGATTTCATTCATAAAAAATCTTTAAAATAAATATCTTTGTTCAAAAATGAGACCCGTAAGAATAATTAACAAAAACAGACAGTTCGACTTAAGTGATCCTAATTAGGATTTTGATTAAGAGAGGTGAAGCCGTTAGGCAGAGCCCCCCGAACAAAAATAAATCCAGCCCAACTTATTTTTTAAGAGAAAATAGCAACTTAGATGAGACCATTGCATTGTTTTTTTGACCAAAAAACTATGTTCTTATTTTTCAATTTATTTTAGCAAGATCTATAAGAATTCGTTGTCTAATCTTGGACCCCGGGAAAAGGCAGACTTGCCGATAAGACATAATGGCCTTAATACTATATCCTAGAATAATGAGCCTAAGGCAACCAAACCTGATACCTCAGATCTTAAGATAACACATTAAATATTATAGATCCTAAAACAGGTACACTTCCTAAAGGAAAGCTATTAATCCATTCTACTAAAATTAATAAATTATTTCATATGACATTTGGTGTAAAAGGTTCTCAAGGCTTAAAATTTTCTTAATATTTTACAATATTCAAAAAAACGTAAAGATCCTACCTATAAGATAGCTTATATCTGTTCCTGGAAAAGTAGTTTAACGGATTTTTATAAATTTTCTATGAAACAAAGGTCTAGAAATATCTAATTATCTTTTTTTGTAAAAATAGCTTAATTTCTTATTTTGGGTAAAATTTTCTATTATTCAATCATATTAATTTAGATAGGCTTTGCAAAGCGGGCGGGTATCAGCTAGTTTGTTCAATATTTTTAGTAAATTTATCAAATTCACAAAAATAAAGGGATTCAGTGGTTGATAATTGCTTTGGTGAAAATTATTGTGTCTCAGTCGGAAATTTAATAGCACTGTTTATTAGTTAATTGTAGTTGCACGTTGAGTTTATTACAAGCCGATATTCTAATAGGTTTGCGGTTGGCAAGACGTACACGGATGAGCTTCTTAAAAGGACTCAGCCAGTGTAAGTAATAAGACAAGGAGTTGTAAGAGTGAAAAGCGGAAGTTGGAGATTTGCAGAGCGGAATCGGTGATGGTGGATGCTCGTCTTCCGGATGCAACAAAGCGTCATCTTCTAGTGCTCACTAAACTATACGATATCTACATAGAACATAAACAAACAACACAAATCTTAGCATATTTCCCATTCCAACCTAATAATCTGACAATTTCAAGCATTGTATTCAACTAATTAAATTTACTTAGATGTAACGTGAACTCATTCAATTTTTCTCCTCTATCGATATTCAAGAGATAAAAAATTTATTGTAATGTGACGTTTAATTTGTGCTCATGAATGGGAAATGAGCGGAATAAAATAAAGACAATTGGAAGTAATGAATGAGAGCGGATATTTCTTTTGGACGAGAGCAGCACATCATGCATTTAAAAGCAACCCTCCAGTGAAGTACGCTTGTAATTACGCAGTCAAGGGTTGTCATGTGTCACTGATCAAAGATGGGATTAATTGTTGGCAGACGCCTGATTTTAATTGGAACCTTGATCTTTTCTCATTCCCAATCTCTCCAATGCAAATATAATTTGCACTAAACAAATACACTTTTTTAATACGCACAAAAAAGGGCGACCCTTTATTTTTATTGGATTTTATAAACTCAAATAGCGTTCTTAATTATTTAACTTGATTTTTCTTTCGATTCAATTATCCGCCTATTTTATTTTAACTGAAGTTTAAAAAATCACTTTTTCTAATTAATGACTCTTCCTGTTTTTGTTGCAACTGTTCAACAACTCTACGTGTACATACATATACCGGAAAGCTCGTAATTCCCTCTTTTTACAAACGCCATAAATCTTTCGAGCATTAAAATTAATATTCTTTCAACTCAAATAAATCAAACGTACACATCCTTAGCTCAAAACTATTTGCAACTGCCATAAAAATTTTCGCATGTAATTTTAAACAAAATATCTCATAACTTATTTGACGTAAGTTCAACTTAGTTTCGGCGGAAACGATAAGTGAATAAGGGGCATACATCTACTGATATTCTAGATGTAACGATGGTCTTAATTTGAATTTAGAGCCGTAGAAGCCGCGCGTGTCTTACCGCATGAAAAAATGTGGATGTTATAAAATTTCATTTTTCTATCATATCTTCTACCGCGATGCTGAGGCATTTGTCTTGTGGGAAATTTAATTATGAAATATATCTTAATCATCTTTTATGGCTTTTGGACTCATAATTTAACATATGAGATATGTAGGATGATTGAGCTCAATGAAATCACATTTTAAAGTAAAAATTGTCATTAAAAAGTAGTTGGTATTTTCTAATGTTTCAAAGGCTTCAAAGTTATGAACAACAATTACTCTCCAATGAAAATTGTTGAATTTAATTAATTAAATTTCAATTGGTTCATATTTTTAACTTTTAAATAATGTTGCATTGATATAAAACTTGGAAGATAGTATAATAATTTAATGATTTTTTGTCGTGCATTGTAGTATTTAATTGCATTGTTAAATTTGTATTTGTATATGCAAATAAATGCAATATCAATCAACCCCTTTAGAATTAAATTATTGATATAATCAGATAAGTACATATTATCGTGTTATCTTATAGAAGGGGTGAAATGGGCCTAAAATATAACAAAAAGCTCATGAGCTTTAATTTTAAAGGTAAGTAGCTCCTAAAAGATTATTTTGGCACAACTTAAGTTTTAATTTATGATATTTCTTTGTTTTTAATATTAAAAGATTTATAAACAGTATCGCAATATGCCCCAGATATCCAGGTGATCTATGTATATCTTACTTCGACCACATTTGCATCAATACAATTGTATTCAGGGATAGGAAAATAACCATTCAAATAAGTTTTTAAAAGTCACGGTTCAGGATAGGGGCAGGAGATGATGAAACCCTTTAGTTACTTCTTTTGCTACGTCAATGAGATTTTTTTTATTGTTTACCAGCTATGGCAAAACCACATTAAAAATGTATATCTTCAACATGTTTGTATAGCAGTGCTTTCAACATTGTAACTATTAAGGACCCTCAAAAACTCCCAACGAATCGTGTGGGCTTCTTTAAGATAAAACTACAAAAGTAGAGTTTGGTATACACTGAATATAGTACATAGAATTCGTAAGTATTAGGTTTGTTCCACTTGTCCATTTGATGATGTTGAAACATGTCCACCGAATAACAAAGAGTAAGACACATTAACCAAGAGACAGGAGTGAGTAAAAATCATGAAGCAAGGGCTTCACCCTAATTTAAGACTGGTTTTGCGGTGTTTAAATACCTCCAAATCAGTGTCTGGGAAAGCTATTGTCACAAAAACGTACGTTCATAGCTCGGCTCTTGGCCTGGTGAGGCCAAGCGGCTGAGGGCTGGGGTGTTTCTTCACTCACTCTTGTCTCTTGGTCAGTGTGCCTTGCTTTTTGTCTTACATGGACGTGTTTTGGTTCAACGTCTGGAACAAACCTATTAAGTTAGCAAAGCAACCAGAAACATAACATAGTTATAACATAGATTTATTTGACATGAAGAGCTTTAAAAGCTGTCAACAAAAAAGAAACACTTAAATTAATCTCCAATTTCTTCTATTGTTCTCTTGGATACTCGATTGAAGACGTTTTAAAAAAGAAGCAACTACTACCGTTTAAATTATCTAAGTGCTGGTTGTCTCTTTAATTAGATATCGTATAATGTTGATAGCTTTATTTTCTCTACAGGACAAAAAAGAGGACATAATAAATATGTTAAGTGAGAGATTCCAAGACCAAAATCCACCATAAACCATTAAAAATAGCTTTATGGATCCTCAAGGGCCCTAAAGGGCCCTAAAGCACCATATGTTGGGAACCATTCTTGAAGAGAGTCGTGAAAAATTATTTTATTATCCAATAATCGAAATTTCAAGTTTAATGGAACTGTAGGTAAGTGAAATATTGGGCTCCAGGACATGAGGGCAATGAAAAAGCCGACCACTTGGCCAAAAATGGCGCCTCATCAGACCTCATAGGACCTAAACCTTTATGTGGAATCACAAAAAGTAGAATCAAAAACGCTTTTCTTGCTTGGGAGACCGAAACCAAGGCCTCGCACTGGAGTAATACTCCGGGGCATAGACAAGCTAAGAAATTCATAAAGTGCTCCAAGAAGAGAACTCATGACATATTGTCACTCGGCAAAAGGGACGTAAGGATCCTAACAAGCCTCTATACGGGCCACTGTACCCTGAGTTACCATCTTCACAAGATTGGTAAGGCCGACACCAGCCCCCTGTCACTTAGATACGAGAAATGCTAAAAAAACGTGACCGATTTCTACAGAAATCTGTGTTGTTATAAGAGTCATACGTCTCAAACAGCCCCCTACCACTTAAACTTATCAGAGTTATTATAATTATTATATTAAAATACTTATCATAATTATTCTCATAATCACAATAATAATGAAAACATTTAAAAAAGTTTCATTTTAATAACTTGCCTGACGTTTAAAAAAAATTATTTCTAATCTTCGACTTTCATAAATTCTACGGTCTTTGTCAGTCTTTGTGGCCTTCTTCGTTCAACTCGTTGGCAACTAAATGGCAACTAGTGACTGCAAATCGAGTAAAAATGGTCACATTTTTGTAACATGGAGTTGTAGGGGGCTGGCCGACACTAACGTATGTAAAGAAAATAAAAAAATAAGTAAAGTATTCAATTTATGTAAAAATGTATCTCGAAACACCAAAAACCTAACAACTGCATAAACACCTCTAAAAACTACACAGTTTTACTTATTTCATAAAGTCACACGGAAATTTGTGTCGTAAAACTGAGATAGTATGAGGGCCTTTAACAACAATTTTTCCCTACAAATATTGTATTGGATTTTAAACACCCAAAAGTGCATCTTATGAAAGAGAATAAACAATGTTTGGAGAAATTTTTTTATATAAAGTTGTGAAAAAGATTTATAGTAAAAATATTCTTGGCTGTTAATATGTTAAAATATTATTTTATTGCCATAAATAGTTTTATAAGGGACTTCAATCCATTTTTTTTTTGTATAATTTATGAAAATTTGATTTAAAGTCTTTCCGATCTTGATAATACATTTAAACTCGAAAATTGCAAAGTTCGCTTGTCGAATAAATTATCTTAAATCAAACGATGTTGCGTTTAGATGTTCGATAAAATGCCTCAGTGAATGAACATGTCGTAATTTCACTTGATAATGTTTACTCGAGGCAAGTCGCTTACTTTACAAATGTTGACAGAACATTATTGATTCCTTTTGTATTACATTCAGTTTTACTTGATTACCGAGCCATTATTTCGATACAAAAGCATAAGTTTCAACTAAAAATAAACAAACAGTTCCGTAATAATTGAATTTCGATAGAAAAACATTTTTTCGTCACAAATAAAAATTCTAATTTTCCAAAGTTTAAATATGCTATAAGTTGGGGTTGAAGTTTCTTTTTTAAATTGTCTTTTATTAAAATTTCATTTCATGATGTGGTGTTGGCTGGTTATTTTTATGTGCTCGGTAAGAAACCCAAGGGTCGTACCGGAATGAAAGACTTTTCCAACTGTCCACGACCATCACCTGGGAAAACGTTAAATTACTCGTGTCTCGCAAACTCTGAAAACGTTTTATACAATTTTTATTTATGTACGCGAATATTATCAAGTTTTCGTTGCGAAGAATTGTAGCTACACCGACCTTGTTAAATTTAAAAATGTTGCCGTATACTTGGAATAAATAAGCTCTCGTCGTTTTTATGGAGTCCTCGACGGAGTTCTTCAAAGATAAAAAAGTTAATTTTATATGTAGAAATTAAAGTTGGGTTAATTACCTTGCTCTGTTTTCAGGTAAAGTTTTCGACATTTTTATAATATGCTCGTCGTTGCCTCGTTTTTATTTACCAACAAACTGGGAAAGTTTCGTACCGATTCACATCAGACTCGTCGTGACTCCTTCGGGATGGTCGTTCATAAATCACTCGCCATACAGTGCAATGCAATTCAAATTGGATGCTGTACCGAGAATGTGGTCCAGCGAAACTTATGCAACGACAAGAGATGAGACAAAATACATTCACTACATGCATTTGAAGTGCATGGTCATGAGAAAATCGTAATTCATTTGATATTAACGACCGTTCGTCCCATGTACGGATGATAAATATATCAAATGTAATTTCAGTTCAAAATGTTATGTATCGTTGTTTAAGTACCATTTAGCGGAAGAGTTATTAAAAGTTTACCGACCTTTTGCATATGAAGCAGCTTATAAATTAAATACTCGTTCACTTCTTTCACT
Organism: Sisyra nigra; assembly: GCA_958496155.1. Taxonomy (NCBI): domain Eukaryota; kingdom Metazoa; phylum Arthropoda; class Insecta; order Neuroptera; family Sisyridae; genus Sisyra; species Sisyra nigra. The sequence continues at coordinate 49,938,277 of OY292316.1, forward strand.
TTCATCATCAATTATTAACTAGGCTCGTACCAATTAATCAAATTAAATTAGAGCTAATCAAAAGATATTTTACCCATGAAATGGGTATAAATAACTACAAAATTATAATTACGCTTTAATTTAATGTGTTTATGAAAAACTTGAAAAGGAACATTGAAGCAAAAACATTCTGTTATGTTCAGTTTGTGTTGTGTATGTCAAAGAACAAAAATTCAATACTGATTTTTTTCAATTAAACTAAAAAGCTTCCTTCAAAAAGGACATCTCAATACATGTGTCTACCTCGTTCCGGCATGGAGTCACGAGTCCTTCAGTATGAGAGCGCGCGGAAATCTTGTGTATTGAAAAGACTAAACTTTCAAGCTCACAAAACTTTTCAAGTAATTCATCGTCTTGTTTGTCATTGTTTAATGTTTGTCTTCTTTGTTTGTAACTAGTTTGAAGATTTTTGATGTGTTTTTTCCTCTCCCTGCCTTCGTCCTTTTATTGTAAACGTTCTTGAAAGACGGTAGTTTTTTTTTTAATTTTATTATGGGGTTAGATTAATATGTCGTATGTTTAATATAAGTATTTGTGTAAGTTAATAGGTGTGGATAATATAATTTCAAAAGTGTTAGCGTTAAGATGTGGTTCACGTCGTGTGACGACGAAATGGGTCGATGGTTGGTCTGCGGTTTTTGATGGCAGCCAGGCGATGGAGGTGAGATTTTGAATGAAGATTTCATCAAAATTGGCGCGGCAAGTAATAGCTTCACATGCTTCTTCATTTCCTCAATGTCTCCCGAATTCCCTAATCCCCCGATACATTAACGTATGTACAGTGCATGACAAAAGTTAACGTCTATGAAAAATGTTCACTTATCTTGTGGGATTTCAATTAAAACATTGTCTAATGTAATAAATACATCTAAAGAAAAAATGTAAAAAAATGAAGAAGTTGTAATTAAGAGGTTATAAGAAGTTCTTGGAATTTCTCTGATAAGACTATTGAATTTATTAATGTAAAAAATTGGACAAATTATGGTTACTTTAAATTGTATTTTAGCAGTTCTGTATCTGTAAAAATAATCATTTTGAAAGCTGCTATAACTAATCTTCAAACACTTCTCTCAAAAAAGGCAACTTGGGGTGATCTCTAGACTAGATCATTTAAAATTAAAAAACTTAACTAAGTTCGTTAGAGAGATGCATAATCTAGGAAATCAATGAAAAGATAGAAACATTTTTGTTGACAAAATGATGGTTACTCAAAAATAAAATAATTTTTGATCAAAATAATGGTTTTATAATGTTTAAAAATAGAAAATTATTTATCGTTCAGAAAAAATCCGACAAATTGCTTAAAAGTATATTTAAAAAAGCTTCAGTTAATATTTGAAACTAATCGGTTCAACCGTTATTGAGATATCTTGGCCACCGACCTTTTAAAACTTTAAAAACACTTTAGATGGTGTAAAAAGTTTTTTTACACGTGTAACTTTGAAAATAATCGCCGGATTTATTTGAAATTTTTTGGGTGCGTACTTGTAATATTTATACATTAGAAAAATTATATTAAGAAAATGAATTTTTAAAAATTCTTTTTATATAAACCTCTTAATTAAATATAAAATATTTTTAATCGATTTTTAGCTTTTCAGATTATAAATTTTACAATTTTTACTATTGAAAGTCGTAATATACGATGTTTCAAATTTTTTCCTTTAGTAATATTTTAAGTAGAACTGAAATTGAATTTATTAAAATTTTCCAATTAACCAGATATCTTATTTAAAGAAACTATAAAGGTAGTTCTTACTTTCCCAGGTTTTACAGAGGCTATCCATTAGTTCTATGAATTTGGAAAAACGTCATAAAATGGAAAACATGGATACTCAAGCCTTACAGAGGTCTTATATACTCGTATATAATAAAAGGTGGAAATTTTTTTTCAGTTATAGAGGTTCAGACATGAAGAATGACTATAGACATTTTTTCGTCTTTTGTGTTGATTTTATAATTATGGGACCTGATAATTAATCCCAGTTTTCTGATTTATTTCGATTTGATTGTAATTTTCTTAACATCTAAGATATTCACTCATTGAAAACAGTTGTATAATTTACTCAAAAATTAAAAAAAAAAATTCAAGCTGCTAAGTTATACAGTCGAGTTTTGAAATTAAAAAAATTTCTTTTAAAACTTAATTTTTATATTAAAATATAATTGTAAAATATTTTCCACATTTGTTACTATTTTTATTGTTCATAATTTTTAAAGTTATTGTGCATTTTTTTGGAAGAGTTTTAAAATTAGTCCAAGGTGCAACTATACGTGCTCTGTAACTACAAATTTTAAATAGAAAAATTTCTATGAGTTGAACAGAGATAGACATCAATTTTACCTTATAAGAAAGACAGAAAATAAAAAGCATAACCATTTATATTTTGCTTACAATCAATTTTACTACATATATACTTTTTATATTACGTACAATTTTATATAATACTTTTGGGGATTTCTTAAATCAAGTGGTTGGACATTTTTAGAAATTAATTATGCTTGATATTAAAACTTTTAAATGAAATAACATATATAGTAAGTCGATGTCTTGATTTCTTATAAAATTTTTTTATTAATTTTGTATCATACGAATTTAATTTGATTTTAAGTTAAATTTTTAGATATTAAGAAAAATAATTAAAGAACTAATTACTTATTAAATTATAAGAGAAAAAGCTTAATATTTTAGATTTCCAGTGGTAATAGATAATACGAAGTTAAAAAAGTAAGAATAATATTTGTTACAGCTTATACTAACCAAATTAAATATTCAGGATGGTCGTATACTTTTTGAAGGTGCTGTACATATTTTAAGTGGGTAAGTCTGTTACTTGTTGGCAAATATAGAGATTCGGAGCGTCTCGAAATGACTTTCTATCTCTAAAAAGGGGAAATAAATTGTTGCACAGCGAAGCATGACGTTTGATTTAGAAAACTTTTCCAACCATATTTTAATATCATTCTCCCAAGTCATCACCATCGAAAAATTGTCTCGACATGAAAGCCTTAAATTAAAATGTAATCAGTTTAGTCACAAGAAAACACGATAGGTAAAGCTTTCGAGAGGAAAGAAAAACATACACACACTGATTTATCACAAATCTTCTTCGAGATATTCTCAACGTAAATAGACAAAAAAATCTCGTCAACTTTCACAGTAATATCTGCCTTTTCATTAAACAAATGTCTGTATTATATACCTCATATTCCCGTACAAATCCTCTAGTCGAGAGGAAACCATGAAAATTTCTACAAATAAAACAGAGAAAATTCCTGTAGGATTTATGCAGTGCTATTATTTTAGAAATGCTTTTTTTTCTGAAAGCTTAAAAAAATAATTTATTTTTATGAGTGGAAAAAATTGGATTGAAATCCTTCTGTGATATATGCAAAACAGTCGTCCAATTATTGCTTATTATATTATTTACATTTTCGAATTATTATCATTAAGCCGATATTTACAATTCTATTATGGATATAAATCTTTGATTCGACGCACTCTATTCAATGTACCAGCGATTTAATGTTTAGTTCCAACGGTCATAAAAATTTGCCCCCGAACCAAACGACATATAGTTGTTCGCTCTGCGGTATTTTTTAATTTTATTTGCAAAAAAGGCTCTCGGTAGGTTTGCATTGCAAATGCTCCATTTATTATGCTATGAAATACCCGAGCTTTTTTTTTTTCGTTTCAATTTGAATTGTTTATTTGTGCAGATGAGTAATAAACGAAATGACTGGCAATTTGATTTGTGTTTATGTTAAAACAGAGCTTGAATTCTATAACCTGTCCAGTGTGTGTATATCCACTATCCATATACCTATGCATATATATGCATGTGTGCTAGTCCAAATCGAATGCATTTGAAATGAGTTTGAATTAACGTGCGTACACAAAAATTTCCAAAGCGAACAATTTGATAAACTCTTTCCTAGTATTTTTTTTAATGAATAAGTTAATTAAGTTAAAATTCAGTCGCCGAGAGATTTACTATTTAAAAATTATATGTTCAGAGCTTTTAAAAAGTAATTTGCTGTTTTTAGTACAGGAAGAAAAAAATACAAAGTATAAATTAATTAAAATTCTAATACTGTTGATTTAATTGATCCTTAAACTCAAAATTGCAAATGGATTTATAAGGTACACACTCGGTATGTAATCTTAGATGCAACTTACCGCTTGTACTTTATATGTGCTCAAGGCAAATTTTTCTTCACCGCTTTCATGAAATTGAAAACAAACACTGCAGCTTATCACCTTGATTCAATTTGCCTTTGAAATCATTTAAATTAAATACACATAGGAAAAAAGTAGGATCACAATTTTATTTAACGACATCAATCTTATATAATTGAATTGAAGTTGTTGACTTTTTTGCTGTTAATTTATTTATAAATATCTACATTAAATTGTATTAATTAAAAGTTAAAAACAATAAGAAGAAAAGTTTAAATATTTTTTTGTGATAAATCTTCTTTTGATTAAACAATAAAATCTTATGTTTTGGGTCAACATCAAAGTATTGTTCTTTATTAAAACCCGAGCTTAAAAAAATTGGTTGTTTGTAAAGTCGATTTACGGACGATAGTTTTACGTGATAACGTCATAAAGAACACTTAATTGATGAAAAATTGCGTACTTTTATGAATTGAATTATCATTATTTTGTATAATACAAAGGAGTTAATTGAAAATTAACAACTTTTTTCAAAATGAAATTAGACTAAAAATTATGAAGGAAAAAATCAATTAAATCTTATTAAGTAAATTGTAAAAGAAAAATAAAAACACGTTAATAAAAAATTAAATTTCGCTGACTTTGGACTTAATTATTATATTTCACAAATATTATTCACTAAAATTCACAACAAAAATTATAAATTAAAGTAAAAATAAATTGATAAATGAATCAGTACAAAATTGTTCTCGAAGATACTTCAATTGATCCACTGATGACAAACGTACGTTTGAAATACGTATCTGGAGATACAAAATTAACAATTCGTTTTGTGATTTTTACATTTATTTTTGCTTTAATTTATAATTTGTGTTGTGGATTTTAGTGAATAGTAATTGTGAAATATAATAAAACACGTTGTCTAGGATTCAACAAAAATATCGTCCCTCTCTATCACTTGTATTGCGTTCTCGCTTGCACGCAGAGGCTCAAATGGAACGTGACAAAATGGACGATCTTTTTCAGACTGGCTATCGCAGTACATCAATTTATAAGACGTTGTCACGTTAAAAAAGTTCATTGGTTTTTAAAAAAATCCATTATCTTGCATTGGTGCATTTTTGTAAAAAATCAACGAATTTTACACTTTTCTTCTCAAACAAACAAAGAATATTTCTTGATGACAATGTATCTAAGCTATCTCATTTACTTTAATTTAGCACATAAGATTCCAAAAATGCATTTACAATGCATAAATTATCTATTTTTATTTATATTTAATTTATTAAAGTTTTACTGACCGAATTCCATGAAAATGCAAACTTAAAAAAGGTGTATCCATTTTCGAAGAAAACCCATGGACTATCGTTAGTAATTAGTTACACTGCGTTTCTGTAAAATATCATCCTTTAGTTCTGTTTCTTGTTTATAGAAAATGCACAAATGTTTTCTCATGGCTAATGGCTTCTAAGGTTTTACTATCAAGTCCATTAATATTAATATGTGATGCCTATCAAATGCATTTAAATTGCACAAAATTTCCTAATTTCTTTATAAACTAGAAACCCTTTAACAATTAAACCTCAGATAATGGTATTCTATTTGAAAATTTTAACCTATTGATTTGATTATAAAATTTTAATTGTCTTTTTTTCAATAGTAAATGTATAAAATTTGTTTTTAAGTTACTACTTATCGTATGTATAGTTTTACATAGTCATTACCTTAAAATGCATTTTTATTGTAAACGTGTGATTTTTTTTTGAATCATAAAGACTTTTATGATGAAACCTTTTAAATTAGATTCTTATAATGCATTGAGTAAATTTAATTGAAATATCCTCAAGTTTCCAAAAAAATTTTGAAATCTCATCAAAATTCAATTGCATCAATTACAGATAGGATATTTTTGATGCTAGCGTGCTAAAAATTTTACTCTTGAATGCATTTAATTATTACCAATTGAGCAAATGATGCTTATATAATGCACTTTAAAATTATGATTATGATTGGCTTAATCACTAGAAGGTGTGAAGCAGGGCAATGAAACATTCTTCAAGGAAATAGAGGAATGGAAAATTGAGAATAATGCGAGTGGTTATTTGCGGGGAATTAACTCCAAAACAAAAACAACATTTTGAATGCAAGAAATCATAAAGAAGAATTTGAGAGCCAACTTACAGACTCACGATCCTCAATGTTCAGTAGTTTTTGGATTTAGTTTGGTTTGAAAGAGTATGACGCAATAGTAAAACAATGTTAAATTTGTAATATGACATTTTTGTGTGGAAATTCATTTCATATTCTAATTTAAACTAGTAAATAAGGTAAGAGAAAGAATTTTCCTAGTATATTGTCAGATTTTGCTTGAAGATGAGTTTCGCCCACCTAAATGCAGGTGGTTCAGAATTTAATCAGGATTCCGTGCAAATTACGGAATCATTAAGAATATTTTTCTAGTTTCTGCAGGTGACAGAAAATTTTATTGGGTTCTTTTCCACTTCTTTCCAAAATTGCATCCCACCGACTGTCGTTTGTGAAATTATTTCCATGGAAAATGCAACGTTATTCTTATTCTTATCTTATTGGCATCTAAAAATGACAGAAAGTAACACTATAGCAATTGTTAAACTTAAAAATATAAACATAAAAGCTTTTAGATGGCGCAAATGCATTTTATATACATTTCATCAATGCAACAACAAAGTTAACTTGAAATAAATCGTTAAAAATAATAGAAACTAATTACAATTTAACAGCATTAAAAAGTTAATTTTCTATTGTGGTGCAAACATGAAATTGTCAGCAACTTTAGCGTACATAAAACGAAAATCTCTCCGAATTACTTCAGTGGTCATTTCGAACAAATAGAGAGACTATGTTATACGACGTGTTTGTATAGGTACTTAGATATATATTATGTGTGTGTAGTAGTTGAGTTCACTTCTCTACCTGTTTGCATGGGAAAGTAAAGTCTATTACACGAAGATAGAAGTGTCACGCAAGCATCGAGCTTACGCTACGTTTTCAGAAACGTAAACATATACCGGACAGCTACAATTCACCACCAACTAACGAACTCTCGTCGACGAGCTTTTGTAAACGTTTCTCGGACTCTCACAATTAAGAGACGATGAATTGCAGCACTAGTTAAACTGTTATTCAGAAAGTTAATATGTTTACACTTGCCAAGTTTGTACCATTATATACTATATTATATAATATAAAATAAAATACCAGCTGCAATTATTTTCAAGACAAAATGAAACGGGAGCTTTTTGACTTGGTACAATAATGAAATATAATTTAGATATTTTTCCATGGAAAATGTGCACAATAAAACTCATTAGAGCTTGAATGAATTCATTTTAATAAAAACTGAAACAATTATCTAATTTTTTTATGTTTGTGGAAGAGTGAGGGAAAAGTTTCACTTCATTAAAAAAGTTTTCCAGATTTATAACGCGTCAAGCTTTATTTGCTTAAAAATCAAAGTTTATGAAGCTCGCTTTTAATAATAAACTGAAATATAAATTAATAGCTAGCTAATGATTGCATATTGTGTTAGTTTTTCATTCTGCGCACAATGTTATTTAATTGCTCGGAAAAGTCGTTGTCGAGTGGCTCTCCCACGCTTTTCAATAAGCATAATAATTATTCAATGAGACGTTAATTTAATACAAATTATTTGAAACGTCAATAAATTGACGGCATTGTATTACCAATTAAAATCGTTTCGAATGAAAACAAAATATTTCTGACTGCTACAACGCGACTATGAACAATTTTCAAGCGCTATATTTTTCTTCGGCGCAACTTATTGTGGAAAGATTGAAGCTTCTTACGCGTCAGCGTATGTTAACCCTTCCAGACCAAAGCTCATTAATCAATTTCCAGCGGCAAGACACGATATGCCCGAACGTTGGAGTTGATCAGACATCAAACCAACCAAAACTCGGTTCATTGGCTTTCGATACCTCAACATGATTCGATAATTTTTTTCACGTTGTTATTTTTTTATCTATTGACGTACTTGTATAAAAAATGCTTGAAATTCATTCAATTCACTATTTGATTAATGGCTCAGAGCAACCCTTAAAAAAAAAGCTTTGAGAAAAAAAATATGTTCTATCGCTTGTGCAGTCGATTTTTAACGCAAAAGGAATTTTTTTCGAGTTTCATTAGAAGGTTCAATAGAGAATAAAATTTATTTTTCGTCTGGGCAGTAATTGAATTTGTCTCTATTTAAATTTGTTGAGAATTGTTTACTTAATTATCCTTTCTATATTGATTTCATGGAGAAAGTTTAACAAATTAATCAAAGCAAACAGATTGTAAACTAGAGTATGAAAGAAAAACAGTGCTTTTGCCAACGAAAAAAAAACAATGAAAGCGTAATTAAAATTTAAGAGAACAAATAAATGACGTATATTTCTAATAAAACAGAAATTGTATAAAGCTCTATAAAGATTCTTTAACAGACGGTTAAATTTGCCATAAAATAGATGAGTTAATTTTTCAATACTTTAGGTTAGCTTGGGGATTAGATGTTTGAAACTTCTTTATAATATTATCAATTTTTAACCAAAATTAAGCGATAAGAAAAAAATGAACAGATAATCGCTGAAGTCAAGGTTTTAAAACAACCAAATATGGTCTTAAATTTTATAAAAATTTTAGTGAATCGCTTCAATTTAAGAATAAACTAACAAGAAAAGTTTTTAATATTTACATTTGGTATCGTTTGTAATGAAATATGTAATTATTCACTTAAGCAATCCATTTTTTTATTGGTGAAATACTTGGTAAGACTTTCAGACTTTTGTTAATTTCTTCTTCAGTTATATGCTTTTAAAATTATTTTAGTTAGGGATTTACCGCTTGGCTTGATTTTGAAGTCTTCTGTCCTAAATTTGACTTGATACAAAACCAAATTTGAGTTAAATAGTAACATTTAAATGTCAACGCAAGGCAAGCATTAACTTTCAAAGTTATTTCTTTTATAAGTTAAAATTTTAAGTATAAAAGAATTCAAAAAATGTCCCGCTACTATATTTGATGAAAACTTGATTTGATTTAAAGTTCTAGGATAGAAAATGATTACAAATTTGGATCTTAGCAAATGAACATATATCCAGAGGTTTTAAAGAGAGGGTAGGATTTGTAGGAATGACGACATTTTTAACAAATGTTCATTTATTTATCTTACACTATTTACACTTAGTAACTACACGTTAACAATGATTTAGTTCACTGTTTAACTAGTCAGTTTTCACAGTCGCTTATTCACTTATTGTCACTCAATATTGCACTGTTACACTTTATTTAACAATTTTCACTAGTTATTTAAAGCTTGCGATTCACTGTTTACGATTTATCACTTCCGATTTATGTTGAACTGTCGATTTATTTATGACTGCTCACTTGAAGATTAATTTCAGACACGACGTTGACGATTTATTTAAGACTGCTCACGTTAATGATTTATTTAAGACTGCGTTGACGATTTATTTCAGACTGAACTGCTTGTGCTTGTCTTCCTCTTATATAGGAACTCGGAATTCTTCTACCACATTCGATTCTATTATTCCTTGGCTAGAACTTTCTATTTTTCTTGGAATAATTCGTTGTCAAAACTTTTTATTATTCTTGGAACAATAGAATGTGCCGGGGTCACCTATTGGCGCAGTGGCTAGAGCATAATTAGTTCTCTCCACTTCATGCGTCAAGTGGTACGGGTTCGATTTCCGTTGAATCCTAGACTTAAGATCATAGACCTAAGATTAAAATTGACTAACAGAAATTTTCTGTGTTTAAACAGTCGTGATATGACCTAAGCTGTTAAAGTGACTTAAAACACCAAAAAAAATAGAATGTGCTAAAAATCAAAAATCAAAAACTGGTACAAATCTATTTCCAGCTTCTATTTGCACTATTTGATTTTGACATTATCAATAGATAATTAATATTTTGTTGATATCTGCAAATATTTAAGGGAAGGTATAATTAAAGATTCATCTGCATTTCATTAAACACGCATTGGGAACTGAAATCTAATCAATTAAATAACATCTCACCCAATTTCATTCAAGAAATGTATATTCCCAATTCAATTTGTTTATAATTGAATAGGCAGATGTCTTAGAACACTCAATTATACATAGAATCAAATTTGATTCACACAATCAAATAACCCTAAAAGAGAATTTCTACTTGGTCTTTTTTTTAGCTTGAAAATTTATTGTAATGAATATTTACACACGAGCAAAACTTTATTCTGTGGAAATCTCACAGGCAAGAATTTCTTGTTAAGATGCCGAGGGCCAAAACAACCATGAACACATTAAATGAGTAATTCTCATAAGGCTATGTGGGGAGATTTAGGCAAATTTATATGTTATCACATGCGAGAGAGGCAAGTTCTTGTCTGTGTGAACGTTCCAACTAGGCAAAGTTTTCTCCCAAATGATACGATAGGAGTGAATCCATTGTTTTCAATGTAAACGCTGTAGCATACATACACACATACACATTCACAACGACGCCCATCCCTGAAATAGAGCAATAGAGTCCATTGCCATTAATTTCTGTTACAGTTCGCATCTGAAACAATATTTCAATAGTTTCCGCATTTTAAACCCCATTTATATCTAGTTCAACGTGTCGTCGTGAATGCAAATTGCACAATTTTCATTCGCCCATTCTTCGCCATAGTCAATTCTTCCGGAAACGAAAATTTCTTTTAACAATTTAATTTTTCATGGTATTAATCTTAGTGTATGCACGCCCCTGAATTTTCTTCGTCCTGTACAAATAAGGGTTTTACGAATGTAAGTGACGAGTTGAAAGTCTCGCGCTTTTCTATCGTTCGTTACACCACGTGTCTGCGCCACCCTCTATTTATCTTGTTTGTTTAATTCCAGAAGATTTGCATCCGCCACGTTTCCTGATTCTTATACATCTCAATATCAATCTTACAAATCGTAAATATGATTTAATTTCCGCTTGTTAAACGAGATTATCGTCCGTTTTATGTTTTTACGGTGCAGACATTCGTACGATATAATTAAAAATCGAAATTGATGACATGTCAATACGGTTTGTGTTAGTTTTTCCTGGTTATATTTGTTCAGGTCGCTGTTGTAATGAAAGACAAATTCGGGAAAAAGAAACGGGATGTGGGTGGCAATGTGGAGTTGGATACAAAGAAGATGTGAACGTGTGGCGGGTGCACGTAGCACCAGGTTTGAAGGAATGGTGGATTGTGGATGAAGGCGCCATTTTCCTCGTAATTCGATTGCACCTCGTAAAATAACACAATTTAAAAGCCATCTATTGTTTAGCCAATTGTTTTTCGAATGTTTGACGAAGATTTCAGATTTGATGAGGACGTGAGATAAATTGCAACTATTTCGTTATGTTTATCAAACTCTATAGAAAGTTTACAAGCCTCTATAGATGGATGAAGACGTTAATGTTAAATATGCAACTGATAATTGGGTAAAATCTTCCTTTTTTACCATTTAATTTGACCAATAAAGAGGCTTAAAGTAGAGATAAGTGTTGTATAGAATTATCACAATATGTTTTCACACATTATTTTAAGCCAGTGAATATAATAACAGTTGTTTCATGATCAATAATTAATTAACATTTCAAAAGTTTCTCCAGGCAAAAAGTGTTAAATAAAGTCACGCTTATATATTATATTTAAAAATTCAAAGTGAACACAAGTTGAAATAAAGAAAAATGGCAAGCTATTATATTAAAAAACAATGACGAAAAGGGAAAGAGAAAAATTCGGTCAAAATAAACACATCCTTTTTGAAAAACGTGCACACGCTCAATACGTATGGCTCTCTCCCTTTATATACCCTTTTTGTCGTCTCGTTCTGTTCCCTTCTGTTTCACTTTTGTATGTTCACAAACACCATTTCTCATAAATATTGCAGCAGCAGAAAGCTTCGAGTTACTTCTCCGCGTTTTATATTCACGTTAAGAATACAATACAAACTCAACAAGTAACAAAATATGAATACGGAAATATTCGCTAGAAAACGCTTTAGTTTAAGCACGAACAAAGGAATGTCTTTCAAATCATTTTTAAATGAACGATTTCTTCATATGTTGGTATACGTATGACATATAAAAATCGTTGCAGCAAAGCTTTGACGTCTTTCATTCGATTCAATTCGTCTGGATTTATTGGAATAAATAATTATTATTACGAACTAAACTATTTAAGAGGAAAGCATAAAGGGATTTGGGAGAGTAATCGAAAAAATTTAAAGATTCATCACATCATGATTCGTTCTAGATTTGCGAAAAAAACCGGATGATATAAATAATGTAATGATTTTGTGGTGAAATTTTGACAATAAATCAGCATTAACGGCGATAAATAATGCACTGTGTACACCAATCGTTTTACGATAAAATTTATTTAGAAATATGATTCGTAAAATCCCGATGTGTTTTATTTGGGCTGTCTCGGCAATTCGTCTGTGAACCACGGAGACAGGACAGGAAATGTGTGTAGGTATGTATGTATGTGTGTGAGATTTGTGAATAATTGATCAAAGAAACCGTACCAAAAAGCAAATGGCTTAAAAAAGTAATGGCATGAGCGATGCAGAACTCGTTGGCGAAATAAGCAACAAAATGAGATACTCGAGAAACTCTCTTCTTTCTTGATACGTAATAAAAGTTCTGCAAGAAGGACTTCTGAATTATTAAACAACAAAACCTTTTCCTTTTTCTCTCGTGTTTATAAGAAAAAAAAAATACTGAGTAAAACACGTCTTGTATACCATCACGACAATCAGCACCTTATTTCGATACAGTCTATTTAATATTAAAAAAAAAACTTCTAAACTTTAATAAATTTACATTTAGAAAAGAGTCTCAATAATTTATTCACCATGGAAGATTGTTAACTTTCTTGCATTTAAGGTGAACTGTATAGAGAGACAATTTATCAAATAACTTGTTATTGACATTAAGGAATGAGTTTCGTCAAGATACATACATGCGGAAACGTCGTTGACATTCAATTTGATTGATATTCAATAAAAATGTTAAGTTTATCAACTTAATGCAGTACTTTTCATCAAATCTCCCGATGAAATTAAAATTTAAATGAAACTCATGAAAATGTCAAACACAACGTAAGTGATATGGGTGGAAAGAAAATAGATTCGATTTTATATTACACATAAATAGCTAAATAATTTGTCTTCCGTTCCAAATTAATTCGATGAGAATTCGAAGCTTTGAAGCAAGAATGTGCTTTTGTGCACAATCGAAAATTCAATTTATTAATTGCACGATTGTACGTACGAGAATTTTGTTAATGACTTAAACTCATTGTCTTGTGTTTGAGTGTCCATTTCTTCATTATTATTAAATTTTTGATTGATACTTGGAGGAACCTCGTTACAAATGAAGTCATTTTCTGGATATCCATAATTTATATTCATTTCGCCCAAGTATATTTTTTGAGGATTTGGAGCAAGAATTTCCCCTTCTGTAGATACAATTTTGCTCTCCAAATCTTCTTTATCTAAAAAATAATAAAATATTTATTTCATTAACAAAAAAAAAAAAAATCTATACAATTTTTTATGATTATCAATCTTTTTGTTAGTTTTAATATCAATTAATACTTAATAACTCATATTTTAACGCCGTACTTTTCTTTCTTCAATGTCTCAGCATCCATCTACTTCAAACATGTTAAGACATGTCAAGGTTACGATGATTTTTATCGATTAGAGTTCAATTATGTTACTTTTCTTGCACTTCATCCAACAAATTAATGCATTTTTTTCTTTTCGCGGCTGACATTATAAATTATAAAAATGTTTACACGAATTAAATTAAAACTTAGAAGAAAAAACTGTATAAAGCTAATAGTAAACAAAGTTCTGTTTGATTCTATTCAAATATGGCGGATAGTCGGTCGTTTTTACCGGTATCGTCTTGTAGAAGTGCATTACGCACAAAATACTGAAGGTACAATTTCAAGCATCACTCGATTCCCAGTGATTTTGGTCTCGTGGTATAATTTCGAGCAATGTGCTTCCAGGATTTTGTATCGGAGTTGTGGGTTCAAAATTGGATTTCACAAATAGCAGGTTTTTGAGGTTCAATATCGGAGTTCGTCGGCCCACGATGCTCACATTTAATATAAATTACTTTCAAAGACCCCTGAATTACATATTAATAATGTGAAAATGTTTATGTAATAGCAAATAAAAAATTACTTATTATTAATATTAATATTAATTTCACTACTATTATTATAAAATAGGACACAAAGGTTCAAAATGGGACCTAATTTTTATTTCTGTCAAGTCCGACTTTGGACCCCAAAGGCATAAAACAGAAATTTATACCACTTTGGGGTTCTAAATCGGACAGAATTTAACATGTAAATAAGACCGATTTTGGGTCCCCAAATCCGAACTACGTCCGTAATTAGGAGCTCAATATCGGATCTAAATTTTGACTCGGGGTGATTTCAATTTCAGCAATATAAATAGAAAACGAATTTTTCTGATATCCAATTGTTGCTTGAAGGAAAATCAATAATTTACTTTTGCAATATAACGACACGTTTCCAATTTCTTTCTGACTAAAAAAAAAAAAACATTTTTAATGCCATAATAAGTTAAAGATTTCAGTTGAATTACTTGGTTAGTAAGAGCTTTTAAGAGATTAACTATGAAAGAAACGCCAAACAAAGATCTTAAATCTTTGTGCAAAAAGAGATTTTTCTTATGTTTACATAAATAAAAGGAAGAAGATAATTAATTTTTAATTTCGTTTCAAAACAATAATTAAAAGTGTTTTTCCGTTATAAAATTAGTTCCGTATTAACCAAGGATGTAAAAACACAATCAAACATTTTTTTCATTAATATAACTTTGATAAAAACGTTTAAACGGTTTTAATATCAATGGAAGCTTTTAATTAAATGTCAATTTTCCAATAAAAAGTGATATCAAACTACAACCAGAACCCAACAGCATATCTATCAATAAAAAGCACTTAAATATCTCAATAAAATGCAATTTTGTTGCACCGTGCACCTGTTTGATTGTCGCATCACAATATCAGCCACTCGAAATTTATTTCACGCTACTAAAATATGCAGCCTCGGCTTCAATCAATCGATAGACAAATCATAAAATCATATTTGGTCGATAAATCATAAATTTTTGGTCGTAAGATTTGTGTGCAGGTAACACATGTCGAAAGTTATTTTACGATTCTACACAATTTAACGCCTTTCAAAATCTCGTTCAACTAGCAACGTAATGTACGTTTCATTTCAACTGCAACTGAATAAAGTTTACTTCTTTGCAACTTGTGCACTGCATCTACTAGTTTTTCAACTCTTAAAATGAACTTTTAGAGCTTCCAACTGAGTCGTAAATTCATGCCCAACCTTTTGATTGTCAAACATAAACTCGTTAATTTTCTTTGATTTAATATGAATCAATTTAATTTATTTACATTTAATGCATTCAAAATTGTCGTCATCATTTTAATAAGTGACGTCGAGTTCATAGATGAAATTTTCAGTACACCTGTCGTTAATATAGAGGCGTCTAAACTCTAACCCTATACGCGCTTCACATGTCAGTCTTGAGTATATTTTCATTTACATTGTCCCGAGGGCATTATACGGGTCTAATTAGTATTAACCAGTTGTGCCTGTTTGTCGGTAGCTGGCCTACTTAATTAGAAACATTCACCGACCCACTAACGACTACTAAATTTGCATCGTCCATGTCGTAAGCCCCGGATAAGCCTCCCCATTTCCTTGATTCGCCTCGTCTAACCGTTCTATTATCACCATATATCGTTGAGGTATATACAAGAAAACTTTGCCTCGACTCGCCATTATTAATTAAAATAACGAGGAAATTTAATAAACTTACCATTGCAAAACGTAAATTTGTTAGGAACAATCTATTAAATCGATGTAATGAATTTAATGTTTCAGTTAGTGAAGTCTTTCTTTTTGGGGGGAAATTATAAAATCGTTCTTCTTATTTAATCCGACTTAATCTTCTTAAGGTAAACTTTTTAATGCAACTGTAGCACTGTAAATATAAAATATTGGAGCTTAAAACAGTTTATATAATTTAGTTTACATGCAAGTACTGATTGCAACGACTTTAATTGTTGTTTTTTTATTTATTGGCATGTTTTAATGTTATCTAAATTTTCATCAAATCAAATTCCACTCGCATTACTAAAGAATTGTAACGTATTATCGGAGCTCTAATTCAATAAAACGATAATTACAGTGAGATTTGTCCTGCTCCTCAAAACATCTCTAATAATGGCTTAAATATTTTCATTTGTAATGCAATATGAACAGAAGAAGGGGGAATTTATTTGTTTGATATTTTATAAAAATACAATATACAATATGTTGAAAATGCCTTATGAAAGATTCTGAATATAGCTAAGTTTTTGGTTTTATCTGAGACTTTAAATATAAACATATTGTAACGGTTTTACGGCTTTTTCACTAATTGTCACTCACTTTTGCACTGTTACACTTTAAAAATGTTAACAATTTATTTACACTCGCGATTCACTGTTTACGATTTATCACTCCCGATTTATGTTTCTTTGTTGGTGATTATTTCAGACTATTTACTTTCACGATTTATTTAAGACTCGACGTAGACAATTTATTTAAGGATCATTCACTTTATCGATTTATTTAATACTGAACTGCTTGTGCTTGTTTTCCTCTAATATAGGAAGTCGGAATTCTTCTAGAACATTCGATTCTATTATTCCTTTGCCAGGATTTTATATTTTTCTTGGAATAACAGACTGTGCTAGAAGTTCTCCCTCTTTCTTAATTCACCGAGTAATCCTTTTGGTCAAACCCTTGCGCCACAGGTGGTCTGGATATCTTTCTACAATCACATCACTCCTCATTGGCTGGTTTGTCTCACTTGGCTCATCTACTGCTGAGATAGTTCACGCTCACAAAATGGCGACACTCCTCTATCTTTAGACGGTGACAATATATTTACAATAACTAGAGATAACCAAGTGAAAGATAGAAAGTTTAATCCTTTAAACATTAAGAGTTGATTTTCTAGTGTTAAAATATTTCTTATACTTGAAACTTGGGAAAAGTTATACTTAAAAAGATTAAAAATTTAGTAAGGATTAAAACGAAAGAGACTTCAGTACTCTAGTAACTCTAATAGTAAAATTATAATATTATTTGCGACATTAAAATTGAACAAAAAATATCTTTGGATATTGAATGGGAATAGCATCTTGTAATCACTATTTAATATAAAAATGTATCAAATCGCTTTGACATCGTAGGAAAATGTTTTGATCCTATATCTTTTTAAACATATGAACCTCACATAGAAATGGTGCAAATATATTTTATTGTTTGACACCAAAATTCCTTCGAGGAATAATTTCAAATCTATCATTCATACTTTTGACTACTGTGCAGTCATCGAAATCATTTTATCCAACTCCCACCCAATAATTTGGCGGGCGTCATGAAGGATTTATTGGTCAATGAATAACAGTGAATGTCACATTGAAAGTGTGACCGAGAGAATTATGGGCATTTAGGTAGAAATTTCCCAAGACATATTTGATAATTAATTTTGCAACGAGTTATAGGTATGTATGTAAGTTGTCGGCAATTATCATAACCAAAACTCCTCTAAGAAATTATATTGTGCACCTATCTACCAGTAGATATATGTTTAAGACGATAAATTGAAATTACGTTTTCATACTCGTTCCAATTAATATAAACATTTATGTTAGATTGTAATTGAAATCGTTGTGTTTATCATCGTTTGAATTCTATAAACGTAACGATTTACGATTGTCATGTTGCCAGAACAAATAACAAGATAGTGAGTTTAAGTTAAGCAAACAGTTTATGGAATTGTTGAGGAGATCAATCTGAGTGCATTCATTCACGTTAAAGCAAATCATTCCCACAAGATAAATTACCAGCAACAGCATCTTTGTGGTTACATCAAGACAAAGTTATGCGAGAGCTAAACAAATATTTCGGACATTCAAGCAATGTGCATGTTAGAACATAGATACTGGATATCTTTCAATGAAAATTCACGATTTTCCTAAATGCTTGTATTGAATTTTCTTGTGTCAATTTCAGACGTTATTCGAATAAAAGAACCTCGTGTATGTTTACTTTTCTGGTCTTATCAAGTTAAAGCTTTCCTTTCTGTTTGATTGTGCAATTGTGAGACTATGCCATTTGTTGATAATATTAAAAGAAAGCGATTGTCGAAAAAAATGATAAAGTGAATTGTAATTAAATTGAATTATGTCAAATTTCCCGGTTCGTAAATCGGACGTAAAATTAAAGGCACCGTCAGGCTATTAAAAGGCTCGTTTTTGTCTTGTTTTGTTTGATATTAACTCACTTAAAATAATGCGGTCGTCTGTAAACATTAAAGGCACTGCGAGTGAAATTAGAGAAGCAAAATGGGGGATGATGCCGACTGTATTTATGCATCATCACCGACAAGATATAATGATTTTCTTTTTCTGGTATATGTACACTTATATTAAAGAAGTTATGCCATTATACACAGAGCATTGCAATTTATTTTTCTTTTTTTCTGCGTATTTTATTTTTAATAACGCTCGGTTGCCTTGGAAAGAGGATGCTGTGCGCCTCTTTGCTTGGGGGAGAATTTTGCATTAAAACGGGATGAATGTCGCCGTTTAACGGTGACGTCTTTTTTTTTATTCTCTTTGCAGTTTGTTGATTTTCTAGTTGAAATAATCAGTTGAAGTATTGCAACGAAAAGACGATGGGGGCCACCCCGTGCAACACTTAACACAATTTTATATTTAATAATAATTTCGAATGGAATTATGAAAGAGTTTTCCATCAGCATCACGCTGACATGTTTAATGGAAGTTGGTGCGACCAACACACAGCACACAGTGTTGTGGTAATTGGTTGCAGAGTGTACATTTTCAAAATGCCACCGTCTCCCATGCAATTTTCCAACGTCGCACTACGGCAGATATATACACTCACACAGAACTCGATAAGACATCTGCAATACTTACATTGTTCACTAATACAGTATAGTTGATGTAAATTGTTTTAACAGTTGCGGTTTCTAACATTTCCTTCAGACTCAACGCGCTGTAAAATTATACAATATGCAACATCTTTGGAATATGATGGATATTGGGTCTGTGGTAATCTCGCTCACTTTTACCAAATCTCCTCACATTATCATCTCAAAATTAAGACTGTCTTAACGTTCACGACAAAGTTAACAGCATGCAAGTGGATGGCTGAAGTTAATACTCTGACGTTACCATTACATAAATACACATCAAGTCATTGCTTTGAGCATAATTTGATACGATTTAAAAGAAATTTTATATAAAAATAGTGAAATGTATAATACGTTTAATCTGAGATTTTTACATTCGACTATCGTTAGTATAAAACAGCAATTAGATGACAGATTCTTATTAAAAGAAAACGAAAAGATGGATTCAATACAAGTTTTTACTTCTTATCCGATTTATGTAAAGTTTTTATATGCTTCCATAGATTCTTCTAACCAAAATAAAAAATCAAAATGCATATTCGATGCATTCAAAATAATATTTTTATTTTATTAACATTTATATATGCAAGAAAAATTTTTAAACTTAGTTTTTAAAGTGAAACTTTTTATGCATCGTCTCAAATCCATTGGCCTGTCTTGAGCATGTCGCGTGTTACATTCTCAGCAGGGAATCGACAAGTGTTCGACAGAGCTCGTATACACATTGTTTGCTATATACCATGTCGTTTTACCAGGGTTGTTGCGCGATTTATTACTGAATGGCTATTTTTCTCTCCATCACAACGTTTTAGTATATGTATTATAAGTTGCCATTAATTGTTAATCATATTTGTATTGGTATTTGTGTGTTTTGATATAAATGTTGTTGTTCACTTGATCATGATAGACAAAGATACAGATAGTGAGAATTGTACAAAAATATCCGACATTATTAAAACACCGTAAGAGAAAGACTGCCGACAGAGTTCGTGCTTATAGAGACAGGAAAACGGCTCTTGGTGAGTTTATTTAATTGTTATAGTAAATTTATTATAATTATTAGAATTTTCTCCTGGTGCATTATATGTTTATGTATGTCAGAGCGATAGGTTGTTTAGTGTGATGTTTGTATAAGTGTGTAGCCCTTTCGTCCAGAAACAATTTCTTTGCCACAACAATTTTTATTTAACAATGATTGCACATGATTGAAGTTGATTCTTGAAGTAACTTTACAATAGATAACAACAGGATCGATTTAACAATAATCAACAAATTCAACAAGGAAAATAACATTCGAATACTAACATCAATAATGGAAATTTAAAATTAGTTGCAACGGCGCGCGTTAAGTCAGACAGCAAATTCGTGGCACATCTCTTTCTTTCTATTCTATTTTCATACCCTAAATCGAATAATTTTTCAAAAATTTTGAGTTACTTAAGTGCTTAAAATACAAAAAAAAAGTTTCATTTGCATCGTGGTTTTGTAAAACCACACAATATTTTTTTTTAAGTAAGAAAGACCGCAAAGCCCGTACTTATAATTTTAATAAATAAATTAAGCCAGCGGGTTTGAAACGTCTTTGTATTGTGCGTAGGATGTCAGTAGAGGGCTATTTGCTAGTTTAATTAGTTAATTTTTTAATGAATTTTTAAGCGCTGAATGGACCACAGGTAAACAACGTTTCGCCAATGGTATTAAGAAAAAAGTGAAATATTTAATAGAATGAAGTAATGATAAAAACTCTAAGAAACACTGACACGAATACAATAAATTCTGAGTGATGGACTCACTGAAATAGTCTGTTATATTTTCTTTTGCCAGATCTAAAGAAGCATAAAAACGAGCAAGTTATTTTACGTCACCGTCAAAAAACGTTCTAGTGAGATAATTCTCTTGGATCCGAGCCGTTTAGCTTCGTTCGATAAACATTGCACCGGGACTCCATGTATAGGTAGTACCGATCCGACGAGCTATATTCGTTTTTAGATTGATGATGCTCGAGCGTCGACGAGTTGTAATACTAAACCAACATTAATATCGGATATTGAGCTTTTCTTAAACGATCCATCCATGTTGTAGCTTCCCGGCAACCGGACCCGCCTCTCACTCCGAACGATATTTCATAAATTATCCGACAATGCAGTGCGCTTCTTGTTTGATGCCGACACCAATAGTTTTCGGTCTTTACCATATTCTCTCTCCGCACTAATTGTGCCACCGTGCGCCATTCTAACAAGATCAATTTCTCAAACTTTCAGACGGCCAGTCGTGAATAGTTTGCGAATAAATGGGACAGCGAAATGATAAGGAAGGGCTGAGCTATTATTTTATACCAGAAGTTTCCAATCTAGTCATAGAAAAGTTTCTTTTTTTAAAAATCCCATTATGATAAAAGATTAGAAACTATTTTATCCCATATTAAACCTAATAGTACTTGTACTGTCTAATTTCAAGTCATTATTTAAAATTCAAATCGTTTCACACTTTAAAATAGAAGCATTTACAACTATAAAACCACGACAATTAAATGGGGTCCAATTAAGTCATTTTTCATTCAATTTAATTTAATTACGATTTGAAACAATTTAGAAATACAGCGAATTTCCGTTTGACTTTGGCTTCCCAAAAAAATAAATAGAAAATGAGCATTAAAGTTTCTTTTTTTTATTATAATACAGTTTATCAGATCGTCGCTAGCTGTAACATATATTTTATTATAACGCCAAGATAAGACCAAATTACAATATGTGAATTTTTTTCTTTTACCCGACCGTTTTTTGTGTGTATCTTCTTTGTTCGAGACACGGTGCTATAAGCCATAAATCTATATAATTAGTTGAAACGCTAAGTAAAATAACACGGGAGAAAAAAAGGTAAAAATTAGTTCGGCAATTAGAATAACAAGGGCATAATGATGCTCATAAACATGTCTTAATATTCTGACGATTCTCGAGCTCCATTTATATATCAGATCAGAATATATAAAGCATTACTTCTTTTTATTCTTTTGTATGAAATTGGAGGAATCAGAGGCATCCATATTGCGGTACCCACCGATAAAATTGGGGCCCTGGGCGTGTTTTTAGAGCACATAATTTGTTCAAGTAAACGTGTGATATTTGCGTATTGACTCGCACATGTAACATTTATATAAATGGAGTGCAAATATTTGAAATGTTTGAATTAGGTGGATTTTTTTCTTGTAAAATTCAATTATTTGATTTGACGAAAGCAAAGAGAGAAATTGGTTTGTTAAATTTATGATTAAGTTCAATTTCGAGGACCAGTTAATTACTTATTATAATCAACCAGAAAATACTTTAAAAAACTAACGTTAATTGTCTTTAATCGTTTCAAGCGTCGTTGAAATTCGTAGCAACAAAAACGCCTGATAAATAAGTTGTAAAAGTTTTATATATAGTGAAAAAATTTATGAGTGTTTGTTTTTCATTCGCTCAAGAAATAAAACGAATAGGTAGAGTTTGATTAAAATTGTTCTTATCATAATAAACTTGAACTTAGCTGGAAGTTCAAATTTTACATTTTTATCGTGGCGTGTTTTGAAATCAACGATAAAAGTGCGTAGGTAGAAACGTAAAAACAACATTGTTTTAATTTTTTGAAGTTTATTAAAATTAATTTAGATAATATTAAACAAAATTATAGTTAAATCAAGTTAATTCATTTTTTAATTTGATAAAAAAACTGAAAGCTCTTATGAGCTTGAGTTGATTAATTCAATAAAAACAGATTGAGCTTACATCAATCCACCAAAACGAATAAAATTTGTTTTTTATCTCATTGCCATAAGAAAAAAATATAAAATATTATAGGGTTGCTTTGAGACCACTACAACAGAATTTCTCTGTAGCAAATCGGGTATTTTTTTGAGGGTGCGAGCCCCATTTTCTACTAATTGGTATATAATTAACTTCCCAACAGAGAAAATCCTACAATTATATTCAAAAGGTGATACTGTAATAAAAGATTTACTATGTGACTTATTTTTAAGCTATTTGATTTGATTTTCAAGCTACTTTACTAAAATTTAGTGTAAAATTTATTCAAGTCAGTCACTGAAATTTCAAGATATTGCTTTTTATAATTCAATTATTAAGCTCAATTTCATTGTACTGAATCTCTAAATAAAATACTGTTAAGTACTTTAGTTTTGATGCAGCAAAAAAATAAACTACTCACTGCACTACTGCAGTGATTTCATCTGTTACCTACATTACACATTAAATAAACTACACAAATAAACTATATTCATAACAACAAACTACTCACAACTGCGTATTTATCGAGCCAAGAATCTGTACATTATTTACAATGCATTGAGCTTAATATTATTTAAACTTTGAAATTAAATAACTTGTAAATCCAATGCTTGTCTTAGCTTGATATATGAATATTAACATTTTACTTGTTTTTTATTTGTCTTTAGTTAAGTAGGTAACTATATTATCGAGTCAAGGAGTAACTCACTATTCATAACTAAAAAAATTGGTTGTTGTAAAGTCGGTTTACGGACGATAGTTTTACGTGATAACAACATAAAGAAACATTGATGAAAAATTGCATACTTTTATGAATTGAATTATTATCACTGAATGGTCTTTATTTTGTATAATACAAAGAAAGAGTTAATTGAATATTAACAATTTTTTCAAAATAAAATCAGACTGAAACTTATGAAGGAAGTCAATTTTAAATCTTATTAAGTAAATTGGAAAAAAAAAACAAAACAGGTTGTCTAGGATTCAACAATAATTTCGTGCCTCTCTATCGCTTGCACGCACAGGCCCAAATAGAACGTGACACTTTTTCAGACTGGCTGTCGTAGTTCATAAATTTATAAGACGTTATCACGTCAATAAAGGACATGGTTCGAAAAATGAGGATATAATGGTATTTTAGAAGACTGCTCAGTTAAAAATCCCATATACCTAGAAAAAGGTTATAACAAAGATAACTGAAGGTAACAATAATAAAATTTTCATGACTCTAAGGAAGAAGTTTAAGACTAGATTCAGGAACAGTTTGAAGAACAGTTCATTAAAAAGATCAAACAATTATATCCCCTTGTTTGGAATCTTATCTTCTATATTCTTATTTATGACAAGAGATACACTTCTTGCTGTGATAATCAAGTTATTTAACTAAAGTTTCCCTCGAAACCAAAAAAATGACATGTCAAATGTTATTATTCAAATCCCAAGTCAAGTCAAGCATTAAATTTACAAGTTTTTTCATTTCAAAGATTAAATATTAAGTTAAAAACATTGCATAAAATGTCCAGATACTTAACTTGATAAATACCCAGTTGTGAACGTGATTTAAGTGAAGTTGGATTGTATTGTATTTGTTACTACATAATCATTTTATTCCAGATTGAAATTTTTAAAGTACCTACCTTGATGTTGGAACTATTTGTGGTTTTTGTAACGAGTCTTGAACAATAAATAAGTTCCATAAAAGATAATGCAGAAACTACTACATAAAGCTTACAACATCCAAAATTAAGATACAATACTCTAAAGATTCCAGTCCGTGATACAAAGAAGGTTGAGATACTACTAAGCTTATCATCAATTGTGACAAAAACAAATATCTAAGTAAAACGTTAACTATATAAAATATTACAATTAAAACAACTTAATTACAGGTTCAGATCAACGACAATATCTGATCAATTGGAGATAGTTTAAAGAACGCCTTTAAGTGATTGAAAAAAATGAAATGGTAATTTCATTGTTCTTTTTTTAAGATTTTTTACTTGCCAAAGTATCAAAAAAAAGAAAGAAATTAAATTGTAACTTTTCTACTAAATTATCAGAACTTGATTTTTTTTCCTGAATAAAGTAGACTTTAAAGTTAGCTTCATTTGAATGATAAGAAAATAAAAGATGAATTAATGATTTATACTTGAATGATTCAATTTTAATTTTTTCTCTATTTAAGGGTATATTTTTTTATATAAGACTCAACTGATTCCTTGTTTGTCTCCAAAATTCCTCTTTAAATTAATTTTATTTCCTTCTTTATAACGTTAGTTTAATTTTTGTAAAAATATTTTTAATTAAATTAACTCTTTTATCAGTTTTTATTATATTATTTTAAAAACATATTTTTTATCTTTTTACCTTGAAAATTTCTAAAATAACACAAATAAGATAGTAGTTTGGTAACACCGTATTTTAATGCATCATCGTTTATACATTCCACAACTTGAAAAATCATCTTTTTCAATTTACAGTAAAATAAAATGCTTTTACCTCGTTATTATTGCTCAAATTGACATTAATGTGATAGCTGAAATTAAAACCCCGCCGAGCACATGAAATAACAGCCAACCAAAGTGGAAGTTTGCTTAAAAATCCATGACGAGTTGAATTCCCTGCATATAATAAAATATACATTCATCTCATTCACAAGCCGCCCGCGAGACGTATTCAATGGTTTGATTTGAATTTTTTGTCCCACCATTATTATGTTTCTGCGTGTTATATATAAATATTGTAATGTACCTAGTGGCGTGGTGTGATATTTTTATAAAACAGATAGAGATCAGAAAAGTTTCCTCCACAACCAATCCGAATTGGCTCGATAACAAGCTGGCCTTTCATTGAGCCAATGACTAGACTATCATTAGACGAAGTACGGCTCGAAACGAGCCATTTTCTTTTCGTTGTGTGTTCACAGCTTTGTTTATCTGAGTGAATAATCAAGAGATGATGTTTCCGGCATCGTACTAAATAAACATTCATTTGGCAATTCACAGGAATATTTGAACTTATAATTGGAATGATTATTATCGATAAATTATAATACATGGAGAAATGAATTTTTCGAGCATCACTTTTTGCAGGGTTATTACTGTTATTAAGTGTATCACATGGAATTATAAACGTAGACGGGTGTTTCTTGTTCTCAAGGCAATTTAAAACAGTCTGATTCCAGTTGTAATTATATTCCTCACTTAATATGTGGATTTTATTTTAATGATATAAGTCGGGAAGAGTTTTTGCTAATTGTATGCTAATGTTTTGCGGAAACACAATGCTTTGCTGTAGACTTTTTTAGAGGATCGTACGTCCATAAAATGTCTAAGAAAACATCACAATGTATTTTTAACTGATTCATAACTACATAAAAATTAAAATAGCTTTAAAATTAACAGTGTTTTTTAAGATTAGTAAAAATTTAACAATTAGTTTCTTATGAAAATCTTCATTAACTATTATTGAAAATTCATCATTTATTGAGATAATCGATAAAGTACTGGTTCAAATCCGGCTCGAAGGACCAAAAGTATTAAAATTATATAAAACTGGCTTAATTTTTAAATGCGTTTTTTCTTAATTTAAAAAAAAACAAACAATTTTGGTAGAAAATAAATTATAAACATAGTTTAATCAATTTTACATTTATACTAAAATAACAATAAAATCACTAGGTATGACCCAAAACAGTTGAACCTTAACACTAACATTTAACCCTCTAACCCTTTGGCCTATCCTCGCCTCTTCACACCTATTGAACTAAATTTCGTTGGCCCGAATAAAAGTTCACTAGACTATACCAAAACTTAACCTTAACGAGAAAAAAGACTGTTTTTATGTAAGAAAAAATTCTTGATAATTCTAGATGATGAGAAAGCTTATAGAAAGTTAAACTCCGGTGACGATATAAGGTATGGAATGATTGCCAAGTCTGGATAATTTTGCGCACGTCACGTGTATTTTCGACGTTTCCAGATCCAGTTTTCGTTATCACAATAGAGACGACGGTTAGCAATTTAACCATAACACTTGATAACATTCGTTAATTAGACACAATAGCAAACCAATGACCTGTGTACAAACGAGTCTTCGTATTTAACATGTTATCGGTCGTGTAAGCTCAAAACAAAACAAATTTCGCCGTTCACACAGCGAGCGATAAATGAAAAAGCGTTGTTCCTCTCGTCGTTCCCATTTCGTCATCTTCATCACAAATTAGAGGCGATTTGTTCAATTTATGCACGTCATATGTCAGTCGAGACAATAATAAACTTGGGAATAGAATTTCTGTTGCTGTGTTACTCTCGTACTATTCCATTTGCGATTCTGTAAGCCTATCGAGCGTGATAATGGGGTGTGCATCTAAATGTCCCGTCGCACTTTAATACTTGGATTACATACGGGATTATGACCTTTGTTACACCGAACTAGTACCTATCACATATAGTATTACAGCGTACACCTACCAACAACAATTCTCTGTGTTCCTGTCTAATTACAATGAACGACCGATTAAAATTAACATTTATACAGAATATTAAAGGGACGATTAAACCCTTTGGGTAATGTCGTATTGTCAATAAAATAGATCAATGACGTTTCCAAACGGTTTGACAAACCTCAACGATCTAACATTTTTTATGATTAAAGGATGCAAAGGGCTGTTTTGTAAAAAAAAAAATATCAGCATCATCAGTTCTATTAAAAGTTATCTACCAGCTATTCTATTTATTTCAACCCTCAAAAAAATTATGGTTTTTAATACACACACCATCTGGCCAATCGGCAGCTTTTATTAAAAAACTGTAAAACTAAAAACAGCTCAAACAAGCAATGTTTGAGTTTCCAAAAAAAAAAAGCTCTTACCACTTTTTTAGAGGACAAAAGCACAAATATTGGACAAACACGACAAACTGAAAAGAGCCGTTATTACGGGAGGAAAAGAAACAATATGATGAACAACCTGATGAAGCTGTAATATATGGCGAAACGTCTCGACCTGATACTCTCGTAGCATTTATTGTAAAACCCGATCCATTGCTCCTCTAACTATATCTATTAATACAAAATAACAAAAATCTGAAAAAATATTAATTAAGGAACAAATCGATTTATATTCTGTTATTTTTTATTTGATTATTAATTAATATGATATTTTGTTGGTTGTCGGAATGTCTTATTTAAAGCAGGTATAGGTACTATTGAATGTCAAAATTAGCAGATTTATAAATGGGAAAGATAGGAAGGATTTTTATATTTGTCTCGTTTAATATTTTAGTAGAAATAGTGAAGCATCATCAATGCAGGGAATAGTCAAGGTTTAATATAAATAACACCATTAGGGATTCATTATTTGACTAGATTTTAAAACTTATTGGCCCGATTTTCAAGCTACTTGATTTAAATTTAATTTGAAATTTGTAAAATGACTAAAATGTCTTTATATAAATATCAAGCCAAGCTAAGTACTTACCAACTTTGCAAGTAAATAACATCATTAAAGATTACCTGTTTGACTTAAATTTCAAACTACTTGACTCGATTTTCAAATAACTTGAGTGGAATTTGACTCGAAATCAATACAAAGACAAACAGTACAATTGATATTTAAGTTTAATTAAATGCCAATATTTAAATAAATAGGTAAGTGAAGCACTGCTTTCGCAAGTTATTTTATTTCAACGCCATAATGTCAAAGTCGTACCAAGCTTAATTAATTTCACAACATACTATGACTTGATGCATTTGAAAGCACAATATCTGTAAGTCTTATTCTAATTACAAAATATATAAGAATTTGAATTATTTGAAGTGATAATGTCTTATAAATTGATGAACAGTGGGCTATATACACACAAAAAATTTCACGTTCCATTTAAACCTGTGCGTGCAAGCGAGAACGCGATACAAGTGTTAGAGAAGCACAATATTATTTTTGAATCCTAGACAACGTGTTTTGTTTTTTTCTACAATTTAATTAGATTTAATTGATTTCCTTTATAATTTTTAGGCTGATTTCATTTTGTATGCACTTCAATTAACTATTTTTCTCAAAGCAGCAGCAAAAAAGGTAATTAATTCTTTCATTTTAAGAATAATATGACTAATAATAAAGGAAGAATAATACGACATAATATGACTATAATTGTTCGTGATTATATTTAAACAAATAATTTAAATTAAATTTGCAAAAACTCTAAATAATATTTGAAATTTAAAAATTAATGTTTCAACCAGTTCTTAACATATTTATGTTAAATTATTATCATTGATAATAATAATTATGAATAGTTAATACGTGCCAGCGAGAACGCGATACAAGTGATAAAGAGGCACGATAGAGTTCTGCTACTGGAACGCCGCCACGCGAGCTTCATCGAAAACTACAATCAGCTATGCCTCGTATTCAATAATTGTTTAATTCTATACAACGTGTTTTGTGTTTTTTTCTACCATTTACTTAATAAGATTTAATTAATTTCCTTCATAATATTCAGTCTGATTTCATTTTGAAAAAATTGCTAATTTACAATTAACTCCTTCTTTGTATTACCTATACAAAATAATGATAATTCAGTGATTGTAATTCAATTCAATTCATAAAAGTATTCAATTTTTCATAAATGTTTCACTATGACGTTATCACGTAAAACTATCGTCCGTAAACCGACTTTACAGACAACCGATTTTTTTTAGTTATTTATATTTCCTTGGAACGTCCAAGGTCATCAGCGACTTATCTAGTCCATAAATTTTCACTTAATTGAAATTTTATTCAACTAAAACTTTGTTTAATAAAAATGTTTTTTCAAAAACTTATTTTATAATCCACTAAATACTTTTTTAAACAGAATAATAACAACAAACAGGCAATTTATTTTATAGATAGAGAAAAGTCTTTATAAATTTATATTTTTAATTTAGAAAAATTGATCTTATAGACCTCAAAAATGATTTTATAGGAGTAATAAATTCCTCAAGAGTTCATAATTTGGACTTTCTGATTTCATTTTAACGATTTGAACAAATTCTTAAAAATTCTAAGTAAGATTTTAGTTGGGTTTTGTCTTTTGCATTTCCAAGTTGGTTCTTGAAAGTTCAAAATTCTCATTAATTTAATGAATTGAAACATTCCCAAATCCTACGTTTCAATTAAATGTAAAGCAAATTGTTAACTAAAAATTTTTCATAGTTTTCAATGAATTATTTCTTATTAAGCTTTTCAAATCAATGATTTTATTACCAAAAAAAAAAAACTCCGGATTCTTTATTTTAACAAACAAAATTATTTTCGTATTTATCAGAATAATTAAATTAAACATTCATCTCATTAACTTAACATTAATAATTATTATTTGAGATGAATCATGGAGACAAACAGGGAGAACGTTCAACACAAACAATATTTATTAATTAAATTTGAAATTTCAATTATAATATTGTGTGTTGTTTATATGTGAAACATGGAGAAAAAAGCTTGGTGTTATTTTTTTTGTATCAAATAAATCATTTAACATATGTACGTTTGAACTCGTTTGGAACGTTGCAAATGCCACACGGGCCACACGTTTATTTGTGAAACAGGACTGTTAATCATGGTGTGCGGTAACCATGGCCTAGGACATCACCACCACGGAATGTCACCAAAATTGTAGCTTCGGTCAACATGCTACGCAAGCTTCAACTCGCTCGTTAAATAGTTGTTATAAACAAATAAAATTCAACTTTTCGTTCTATATTTTAAATAAAATTGTTAACACAAATAATTGAACCTATTTATGGTAAATTTTGAGGAGGGAATTATCCTCATCATCAATGATTATCATCAAGTGTTTCAATGCATAATGAACACTTACTTGCTTTTAGTATCATCGATTTATGTTTACATACTCAAAATTGTATTTAATAAACTTGCGGTCGGTCTAAACATATTGATTAAATTAATTTCCATCCCAAACCTTGAAAGTTTCAAATGATTCAATAAAAGCTGATCGAAGGTTTTCAAAATCTGAGACATTTCATGTATCTATCGTCGAAATATAATCGAAATTCCGACTCAGAGATAATGATAATAAAGTTCACTCCTTCGCATTATCGACCACCCGACTCGACCCTCCTTCTGACAGCTTTGCATCGGTTTCTTATCTGTTTGTTCGAATGGGGTGACTATTCATGTGGGGTGACTCGCCTCAGCCTCCCTGTGTCATCTCGAATGCTCCACCATCCCCTCCGAATCGTATACACATGAATTTTGGGGAGCTCGACAGAGCTCCCTCGTTCAAAACCACACTCTGACGATGCTACAAATGGCCCTTTAATCATTCCGTGGCAACATTTCCCTGGTAATGTATGTAAATTGTATGAACGACGAAAACTTCACTATCTAAAGCTTTTAGTTGATACTATTTAAAAAAGTATGATAAAATTGGGTGCGGGGTAACAATGCTGGCTGGCAAACGAACGAAAAAAGGCATTAAGAGTGGAAACGAATTAGTTTTTGAACGTCGTAATTTATTCGTGAAAAGAACGCATACGTACGGCAAAGACCAACATTTAAAACGATAATAAATTAGATCAACTTTAATTGCTCGTGCAAACGAGAGGAGTTGAGTGGTCGCTACAGAGCTTCAAGTTAAAAAAAAAATAAATAAAATTAAATATAATACATGAGTACTTTTTTTTGAAAAGTATTTTAAATCATTTCCAAAAGTTTCACAAAGGTAACCAAACTCTTCAAACCACGCTAAATGTAAAAAATTTACAACAGAAAAAAAGGTTTTTTTTTTATGGAACATTTTATCGAGTTAAGCTCTCTTTGAAATAATCTGCTTAGTGAACCTTTCATTATTTGTGAAATTAATATTTAAACTAAGTGAAATTTATTTACATGGTCCGTTGCATGTGATTTTTAATCTCTGTCATATCCACAACATCCGGGAAACCGGTGGAATGAAAATTTGACATGTGAAAACTTAGTAATCCTGAATTATATAAGAGAAGCAAACCCTTAAGTTTCATCTGTATTCTACGGGTTTTCAGGTCGTTTTAATATTGATTGAATCGAGACATTGAAATTAATTTTGAATCATTCACGATTTGAAATTAATGTACTCTATATTATACCCATCTAAATGTGATCCCTTTGATTTGATGAAACGCCCAAATTGCATCAATGTTTAATTAATGTCAAGCTATTTACGTTTATTTCTACAAATCCAAACGTTGTATTGTTAACGATGTAAAGGTCATAGCCTAATAGAGTAGTAATAACGGATTAAACGGTGAATATTTAATGTAATTTGTCGAAGCGATTTATATATGAATAAGGATCTTTTGCATTATTTAGCGAGGCTTACGGTACATGTTGGAATATAGATGTGGATATATCATATAACAGGCGTTTGAATGTGTCTAACTTGCACCTTTCTACGTCATCCCAACATTCATCCCTTAAACCTTCTCGTCTACATCTTCTTGGATATAACCATTTTACGTTATTATTTATTCACCCCCCAGCTAGAGAGATTTAGTTTACGGAAGTTAATTTTGATATATATCCGGTTCAAACATTCTATAAACACACGAAATGTTCTATAAAAATAAATAATTTTAATTACCAGTAAAATATTACTCATCGAAAGGCCCTGGCTTTCATAATAATTTCAAACGTTCACGCTATCAAATTCATAAGTATCAAGGGGGGACGAGATGTGTTTCAATTAGTGTAATATAATTTCGCAAGAACCTTTATTAAATATTTAGTTTTGAGGAAAGGAACACACATTTCATTGAAACATTTAAGCAATTGCAGTTATTATAAATTATCGTTGAAATTCTCAGGGCATAATTCACGCCACACGCCAGTTGTGACCTGAGTTGTTAAATTTTAAACATGGTGGAAAAACGGACCTAATAATATATATTTTAAATGTTTTGTTATTTTTGAAAGTTTTAATTGCTCGGAAAACATCATAATATAAAAACCTTTTGTTATGTTTTATTAATCTTGTTGTTTTCTAGTTTTACTTCCTTATGTTTAACAAAAAAAATATGATATTTGAGAACTTGAACGAAGTAGAAGCCCGTCCAATAAATCACCATAAAAGTAATTCGTATAAAACATTTATTATATGAGAGATTCTGATCATTTGGCGAATTCTTTTGGGATAGATTTGGGATGAGTCAGCTCCGCGAATTGACATTATCTGTGCAAATCAAATCATGCTATTTTCTGAATGGAAAAAGGGCGCACTATTCACTGCTGGTTGTCTGAGTGCCGTCTTCTATTTATGTTTCTGATAACTAGAATGACCCCCTCAAAATGTATCGTTCAGGATTTATTAGCACCAAGGGAATTGGCTGCGGTTTCACGCTATTTGATAGTACTGATCGAAAGCTTTGAAGGGCTTGTGTTCGATGGTTTGTTTTGACTCTGTCATCTTCACTGCAACTTTAGAAAAGTTTTAGTTAATGTCAATATTTGAATAAATTGGTTCGAATCTGAGTGATTATATAAAACTTTCATCGACACCGACTATCGACTTTTCTTGATAGTATAGGAATCTTTATAAGGAAAAATAAAATTTAAAAATAAGATGATCTGAAATTAAAAGTGTAAAAGCAGCAAAACAATATCATTCTATATGTGTTGTGAAAATTTTCTTCTACTATTTGATTGTCGTTATTGTTTGTATACTCGTATATAAATATTGTTCATAATATCTGGTCATTATACAAAATAACATCTATGAGAATAGTAATCATTTATAAATTAAGATATGGAAGACCGCATATCATTCAGAATTGAAAAACGACTAATGCTATGGCCTTATTTTTGGACATTAGGAAGTACAAAAAGGAAGAGAGAAATCAAATCTTCCAAAAGTATAATATTTTTCGACAAACTAACATAAATTATATAAAACTCCCGGTTCATGTACACAATACCTTCCCATTTGGGGTATCTTATGTAAACTTTTCCAAGTTATTGTAGTTTTATAATCTGTCATAAATCTGTTTACATAATCACCGGATATTTTATATAATAACCACAATTACCTGTTATATTTGACCATGGAAATGTGCAAATAAAAGAAGGTAATATATAATTCATAGTTTAAAGACAACTAAACCCTATTCGTTCCAAATTGTCACTATTATTTAGTTGTACGACTGTTATATAAAATAATTTTGAACTTCACTTTTGGGCACTGGGCAGTACAAAGCCGAAAAGAAAAAATAAGCATGCCTTAAGATTTCCGTCAATAACCTACAGGCAATTTTTGACATTCTGAAGTTGTATTCTCATTATATTCCACCATTTAACATATAAGATTTCTAGTTTATGTGTCCAATGCCTTAAAAACCTTGCTAGTTAAAACTTTTATATAATAATTGCCGAGTAGTGTGTACTTCTATCAACAGACTGGGGTTTATGTAAACTTAAATACTACAACTTTCATCGCACTAATCAAGAAATTTTCTTTTAAAACTTAGTAACTTCTAATTAATGTAAATATACCCTAAATTGGTAACTAGACGTCTTGTAATAATTACGATCAATTGAAAATGCTTTGATCTCTATTTTCTTAAAAGTTGTAACTCAAGTAAACACAGGGGCCAACCTTAAAGTTAATCCAATTAAATAAATGTGATAAGATCAACCCTAAGATTTGCACCCTCCTGGGTGTAATAGGAAAACTACCCACCACATCGAATCGCAAACCCCGTATTGTGTTTAACAAAGTGGTTTTAAAACATCGATGGATAGATCTAATGACACACGCTATTAAATTTAACAGCCTCATATAAATATTGACGCAGTTAGTATTTAAACTTGAAATTTTATTTCTCAACCCCCTTGGGACGTTAGTTTTTTTTTTCTTTTTTTTAGATATTAAATATGATGATGCTGGGGTTGCAATTCGACGATTTGATTACGCAAATAATTTACAGACGTCATTCTTATATTGTACCCTTAAGATTTTCTTTATTATACGATGAAAGTTATTGGGGGTGAAACCAGTCTGGCCAGGTCCGTTTGTCGTTTCATAAAACAGTTTATGACGATATTGTTTTTGGAATTTATTTGAATTAGCTAGAAAAGAAAATATGGGGTGGAACTATTCGTGTCTTTCAAGTCAATGTTATTGCTAGCATAAGATAGTCAACAAAAATTATCCTTAACCTTCATTTTTTTTAATAAAGATCCGAGAATTTGGGGGTTGGTAGCGTGCATTTGTTAAATTTATGATTCATTGTTATTTTTCTTCTCGAGGGTAGTTTTATATTAAGTTATATAAGTTGTCGAGGCAAATTTTTTAGGGGATGAGTTTGAATGTTAATGGAGAAGTTTGGGTGTGTTTTTTGTGTGTAGTTTTTTTTAAACTTTCTTGGTATAAAATTTGTTTGGTATATGTTTTAAATTAAAATATGTAAATTTATTTGTATGTTGCTTACATATTTGGGGGTTTTTGATATAAAGTTTTTTTTTCTTTGACATCAATCACTTGTTTAGTTAAAAATCTCTTGTTGTAATGTTAACATTTTTGAAGCAATATCCAACAGAATGGGCGAGGTATTATGGTGAAATTGCGAGACTTGTGGAAAGTTTTCAACTATGATCTTTTTTTTTTTTGAAGTGAAAAAGAGAAGTTTGTATGTTTGGTTGTGACATTTTTATTGAAAAACTACTTACTCTATTAAGGTGAAATATTTTTCTAAAATGAAATTCATAGTTATGTGACTTTAATACTGAAATAAGTTTGGATTTACTGTGACATTTTGATAGAATAAACCGGTTTTATTTTCTGAATATTTTTTTTTATTCGTAAAGTTTAAAGTGGGAAAAATATGGTTTGTCTTTTTGAACTTAGATGATCTTAAGATTTAACATTAAATTTCGTTGATTTCAGTGAGTTTAATATGAGAATAAATTTTTCCACCCGCACATCTTCAACAATTTCCACATTCTTTTCGTAATATTATGCGATACATAACAGACGGATTATTGTTCTGGATTCCACTGTTCGCGAGGCAAATTTTTCCGAATTCCACGATGGCACGGCCCGAGAGACGTGTAATCCGGGTAAATTAAAATACACAAATGTACACGGAATTGTGTTGTATTTGTATATTGTTTGCAATAAAGCGTTTTTGAATGTAACGTGTGTTTTCTAAAGCGCGTCAGCTGACAGCGATGATAAATTAAGAAATAAAGTTTTATTTTATTTAATTAAAATACTTCATCGTTGACAGTTGTCGGTTACATAATGGAACATATTTTTCAAATATTAATTCATCATTCTTCACGCAAATTTGCCAGTGTTGAGCTGGTGTTATTAAATTTTTGTTTTTATTACTTTATGCTTACTTTGTTGTAAAAGCATTGCGAATAAAAAAAAAATAAATTTTAATTAAAAAAAGAAAAGAGGAAAAGGCAAATTTTAACATTTTAATAGCTTTAGAATCCCGAGTGTGTTCATTCGTGAAAGTAGTAAATTTTATTAAAATTGAATAAAAAGATATTAAATGAGAGTATGATAAGAAATTCTTTTGACCACAATCAGGTCGATTCATGCGGGGTGTTTCGTCTTTGTGGCGTTTCCCATTTCTCGAAATGTCATCGAGTTGATACACATAAATACACTGAGGCTCTCAAAACCAATTTCACGTGGTGTATGAATGCGATAATGACATCCGCCCGAATGACGACGGCCCCACAACCATCACCACTTGTATTATCTACGTTGACGTCCAGCGTCGTGACGTGTTCTAACGAGGCGGTTCCCTCGGGACGCTCCAGAAACAGCCTTTGATTAGAGACACTTCCATCAAAGCTCCCGGTCACAGACGCCACAGAACATATCTGCACTTTCCTCTTGTTATCAAACAGATAATATCATTCATACACAGAGCCAAAAGAAAATTAAATATCTCCAAAAACAAAAAATAATACGTCGGATTATTCTCATTCGGTTTAAAATGCAACAATTAAAAAAGTATTAAAAATTTGACTACATTTGACATGACGAGGAATTCTTTCAACGATGACTCTTAATGCAATCTGAAAAATGACAATACTTAGAATAAAAAATACTGCATCAATTTTTTTGAAAAAAAAAACAAACGCTCAAAATTTATAATATTTGTCTTGATATTAATAATAAGTCTTAATATTTATGATTCATTTTATAGGCCTTGTGGATAGTTAGATATCATATATTTGAGCAATTAAATAATAATAATTTTGTTGAATACATTAACTATTATAAAAACGATTACCATTTGTTGGGGGCTGGAATAAAATTTTTCTATACAAAATAAATTGCTATGCATTTAAAATTGTTCTAAAATAATCAATAGAATAAATAAATTATCCAAACGAACTCAATATTTACTTACTGACAGAAATATCAACCAAATATTGAAGGTCAAAAACATTTTGGGATTTAATCGGATTAAAAATGGCATTGAAGTCTCTTTGTACTTGTTCATAATTTATCCAAAATTTCGTTCAAACGCATTGCTACCTAGAATTATAAGACTCTTGTTATTAGACTAAAGATTGATATACTAGTCTACTATAATATATATTTTTTAATTGAGTATAATTTTTGTTAAGAAAATGGCCACCATTTGCTATTAATGAGGATAAGAATCAATTTCTAAATATTAAACTTAAAATGTTTTATTATTTCTATATAATATTTTTAAAATAATTTGTTGACAAGACTTTAAATTTTACCTGATTGTAGAAATATCGATCGAAGGTCAAAAACATCTTGGGTTTAATTGGATTAAAAATGACATTGCAGTCTCTATGCGTTTTATATTTTATTTCAACACATAATTTCTTTGATAAGTTGAACTCTTTTTAACTAATTGAAAGATCGTCATATTTTTTATTTTTTTTCAATTTGAATCAAAGGTTGGGAAAAACAAAATCGAATCTAACTTTGTGACATTGATAATACATTTGCGATGCAATTGAAGACTAGTTCACTTTGGGTTTTAGGGGGAAGACGCAGATATTTTTTTGTGAATTCATCCGTGAAAATTTTTGAGTTAATTCGATCTTTTACAATTGATTTCGATGGTGGAAAAGTTTAGCAGGGATTTTTGTGTATTTTTGGTGAAGAATTTGCCAGTCTTTTCTGATTCTACAGAAATGCAGAATTCATTTCACATCTCAGGATATTTAAAGTTACATTTGTTAACTGTTTTATGTTCATTTAAAAACGTTTAGTTAATAGTTCTTCGTAATGAACTCTTCTGCAATATTAAGTTGATTCAAAAAAATAATTCTTATAAAGAGTAAGATTATTGACTGACAGACACACTGGAGGTTAAATAATTGAAGATAAAAACATGAAATTTCAATGTTCCAGAGTGGGCTGTGGTATCGACATAAGAAGGAGTTTTTGAAACTCCACAACTACTTAAATATTAAGTCTTTCGCTAAAATTATTAATTTTCTCAAATTTAAAAATTTTTCATACTACCGGATGTTGTTCTACTCTTTAAACAAGAGAATGGGGTACAATTTTTACTGAACCGTAGTTTTTAAGTCGTATATTATTATACATAAGACATTTTTATACAATACATGAAATGTCCTGGGAAACGAATAGCTGTTTATACTTAAACGGCAATAATAGCAAAGGGTAATTTGTTAAAATTAGTTCACGTAAAATATTTTACACAAATTGATTATTATTTATTGAAAAACTGAAAAAAAAGCAAAATTTTTCTAAATGCAGGAAAAAAGCTAAAAGCTTTTTGGTGAAAATAATACAGCTTTTAACACAATAATTGATAGAGTTTACTTTTTACATTAACTATAAAAATAAAATTACATTACGTAACAAAAAAACGACCATTTTCCCCGTACAGACTTTTTTCAACTAAATAAAACGGAATATAATTAGACAAATCTATTTCCATCCCATTGAAATCTGTTTTATTATCACTCAAATGTATTTTTCACGAATTTTTGTTATAAAACGAGTTGCTGTATTAAAAAAAAGAGAGTATACACCAATTTCAATCCTCATTCATTTACTTGCAAAACTAAAATTTCATTTAAATACAGAATGGAAAAAAGTCGTCAATACTAATTGATTGATGAAGTGAATAAAAACGGGCAATGCAAAAAAAATGTTCAGTCACCTAAAATTTTTGAAATAATTTGATCAAACATTTAATGGCTTTTTATAAGCAAATCATTTGAAAATACGATCTGATTGATTTGGTCAATGTGTAAGCATAATATAAATTGAAGTGTATCAAATATGTTTTTTTCGAAATCAAATTCAAATCACATATGCGTATGCCAATTAAAATCATACGGTCAAGTTGTTTGAGCTCGTAGGTAATATTTTAATGTGAGTTCTCTGCGTTTATTTTTGAAATCAACGAACCGTATCTGTATGTAAATTATCAATACAATGATTTTTCAGAGACCAAGTACAGCGAGCTTTTTTGCCTCGTTTTAATGGAAACGCATTTACTCTCTTATTTGAGTGAATCCAAACTAAATATTGGGATAATACCACGTAAGTTTGGCTTGAAGAGATTTGTCGAGTCATTTCGGGGTAATAAAAGCCATGAGGTCTACAACGCTAAAAGGCTATCGGAGGGTAAATGGTGGCGTTTGCCGCAAGATCCTTTAAAACGATATCGCGTCGTTTAACGAAAAGACTAAACAAAACAGTTGTGTAACATTAAACCGTAAGTTAATGGGGACATCAGCTCAAATGACTCGGGAAGAGGATTTTTCCTATTTGAAAATATAAAAATACGAGATGAGATTTTCAGTGGTAATGATAAGATAGACTCTCACGAAAAGAAAAATAGGTTTGGTGCTCGTGCGTAACTAACATTAAATCCAGGACTGCAATGTTTAACTAGATCTAATGTTAGTCAAGCTTAAGAGCATAGTGATTTGAATTTAAATTTTTTAACCAAGTTAAATTTAGGTAACTATATAATTATTGAGTTTAAGGAATTTGAAAGTAAATTAAGTTGTACCTAATCGATTTGAAAAATGTTATAATAAGTACCTTAAAAGTTTAAATTTTAAAAATTTTATAAAGATCAATCGGTGTATAAATCATATTTAAAAGTGTACTTTTTATGGAGGTCAAATAGTTTTCAAAGAAAAAGAAAGCTATGGAAGGCCGGCCCTGATTACATCATATTGATTTCGAGTAAAGAGACACAATTCCCTTTTTTTTC
This sequence comes from Sisyra nigra, assembly GCA_958496155.1. Taxonomy (NCBI): domain Eukaryota; kingdom Metazoa; phylum Arthropoda; class Insecta; order Neuroptera; family Sisyridae; genus Sisyra; species Sisyra nigra. Next base: position 49,978,644 of record OY292316.1, read on the forward strand.
CCTAATCCAAACACATTGCAGAATACATGTGTCCACATTCTACAATGTCATCTTCCTTTTGTCACTTCGCTCGACTAGGAGGCGCGCCCTCATCCCCATTCGCCAACCCCTACGACTTATCCGGGAAACACATTCATGTGGTGACAGATAGTGAAACGGGTTTCTTTATTTATCTACTGCCTTATTATTACTGACTAGAAACTTCTCCGAGAGGCTTTGACTGCGAAAGGATTTTATGTACGACAACGTGAAAGTACTTTTATCGGATTTTCAGATTTACAAGGACAATAAGGGCATAAAATTGAAACAATTTATTCGAAAACGTGATATAACTCGCAACACAGCGAAAATCAATACGAAATTTTACTGGTAAATTAATATGCTTTATCGTACAGTAAAATGGCTTGACTAAGTTTTCATAAGTTTGCAAGAAAAGTTAAATATAATGTAATATCAATCTTTTTCCCCATTAAATATATATAGATAGAGAGACGGGATTTTCGATATGAGGACGTCAAGGATTGAGATTGGAAGGGAACGTTCTGGTTTATCGAGTATGGCACTTTGACGTAACTTGTAAAATAGATTTAACCAAGTTCTTTAAGTTCATAAAGAATTTTTGATGCAGAAACAAGTTTACTTCAACGCTTTAACCATCCTCATTCATAGCATCTACAATTTATTGGTAATTTTCACCAATATCTGCAAAGAAAAAAAATTTCATTTCCCTTATCAATTGAGAATTTATATTCCTAATGATGATGCATCTATATATCTTTACTATTTCTATACTGATATTATAAGAGGAAATGTTTTAATTTTGTATATCGGGGGAATTTCCAAAACTACTAACTCACCTTTTAAAAAATGCAGTATTTCAAATAGATAAAGGCTGTATTTTTATAGTACATATTGTAACGAGGCGTTATGTTTTTTAAAAATTATTTTTTCGTAAGCGAGCTAATTCACTACGAACGAAGTTTTTTCATTTGTTTCAGGTCCAGTTGGAGAACCGGTATCCTCGGGTCGTCGAGGAAAAACAAGTCAAATTGGATTGTTTTGTTGGCGACTTTGAGGACATCGGGTGGAGGGACGTAGTCCACTGAATTCCGAGGCACATGGAAAAACTCAAGGGAACTCTGATTCCGCCAGCCGATAAGTCCTTCAAAATTCCTGTTTGGTGGTGGATAAACAGTTCGAAAAACTAAAGAATCCCCGTGCCTCACACACCCAAAACCTTTTTATAACTTTTTTTAAAACATTTTCTTTCTTTTAATTTCTTTGAACGGGACTCGTTCGTCTTTATTAACTCTACGTGAGGCCGGATATGTCTGTCTCGTTTCAATTTCAACTAAAAGGCATCAGTTGAAAGCAAAGTATGGAAAACTCTCAAGATACTCGGTCCAAAATTGGCCATAGCATTAAAATAAGCCAGTTTTTCTAATATGGATCTTATGGGTACAGCGATTTAAGTCAAAGACACTTAGACTCATCATGGATGCATTTTGATTTATAAAAAACCATGAAATTCATGACTATCTTAAATTTGCACTTGCCATAGAAGAGATGGTCTAATTCAGCCAAAACTACCAAACAAGGCATATTGATCATTCTTATCATCTGGCGATAGGAATTTTTGACATCACCGATAAAAATAACAAAGTAAAGCAAGTGTTAGAACTGCTCTACAAGGTGTAAAGCTATTATAAAGGACCCTCAAACAGAAATTTTATTTCTAAATATAAAGGTTTTTAAGAGTTCAAATAATTGAACTTGATAAGAAGTTTCTCTATCTAGTTTTTTGCTTTTCCATGGATATTCAAGTAATGTTTATTTGAACTTAACAAAATGAGCAGAAAAATTAAAGCACTTTCTTAGAATTTGGTTGGATAACCACAAACTAATTGTCATTACACAGCATTTCAATAATTTAATTGCGATCGTATAGCATAAGTTAATCTAAAAATCAATTAAAGATATCCAGTTATTTCTTCGTTAATAACCGCTCACTTCAACTCAGTTTTCTCGATTTTCCCGCAATAATTTTCTGATAAAAGTCTCTCGTAAAACGTCCTCGTCTCGTTATTACACACTTCAAGCGAATGGCGTTTAAATCAAGAGCAAATCGTATTTAATAGAGTAACTAATTTTTGGTAATTGACGGTAAACAGCCTCAATAAACTGTATCAAAAGCCATTAACTTTTATCTCTAAAATTAAGTGCCACTTACCCGGAACTGGGTACATACCACTGACCATTTTATTAGAAGACAAATTTAGTAAGGCATTAAATTAATCAGTAAATCAAAGAGATCATAAATGAAAAAGATAAAGTTTAATGGTCGGAGATTTGAAATTGAAGATGTGATGTTTTATTTTTCTGAAAACTATTAATGAGGAAAATTTGATTGGAACTTGTTAGTCTGGAATTGTCACATGTCGTGAACAGTTAGTTATATAGTTTCTTGATCTATCGAAAATTGTAATTCTAATAAAGCTAGAAATGTTGCAATAACACACAGCGTGTGCTTTAGAAATGAGACCCATCGTCGTCGTCTTCGTCGTAGTAAACTTAAATTTGTTCATTCATTTAATTAGAAATGCTAAAGTTTATCTGTTATATTTTGAATTAAAGAATCTGCATTTTGCTGGATAACAAAGAGGAAAGCTCGAGGTGTTGAATGCGGCATTGAAGGCGTTAACGTGGCGTTTTGTAGGCAACGATATTTGTGATTCATAATGAGATTTCGCGGTTAATGCATCGTTAAAGGCTACAATCGGGGACGTTAATAGAAAAGAGCGTCTCAGGAAACGGCTTTTGTTACGTTTAATGATTTCCAGTTGCGCTTGCAGAACGCTGGAAAATATTTATTATTATTTTTTTTAAAGTTATTATTTATTAAATTTTTATTCAATGCCAGACGCAGCTGATGATATGGTTATTATTATTGTTATTACAGCGCTTTAAATAACTTGAATATGGAATTTAATTTTCCGGTAAGCGCCTTTGTAATTAGGACATATTGTCTACGCTAAGCACACAAATAGACATTTTCCATTTTCATTCCAAGCCTTACGATTCGTGATGAGTATTAATTATTTCCGTTGGCGATCCTCTAGCATTAATTAAAATATAAACATTTTTATATAAAATGAGGCAAATTTGCGGTTATTAAAATAAAGCTCTGGGGTTTCTCTATACACATAAAGTTTGAATTATAAATCGTTCTTTAGTTTTCCATGTCAGTCAGCCATATGTAATACAAACTTAACGATTCAGTAATAATTAGTCGGGTTGAATAAATTAATCCCAAATGAACGGGCAGCGTATCATTAATAATCCGTTTCAGTGACTTCAACTAAACAACAATGCGGCCAAGTCGTTATTTGAAGAGAACTGACGTGGGGGAGTGAAAATTTGAGGATTTGATGGTTTAGTAATATACTAATTTGGCTTGCACCAATAAGCTTTGTGAAATTTCATTCTATTAACTTCAAATATTGGCATATATTTGAAGCTGTAAACTAATGAAGTATATCAATATGCAATGCAGAATTATTGTGCAGCGATTCATCTAAACTCAATTTCTGGGTCTTTGAATGTTAAGTAAATAAGATTTGTAGACGGGAATTCTTTGACCAGTGCAATATGGTCAAATTGTTTAAATCCATTAAATTAAATTAAACTTGAAATTAGATTTGAAGGATGCCTCTGATAATCAAGTTAATCATGAATATTTTCTGTTGTAAAAAACTCGGAAAATTTGAAGAAAAAAAAACATAAATTGTATTGAACTTTAAATTAAATTTTTCTCTGTTTCTCAAAGAAAAATTTCTCACGCGTAAGTGGGTAATTCACATGCCAGTATTTGTTCTTCAATATAAAAAAAAACCTTCTAAATGTCTTAATGTTTAGAAACTTTTATATTGTTCGTATTATTTTTTTCCTTTACAAAAGTAACTTCCTTGGCTTTGAAATTGAATTTTCAAACTCGTAAAAAAAACTTTTCAACTTAGTTTTACCTTTATCTCTGTAGGATGGTTTGTGATAAAAATTCAATAATTTATTTTAAACGCTCTTTTATTACCATCATGATGGAATTTTGCAATGAAAAAACAAAATGTAGACAAGTGGTAGTCGACGAGAAAGTTGAGCTTCGCTTGAATTGAACGTTTTTGAAAATGGTACGAAAAAAAAGTCAGCAGCGAAACTTGAAGCGGAAAAAAATCCGACAGTTAAATTCGCATAATAAAATCATAATAACAAGTTGTGACGATTCGTTCAATTAAATCAGAACTTTTCTAATTTAACACATTACAATTAGATGGTGGCTGTAAAAGTTGTCTCGGTTTATGTTCCAATCAATTTTACACACGTTTAAAAAATCTTTTATGGCTGGTAACCTTTATTTGACTTTTGAGACGTCGGTTTTGTATTGAATGTTTCATGTTTGTGTTTGTGATTGATAGATTTCTGTATTCACGTACCTATAGACTTTGTAGAACACATTAAGTGGTTATTGAAAATTTAAAATAAAATCACATTTTCATCTGGGAAAACATAATAATTTCTCATCAATTGGTGATTGTGACGTACATATGTCTTAACAATAATTTATTTCTTGGAGATTTTTTTCTGAAAAAATTTAGTAATTGTAACTGAACAAACTTTATGTACATTTTCAATATTCATTTGTTATGAAAAAAAGTTTGGAAATTTAAGTTATTTTACGAAATGTTGTTGTAATAAAGTTCCCAAATGAGGTATTTTAATTTGCTGCTAAATTACTTGAATTTTTTTTCTTACTAAATAATATATATAATATAAATATAAATAATCTAAATAATATATATATATATATAATATATATATAATAATTCATTCAATCATTTCAAATTTTGAGTTTAAAAAAATATAAAAATAAATCAACCCCAAAGCTCCACAGTAGCGATGAATTTAGCAGGTTTCCTATGAATTAAGCTGAGCTTTAATACATATATATTTCTATATATGACTTGAAGATCTATCGTTGCTTCGTTTAGGTTGATTAATTTTATATTATTTAAGATAAAAATGAAAATTCAAAACGATTGAGTTGAACTAAGATAGTTGATTTTACTATTTTCTGGTTTTGTTTTTTAAAGTGAAACTTTTTAGACATCGTCTCAAATTTTTTGACCTGTCTTTAGCATGTCGCTAAATGTAATACATTCTCGGCATGGAATCTGAAAGTGTTCGGCAGAGCTCGTATACACATTGTTAGCTATATACCATATCGTTTTCCCAGGCCTTTTGCGCGTACTATTTCTGAATATAATGAGCTTTTTTCCTCTCCATGACAACGTTTTATTATATTATAAGTTGTCATTAATTTTCAATCATATTTGTATTGGTATTTGTATTTTGATCAGTGTATTGATATAAATGTTATTGTTCACTTGATCATGATAGAGAAAGATACAGCTAGGGAGAATAGTGCAACAATATCCGACGGTGATTTTACAATAGATAACAACAGGCAGATGATCGATTTAACAATAATCAACAAATTCAATAATGAAAATAATATTCGAGCATTAACATCAATAATGGAAATTCAAAAATAGCTGCAACGGTGCGCGTCACGTCAGACAGTGAATTCGTGCCACATCCCTTTCTTTCTATTCTATTTTCATACCCTAAATCAAATCATTTTCCAAACATTTTCAGTTACTTAAGTGCCTAAAATCCGAAAAAAAAAAGTTTTACTTGCATCGTGGTTTCGTAAAACCACTCAATAATTTTTAAAAAAATTTAATTTTAAAATCTCCTAGTTTTATTAAGGCTCAGTATATTTTATAGTTTGTATTACATTAAAACTAAAAAGACTTAAAAAACCTAATGAACCTACTATTCAACTAGAAAATTTTCCCGATTTTCTTGTTTGCTGACGTGGTCCAAATCAGGATCTCATTGCATAGTTTTGTTTAAAAAAAAAATCATGAAATATTCCTGCTTAGGGTCTTCTAAAGGTTTAATAGAAATAAAAAATAATTTGTTCCATTATATTTCTAATTTGGTCCACTTGAGGTTCTTCTCAGGATTGACTTGTTCAAAGAAACATTATTTTTCACTAAATTTTTTTGATCTACGTTATAATGTGGGGACACGATTTGTACCTCATAAATCAATAGTCTCAGGGTCGAATCTTAATAAAAATCCAGGATTTATAACTTGAGCTTCCGGATTCACCAGTCTCTAAGAACTACAACAGTTGAAGTTACTTTAAACAATAAAAGAAAGAAAATCATAATAATGTTTCTTCTTTTTCAAAACAAGGTAATCCTGATAAGAGTTTGAAAATGTGAGACTAACCAGAAAAATATAAGGGAATACCAATAAGAACCTCATGGGTCATCTACCTTACATTCTTGCCAAATTCCTCATCTAGTAATCCTGATCTTTACCATATCAAAATAGACGGTTAACCTGATATAGTCATAACAAGCTACAAGTATAGTCGGATATAGAGGTAAATACTCGGAACAATATAAAAGTACTTGATATACCTACTCGTAGAAATTATTATCAAGAAAATAAATATTAATGTAAAGATATTTTTTTAGAAAAGTCGGTGGTCGAAGCTTAAAATCGAGAGAAAAGATACGTTTTTGGGAGTCTCCCCATTAAAGTTGGTAGAGGTGGAAATTCAATCAAAAAGTGAGCATTGTTTTAAAGCCGAAGAAAATGTGACACACCGTGTGGTCACGATTTTGAGTAATATTTAAGTTTAAGTAACGTTTGAAACGTTTATACTTTTTTTTTAAATTTTATGAAAGCCCCTTTTCATGGTGTTCTCTGTAGTTTTTTATCTACTTACCGCATTCATACACCCATAATCTTAAAACTTCCAAGTGACTACATTTAATGATAATATTTTCCAAAGGTGAAATTATTGTGAAAGCGATCAAATGATTGATGGAAATCGATCGAAAACTTTTGGTTCATGTCCCATTAAACGCTACGACACATACCAGTATCAACTACGGGTATAAAAAAGCGAAAATTTTTTCGTTTCTTATCCACATAATGAAATTGGTTGGAACTCATAAAATTTATCGTGTATGCCTGATTTAGTTTTATTATTATATAGAAAACGCGATGGTATTTTTTTAAAACGAGTTATTATTTAAATAATCTCATCTTTGACAGTTTTTTTTTAGTTATAGATCGAGCTTTTTCAAAGTAATTTTATTTCTCATTTAAAACCGCCTTTGGCGCAATGGATATAAAATACTCAGTGCATTGCATTTCTGTTTAAGTATGGTTGAGTGTGTATAGTTGTAGGAGTAAACATTTGGCTCAATATATGTATGTCTGGTTTGGTCCATTGATTCGATTCCAATTACTTTACAGATTTCGAATCTCTCTCGTGTGTGTAATATACACAATAGGAATAAATATGTTGTGACGCGTTTTCACATTATGGTTAAAGAAAAAAAAAGTAAGCAATTGCCTGTTAAATGTTAATATTGAATTTGTAAAAATGTTTCATTACTCATTTCGATCCTCGAATCAATTATTTAAACCCTGTTTGAAAGTTTTGAAGCTTTTGAAACTGCTACCAAATTCATAAATAGATTTTCCCCAAGTAAGTAACATTTTGAAACCATTAACATGAAACTTATCATTTAATTTCAACTTGCCGACGCTAATTGCGAATGAGTTTCAACCGAATTTCATGTGCTTGAATATTAATATTGATATGATCCAACTTAGAAACAGACTTCAACACAGAGTCTTCGAAACTATGCACATATGTATAGCAATTATGATAGGTATAGATGAAAACGTATTATATCTCACATTTACTAGGCAGAGGACTTTCGTCTTGCCTCCAATATTATTGGATTATGAAACATGGAAGGCTAAAAGTTGCGATTCGTCATCAATACCTACAATAAAATCTCCCGAGTAACATCGGGTGGAAAAGAGTCGACCAAATCTTTTTTTGTACAAATGAGATTAGTTAAGGAAAAAATTGAGTTGACCTAGTTTCATTGGCCATTTTTCCGGTTCTTCGTCTTTTCATCGTCATTTTTTTCTGGTTGGTCGTTATGATGAAATTCAGAACAAAGTCTTAAAAAAAGTTTAACGTTTGCCTGTAGGAGCATTGACTTATTTACTCTAATTCGTTATTTTTTTCTATATGAGTTATTACATAAAAAAGTTTCAAAGTGAAAATGTCCACGTAAATATGTTTAAATCTCAACTGGGAAAATAAAGTTTTGGTCATGTAATTTTCCTCGCTTGAAAACGAAAATATCAAACAACTTGTTTTGCTATTTATTATCAAATTTCAGATGTGTACCGTTTGAAATTATAAGCTCAACTTTGCGGTCGCCTTTGAGGTCGTTGGAAATATTGTGGATATGAAAAACGATGTAGTTCGTTAAAAGTTCGCATTGTTTCAAATAAATCTAACGCAAATTTAAAACAAACAACCAAAGCAATGCACCAACACTTTTGTGCTTTTTTATGCTCCAAAAGTAGTTAGTACTTTGAAAAGTAGAGAATTTATAAAAACTTTCAGTGTAGTATTTAATATAGAATTTTGGTCTTTCTTCATGACTGATTAATTTTTACATTAGTCTATTGCTAATCAATTCCATGAAACCAAAAATAAATCCGGTCGCTTATTTTCACATTATCCTTTTGCATGTCATTCTCATCTTTTAAGTCGAACATGTGGAAATAAATCGGGGGTGTATACAGAATTTGAAGTTAAGGGTTGCGATGCCACGTAAATAAATTACTTTATGTAAATTTTGATCGGCTATCGGCGAAACGTTACACTATAACTTCAAGAAAGTATTTGGAGTTTGTTGAGTCAATAACTATGCTAGTGTATAACCCTCCCCCCAAAATATGTTACGAAAAAAGGCAACGATGGTTTCGATTTATATATTTTTATATGAAAACTGCAATCGACTTAGATTTATCGTAAGAAAATTAAATTTCCCAAGTGTTGTAACTTTTTCTTACGTAAGCTGGATGAATGCAAGTGAAATTTCATAACGGAGAGTAGTGTTTTGAAATGTGCATTATGCACAAATACTTTCCATGCAATCATTTCTTATTTAAAGCTTTTAAAAATGAATATTGTTTATTCTGCCGGAGAGTTGCTCAAATCCCTCCGGTCTCAAATTAAATTGTCACTTCACTCACCGTAATGAATTTCTTATCTGTTTTAATCAATATAACGCTCTTGCATAATTCACTTTTTTCAATTATTGCAGAAAAACTTATCGAGACGTACAAATCGTAAACAGTTTTATAGAAAAACTTTTTACTCTTCACTGATAAGCTCAATTCCTCAAGGGCTTTATAATTTAATTTTCAAAATTGTGTTTTTTTATCATTGAACTATTTCATTTTATAAATAATAAAAAACTACTAAATACACAGTGTTGTTGTTTTTGATGGGCGGTGTAGATGTAAAATTTATATATGCTTAATATTTATGATATTCGCATCATACATTATTATTATTTATTCTTGAACAAGAATTTTCCATGAAAACGCAAACAGTTTGATGTTGTTCGTGAGATGCTCGCCAATAGCGCATCGAGCCAGAGATTTATTCAATGCAAGAGCAGCATATAAACGTATGCATCGGGAGGCCGAGATCAACTGTTGAATTCTAAACACAAGCAAGCAAGCACAGAAAAATGAGTTCACCGAAAAAGTTTCGGCTAAATAAATCAGATTGAGTTTCAGACGTGTGTGTTATTAATTTTTTTTTTTTTTTGGTAAAGTTTTAATCAAATCACGCGCGCTACATTGACTCTCTCATGATATGACTGAGATAATAGTTGGCGTATGGAGGTGTAAGTTAGTGTGAAAATTGTTCTTGAAACTAGGGTTCGTTATCTGATCGCACCCTCACCAACCCACAAAAGACACTGAGAAGTTATCAACTCTCTAAAACCTAGATTTGTGAACTTTGCTCTTTGTGCTCTTGGTGCGAATGAAATCACTCTTGTAAAGTTTTACTATCATCCATAAGCCATTATCCTTCACCGTTGGTTTCAAACAACATAGAACATGAATGACCACGTTTCTTCCAGAACAAAATACACTCAACCACATGTGTCAACTTTCCCTTCCAACCACCATCTATTTATTTGCCAGTGAACAGTGAACACTCACTCACTCAAATTCAAATAAATTACCCGTGGAACTTTTCTCGTATTTCATTCGTTTTTTTTGCCGTTTTCTCGGCAAAATTCTTCAATTAAATTAAAAACAATATGAAAAAAATTTGGCAAGACGGCCATTTGTCTGGTTTCTATTGAAAATTACTTTCACATTATTGCCGGAAAAGGTCTTATCTTCCGACATTAAATTACAATTAATTCATGCAAATTTTATGTAAGTGATGCAAGGACACGAAATAAATTAATTTAATATTTCCGTATCTATGTTAAAATAAACAAGGAACCAGGGAATTCGACTCAGCCTGATAACTAGTATTTATTACCACTCGTTAAAGTCTAAATATTAAATTAAAATATACACTTTTTATTTTTAACCTTAAAATCTTTCATTTCGTCTATAAAGTTTTATAAACTTACGCACTCTTTAGTAAATGTAAAAAACATAATCAAAAATGCTCTCATGAAAAGTTGAAACTTCAATTCTGTCTTACTCAAAAGAGAGAAAAAATTTGCATTAGTTTTTAATTGGATGCATTCAAACTTTTGGCATATGAAATTGTGTTTGATAAAATTCCATAGTTTGAACTACAGTTTGCATTTATCATTGTATTGTTTACAGTTAAAGTGATTATTTTTCATGTTTAGTTTTTAGTATGTAGTGTCAATTGCGTTTCACACCTATTTTAAACGCATTGTTTTCTATTTTTCATTGACCTAAATGTAGATATTTTGTAAAGAGTTACATGGAATATATTCCATTTTCACCAAAAAATTTTTGACTGTTAAAAATTAAGAGAAATATACACGTTATGTGTCGTGAAGTACACCATTGGTAGTTATGAAGACAGAAGTTGAAATAATGGTTCTAATTAGCGAAGAAGAACTTTTTTTTTCTAAAAACCATACAATTTGTTGACTTATTTAATTTAGAATTGTTTACGTACTCATTTTAAGGTGTCTTTTTTACATCGCTGACATTCAAATTTTTATTTCTTTTAATGTGTAATAAATACTCTAGTTTCCATTAACTATTTCAGTTAATAAAATAAACTAATTCTCAAGATTCGTTATTTTCAACACAAAAAACTGAATCTAAATCATTCAATTGTATGGATTCACTGTATGACTTGATAATAAACTTCTTGACTTTATTTTCAAACTGCTTGACTTAGATTGGACTTAAAACCAAAAGAAACTTAAATTAAAGGTTAATCTTTTAATATCAGATCGAACCAAGCATTGATTTCATTTTAAGCTCAAAGCAATGCTAAAAAGCCTATGTAGTCAACCGTCTGTTCGTCTACTGAAATTTCTTAGAAAAGCGTAAAAATACAAATTATAATTAATATCTAAGATCATTAGAGTCTGTTATTTCTTGGATCCCATTGATTTTCAAGCTATTTGATTTAAATTTGGTTTTATATCAAATTTAACTCAATCCAAAGATTAATATTTATATATCAAAACAACTCAAGCATTGATTTCACAGGTCATTTCTTTCATAAATAAAATATCAAGCATTTAAAATAATTCCCATTTACTTGACTTAATCATTTCTTACTTGGAGGTGTAAGAAATTAGGCTTTTAAGTCAAACCATGTAAAAGCTTGTATAATAAATTTTAATACCCATAAAACCCATTAAATACGTCTTGTTGTTGACCTAGAGTCATAAAATTTAGTTAAACATTATGCCTCATGGTGTAATATCTAAAAACTGCGCTTTATTAGTTATCTAATAGAAAAAAGTCAATGTTTGTACTTCGGAGTAGAATTTTCCCTGTTTAGATTTATAACCAAGAATTCTGCGAGGAATTGGGTCGTGCATATACCTTAAGATCTTAGGATTCTAAGCTCAATCCTAACTATGAATATTTTTTTTAACTACTATAGATATAAAAACATTTTAAAAATACTTTTATATACGGTAATAACGCTGATAGTTATGAATACAAAAACGTCATAAACTGGATAAAATAACTTTTGACATCTGATAAACAAAACCCCAGAGCATACCCAAGTCGAAATTTTAGACCTCTTTTCGACCTCAAAATCTGGGCTATTAGAGGTTCAAATAGATTGAAACATGACCATTTGCATTTGAATTGTAGACCTCTTTTGAACCTACCAGTGGCATTTATCGGACAAAATACCATGTTTAGGCTCAAAAGAGGTCTCAAGAAAAACCCTCCAATTTGCGGGAAGTATCAATTTGTTTTTTGAGATTGAAAAAACCTCAGCGTTTCAAGCTTAAGGCTCTTTGAATGTTCTTAGATATACTGGAAAATAAATGCTCTACAATGAACGAAAGATGTTAACACTTTAAGAACTGTAATGTTAACGTTGAAGTCCATCATAGCGTTGGAGGAGCAAAAGTTTTTGAAAAAAAAAATAACAGGCGCTGGCTAGTGAAAAAACCACTTCAAATGGAAATTACCTAGCAGTAAGGATATTACCATACAAATTAAAACCAAAATATACTTAAAATTGTTTTTTTGAGAATAAATAGTTGGAAAGCAATAACAAAAAGTCCAAAAATGGATGCAATACAAGAAAACTAACTTTATAAGTCTATTAAGTTGCACACTGAAAATATATTAGAATTTAAAAATAGAGTTTTAATAGGTACTTGATATGATTTCAAAGCTATTTGACTTAATTTTCAAGGTATTTGACTTAAAGTTAATTTCAATTTAAGTCAAATTCGAGTCACAGATCGACATTTAAATATCCAATCAAGTCAAGCATTGACTTCCCATCAGACTCAAGTCAATGTAGCATTAACTGTCCAGATTTATTTTTTAAATAATTAAATAATAAAATCTACAAAATTTAGTTGAAAGTCTTAAAATAATGACTTCAAAAAATTTAAATTACCAATTGTAATAATTTCTCAAAATCAAAGTTGAAATTTGAAAATTTTTCAGTTTGAACCCCAAGAGAAATGTGTTTGTTTAAAATGATAAATAACTTAATCATTCCTCAGAAATGTTACCAAAGAGTAAAATAACTTATTTAAAGAAAAAACACCTTTGCTGTTCTTATGTTTATGCTTTATTTGATTTGAAAATCTCATTTTTTCGTTACCCACCACTGTTGGGAATTGAAAACTGTTGGAAATAAAAAAAAAAGAACTTTTTTTTCTCAGGAGCTTTAACCACCTTAGTCTGTGTTTACTTCACCGAACAACGCCATTGTAAATTGATTTTCATTAACGAAATTTTTTCGTGTAAAATCTTTATTTAAATCGCGTTACTATCTCATTTGCCACTCACACATTTTAGATAATAATAACCGGAGGCATCGAAACCATACGATACTGATAAAATATATGGGGCGTGCTCTCGCAAGAGTTTTTCGCATTTGTACAATTTATGCAAACAGTGTACTATTTATATGTCCGTTTTGTAAGTGCGGATTGGAAAAATATTGGTTGTATTTGGTTGCATGATTTTAATCCTTTCATTATTTAAATGGTCACAGTTTTCTTTACGCTTCTAGTTTCTTTTTGCGTTTCACTCTTTCGCTGTAAATAGCACGTTAAAATTGCGCTTTAAGAGATTTTTGAACAAATAGAAATAACTTGCTGTCAGGTTCAGACGGCCTGGAGGGATAACGACCGTGCCTTTTGTTCAGTTCACAATACATTCCAGTACTAAAGCCTGGAAACATCAACAAGATGATTTCGTGTTGTGTCGAGCCAACCTTATATTATATATATACCGAACGTTAGCCTCCGTAATGGAGAATTTACTTTAAAATTAACTCAAGCCCTCGCGTCAACCAGCCAACCCCTATTTACATGCTTATTTTCCTCTCAGTTCAAAATATTAATAAGCGCAACAAGCGTGAGCTCATTACAACAAACAAATTTGCGTTTCTTTGTCACGTGGCTGTTGTTGTTAACGAACGTGTGACGAAAATTGGCCACTTTTTACCTTTGATTACTCACGCAGCAATAACACTTAATATCAAAAGCTAATTGGATTTTTCTTTTCATTCACAAAAAAAAAATACACTCACTCATAACGATCTATTATTTAATGTCACTCAAAAAAGCTTTTATTACGATGTTTGTTTTTAAAAAAAAAATGCACCGAGGTTCATTTCACAAGTCAATAAAATCGATTAGTAAAACCAAGTTCTTTCCATTGAGTCATAATTTATTTAAATTGCCCGAAAACGGCCATAATTTAATCCTCATCAAAAAATAATCTTTCACATATTACCGTCGCTGGTAAGAAACTCGATTTCAGGCTCTGATTACAAAGAAAATTATGCTAAACCGTTAGCTAAGTTGACTCGTTGTAGCCTCATATCATAACATCATAAACATGAGTGATCTTGTTATAAGAGCTATGCATAAATAAACGCATCTAATTCTATATGTGGAAGACATATAATTTATAAACACAATCATATACGAACTGACAACATATGCATAAATTGATTAGGTTGGGGAATTCTTTTGATGCCCCGCCAGTTTTGTAATACATTGATGAATAATGTTATTTAAACAGAGGAGGTTGCCTGGTCTCTCTACATATATACAAATACATAATATTGAAATATGTTCATTTTTAACATAACGTCATTCATTTAGACGCGTGACGAGCATCGATCCAACAAGTCTTCACGGCGAAGCTTTCTAATATAAATAGATCGGGTTGTGAGTCATTAACACGTTTTACAGATTAATCTATTCAAATTGGATCTAATCGGATTAGACTTGAAATCGTCCAGGTGTGGTCTTCAAGACGTCAACGTTATGACTTCGAACGAAATCAACAAATTAATAGAAACCGCATAGAACAAGCGCTTAAAAAAATACTAACTTATTAACTTCTTGTAAATATTTTTTTAAATGTATTGAAACGAAAATTTACAAAAACAATTAATTTTTTTTCCTTAAAATGAAATTATAATCAAAGTTGCGTGGTTCTGATTCTGTTTCGATTTCAATGAAGCACAAATTAATGGTTAATATACGTCAAACTATATATTATATGATACTTATTAAGAATTTAAAACTTGCAGTAAGCAAAAACTTTATTTTTCTTTTTTTTCCCTATTTAAAGTACTTTAACTGCAATGGTCATTAGCACTTGAATGATTTAAAAGCAAAAACTTGCATGAGGTAAAATATCTTTTCTTTTTTTTATTCCGCTTTATTAATTTGCAATCTGTCCTTGGACATTAAGCAAATATGATGAATGTACAGGTGGGAAAGACCGCACCCTCTAGAAGGGGTACCTTAAGGTTTAAGTGGTTCTCTAAAAGGTAACTCCAGCAATGCGGCGCGATTCAGCCTTCGATGGTAGCCGGAATTATCCAGGAGGTTGACAGTCAGATAGTTGGGATGTTCGTTTAGTCTCTGCAAGTATTTTTGACTAAATCTAGCTAACTCACTGTAGCCACTTTAGAGGTCCCGGTGGGTGGTGTGATTAGAGACGTACGAAGGGGCGTTATTGTCCTCAAAGTTTTAGACTGTACGCGCTGAATCTTGTCTATATTGGTGTATCCTATATGTTCTAATGGGTTTAAGTATGGACTTGTATATTGTTAATTTGCTGTCCAGGGATAGTTGGGACTTTCTTCCCAGTAGCCATCACAGTTTATGGATAGTGATATTCAGTTGGTTGCCTTTGTGGAGGATGTGTTTAGACCAGGTGAGACGTCTATCCAGGTGCATTCCAAGGTACTTGGCCTCCATAGCCCGGGGTATTTTATGGCCATTTAGTGAGAGAGGAGGACAGATTTCCCTTCTTGTGGTGAATGTCACGTGGACAGACTTGGTCTCGTTGATGGTGATCCTCCACTTGCAGAACCACAGCTGGAGTTCGTTTAGTGCAGACTGGAGCTTCTCGGAGGCCTTTCTGGGACGTGGATAGCTAGTAGCGCGATGTCATCTGCGAAGGTCGCAAGGGTTATCTCCTTGTTGATTGAGACGTCGCGGTCGGCCGTGAAGAACGTATAGAGTAGAGGCCCAAGGACGCTGCCTTGTGACACTCCATATCTTATCTGACATATCTTTTCTAAGACTTTTAAATGGCATTTAAAATCTATGCTAATTTCTAAAAAAAAAATAATTAATTAACAGTCTTCAGAAAAATAAAGCTTTGACAATGTGGTTTTCCAGGATAAAAAGTAACCACTTCACTGTTTGATTCTTAAACGAAGTCTTTCTTGGTTGAGAATCAAAAAACTTTTTAAAAGACATCCAACAGTAATTATTCAAGATTAATCATAATTTTTTTTGCTTTCTAATACTCAAAATCTAACCCTTCATCAAAAATTACCGACGATATCTTACCCCGTTTCTGTGACCTGTATGAAAGCCAATAAGCCAACGTTTCTATTTATAGCTATCACTAACATAAATTTTTCCAGGTTATACGTGGTTATTAAAGATCTGAGCTTTCAATGTGTCAAATTATGATCACGCTAATTTAAATTTTTAAACTTATCCATTTAAAGACGTTTTTATCTTTACTAGGAATTTCTAAGTCAAATTTTTGGACACTATATGCAATAAATTGGGCTTAAAATGTTGCCTTTGAAATCATATTATTTTCAAATTTGACTGGATATGTAAATATCAACATTTGACCTGAGTTTGGCCTGATTTCGATCAAATTTAAGCCAAGTAACCCGAAAATCAAGTAATGAATCCCGAATCGTTACTGCTTCTGACCAAGCTTAATTATCCAGCCTGATAAACCAGTTGTGTACTACCAATCCTTCAATCTGGTACCATCTATCACCTAGATTACTTTGCCTACAAACTGTGACCCATAACCATATTTAACTTGAGAACTTCAAGTTTTAAAGAAAGATTTTTCTTGTTGCATACAAAGTATTGATTTTTCTTCTCATTCTTTTATCAATATCGTATCTACCACTAACCTTACTTTTTTATGCTGTATATTTTTTGTATCATTTTTTTATAAATTAAATTAAACGCCACAAAATTTGGTCTTAAACTTTATTTTTCTCAAAGGAATATCAAATGTTTGGTAGGTACGAGTAAGTGGTGAGAGTATAATAATTCAAAAAGTTTTACCCTGTAATATTTTTCTTTTGTAATTATTTTTTAACGATATTTACTCGCTTATTTTTCTTCTTTTAACATAAAATATTTTTTTTCGAGCAAAACTTTTACCTGATTGTAAAGTTGCGTGAATGGCGAATAAAACTGGGAAATTAGGGATGGGGTTTACTTCATAATTTATATGTGTATGTAAAAATTGACGTGGTTATGATACGTAAGTGAGTGGCAAACATGGCTTTTATATACCCATAAAAATATTTTTAAATATTGAGTGATTTGTATAAGTTACCCAAAAAATGTTCTTCTTCGTAAATAAATTGAAACACTTCTTACTTGTAGGGACAAAGATTTATATAGGAAAGTTTTGTAACGGTGCGTATCGAAAGTTGATATAAATATTATCGTAATGAAAAGTTCTCACTCTGCAAGCTTTTCAGCCAACTTTTCGAGTTGGGCCCTCGCATATTTTCGATAGATTTTATCAAACAAATATATTGCATATTTTGCGTTCGAACATAAAATCTCTCCTTGAAACGAATCAGGACGAGTCGGGGGGGTTGGGAGCACCGAGTATAATATACAAATAATAACGTTATATGAGGCAACGATAAACTTTCCCACTCAAGTCGCTCAACGCAAGCATTTCTCTCGTTTAACTACGTAGTTAACCTCGTTATATTCACAAATAAAAATAGATGAAAACGTGTACTAGATTACGATACTTTATTCGATTTCTTCACTCTTCGCTTTTTGATATTGCACTTGAAAATATTGTCGAATATGGCACAGGAGAGACAGAGAGGGGGGAAGAGTTATTCAAATGAAATCATTGAGAGCTTGAGTGAAAAATTTATGTGTGTATTTGGTGGCTGAAGTGGTTCGGTTGAGGTAACCCAGTTTGCTAGTGTATATTCTTTTGTAAAGCATCAATTTTATAAATCAATTCATTCTGAAGAGCTTTTGAATTTCGAAAATATTTTCACTGACTTATCTCATTGATACTAGTCAAAACCATTGTAGGTATTACAAAATTAAAAATTAAATGAAATTTTTCATCGAAATAAACTCAGATAATATATTTTAATTAATAACAAGAAAATTTTATAATTTTCACATTTTCCTTGAAAATACATTTACATTGAATTCAATTTCCTTGATCCAATCTTATACCCAAGAAAATTAAAAAGAAAAAACTTGTAAGGTATTTTCTGCTTGTTTAAATTTCATTAAGCAAATGTTATAAATTATAATTCCCTGTTAAATTAGAAGAATGAGGCTTCCTCTGCCAGAGAAAAAAAAACAAGTTCAATACATTCGTTTTTAGACGTTGGTACCTGCGTGTTGAACTAATCCAGAAAAATCTTTTTCTCATATTACTTCCATTCGCAATATTACCAACACATAACTGAGTTTTCATTTAAATAGAATGAGTTTTCTTCAAAGCTATTTCACAAATTGTTGAACTTTATGAAAGAAAAGTTCCCATTTTCGAATAGGAAATAAAGTTTTATCTCTCCAATACGTTTTGCTCGTTGCGAGAACTTCCTCTTTTCTCGCCATGCAATGTTTATATTTATATAAACTTAACAAACAGTAAAATAAATACTGTATGAGTAATAAACAATAACTCGTTGTTCACTCGAAAATATTTTAAAGTTATTTAACCGAACCGAAACTGAAATGAGTTAATATTCAAGTTTTGAACTTTGAGATCAGATATTGAAATAGTTGGATGACTTTTTGGGAGAGGTAAATGCGATTTATACCAAGTTGATATGGAAAAATAATGAATTTTGGTTGAGTTGTACGAACCTTGCTATATTTTTGGTTTTGCGACCCTTATTTATGTAGAAAATAATTTTAAATTTAATGAGACAAACTAATATTTGGTTATGGTCTTAGTTAGAAATCTCACAGAACATTTATCTTTTTTAACATTCAACGTCTTACGAGTTGGTTCATTGTGAGCTTTTACTGATGAAAGAAAAGAAACGTATCTATAAGTTAAGAAACATAATCGAGTTACCCCTTCAAACTCTATTTTTTCATTTTATTTCGCTTTGAAGATTTTTAAAATTGATTCAAGATTAAAAAGAAAATTAATAAGAAATAAATTTAAAAAATCAACTTCATCTTACATCGACCTGAAGTTGTACTCTTACAAGACCACGGTTTAACAGATCATAAACTCTTTTGTACTAATTGGGGACCAAAAATAGGATAATAGCTTTAGCCGTTTTCCAATTCTGTTGATGTATCAGTCCCCCTTGCTTTCATACATAATAGATGCATGTAATTTGTTATTTATAGTAGTCTTGTCTTATTAGATGATAAAGCAATCACTCAGTAAAAGAAAAACCATTAAGATATCTTTTTTTTGGGATTTCACAGGAAGTCAAATTTTATAAGAATTATGCATGTAAAACTCAAAGCTCTCAAACTTTAAAAAATCTTTTGATTTCACGTGCTCTTAAGTATCTCTATAGTTATTTCCAAAGCTTCATTAGACCCCAAAATAGTTTATTCAATTTTTAGATACTAGAACCCGAAAACTAAGCCGATATTTAACCTTAGCTGTTTTCTAATTTTGTTAATAACTCAGTCCTCTTTGCTTTCATACATAATTGATGTGTGCAGTTCGTTTCTTGTTTATTGCTTTGTCTTAAAAGATGTAAAAAACAGCCAATTACTGAAAGAAAAAGCTCAAAACTATTTAACTTGTTGGCTTTGGTATTTTATAAGTTGCATTTAAAGCTTTACAAGATCTCGTGCATGTACTATCTAGTACTAGCTCAAAGCTTTCGAAATTAAAACATTTTTACATCCTGTGCTTTTCGCATTTAAACTTATTTGCAAAGTTGTATCACAAAAAATTTAGTACAAAAGTTCTTAGAATTTTTTTTTAATTAGTTATTTTCAGGATAGAAAACATGTATGTACTAGAATTTTTTTTAATTGATTTTAAAGTTTTGTAAGATTTCGTATGCACCCAAAGCTGTTGAAATTGTGAAATTGAAACAAATTTTTAAATTGCTTTTGCTTATCAGAATATTTTAGAAGATATTTGCAAAGTTTTAATGCTAAAAATTTACCTCAAGTTTGATTCTTTGTAATTGTTCAAATTTTTAACTGTTTTCACGACAGATCACGATTTTTTGAAGAAGTTTAGCTGCATTTTCATCTCAATAATAAACTACTAACATAATATTTCTGGAATTGTTGCACTCTTTTTCAAAAATGTCTAGCTAGGCACACTTGAAGGTAATTTTATATTTCTCAATTTTAAAACAATCAGCAACTCACAAACAGCACATATTTAATTCTGTGCTTTATAGTCTTTACGTTCATTTTAATATTTGAAGTCATTTCTGAACTGTTTAAGCACTTTATAAAATTTTTTTAATTTTCCAATTCTAAATAAAAGAGGATCTATTAAAATGTATACCAAACACATCTGAATTATGAAGTGGCACTCTGTTATCGTAGCAATGTACCTCCAAGCGACACTATTTTTAAATACTTAGTTTTTTTTTTCAATTATAGCTATTTTAACGCATTTGGTCACAAATAACTATATTAGTGAACTATTTATTTGAGTTTGGGACTATGTTTGGTAGTAAATATTGATTTTTAGAGGCATTTTGAAATTTTAGGATTTTTTATCTGAACTACTGATATCCTTTTTTATCTTTTTTACTTATATACTTCTGACACAGCCCTACAAGAGACTAAAAAGACTGAACCCCAACTCGCTGATTAACTTTTGATGTCTATCCACTGCCTTTTTAAAAAATTTTATAATTTCACATTTTATTACTTTTATTTTTATCACACCCCTGTCACTTCGTGAGTCATTTTAACTAGGGTTAAGAGACTCCTTACATATTTTAATTTAACAGTTGCAATGATTTAGGCTAGGAGCACTGAGTGCTCAATACGCAAATTCAAAATAAATTTAAAAAAAAAGGATTTTTTATCTGAATTGAGGCATTTTTTCATTGTTTTGGACAGTTTGATGCCTGACATTGAAGAAGCAGGGTTTATAGACTCCTGTGGTTGCCTTTTCTTGCTTCTTCGTCTGCTGGCTAAATGCCATTTTAGTGGCTTGACACCTAGTTGTATGTCATAGTTGCGTCTTTCTTCTTTAGTTGTCTCACCATGAAACCATTTTGTTCAATATTCTCCAGGAGTAACTCCTTAGGGTCTTTGCAACTTTTGTTAACTTCAACATATTAAAAACTGTCTCAAGACAGTAAGGGAAAGTATGACAACTAAAGAAGAAGAAGAAGAAATATTCGATGGATGCTCATAATTATTTGGTTGGAGTTATTAGGATTTTGTAGGAGTTCGAGTCATGGTATGAATTTTCTAAATATAATTGAGTTGGGCGTTAGGTCTTCTGGTTATATGGTGTTTATGATAAAGTTATCTGTAAATGTAAATTGTTTTTATTTTTCAAGAAGATATGGATTTTTATCCATTGTAACTTTTTACCACCATTTTTATAATGAAACTATTTTTTTAAATTATTAAATATCTAAAGATAACGTTTTTGGAATAAACTTTTGTGGTGTATTTCAACCCCAAAAAGTGTTACTATTAAGTCTCAAAATGAATTAAATTGAAAGACACTTAAAATAGTTTTCTACACAAGTATAAGAAGAGCCACAATAAAAAACCTTTTTACTGTTACAAACGTAAATATGAAACCTTGACAAATAATCTCTTGAAATTCTTAAAAACATTTTGTTTTTTTCCAGAAATATCTTTGTACTTAAAAAAGAAATCGATTTCCCTTAAAATGTTGGCACATAACATTTGCAAAGGAAGCTTAAACATCATTTCGATATGAAAATGTTGGTTGTACATATAAAGCAACGAGCCACAAAAAATTGTAACACAAAAATTATAATCCATTAAATTTAATGTAAAAGCACTTTTTTTCCCCATCAGAACATTTCTTTTTTCAGCCTCTCTCGTCTCAGTGAGTGACTGTTAAGCGATTCAATGCGCAAAACGCGCCAGAGGGAGCCGAGACAAAAATTATATATGAATTCAAATCAAAAAGCTCCCGAATTGATGATGGAATTTGTTTGGATGTCGTCGTCTCCACTTCGTGCGCACAAAGCGAACGAACGTCGTTTAACTCAAGTCAACATTATGTTGACAAGCTAATTATTTCCATTTGGAAAAATCACAACAGAAAGCTGCGGCATCGAAATGGCGCGATGCTAAAGCTCGACGCCGTGAGTGTAACCAGCAAAAAATGTTCGATTTGTACACGGAAAAAAAATCACTTTTCGAGAAAACCCATTGAAATGAGAAAATTAAAACCGCTCAATTTGCCTCACAAAAAGTTCAGACGCCAATTTAATAACACACATATAATTGAGCTGTAAGCGAAGCGTAGGTATTCTAAGGAAAAAAGACTTTATCAGTAATCAAACTTTTATGTATATATAATGATTGCTCACTCGTTCGTTCATTCGTCCGAAACTTCTCTCAAACGATGAATATCGGTACGAAAACAACATTTAAAGAAAACGAAAACAACAAAAGTCCGTCGCCACGGCATCGACAACCGGCATATACTCTCAACGTGCAAATGGAAAGATGAAAACTCTTCCCTCGCGTATTTATCCATTTTGCTTCTTTTCCATTCCTATATATATCCTTATTTCTGCTTCGATTTCAATCTGTCTACTTTTGAGACCGACCGGATTGCTCGATAGACCGCAAATAATATCTCAAAGTACAGTTGCTCAAGTTGATAGTTCAAGTGATATTGTGCGCTCGATGAAAATCGGAAAACAAGCGGATATCTTTCCATCATACCCCCATACACATCAATCTATAATTTTACTTTGCAAGCATCCGAAACTTTCCATCCTTTGAGAATGATAATCATTTCAATCACAACTTTCCTTTTTTGTTACCGACACAAAAACTCAATTTTTATTTTACCTTTGTCAAACTTTTACATGTTCCTATTTCGTTCCTCATTTTATTGCATTTTATCTAATCAATTCATTATTAAAAATGACTCGTTTATTATGAAAAATTATGTTGGCACTTTTAAAATTGTGTTTGAATATCTAACGATACGGTTCTTTGGAAGCCAGATAATCCTTACTTTAAATTAACTAAAAAAATGTAGAGAATTCAATTGATGGAATCTGATGGTAATGTCTTTGGATTATATGTGCTTCATCAATCAACCAAAAGATGAAAGACGAATGTTGAATCTAAGTAGATTTTTCAGTCTAATAATTTCCTTTATACTTGTAAATATGTAACATATACTTAATACCACAAGAATTTGGCATATCTTCGTATAGTGATACATGCTAAGGGTTGATATTTTATTTAAAAAATTGCTTGTCTGTAAAGTCAGTTTACGGACGATAATTTTACGTGATAACGTCTTAATGAATTTGCGTAATAATTGCGTACTTTTATGAATTGAATTATTATCATTGAATTATCATTACTTTGTATAATACAAAGGAGTTAATTGAAAATTAACAATTTTTTTCAAAATGAAATCAGACTGAAAATTATGAAGGAAAAAATCAAGTAAATCTTATTAAGTAAATTGTAAAAGAAAAACACAAAACACGTTGTCTTAGTTAAGGGTACATTTTTTAGAAAATAATCGATAAATGTCGGCGATATTTTTAATTTCGAAATATTGGTAGTTGATATTTATTTCCGAATATCGAATTCGATAATTTTTTTAAGAGCTTTATTATATTTTATAACAATTATATCTCGAGTCTCGTTCTTCGAGATTACATTGTAGTACCGCTACTTCCACTAGTTCAAGTCACAAAGTTCAGATTTAAATTTGAAAAGATTTGGCGGGTGACGTCAGTCCCGCGCTCTGTCGTCCATCTTCATATAGTTCAAAGCTAAGAGCCTCCGGCTAATAAACGAAAACCTTAATTTACATTACGGGTGGGATCAATTTTCATTGATTGGGAGGGATGTAATCATCTCGAACGAGACTCTCATATAATTACAATCGAACATCACTTACAGGTAAGTTCGTTTGATTTTTAATTATATCTCGAGTCTCGTTCTTCGAGATTACATTGTAGATGTTTAGAGATGTTACAATTTCAACAAAGACTTTTTTGTTTTTTGTTTTTTTTTTTTTTTTTTTTAATTTATTCTAATCATTATTTTTGCCCAGCGCTGAAGTAACAAAACAGCTTTTCTCCAAGTCTATGGGTTTTTTAGAAAACTTGCAAAAATCTTAGATTGTTTAGACCACCCGGCCGTGCTTTTAATGATCCCCAGATCAATACCTCTCATCTCTGCAGCTGATGTCGCCGCGTGTCTAGAGCTATGTGCTGTGAACTGCTCATTAACCTTTGCTGCCAATAAACATTTCTTTATCCATCTGCTGATGGATTGAAAAGTAGCTCGGTTGATAGGCTTCTTAACCGTTACTAAAAGATAATCCGTTCCTTCTCGGATCTGTTTGGTTCTTTCCACGTAGCTTACAAGTGCTCTAGCGACACAGGCTGTCTTTCTATTATTAAAAAAAAAGGTAAAGTAAAGGAAGGCTGTAGAGCCCCCGCACGTTACGTCTTGATCGGCTCCGTAATTTTTTTGTGATCTTGGTCTTAGTGAAAATAATATCACTAATTTTAATAAGTGATAAAGATTGTACTCTTTGTGCTGTTGCCAGGGCTAGAAGGCAGACTAATTTGAACGTGAGGTCTTTAAGGCTTAATGACTCGAGCGGTTCTAATTTTTTAGCCCATTCTAATAATACATCTGAGCTCCAAATCGAATCATATTTTGGTTTTGTGGGTCTCATTTTGTAAACACCCCTGAAAAAAAACGGCAAATGTCTAGGTCTTTCCCCAGATCTACATTGCTTATCAGATTTATGGCTGCTCGTTCGGAGTTGAGAGTGCCATACGAAGCTTTTTGGTAAAAACGTACAGCCAAGTATTTTAAAACGCCGATAATACTAAAAGAAAAAAGATCTACTTGTTCATATTGACAATAATTCCACCAGCCTTTTAAAGCTGAGTTATATTGTTTGATTGTAGACTCGGTTAATGAAGCGATAAAAATTTCAAATGCCTCCTCTGGCAGTTGTTTTTGTCGGTATATCTGCCGGACAACTTCCCTACAACCAGAGAAAGATGTTTGCTCAGAAGATGCTCCAGTAACCTGCAAGGCGATAAAAGTAAGTTAGATGATGGGGGAAATATCAATGGCTCATTCCTTTAGCATTGCTATGAATATTGGGAAACCAAGTTTGTGTGGGCCAGTAGAGGACTACGACAATTCCTTCAGCTCGATCTAGTCTGATTTTTCGAAGGACTCGCATGATAACAGAAAATGGCGGAAATGCGTAGAAGAAATAATTTTTCCCATTCACAGTAAACGCGTCTATGCAGAAGGCCCCCGGGTCTCTTTTCCAAGAGCAAAACTTCTGTATTTTTGCGTTAACTCGTGTCGTAAAAAGATCAATTTTTAGGTTACTCCACCTCTTTTTTACTTCAGTGAAAACATATTCTCCTAGTTCCCACTCGGTATCAATGTTTTTTCTCTTTGACTCTCTATCCGCGTCTGTATTTTCCTTCGATGGAATATACGATGCGAAAAACCAGATTCCTCTATTCTCGCACCATTGTCATATGTCTCTGGCTAGCTTATTTAACGCTGGATACTGTACGCCTCCTAGTCTATTAATATACGCGATTGTTGTAGTGTTGTCGATTGTTAACAAGATCTCACAATTTTTGTACTCTTGTGCAAAACATTTTAGCGCTAAGAAGGCTGCAATTAGTTCCAGGTGATTAATATGCAACTCCCTATCTAACAAGGACCAAAATCCTTGTGCGTTTTGACCGTTACGGTGTGTGCCCCTACCTACTAGTGACGCGTCCGAGTATATTTCTAGAACAAAACGAAACGATCGAATCGGACATGAAGCTGTGGGTAACTTAGTTAACCACCAATTTAATTCTCCTTTTATCATATCGTTTACTAACATTGTCTGGTCAAAATCCTGCTCATTCATTATTAAAGCTAAAAATTTTTCTCTTTTTAAATTTTTAGTGTAAAGCATCCCGTACGGCACCCCAGGGCATGCTGCGACTAAAGTACCTATAAGACCTGCAACTCTCTAATTCGACAGTGATCTTTTTGCAAAATTTCTTTTATGATATTTATTAGCTTTTATTTATTTATTTATTTTTTTTTTTTTTTTTTATTGGTCTTGTACTACTTTTTTCCTCGTTAATAATAAATCCTAATTTATTAAGAATGTACCTAGTAGTTTCGACATTAGCTACACAGCTTTTACGAGATGCGTCAACGCAAAAAAAAATCATCTATGTATGCTGTTAATAAAAAACCTCTCCGTCTTAACCAGTACAGTACTGGTTTTATCAGTTTCGTAAAAACATACGGGCATGTACAAAGCCCAAAAGGAAGACAGCAGAACTCGTAAATTTGGCCTTTCCATTTAAACCGTAAAACTTTCCTGCTCGGCTGTTTTACCGACACTAAAAAATATGCGTCCTTAAGGTCCAAGATACACATATAATAATTTTCAAAAATTAATTTAATGGTCGATCTCATATCTTCGAGTTTGAAATGAGATGTTTAATTGAACTTATTCAAGGTTTTAAGATTTAGAATGAATCTTTTTGACCCATTAGGTTTTGATACAAGAAAAAAGGGAGATAGGAATTGCCCTTCTACTTGCTCACATTTAAAAATGGCTCCCATTGATAATAATTTGTCAATTTCTAATTGAAATAATAATTCGTCCTCAGCTGAGAACTTTACATCTTCCGTCCAGCTTAACGCCTGCGACGGAAGAGTAAAGAATGAAATTTCGTAACCTCTTACACATTATTTTTTATTTCCTGATACGGGAATCTCTGGCCCACATGTGAGTTCCCCTGGCTCACGTATGGGCCGCGCCAGTTTAAAGTCCTTGATGACAATGAGGGTTTTTGATTTGGTTCCGCAAATTTATAGCGGATGTAGTTGAGGATGAAGCAGGTGCGTTCTTGATCTTCTTGCCCATTTTATCTACTGATTTGGCTGCTTTGATTTTCTCCGTTAACTTCTCACCGTATAACAAGGCCCCAGGCTTTGTTTTTTGCAATAGTTTCTTCATTGGTTTGGCAAGACCTGGTGAAATAAACGATTTCCTCGCAGACGAGACTTGATAGTGCGCTTGAGCGCACTATCAAGTATAATTAATGATAATAATTATAATAATAATTATTAATATAATTAATTAATAATTAATTAAAATTAACATCCCCGCGTCAGCTATCATTTTCACTAACGACAGCCTAATTACAGGCTCTTTACTGTCATTGAGGATAATTGTGATGGATTGTCCAAGTGCTGCCATGGCCGATCCTATCAATTTCTGCTCAACTACAAAGAGTTTTATTTCTTTTGATACCAGTATCGTCTAGTGAAGCCAGAACTTCCTCATTCATTTCTGGAGCTTCTAAATTGAAATTCCATTTTCGGGGATATTTATCGATCATGGCCTCCTTTGTATCTTTTTTGAGACCTTCCGACATCCAAGTGGGCCATCTGGACACCAGACTCTGGTGCAGATCTAAAAGTTTTTTGTTATCTGCTGTTGGATTGTCTCCTAAAACAGTTTCAGTTTCCTCATCGAGGGTATCGACCCCATCTTCAGCTGTTGACGATGGTGACAACGGTGTTTTTATGCTTCCAGTCTCATCATGTGAGACCTCCTCTAAGCCATTTTCCGTGTTTTCTGTACTATTTTGATTTTCATCTGACAAATTTCACCATGAAAATCAATGGCACTAGTGTTATTTGCCTCCTACGTGCAAAAAGTTCTAGCCCAATTGCCCGTCTATGTCTCATCATTCGAGTACACGACGCCAATTACATAAAATTTTACATGTATACCTTTACGCATATACATATGTAATTTATGCTAATAATTGTTGTTTGAAATAGTTTAAAATATTTTGAGTATACATACCAATTTTAAGAGAAAATTTTTTCTCTTGCTTCTTTTATAAAGTCAGCAAGAATGTGCTCTAACCTACAAATACGTTTATTGACATCCTCGTATTCATCTCGATCTCGGCTACGTTTTTTACTTTTCCCCATCTTGGTAAATAATATTTTTGTTGATATTCGTGTTTTAGTTGTTTATTTATATTTATTTATATTTAATATTTATATTTTTGGACACTAACAAAATTTCTGAATGTGACTTTTACTAGCACAAAAAACGTTATGAAGATGGACGACAGAGCGCGGGACTGACGTCACCCGCCAAATCTTTTCAAATTTAAATCTGAACTTTGTGACTTGAACTAGTGGAAGTAGCGGTACTACAATGTAATCATCTCGAACGAGACTCTCATATAATTACAATCGAACATCACTTACAGGTAAGTTCGTTTGATTTTTAATTATTATTTATTCCACTTATAATTATTGACAATTTTTCAAGTAATCGTGTTTTGAGATAAAAATATCGATATTTTTTACTCTGCATCTATCAATATTGCTTGTAAATATCGATATATTTTATACATTTGCCCATCCCTACGTTGTCTAGGATTTAACAATAATATCGTGCCTCTCTATCACTATTGTGATAATATAATTATAGTTTATGTTTTGTCAAAATCAAGAACACTTTCATATTACATTTTATTAATAACTACTCTGGCGTTTTGGCTTAGAAAAATAACAGCTCTCCTAAATTAACCATAGAATGTTCCAGAATAAAAAATTTGTATTACGTTTTATATGATTTGTGAAGAAAAACGCCGAAATTTTTAAAAAAGGAGAGTATATCAAATAATTCTTGGAAAATATTTTTTAAAGCTTATTTATTATAAATTTTGAAATTATTTTTCTACATAAGCACCATCTAGTTCAAAACACTTTTAGATACTATTATGATAAAAGTCTGGAGGCTTCAATTGCAACCATTGACTAGTTGCACGTTTTGCTTCAGAAATTGACTTCCAGCGATTACTTTTTAAGTGTTCTTTTCGTTTTGGAAACAAAAAGAAGTCCGACGGAGCCAAATCTGGATTATATAGAACATGCAGCAGAAATTATTAATTATATTCCCTCAAACAGCCCGTGAAATAGCCAATGAATGTGCTGGTGCATTGTCATGGTGAAACAGAACACGACTGTTCATTTTCCGGAGTATTTTTTAACAAGTGCATCATGGATTTTTTAAAATATCTTTTAAAATTACACCCTTACTGTTCCAAAACACCGTCGCAAAACTTTGTTCACAGATCTCTCCGCACGAAATTTAATGGGGCTAGTTGAACCTTTTGGTAGCCATTGTTTGGACTGGATTTTACTGTCCGGGTCGTATTGATAAATTCAGGTTTCATCCCTGGTTTGATAATCGGGAAATAAAATCTTGAGGATCTGAATCAAATTTTTTCAAAAAGTATAAAGCATTATCCACTCGTGTCATCATGGGTTCTGGGCAGAAGGAATTCCTTAAGGTATAAAACGTCGTTTCATCAGGGCAGTTGCGAGAGGTATCACTGCGTGTTCAAATTCCATTTCTAGTCGCCACACTGCCATACTCAGAAAATCTTATAACAATAATAAATATCTTAATTAAATCTTTAGCAACCAAACGATGAGCAATTATGATACAAACTTGATAAAAATGTTATTGCATAAGATTTTAGAGGTTATCCTACATATGCTCAGTGGCGTAGTAAAAAAAATTTTTTTGGGCATTATTTGATAAACTCTCCTAACTATCCTACAAGTACTACATTTGACTTGATTTAATAGTGAAATAGACAGCTATTAACAGAAAAAAAAATAATAAGAACAAGATGGACATAATCTTGTATTATGTACATGATGAAGAAATAGAATGATAAAATGAAGAAACACAAAAAGTTTTACAATATGACTGTTCTACTTTCTATAGTTGAAAATCAAATCTGAAGAATAAACTAGATGAAAAATAAAACCAAAAAAATTATTGAAATCAAGCAAAACAGCGATCCAACATATTTATTATGCGATCAAATATAAATTTTGATTGACCTCAATAATTTTACAAATCAAATTAATTATTATGTTTTTTAATTACATCGTGTAAACAATGGTTTTTAAATCAAATTAACACACAAAATACAATGTAATTCTACCGAGAAAACGAACAGAAAAAATTCAAATAAAAAAAAGAATATAAAGTAAATAAACGGACACTGGGGTGAAACAGAGACTCGACAATGGTCATGGGGGTTGAAAAACAGTTGCCAATATTAATTATGGACAATGATATTGAAAGTAGACATACATTGAATACAAACACACTCAATGCTCAAATTCCCTGAGCGACATGAAAACATACAATCACCCACGGACTTTTATTAATAACAATATAATTTCAAAGGTGTACGCTTCGTTCCACCAACACAAACGGTTTTATTTTTTTTCCAACCCATCGTAACCCCATCGCAAACCAGCGTTGTTACGTCAGTGTTGTAATTTACAACGATGTGATCGAATGATAAATTTGATTCGATTCGATTCGACAACAAGCAGGGTTAATTCTTTTATAATGTTGCTTTAATGATTGGTGTTCATTAACAAATAAATTATTTAATGGGTCTATTAGAATTGTTGGTGAGAATTGAGGGTGGAAAACGAATAAATCAACTACAAAGGAGATGAGTTGATGGGTCGAAAATGGTTTTGAGTCATTGTATATCTAACACATTGTGGTATTTTAAGCATTTTTGGCAATTTTTTGTGATAGCCTATGTTTGAGCACCGTTTTCCTTGTAAATTTTCTCCTTTTAGGTACCTCTTGAGTTTTGGTTTTCTTTTCTTTGACATATTTTACGACTTGATAAGTGATAATTTTAGTCACAAATAATTCTGTTAACTTTAAGCTACTAAATTCTACTTTTTGACAATTCTTAACATTTATCATGTCCTTCTGAGGTCAAAAACGATGATAAGAAGTTATAAAAAGACCATTGGTTCATATTAACATAGTTTTAATAAATATTTTTAAAAATCAGAGATAAAAAATCTGCTTTTATTAACGAATTTAATGATTTTATAAAGAAGAAAGACATAAATTAAAAATTAGTCGTTGAGACAATTTTTGGTAACAGCATTTAATGTCTTTTTTAAGGTATAAATGCCCCTTTTTGAAGAAACCAATTTAAAATGATATAAAAATAGTTGCATCAGTTTGAGATGAAATTTGAACAATGAGACGTTACATTTAAGAGTTAATACAATCATAGTTCATACTTACATTAAAAAGTATGAAAACAAAACGTTTCAAGAATTATTTTTAATTTAAAATTAGAGTCTACTTTATAACTTTCATACACAAATAATTAAAATCTTATTTTTTGTTAATTATTTATTAGGAAAATCTAAATTCAAAATCCATCTTGTCTTTTATGAGTATATGAATATATTTTTGTTTTCCTTATGTACCTCAGTTTTAAATAAGCCCCTTAATTAAAGAATTCTTCTTTTTCAATCAAACATGTAAAGCAATGTAATTAAAACATCGCATCTTTGTTGTTCGAACAATGCAAAACGAACATCATTCACTAGTGGAAGTAATAATAATATTGATAGAGGGTTTCTATTTTGTATCAACAGGATGGGAGGTATGGGGTGATTGAGAATTGAGGGTCGTTTGGCCTGGAACGGTCGGGTGGGCACCGGTGTTGTGGTTTGAGGCCCATAAATGACAAGGATGGCACAAGATAGCAAATAATAATAATAACAATAATAATAAGCGGACGACTCCAATGTGCATTCATTGATCATCGAACATCCAATTGTTCACATACAATGCAAAACTATTAAACTAACCAATACAAAAGGTAAACACACATTCACTCTATAAATAACTTCGTCTTTTACTAGCGTCTATATTTATATGTACGATACAACATAATGTATCAAATGTAAATTTAACAATAAAAAAGTCTTGGAACTTTCAATTGAAAACCTCCGCATTGTCTCCACTAAGATTAATCATTTTTTTCTAAAACATCCCGATTTTTACGTTTCACTCAAGGTGTATTTTAACAAAAATGTTTATTCAAATAACTTAAGTAAATCAATCAAAAGAACCTACGACCTTAACTTTTTTTATCTAAACAATTTAGTCAAACAGAAGACAAAACATATTTTTACTTAGAATATAATGAAGAAGTAAAATAAAAATGTTCATGGGTTGTTAGGTAGTTCTATGAGATCATTAATCACAGAGACATTTTTAAATTTGGAGATTTTTTAAATGCTTGATTGTTTTTAAAAATTGATTGACTAGTACAAAAGAGACTAAAATTGATCGATTCTTACTAATTTTTGGAGTATTGTTACAAGTTGATGGTCTTCCTTGTAATGTCATTTATTATTTGAAAAAAAAATAAGTCGACGATACTCAGTCGATATGGCAAATGTATTACCAATACATTACGAGTAGAGATTTCAATCAAACCAAAAAGTAGCTAGGAAATGTTAAAAATCCTAGCTGATGCATTTTTTTTCTTCAATTAATCATTTTAATCATTGGCAAACTAATAATAAAAGTATTTGCTTCTTATCACATTTTAGCATAAGCCTAAAAAGGTTTGTAAACAAAAAATGGCATCGGTTACCTGAAATTTAGTAATAATGTAAAGATTTTAAATGAACAAAGTTTTATTTTCTAAATCTTTTGATCAGACAACTACAGCCGTACAATCAAAAAATTTGGCTTTGAACATTAACGTAATTTTCATTATATTTACTTATGTCAAACTCTTGGAAAATGTATGTTCTATTCACTAAAATTCACAACACAAATTATAAATTAAAGTAAAAATAAATTGATAAATGAATCAGCACGAAATTGTCTTCGATTTGACACCTCAATTTGATCCACTGATGACGAACGCATGGCGTTTGAAATACATATCTGGAGATACAAAATTAACAATTTGGGTTTTTCGTTTTGTGATTTTTACATTTATTTTTACTCTAATTGATAATTTTTTGTTGTGAATTTTAGTGAATAGTATTTGTGAAATATAACAAAACACGTTGTCTAGGATTCAACAATAATATCGTGCCTCTCTATCACTTGTATCGCGTTCTCGCTTGCACGCACAGGTTTAAATGGAACGTGACATTTTTTTGTGCATGTAGCTCAATGTTCATCAATTTATAAGACGTTATCACATCAAAATTATGTAAAGCGTTTAACAAACTTCAAATTTTCAAATTTTGCATTTGAAAATTCATTGATGAATAATGTTTTGTGTTTTTGACCTTAAAAAAAGCTCAATTGTAATGAAAACATCGACTAATAAAGAATCACAAGGATCCACTACATGTTTTTGTGTTCAAATGTGAAGCAATCAATAGTCAAATGCTTTTCAATTCAATAACCATTGAAAAAAAATAAGAAAAAAAAAGAAAATGAAAATAATTTTCATGTTAATCGACCACAACAATTTGATGACGTTAACCTAAAAATTTCTTCAATATTTACAAACAAAAAATCCAAGATTTCAATCTGTGTGTTATTTGTGCTTGGTTACACGACAAAGATAACGCACGTTCCTATACAATGTATTATATAGCACAAAATCTAGTTTGAAAAATTATAATATGTTGAGCTGGTAAAAATTTAGGATAAATCAATAGGCTCGAGGGACTCTTCGCTGTCTGCCCAAAAGGTTGTATCATAATTTATATGTTTATTATTTGGCCCCGGCAACAAAACTGCTGACTAAGCCGAGGAAAAAAAAACTGTTATAAATTGCGGCGACTGAATTTGAATAATTAAACAAGTTTTTGTATTAGGAAAGTTTTGCGAGTAAGTTTATTTCCTAAGTTAATGATAAAGCAATTAAACTGAATTGAAATTTTAACAGCTCGCATATCGCATACAATGTCTGTTAAATAATTTTGGCAAATTGATAAGAAACATTGTGTTAAATGTTCTTTGTCTGTTTTAGCTAAGGGATGATATTAAACGTGGTTTACAATAAGTCCAGAGCATCGGCAGCCTTGAGTGTTTTAGCAGCATTTAGTGCTTTGTGGTTCGGGATATGTATGTATGTAGGGCTGCTAAGGGGATGAAGGCTTCAGTTTGAGGTCGTAAATCTGTTCGTAGCGCATGAATAACTCAACACTATGCGCAAAATGATGAATGTTTGCAAATCGCTTTTTGCTTGAAAACTTGAGCGCCATCACCATTCCCAATGTTCATATATACACAATGTATCCCCCTAGACTTGTTGGAGAAGTGGTGAGTTAGTTTTCTTCGATCACAATGATAACATAATATTCCCGTGTTTGGTTTATTTGGACGCTTTCTTTCAGTCATTAAAACAATTAGATATTTCTTTTTGCTCGTCAAACCGCCAACTTTCATTACGTGATCATAATTCATTTGGTGAATAATAATGTCGCATTGATAATTCCTAACCACTATCGCTCTTTTAAATGCTTGTTCAAACACCATGCGACGCTTCTTTGTCTATTTTCCAAATCGTGCAAATCAAATATTCAAATGCATCTATATGATATAATAAATTCAGTCTTGGCAAGATTTAAAAGGTAAATATTGCAAACGAAAAACTAACGTCTACGTGCCCAATGTGAAAATGTTCGCACCGCTTTTCATCACAATAAGAATGCCAGTTGGTTTTAAGCGACAAACTCCGACGTTAATTCTTCGATAATAATGCTGATTTGTATTTGTTAAAATTCATAAGGAGATCGGGGAAGATATGCGTTTGCATTAACGAGAGAATTTGGTCGAGCATTTCTGTTTGTTATGATGGCTTTGGAAGGTTTGAAAATATGGGGGTTCAACGAGCCTTTTTAGGGGTTGATAAACAAACGGACGTGCTGAAGAGAAAATGTGCGTGATGGTTATTTTTTGTGATATCGATGGAACTATCGAATTAGAAACGTTATCGAGCTTTCCGAAAAGACAACAACGTGAACGAGGACATGAGATTGAAATGGCAATTTTAGCAAATGTAGTTCAAACCAATTTTTTTAGATTATCATAAAATATCTTAAAATTAAAACCCTAGATAAAGTATGAAGATTCTTGTTTATAAAAAAAATCTTTACAAATTACTACTGGTTTTGTGCGGTTTTCATTAATTACTGTTCAATTTCTTGATTAAAATTATACTAACTGAATATAGTTTATTTTTATTACCAGCTCCTAAGGGTTTGTTTTGAGTGGGTGTGGTTGCAGACTGTAGAGGATAGGACCTCGAAAGCTTCGTTGAGGAACACCGGCATGCATTTGTCGATAAATAACTAAAAAATATATTTAAAAAGCTTGTGTTAAGATTTGAGGCTGAGTGGTTGAGCCGTTTATGAGAAATCTTTGCCATTCATCTTAAAAACACGAGAAAAACACGTTTAAAGCTTTTAAAGCGTTTCAGAAAAATTGAAAATTGTCTCTACAACTTTGCGTAACTTTGAAAATAATCGCCGGATTGACCTGAAATTTTCTAAGTGCTTACTTAAATAAATAGACAATCCAAAAATGTTATTAAAAATTGATTTTATGAAAATTGAAACTGTAGAAATCTTAAGA
Source organism: Sisyra nigra (assembly GCA_958496155.1). Taxonomy (NCBI): domain Eukaryota; kingdom Metazoa; phylum Arthropoda; class Insecta; order Neuroptera; family Sisyridae; genus Sisyra; species Sisyra nigra. The sequence goes on from OY292316.1 coordinate 50,014,524, forward strand.
AGTTTTATTTTGTACAAATCAAAATTCGTATGCAAGACACAAAGTTATGAACTTCAATTGGAAAACGCAGCTTTTAGTTGACTTGAAGATCATTTTTGTAGAGCCCCTGTAACTTTTTAAAATACTAAAAGCTAATTATCCAAATAGCTGCTGGTTTTTGATTTTTAAAGATTACTTAAATTAAAATCTTTTTTAAACCAAAAAATTATTAATCACAACCCTTTCCCGATCAAGGTGAGAAAATCAACATGTTCATAGGTCAGTTATAGAAAGTCTTAAAAAAACTGAAAAGTTTCAATTTTACAGTGTAACTTTGAGGATATGTTTCAACCCTTAAAAGTATTTTCCACCAAAACATCGTATGCATCGATTTTGATGAATAATGCCATATATCTCAAACTAGGGGTAGGGGCACCTGAAATACCATCTTTTGTTGTCTCAAACACTGAAACGAAGGAATCTATAAAAAAATTATAGTTTTCAAAGATGCAATAAACAATTTTATTGCAACGAAAATCACGTCAGAAAAATTTTATAGCGGCACAGATAACAATGATTGTAAACAATAAAAATCGCGAACGAAACTGTGGAAGTTTTCGTTGAAAAATTGAATCATAAAAAAATAATATGAAATCTACATAAAAACAAATCAACTCGGTTTTTGATGTTATTTTAAACACTACGTCACTTTTTTGCCTTTGCCAAATCTACTTACGAAAATTTATGTATATTCGACCCCCATCAAATCCGTATTCATATTAATAATAATAAAAAAATTGTGTTCCACGTAGCTGTATTTATGCGTCGACGTTTCTCGCGCTCCACCATCGGCACTGGCGGCACGGCACGGCGTGCCGCAAATGGAAATTCAAATGAAAATTCAAATGAAAATTTTAAGTTTTAAATTCATTGCCTCGTAAATTTCCATCTTTCGAGACACTGAGTTTGATCACTCGAAAATAATTTCTTCGCGCGCGCCTCGACGGCATATGTAGGCGAATGATTTTCCCATGAATTTTGCTGATGGAAAAATTCGACTTTTTTCTTCCAACGACATTTTCTTTGATTGCTCCCCCTTATTTTTATCGGTTTGCCAATATATTTTTTTTCGTCTTATTCTTTAATAAAGTTAAATTTTTCTGACGTTTTCATTCTCAATTTGTCATTTTTTACGATCTTCTCATGCATAAATTTCAAGGATGTTTACGTTTCTCTCATCTACATGTAAATTGTAAATGATAACGTCAGCATATAAAAGGAAAACAGGATGAAAGTATAAACAATATTCAATATTAATAATAAAGAGACATAGATATCCTTGCATCCGTATAAATATATTTTCCATCATTCCATCAGTTTATCTGCCATTTGCCTTTGCGCTCTTATTTAATATCGTAGCATAAAACATATGTAGTCAAATCTATAAAACATGCAACGAGTTTTCCGTCAGAAATATCTGATCAAAGGATAAGAGGATAAACGGAGTGGTCCGAAAATATATAAATAACAGAGCGGCTGGTTCACATTCGGGATTGTATCAAAATAAATTATGAAATATTAGGTTAGAGGCTTTCCAAGCTCATGAACGAAAAATTCGGTCTTGAGAGTTATACTTAGATATGCATATATTTTGGGTTTTTTTTAGGTAATATTAAAATAAATTTTTTCTGACAATAAACTTTTCGCTGGGATTTCTCATCTTTTTTTTAGTAACAGATTTATTAATCCTTAGTCTAGGATTTGGCACGACGAAGATTGGTCCTTAAAATAGCCCCAACATAGCTTCAACTTCTTTCTTGTCTTCAATCCTTTGTGCCCTCGAACTGAATTAAATTTAACTAGATTTTTCTTTTTTCCAGGTAATCATTGAGTCAGTAGCTCCCCTAGTAAACGCAGAGGGTCACATCACAATAAACCTCCTTGGTTGCAGTGATAAAAGGAAGGAATATCCTGGGACCCGCAAAACAGAAAAAAAAAATCATTGAGTCACTTTAGAGTAGAATTTCAAAAAATGCTTCTTTAAACACGGAGTTACAGTCCCCTTAGATATAAGACTTTAACATTTGAGAGAGCAATTGCTTTAACCACTGCGCCATCAAGTGGGTTCATTTTGTTTTTATTTTCAGTGTTTTCCCGAGTCGAAATTTTAGACCTATTTTAGCCCTCAAAATCTGGGTTCAAATAGATTGAAACATGACCATTTGCGTTTGAATTTTAGACCTTTTTTGAACCTACAAGTGGCATTTATCGGACAAAATACCATGTTTAGGCCCAAAAGAGGTTGACAGAAAAAACTTCAAATGGACCTCTCTCTCTCTCTTTTCTCCACTCTTTCTTTGTCACTCTCTTTTATTATTTGATTGGTAGGGTTTTTTTCAAAAAGAATAAGATTTTTATTTTCATTTTTGTTTTTTTTTATTCAATAAATATACAAGTTTCATTAATATAATCGATAAATTTAAAAGTAATAAGAATATTACAAATATCAGTTCTTAGTTCTTAATTTCCTTGTCCTTGTTTACCACCTCCTTTATTATCGCCATTGCCATAATTTTTTTCCAGGATTTCCTTTAATTATAATCCACAATATTCCCAACCATGCGCATTTCTTTAGAAATTTTATTTAATTCTATAACATCTCTCTGATTACTTTCAAGATAATAAATTAAAGCAAATTTCTTCTCATTTTTTCTTTTTAACTCGGTTTTTTCACTTTTAAATTTTTTACATTTACACTTTTAGGCCTTTTGATATAGACAATATTTAAAAATAATCAAATAGTGAAATAAGTTTATTCAATTGTTGTATAATAACTCGTGTAGCATTCGAATGGTTAACAAGAGACTGAGTAAAAATTAACAAGAGTGAACAGGATTAAGGATCAAACCAGTAATGGATACAAGAATACACAATATTATAATTAAGCATAAGCTATAACTAAGCAGAGAGAGATCAAAAATTTGGGTTATTAGTAAATAATATTTGCAATTAGGTATTGTAAAAAAATGAAATTTACAACCATATTTTATGTTTAATGATCATAAACCTTTTTTTACGACGAGACGATATGTTCACAAAATATAATAAAAATTTCATGCAGGTAAAATGAAGACGATGGAATCGTTTAGGTCTATCTGAGGCTCATTTTACTCTTTGGAGGCCCAAAAGAGGGTCAACGTACCATTTTAGGGCCAAAAGAGGTCTAAAATTTCGACTCGGGTTAGCCTCTTTATTTATGCAGGCCATGATAATGTTAACATTTTCATAAAATTTTATGAATACAAACTTGTTACCTGTAATATTTTTGCTCTATAGTCTTGCAAATATTTTACCTCCATTATCCTTAAGACCCGGAAAACGAGAAATATCCAAAGGTTCACATTTGATAGGTTTAAATCTAAACATCCTAATACAACACCAAGCCCTCGCACTAGAAGAATACTACGAAATTCATAAAGTACTCCAAGAAGAGAACTCAGGACATATTGCCACTCGGCAAAAGAGACGTAAGGCTCCTAACAAGCTTCTATTCGGGCCACTGTACCCTGAACTACCATCTTCACAAGGTCGGTAAAGTCGACACCAACATATTATGTCGTCCACTGGAAACAGTGAAGCCAGATCGTGGGATTTCTTTATCCCACTTAGCAATGCTCCTTCCATATGATACGGATATGCACGGATAGGTAACACACTTACAAAGCGTTGTATGGGTGTAGTTTTACCTATCCGTGTCATATGGAAGGGACATTTTTCTCCTCAATTTATGACGTTTGTGCTGCTAAGTGGGGGTAAAGAAATCCCACAATCTGGTTTCACTGACTGGAAAGGGACAGAAACGGCGGAACATATTTTGTGCTCATGTGAGGCAGCTTTCAAAAGAAGACTGCAGCATCTGAGAAAGATGGACATGACGCCCATGAGCGAGATAGCAATGGCAACCTCTAGGCAGGTGCTGGCTTTCTTTAAATGTCATGCTCTCCTAGTAAACACAGAAAGTTACATCACAATAGACTTCATTGGTCGGGGTGATAAAGGGAAGGAATATCCTGGGACCCGTGAAACAAAATCACAAAAAAAAATCTAAATTTCACGGCACATGAACTTTTTAAGACCACTTATATTGTGCCAAACCATAGTTATTTGAGCTAAGAATAAAAATTTAATTTTTTTTTTTTTTTGATATCTATGTTATTGATAGTTTTATGATTAAAATACCAAGGAAAAACAGACACAAATGCACTTTAAAAACCTACCTTGATGTAGAGAAATGCATGCACGCATAGTCTTCAAAAATTTAAGAAAACTTAGACATCAACGTTATTTACAGAAAATAAAATAAAATTCTTCTAGGAAGACAGTTTTCCAAATAAATACCCTAATAAGGAAATAATACTGCATTTTTGACCAAAGCTTAATGATTAAGTTCAAATTATACTCATAGTTTTTTATTCAAAATTAGGAATATCAACCTTTACAATTTCCTTTTGGTTTTAAGTGATGTGATACGATCAGTTTTTATCATTTATAATTTTGATCAATCCTAAAAATCTTATTACTGATAAAAACTGCAAGTAAACGAAAACAGATAAAATGTTTTATCACTGATTAACTTTAAGCGTCTTTTCCGATCCTTAAAATTGTTTTACAGGTGCTATAAAATTGATCACTTAGGTTTTGATAAAAAAATTGGTGAAATAAAACAAGTATTCAAAGGTAATACATGTAAACTTTTATTCATCTTTTTAAAAATATAGTTTTGAAAGTTTGTATGAGCTTAAAAAGGCTTACGTTTCATTTGAATGAAAAGGCTTTTAGACCACGCCAAGATTTTCTCCTCGAAATAAATGTAAATTTGACAATACCGTTCTCTCTGGTTTGATTATGACAATATAATTATTTTCACATGGATAGATTTAATTAGAGGAAATAATATTATATTGAATGGATCGTCGACTTGCCTCTGTGCGACGATATGTTTGATGTTTGTCCATGTATTCGGGCAGAATTTCAATAATACGCATCAACAAATTTGTTCACATGAAAATCGCACGACTTAAAGTTTTAATGGTCCCATAAACGACCTTCTAAATAATTCCATTAATCTGTGACTATGATAAGTGTCTTATTCAACTCTCAGTTTATTTTCAGCCCACAGGACAAGTGGCATTAGAAAATTGGCACAATAGCGTCGAAATCACATCGGCAAAATTAACAGAAAACTTAAGTGCCAGAAGGTTTGTATTGTGTGTTGTTTTTAGTTGATTAGTTTGCGAGAATGAAAATTTCCAGGTTTACCCTAAAGATATTTGTCTAAAGTACAAGGTACGTTATAATAACTTGAATGAAAAAAATCAGGTAGATTTCAAGCTTTATACCTATATTGAATACTTATGTTTTGAAAAAAAAAATATCAAATATCATAATTTTTATGGGTCAAAGGGATATGAAATATGAAGATAATTATTTTGGAATAATTAACTTTGTTAACTCTCATTAGAAATCGCGTGTGGCAAAATATGACTTTTCAAACATGTTATGACAGCGCTCATCCGTAAGACGTATCACGTTTCAGGTTAATTTTGTTTTGATTAGTGTAGTTATATCACTGGGGGATTTCGAATGCATCATAGGGGTCGTTGGCAGGGCGAGGCCACCCTGGTCGGACGCGGCACTTTCTGAGGGTTTCGTCATCCATTGAATATACATATTCAGTCTCTCAATCCAGCCCTCCAATATTGCTAAAAAAAGGCTTGTCTTTGAATAAAGGACGGATTATATTTCCATAGTGAGTTGATGGCTTTGATCGGCTTGATCCTTTTTGGAAAGAATGCCTATTGATCCGATGGATAAAATATAAATTTTTATGTTTTACATTTTACCAAATATCATATTGTCCTAGTTTTAGAAAAAAAAATAAGTTGCCTTGTAAATTGAGTCTTTAAATGAAAGTTCAATAGATGTTTTGACTTTTATGTGGTTGATAAAACATTTTTTAAAAAGCAG